>JAKZZE010000007.1:1200000-1800000 GCA_024220505.1 Rhizopus arrhizus | reverse complement strand
CACTGTTAAGAAAGATAACACGATGAAAGATGATGTTGAGAAGGAAAAAATTAAACAAGTAGAGCAGGAAAAAGAAGGAAAAAATTGAAGAAGACGAAAAAAAAAAGCAAAGATATCAAGAATAATAATAAAAATACCCAAATAAAATTGAATAGACTTCTTTTATAAAGAAGCAGAGTATTTTAATGAATAAACCAAGGATTAAAATAAGTTTAGTAAAATGCAAACGAGATTAAAAGCAAGCGAAAAAAGAAGTTTAATAATTAAAGTAAGTATCTTGCTATAAAATAGGATTATATGTTATTAATCATTTAAACAAATTTACATTTAATCGCTTACCATCCATTGTTGAGCAGATCCACGATAAAGAGGATCTCTACTCAATAAGGTCTTGATGATATGTCGTGTATGCTCATTTTGAATAAGTTTGTCTAATTGGGGTATTTCCAGTTCTTGTTGCTCATTCCATCGAAGACCGTTACTTAAAATAGGTGTAGATGGTGACGGATGAGATATGAAGTGTAATATGGTTTCATCTTTAATGTTATTTGGAAATAATGATTTTTGTGTCTCCAGTTCCTATACAATAAGGATTAGATCAAGCTACGTTTCTTTAGTGAAAGCTTACATAGATAAGACATCCTAGTGACCAAAGATCGACACTTGCTGTAGCAACCACACCACTCGCTCCCTCCAATCCATATGTAGTTGCCTTTGCAACCTCAGGAGCACAATAACGTGGTGTCATGACACCCACACATTCTTCCTCTATCGTTCTACTCGCTTCAAAGTCAATTAATTTCCATGTTCCATCCACATACATCACATTGCTCGGTTTTAAATCACAAAATGCGATTCGGTAGTTGTGACAATAAGCAAGGGCTCGCAAGAGATGACAGGCAACCTCTTGAGGCATAATATTTTTTTTTCGGTTGAGCGTCTCACTTAATCTCTCCATCACAATCACATACTTGACTTCCTCTTCATTTTCCTTCTTTTGTAATGTTAAAACCTCTACAAGTTCAACTACCCAAGGTGACTTTAGTTTGGTTAATGCTCTACATTCCCTTTCCCACGCCTCGCGACGTCCAAACAGTTTGATCGTCACTGGCATTTTGGTATTATTATCATTGGCAAACAGTATAGAGTTGGAAGGACCGATGATGGGTGGTAAAGTAGGATCGATTTGGTATCGCTTGGGTAATAAAGAAATGATGGGTGTCAAGAGTCCATCAGATATAGAAGAGGAAGTAGAAGGTGACTTAAGAATAGTGAATGATTCGCCACTACTATTACTCTGGCCACTCGATTCTGTGTGGTGATGCTGACCAAGAGAGGCTAAGAGATCCAAAGGACTCATTCGATTGTATAACTCAGGTCGTGACTGTTCTTCATCTTGTGGTATATGAACTGTTTGAGCCACGGGTGTATTGGTAATTATACTGGATGATGGGTGATGATGTGTTACTGCCTTTCGTCTAGCCTCAGTAGTATCCCATGTCGAATTTGTTCCGATGCTTGGCTTGGATGATGTTTGAATATATTGTACAGGTGATAAAGGGCTATCGGGTAAAGTCCAATCTTCATCATCTAATGCTGCACGGTGATGATCCACTTGAAGATCATGTTTGGGTCGAATAAGCACAGAGAATTCATTCGGCTTTTGTGAAATGATCTCATTCGGTACCTGTCCTGGTCCAATCTCAAGTAAGGTCTTTGAATGTCGGAATGAGTCACGAGATGAGCCGTGGGTGGCTGCCACGGTACCCGCATCCGTCACTGCCTCCAAAACGCCTGTAACAACTCTATCCGAATAATCACCAATTTCAGAATGTTTAGCAAAAGATGTACTACTCCATGCTTTGGACATGCGATAAGGTGGTCTGCCATAATTATCAGAAGGTAAAGAGGTTTTGTCGACATATTGTTCATCTTCATGGGTTGAACTTGTCACATCCTTTTCTTGTTCTTTTCTTGATCGTCTTTTAAAGAAAAAGAGAGCAAGGACAAGTAAGGCAAGAAATACTACACCACCTACAGTAGCACCAGCAATGATACCTGCCTTATTTTGATGATTTTCACTTGTCCCAGTTGTAACAGTGGTGTTTAAAGGAGGAATAGAGGGGGAAGTGACTTGATTTTTTGCATATCCAGTTGTTGGTACTTTTGTCCAACTCCAGTGGCTGATGTCCAAGACGTACATACTTGAATCATTTGTTCCTGTAACACCCCAACCCCCAAAGATGTACAGTTTATTGTTTTCACTATCCAGTACAGAAGAATGACCTACACACATATCAGTAAAAGGATAAAGGTTATATATGTTTATCATATACCCATTCTAGGATTAGGACTCTCTGTTTGATTCGCTACAGACATTCTTTGCCAAAACATATTTGGATAAGAAGTTGCATTTAATATCCAGATATCGGAATCAAAAGGTTGTGATGTTCCGCCACCAAAAACAATCATAAAGTCATCAAGACAATTCGCTGTGTGGAGTCGTCTTGCCGCGGGTGCAATAAGTGTTGATAATCCTTGAACGTTCCATACTTTACTACTAAGATTGTAAATATTCACAGCCTATGAGAGTGTATTGTTTAGAAAATAGAAAGGATGGTTATTTTTTTTAAAAAAAAATGCTATTGTTACATCCGTCACACCTGTGGAACTTCCAGTTGTCGAACCACCAAATGTAATTAAAGAATTCAATTTCTTCAAATAACAAGTTGTATGATCTGTCAATCCAATACCATTTGAACCGGTGGATACTTGAAAAGAACTTGCATCTAAAAATGATAAAGTATTTTGTACTGCGTTTGTATTTGGATATCCATTATTATCAACAGCTAAACCACCATAAGTATAAATTGTATTATCAACAGTGACAATAGAATAACCCGCTACTTTGGCTGTAGATGCTTGAAAATCTATAAACAAAAATTATTTTGTTAAGGAGGAAAAGAAAAAAAAAAAAAAAAAAAAAGTATATTTTTTTTTCTACACTTTTTTCTTTACTTGTAGTTGGAAAACTCCAAGACCAACTATTTATATCCAGTTTTTGTAAAACGCTGTTCGAAGTTGTATTTCCTACCCAAGTTAATAGTTGTCCTTGACTTGGTAGGTTGGTTGCTTTTATATAAACTTGTGGTAACATTTCAACACCACTTTGTACCTGAACTGCTGGATTATACCAAGAGCCATTACGTGAATCCCAAACCCAAAGACTGTTAGATCCGGATAAGGTAGTTGTTCCATAATTAGCTGAGGGATCTTGTGAACCCCCGTACAGAATGACATATGGATATATATAGGCTACGTAAAACTAAATATAAAAATACTATAAGGTGTACGTGTGTGTGTTTGTATAAACCTGAAGCATGTCCAGCTTTCCAAGGTACGCTTGTTTGTATTGAACCCAATTGTTGAGAGTTTATAAGGTCAGACAATGAAAATAATAATAAGAAAACTAGTACACATTTATTATAATTTATAGTCATTGTATCATTAAAAAAAAAAAGAGAAAAAAAAAAGAAGGAATATAAAATCACTAATTTTTTTTTTATTTCTTAATTCGTGCTCTTTGTGCTTTTCTTGTTGACTTTGTATAAAAAGCTTTTGCTTCTTCGGGGTATTTCTTTTTAAATTCATCTCTTGCCTTAGTTGCTCTATCTCTATATACATCCTGTTCCTCCTTTGAAAGCGCCCTCCAGTGTTGTGCGACGATTTTACTTGCTTCGTTTACATTTAATCCCGGATGCTTTGCTCTCACTTTAGGCATTTCTTCCTTACTATAAACAATCCATACATTGGGTGGTGGTTTAGGTCGCTTAGCGAAATGGATAGGTCTATTCTTGTAATCTTCCTTCTTCCTTTCTGATAATTTATTGTAAGCTTCTTTTTTGACCTACAATCGGATTGTTAGCATTTTTTTATTGTGATCACTACTTAATCTTTACTGGATCTAATTCTTTCCATTGTTGTCCAATCCATTTACTTAATTCATAATTATCTAATTCTGGGTGTTCTTTTTTCATCTTTGCTCTCACTTCTTTATTAAATAAAATAAACGGATTAAATCGATTTGTTGGCTTTGCTCCTGCCTTCCTTTCTATTTTTCTCTTCACGATCGTTTCTTCTTTTGCTTCTTGTTGATTAATCGCATTCATTTTTGATTCATAAACCTCTGTTTCTTCATCTTCATCTTCATCATCTTCACTATGATTAAATATGGCATCTTCATTATCCAAAAACTTGTATTCCTTTTCTTCATCATCATCGTCCTCTTCTTCTATATTGTTACTGTCGACATATTCATCATCTTCGTCATCATCATCCATAAAATAAAGGTTTTTATCTTTTGTTGTATGCCTTTTTCTTAAACTGTACATTTCTTCATCTCTTTCATTCTTTATTGCCAACTCTTTATTCTTTATAGTCGGCTTTTTACTTTGTTGCTGTTGCGGTGGTTGTTGCTGAATTGGTTTCTTTCTGACAAGTTCACGTTCTTCTTCACTATCTTCCATATCTGAAAAAATGTCTCCTTCTTTTGAATTTGATTCTTTTTGTTTGTTCAGTGAAGCACCAATATCTAATCGTGGTCTCTTGATTACTTTTGACTTTCTTTTGTTGTCCATTATTGATTTACTATCTAATTTGTTGTTATTCATTATTGGTTGGCCCTCAGCTTTATTACCCATTAACCATTTATTGTCCTCCTTGTTTTCTAGTACTAATTTGTTGTTGTTTATTGGTTTTTGTTTCTTAGGCATAAGATCATCCAAGTCACCAAAAAGATCATCAAGATCAAATGGATTGATTGTTTTTTTATAAAGCCAAGAGTGAAAACAGGCACTACACTGACTACACAATACAATTAATAATTATCCCATAAAAACACGCTTCATTATTTACTTACGCTAAACCATTTTCATATTTAACTTGCAATGAATCACAAAAACGACATGGCTTATCCATTTCTCTTTTATATGCAAAAGAATAAGAAAAGAAAATTATTCTGTCAGAAAATAAAATATTAAAAATTGAAGGGGACGCGTTTTTTTATTTATCATGCGCGATAAAAAAAAAAAAGATGAGTAGAAAGTATATAAACATAATATAGCATAATTAGTAGTAATAATAATAGTAATGAAGGAAAGTATACATAAAGTAAGGATAAGGAATATTCAAGAAGTTTCATGTTTTTGTTGAGTAGGAGGTGGAGTTAATGGATAAATAGGATATTGTGTTACTGTATATTCATTACTCGAAGTAGCAAACGTACGCTTTGACAGTTGATCTATGATACATATATAAGTATACAAGAGCAATTACTACTACATCGCTTACCCATTAAACTCGGTATTGCATTTTTCCATTCATGTTCACTTCTTGATTCAGGCGGACTAGGTAAATTGAAATATTCATTCTTACCTAAAAGAGGATATGAAGAAGAAGAAGGTGTGGAGATGGAACTGAAAGGAGTATTATTATTATTATTATTATTATTATTATTATTAGAGATGGAAAGATTCAACATTGAATGGGCTATACTCGTCTGTGAAGGAGGTGGAGAAATAGATCCAATGCGTGATGAATAAGGTGAGCCTATTTTAGTTATAAGCAAACAACAAGAGGAAATCCATAACAAGAAAAAAAAAAGAACTTACTTCTGTGATGGTTTAATTCTTTCTTTTCTCTAGCAGAATTAACACCTTGAACAGAGTGACGTTGAGGTCTGACCTTATGACTTTCAGCAGGTGGATTGTTGGTGATTGAGGGTGCAAAGGCAGCCATCAATCTCTCTATTCTCCGAAGTCTATCTTCGATTCGATCGATAGCCTCTGTCGGTTGTTGCTGTTTTTTACTAAGGAGCCTTCTTTCCGAATAGTTTACACACTCAATCCCGTTGGCAGCACAAAATCCACAAGGACTTGCTCCATCACATTTCGTTTTTCTTCTTCGACAAGTCTCACAGGCTGAACCAGAACTTAATCTTCTGGCAGCATGGGTAGAAAAGACAGACTGAGAGTAGTCATGAACTACACTGTAAGCACAGTCTTGGCCTGCCTCAATACACTGTGTACAAGGACGTTGTGAATCACAAGGACGGGATCTTCTTTTACACTGTTCACAAGTCTTTTTTATAAAATAATCTAAAGTATTGCTTGAAGGTACACTCGAGGTCATCAAAGAAAAAGAAAAAATGAAGAAAGAAAAAGGAAAAAAAAAAGTTTACAACTCCACACACCACGCTCACTCTAACTCTCTCACACAAGCTTTCTTTCTCCCTTTTTACTTTTTTTTCCCCCTTTTTAAACCATAATTCACACTTTCGGGTCTGTCTCCGGACCTGGGGCTAAGAAAGAGTAACACAAACAAGTGTTTTTTTTTTAATCTTCCGAAAGTTTTATTTATATACAAATCCATTCATGCGCAAGTGCTTCTTTAGGCGTCATACGTTGATTAGGATCCCAAACTAAGCATTTTTGTATAAAATCAATAAATAAAATATCTCGACTATTGATTGCTTGATACAAAGGTTTTGTATTTGGATATCTTTTCGTTCCCTTTGAGTTACTTATAATACGTGGATTGCCATTTGAATCTATCCTTATTAGTTAATAACAAAAGTGTCTTCTATTCAGCTTTTTTACCAAAGAATAGCTTTCTTCGTGAGCATCGATCAATTAAATGTTTTTGTGGTGCACCAATGATTTCCATGATACAACCCAATTGATCCTGTTCATTTTCTCCTGGAAAGAGCGGTGTACCCGTATAGAGTTCTGCTATAATACATCCTAAGCTCCACATATCAATGGCTGTATGATAGGATAATCCCAAGATCACTTCAGGTGATCTATAAAATCGACTTTGAATGTAAGTGTACACTATTTAAATAGTTATTATACATGCTCATTATCTTGTAATCATTCGTTACCTTTCTCTGATTCAAAGCAACTGCTACCAAAATCAATGACTTTAATTGAACTTTTAGTTGGATGTCTTAATAAAATGTTCTAATACACACGTTATTTACATGATCACTATTATCGCTATTATCGCTACTACCTCTGGTTTCAAATCACAGTGAATAAGTTTATGTTTATACAGTAAATCTAAAGCCTTCAATATTTGAAAAGTAAATCTATGATGAAGGATAAGTCATGAATGAATGGTAGTTGAATAATAAAACAACCTTTTAATCAAGTTTATACTGAATCCTTGAAAATGATTACTTTTGATAAATTCATATAAATTCATACTCAAACATTCAAACGCGATACACAAATGTCCTCTGAATTGAAAGTCATCCAACACACGTATTGTATGATACTCATCCTTTGGATCATATTCAGTCAACTTGCGTAAAATATTCAACTCAGTCACTGCCTGTGCATGAAATCTCTTTTTGTTTCGAATCAGCTTGATGGCCACTGTTTGACCCGTCTTATGATCAATACACTTAACCACTTGGCCAAATGACCCTTTACCGAGTATGTCGAGTACTTCATACCTGTAAGCTAAATGATCTTGAAGCACAATCTTGTAATTGCCCTTGTCATCATCAAAACTAGCGTCATGTTTGATTTTCGCATAGGGACCAACAAAATAAACTTCACTGTAACTTTGAATCTCCTTTTTTTCGTGACTAGAAAGGTATTTACTATAATATTTCAGTGCTGTATAGACACTCTTTGGATAGCGTGCTCCATCATCTATTTTCTTGCTCGAGGTCTCTTTTAGTAGACTATCATCCTTCTTTACTGCTTTTTTCTTTTTAGGTATTCCTGTGGATGTGCTTGCATAAAGTTTCAGGGGAATTGGCTTATTGGGTATATTCATTTCTATTGGATTGAGTATCATTGGTGGTAAAGGTTTATTGGGTATGAGCGGTGGTGTAGCTAAATTACCAGGCAAGGTCTATAAAACATGAGTATCTTTCTCTACTCTTCCTATCGCCTCATTTACCTTTCCTCGTTTACGTCCATAATAATCTTTTTGTTCCAATATCTTCTTATTCTCTTCTTGTTGTTTTTGTATTTGCTGCTTTTGTTTTGCTAAAAATTGTGAATGTCTATCTCTTTGTATCTCTAATGCTTTTATTTCTCGTTCGATTTCTTCCAAATCTCGACTAAAATTTCCCTTGTCGTATGACTTGAGTGAGGAGGATCTGAGCTGTTTGGGTACAGGCGGTACGGGCGGTATCGATGTCACTGTAGGCTTTTTTAAGCTACTGCTTCGTGGTGGTGGTGACCAAGTAGACGAACGACGGGAAGAAGAAGAGGTACGTGTATAGCCTTGATAAGCACTCACTCCAGTCGATGTGTTGGTTGTCTTGTGCAAATGGCTCAGGGAGGCACTTCGTTTAGGTGTTGCAACCACTTTCTTTGTTGGTTTGTTGGTATCTTTTTTTTCTTCTTTTAAAGACTTGGCTCGTCTTCGAGGTATTTGTTGTTTATCTTTTATATAACAAGCCAAAGTAGAATTGGGTTCGATCGTTTCATTATGAAGTGATCTCCAATTCTTCTTTGAAGGGTGATTGGACATTAAAGAAAAAAATATTGCTAATAAAAACAATAATTAAAATTTTTGTTTGTTAATTAATGCCATATTGGCCAATCAATAATTATTTATCAAAGCCGACTTGTTTTTTTATTTTTATTTTTAGTCAATGAATAATAATAATAATCTTGCAGATTTTGATTTGAACAAGAAGCTTCAATCATTTTCAATATCTTCTGAAGAAGAAAAGATAACCAAAGAATTGCAAAATACACACTTGACAAACAAAGACAACAATCCACCTTCTATATTCTCTATAACAAACGCAACAACAACAATGTCAACACAACCCGCTATTGAAAAGCAACCCAAGCAAGACGAGGAAGAAAGTGGTTGGGGTGAAGGTCCACCCAGTTACACGAGTATTTCTCAAGGAACTTACTTTGGTTTTAATTCACTTATTCATTCTGAACTCACACTTACATCTGCATCTCCTTCAGCAAGTCAAGCATTTAGTCAATACAAAGATAAACCAGTGACATTCACAAGTACATTTACAAATAAATAAAAACTTTTTTTTTAATTGTTTAGTTTTTTCATTTCTTCTTGAATTTTACGATGCAAGACACACATGTAATCAACATAAGTTTGTACTTCAGCATTACGATCTTCAGACATCCAAGTTGAAAAAAGGAATTCAATCGCATCTTTTTCTTGACGGACAATACAAGGCTTGAGATAACGAGCTCGTTGAGATTGCAATTGTCGCATGATGTTGTGTATTTTATGTGACAAATCTGTATTCAATGCAGGCAAAGCAATCTATACATGATACATTTATGCGTGAGTGAGGAATGATGAAGCCTATTTTTAACATTAAGGTTATACCATATTAGGGTCTATTTGATCCAAGTGGGAAACTCCAAATACATTTTGCAAGAACTCGGGTGGAACTTTACTACCAAGCCATACGAATAAAGTGGATCCAGAATCTAATATGTCATATGATGAATATCAAATTATATTTCATGTTGTATGGCATTTTACCAACAAGATAGGCTCCATTCGTCTCTAACCTTTCGTAAGATGTGCGTACCATGGATGGTAGCTTTATTTCCCCCTTCATATTGACCGACCCATCCTCTGCTGTCAAATTGTGTAGGGCAAACATCCTTGGATATAATGTCCAAACCAATTCAGCTACACTTAAAGTATTAAACATACTCATGCCAGCTATTCTTGCATCAATATTCATATCCACACCCACTAACAAAGTGATGAGTTTTTTTTTTTTTTTTTAAAAAAAAAAACAAGACTTTTTTCTTCTTTACCTCCTCTTAATACAGCAGAACGAATGGCGCCGTGTACATAGACAGGCAATAGCTTGAAAGCTTCGGGCAAGATCAATTGACCTGGCGATGTTGAAGAAGCACAGTTATTGCGATAAGCAGTTAAAATATCAACGCAGGCATCTGTCAACTTGGTATGGAGTTCTTTTCGATTCTTGTGGAATAAATCAAAGATGGTCTGTCGAAGCATCACACTCACTGTCGCATCCACATCCCCATAACGGAATACATCCGAGATTTGAGAAGTCACAGCCAACTGAAGATTGTGGACCCGGACTCGACGGTGGCCATCACGTGTAGTATAAAGCAAGGCACACTGAAACGAGACACCGCGATTCAGGTCCAGTTTACCATCATGCTTCATCACTGCCGCAATAGCCTTATCTTGATCGATACCTGTCATATCAACATCAGTGTAGGTACTCATGTGGCATGCACCATAGTGATCCATGACCTGTAGACCATCCGAGCATCGAATACGAAGGACACCATCATATCCTGTCTGTCGATGTATGTCATGATTGAGCTGATAGGCAATACTGTGTTTATTATCTAGCTTAAAGGCAGGATAGTACCGTAAATCACCACCGGTGAGATGAGAGACGGTGCGGATCGTGGCCAGGTCCATATATTGTGAAGGAAAGACCCAGGTATTGACACAGACACCGTTCTTGACACATTCTTCTCCGAGTTGTTTATATTTCTCGCTCTGAGCTGTCAATAAGTTTCTTTCCTTTTCTGTGCCATAAAGTGATTTATCATCGCGAGGTTTTAACATGTCGGGTCCGTGGTTGGGAAGACATGTTTGGAATACAAATACTTGTCCGCCTGTTTCTTTCTGTACATGTGTGAGAAAAAGTGTATAGCCAATTGAAAAAAAAAGGGGGAACTTACCAGTGCTTGCAAACCTCCTCTAACAGCAGAAGTATAGACAGACTCTGGTCTAATGGTATCTTTAAACATGTGTGGTAAGGAATTTAATAATTCTAGAATGACATTTCTAAAGAAGAGTCAATAAATAAAAACCTTATCTAATCTTTCTTCTTACTTTGATTCGTTGGGGTCAGCTAAAAATCCAGCTTGAAGAGGCACAAACATATCTTCGATATCAGAAACAACAAGCATTTGAGCAGTGGGTAAAGATGCCTAATAAATACAATTTAGAACAAGTTAAAATGAGTGTTGGGCTTACATGAAGATTAAAGAATTGAACATCTTTGTCAAAAGTAATGATACCAATACGATTATTCAACTTTGCGTTTCCTTGTTCATCATACAATGCAGTCTTCAACCCTTCACAGACAGCTTGAAGCATACCACTTTGAATGCTCAAAACGGAGACATCCAGTGCAAACACATAGTTTAGTGGTGCAGGTTGTCTTGTAGAGTAATATTCTTTGGGCACTTCAAATTCTACAGATCCATATCTCAATTCGGGTCTTTCGTTCGCATCAATACGTCTGCCTGACATATCCACATTGGCAAAATACCAAGCAGGGACCTCATTGGAGTATAAACAAAGGTTACATTCAAATCGAGCGCCTCCATGGGTAAAGACACACCAAGGATTGATATAGGCTCTGCATCGAGTACAACGTACCGGCCCTTCGGATCCATGATCGACAGCTTGAATATCCACCTCATCCGATCGAAGCTTGGCCAAAGGTTGAATGACTAAACCTAGTGGCAATTTTGATTTATCTGCAAGATCCTTACTAAAAGGAACACGGTCAACAGTCGAACGCATAAATCGAGGATTGCAGTTGCCTAAAATAAAAATAAAAAATCAACTTCCTCTTTTCCCTTAGACAGTTCTTTTTTTTTTTGATATCAAACCTTGATCAAATGCAATACATTGTGTTGTAGCCAGTGGCACGCGTTCTCTTTCCAACGTACCAAAGAATTTATCTGCAAAGAGCTCCTCGTCTAATTCTCTTACTGTAACTGGGGCAGGCATCTGGTCTGGGTCAATCCTTGGACGAGGTTGACTGGGTGGGCGTAATTCTGGTGGTAGAGGTTGCTCGGAATGCGTATAAGGTGCATTGGTATAACCTATACCTGCAGCAGCTGAAGCATGTGATGGGCGTACGGTTTGCAATTGAGGTTGAAGACTATTTGGCCAAGGCTCCTTGGGTGGTGCTTGTGGTGTTGCAATGCTTGAAGCTTCGGGATTCACTGCATACACACGGCGTGGCTTATTATGACTGGTGGGTTGCTAAAGCACAGTTTAGTCGGCTGTTTTATTTTTTATATTTCTGTTACCTGTTGTATATGCATGTTTTGCATAGGCGATATAAGGTTATTTTGTGGTTGAACTGGAGGCATCATGGGACGTGGAGGTGAAGCTGCCACAGATGGTCTCATCATTGGTTGAGGAGAAGTAAGAGGTCTCTGTGGATGAGGCATCATTGGAGGCCGAGCGTTCATCATGGGAGGAAGAGGTCTTTGACCAGCAACCATAGGTGAATTAGGTCCAGGAACCATAGAAGGATTAGGTCCAGCAGGCATAGGTGGACGCATAGGTCTCGGCGGTTGACCTTGCACGGCTGGTCTAATGGGTGCACCTATTTTTTAATGTTAAAATTTAAATTTCTACTTTTTGCTTTAAATGAAGTCTTCTTTACCGTTAGAAACATTGACAGGTCGAACGGGTAATGAAGTCATGTTTATAAAGACAAAAAAAGAACTAGAAAATAAAGGTGTATACTCTCTTTTCTCCTGCACCCAGCGTAAATACAACTCCGCCATTACTCTGATTCTATTCATTTGCTGCTTTTTGGAATAACTATAAATGATTGGCTGTTATTTTTGTAGCTCGACAGAACATCGTTTTGGTACTGTTCCACGACGGAACAAATTTCTAGAAAAAATTGAGCTCTGTGTGTGTGTTTTTTACCAATGTAATGATCCGGAACTGTTTATTCATATAATCAAAATACCATAGTTTTATATCTAAAAATTTTCTCTTAAACTTGAGTTGCAATGCATTTTTAGACATATTTTAGGACATGTCCTTTTTATTCTAGACTAAATACGTGATTTTTGTTTATCTTTCATGCTTTTGACAGCATCTTCTGAATACTACAATTTTTGTCTCATTTTAAAATTCTACTACAAAAATGAACATAATCCTATTAAGCTCGTGTTTTCAATTTTTTTTTTTTCTTATATTGGTCCTTGTGATGTACCTATAAGTTGATTATTCGGTATTTAAAAATAGCAGCAGATCGTAAACAAAGTTTTTAAATGCAATAACGCGTTGATACATTTGTACAATCCTTTTATAAATATATGTTTTGTCATATAACAACCTAGTTCTTTTTTTTATTTTATCCTCTTGGTTGTTTCTCTCTTTTTAAGAGGCAAAAAAAAAAAAAAAAAAAAAAAAAAAAACTTAATTTTATATAAAACACCTTTACGCTTGAGAATATCAAGTCAACACTAAATAAAAAGGTTATGCCACCTGAACAAGGTAGTAAGATTACATCTCAAGCTCTTCAAAGAGTATTGATATCTTTCTCAGTCATCGGTTTCTCCTTTCAACTTTGTTGGGCTGCGTCCATATTCGTCGCACTACAAGCATGGAAAACTGTTGATTTAGTTTTAGTCCACCGAGCTACTTACCCAGAGCAATAGAATGGCATCCTACTTAAATAGTGATTGATTGACGCTTTTTATTTCCTTGTATATTGCAAAAACTCCTTGATTACAATATACACTATTTAAAACATTCCTTATTACAGTTGTTTCATGTTCGATAGATCTTGCATTATTCTTAGTTTCTAGCATCTGTAATAACTCCTTTTATTTTATAGACCAATACAAACCATTCTACCTACTCCTCAATAGATTGGATTAGCCGGTATATTTTTCAAATGTATTTTAGGTACAAAAAATTCCCACCAGTAACTTTTTGGGCATGGTACATGGGTGATGTTTTTGGTTAGCAAGTGAATGTGTCTCAAGCAAGGATGGTGAATGTGAAAAGGATTGTATGAAACCTTCCTCATGTCCTGGGTAAACATGCGGTTCACATTCTACTTTACGATCAAGACGGTTTCTATCTGTTTTTCATAAACCCATCCTGATTTTATGATAGAACGGCTAGACTGAATGCAAAGAATGACTTTTATTGTCCATCAGCTACGGATACAAACCATCAGCATGTTTATAAACCCATCATTCTCAACAACACCATACCTTGATCTATATTACTTGCTTGCTACGATTTTGACATTGAAAGCAGGACAGTAAGAGAGAATACAAAGACCGAGAGATTCAAGGGGGTCTTAGAGATAACTGAAGCCAAGGAAGGCGTTGAGCGTCATTACATCTAACCGGATCTATCCGGTATCTATAAGCTACAACAGATACAGAAAATGTGGATGTTTGATTGTATGACAGACTTTTGTTTATCTTTGCCAGTTTCAGACCGGTTGAAATACAGATCACTGTACCAAAAGATCCAGAGACCCTTCAGATCGATCTTACTAGTATTTCACCCTTCAAAGTTGAGTGACACTGACATAAATACGAAAAACAAATAGATTCTCAAGTTGGAGGGAATGCAACCCGAGGACCACGTATCCCCTCCTTCAACCACCCACCCACAGACTTTTCTCGGCCGACATTTCCTTTTTCTTATCTAGTAAGCACAGAGATTACAGGATAGACGGTCAGAACGAGAGGCAGGATGGATAGGAGAGTAGAAAGAGTGGATCGTTCACGTTCCCTAGCTTTTCATACTTGCCCGAGTGTTGCATACGACATGTGTTCTTTGACAAGTTCTACAGACAGGCAGGGGACTCGTACGATAGGTTGTTTATCCTTAACCGGAAACTCAATTGACCGAACGTCAGGGCTCGATCGACCCAGATCTGTTTCGGTGACAAGAGGAGGATGGATCCTTTGAGCTATCGTGAGCGATGGGTTCAGATGGAGGTAACCAATACAGAATTCAGCGACCTCTCACTGAACCAACCCTCTTGCTGTTTCACTGACCAAAAATCAAGGAAACCGATCTTTGCCCAAAGAACCTCAATTCCTGTGGTGATACTCTCCATGCCTATCACGATCGATCGCGTTGATTGAAACGGACGGTGGAGATCAGGGAAAGGACCAGGGGTCCAGCTGCTCCTGTTTGTCTGGTGGGACGGTGATGGATCTTTTGGAACAGGATCAAAAGACAGACGAGACCTTCCAGGACCGGAATGCAAACGGGACAGGATGAACTGCTGGAGGAGGCGATTTGTAAGGTTATTACCCGTCCTCGTTGTGGGCTCAGATGATCAGCCAGCGATCCAGAGCCTCAAAAGAGGCCGCGAAATGATCCTCCGACTCGATCTATGAACCACATGGGGTGTATCAAGGCGAGCCTGACTTGATTGACCTGATCTTTTCCAGAGAGGACTGTTTGAAGGTTCCGATAAGGACCATCCAGTGTTCCGTTTGGCAGCCGTCGCTTTGGATGTCTGGGTACTGAAAAAATCAGGAGCGGGCACAAGTCATTTTTGTCTGTGGTAGAAGACCAAGAAAGTAGGACGGTAGGTGTGTTTAAAACACTGGTCGATCAGTGTTGGGGTGGATTCCTTCAGATTACCTGACCTAAAGCACATTCAATGGTCCATGTGAAACTGACAGTCAAACTAGTGTCCCCTCTCCTTATTTGATTTTGAGTGAATTGAATTGGGGGGTGAAGAAGGAAGAATAAAGTGTTGGAGGAAAAGATTGAAATTTTATGAATAGATTAATTGAGAGTATTATTATTATTAAAGCAAGTAGAGAGAAGATATGGTTATTAGAAATAAATAGAAAGAATAGACAACGTTTTGAATTCTAAATTTATTTACAATGTTTGAATGCTAATAATATCTTTTTGAATGAAGGAAAGCGGTGAGTGGTTGATTTAGAATGGAATCAAGAGATCTTGAAGGGATGTTGATGTGAGATGAAGGCTATAGAATATGAATTAAAAAGAAAGAAAGAAAGGATCAGATTACCTTTTTTTGACGTGTGATGTCAGCATAGATCATGTAACTAATATAGGCTTGAAGTGCATTACGTCGAAGTTTTGATCTTTGCTTCTAATAAATTGTTAGGGAAAAGAAGGAAAAGAGAGAGGGGGGGGGAGTAAATAGTTTTGTTTAAAATGTGTACCATGTTTAAATAAGGTGCATTAACAAATTCTTGAGATTTTTTTACAAGAGACTAAATAAGAATGAGTTTAATGAATATGTTGATAGACATACTTGCTGTAGACACAAGTGATTCTTGATGTTTTCTATAAATAAATGTGAGCAATAGACAATAAGAAATCATTAATTTACCCCTTTTTGATTCTAGAAAGTTGTGGGTGAGATCTTTTGTGATTTGATGCATTGGATAATAAGATGTTTGCATACGACCTAATAATCATCATAAACATGTAATTATGAAATATAATATTTACCATTCATCATTTCATTCACTGACAGATTGAATTCATTTGTTTTGAATAAATAAGAAGAAGGAGGAGTGGATGGAGTGGCTATCAAAAGAGATGAATAAGACATAAAAAAAAAATAAAAAAATAAAGAATTACATGAATTATCGGATTGATTCTCAAATAGTAAAGAACGTTGAGTTGAATCATGTTGTTCCTGAAATGAATAAATAACGAGTTGAATAAGAATTTATTTACCATCCACTGACGATCTTGTTTATAAAAACTCTTTTCTTTATTTTCCAACAAGTTTTGAATCGACATTGATTTATTACGTCGGATTGGATGACTCCTTTGATTTGCTAAAGAAATAAGAATAGAACCTGCTTCTTCTTCTTCTTTATTAATCTTTCTATAAAAAGAAGTGACAGACATTTTAATAAAGCAAAAGAAGAAGGAAAAAAAAAAAAAAAAAAAAAAAAAAGCAAGGGAATGAAATGGGCTTCTATATTACTGTATTGTGCTGTGTGACATTCAGACTATTCCTACTCTTCATCACATGCAAGTATATGAATAGTGTCCGTTATGCATATTAAACCAGATATAGTAAACCCTTTAGTAGATTACAATCAACAAGTCGATTACAATCTGAGAATAATGTTGCATAAAGCTTCTTTTCTGTAAATAAGCTGTCTAAAAAGTATGTGCATTGCATAAATTATTAATTCTCATCTGATGAATATAAGTCTGTGCGTGCAAAAAAAAAAAAAAAAAAAAAAAAAAAAAAAAAAAAAAAAAAAAAGGAGGATCATACTTTTTATTTGTATGACAGCCCATGCGATTTTATTTTGTAAACAAGTCAAAATAAACATGTTTGGAAGCAGACTGAACATAGAAAGGACTGTGTATAAAAAGACTTGTCTCTTATCATCCATAGTTTATTTTATAGAAATCAATTGATATTAACTTTATTCTAGACTTTTACTATTCCATCTGATTTCATATTACGAGTCATGTGTTACTATTGTTCCAGTGATCGAAAGCACAGATGGGATCTGAATGACCCTCGGATGTCTGTTCGCTCGTGTTCAAGTCGTACACGGAAAAGATGATTAAAAAAAGAAAAAAAAAGGGGGGGGGGGAACACTTTCAAATGTCAAAATAAAATTGTATAAATTAAGTTTATGTTTGTTTAGAACACACTCTCTCTCTTTTTTAAAAATAAATCAGTCACTCTGTTCCTTCAAAGATCTATCATTATCGGAATGAT
Source organism: Rhizopus arrhizus (assembly GCA_024220505.1). Classification (NCBI taxonomy): domain Eukaryota; kingdom Fungi; phylum Mucoromycota; class Mucoromycetes; order Mucorales; family Rhizopodaceae; genus Rhizopus; species Rhizopus arrhizus. The sequence continues at coordinate 1,782,455 of JAKZZE010000007.1, read as the reverse complement.
AAACTCACGATCGGAAATTAAAATAAAGAAGTTTTCCTCACTTTTTATTTTTTTAAGCAGGATGATAATAAAATGACATGGCCACAATAGCATACGTTGCCTATTCATCTTTAGTAATCTCTCTATTTTTTATACTCTTTTACTTACTAAAAGTAAAGCCCCTTCAAGCCAATTGGATTTTCCATCTGCGATAAGATAATTAACAACAAGTACACTACAAAATAAAACAATCGTTTCAAATAACTCAAAAAAGAAGGACATCGGAACATCAATCAACCAACCAGCCAAGACAAGTAAAGGGGATACAAAGAGACCTATTTGAATAGAAGATGATATAGCAATACCAATACATAAATTCATCTTATTCTTTAATGCAAACGTAATCGCACTCAAATGTTCAGCAGCACTATTAATCATTATTAACCTGTACTCTTCTATCTCATCACTCACTTTCCAACAATCGGTAATATAATCAGACCCACAAATGTCTCATTTAAACCCCAAGTATCAACCACACCTTCAATCCTATAGAAACCTATCAATCCCCACATTCTCTATCTCCTATCCACCTTACGCTCCAACAAGGTATTCAGCATGAACAGCAATAAATCCAGTAATCACCAACAGTCTACTCTATCATAAATACATCATCCAAGTCATACAAAACAACTTACGTAGCAATAGCAAATCCAAGACGAACCGTCGGCTTTTCTTCTTCTTCATCTTCCAAAAGGTGAACCCCACTTTCTCCACGAGTGACAGTCTCAAACTATATTCAAATTTTAACATCTCCCTTTTCTTTCTCTTTAAAATCATACTAATTTAGAATGCGTCTTGAGTTGGAAGACCAAGGATAAAAAGTAAACGATCAATAAAACAATAGCAGTCTTGTGGCTCAAATGAACAATGTTGCTATCTTTACCCACATCTTGTGTACCACTGGCATTAAAAGCAGCAGGAATCAATAAAGATAGGGTCGTTAAAGCCAAAAGAGAAGTGGAGGTTTGAGCGGCTAATATTTAATGATGGGTGAGTGCAGTTTTATTTATGCTTTTAAGTTCTATTACCTGTCATACTAAATCGTTGTTCAGATCGTCCAAGGCCACCCAAAAAGAAACAGCAACCGAGTACCTATCAAAAGATTAGCCATCAACTATTCAGACAGATGAGCATTTACAAGTAAAAGGTTTGATAAAATAGAACCCAAAATAGAGGCTTGAACAACGCGAATCAAACCTTGCTTTAAGGCAATAAAACCAAGAATAAGTTCAACCGCATTACCAAAAGTAGCGTTCAAAAGCTATCATTCATATGATTACAATCAATGCCAAAAAAAAAAAAACTATTTTTATATCTCTATCTTACCGAGCCTAAAACAGAACTAGACCTTAAAGCAATTTCCTCAGTAGCTATCGTATCATGACTGTTAGCTAAAAAATCATGTTGCTTTCGGGCCTTTTATACCAAAACCAAGGAGTTTAGCGAGAGGAATGATAGCCATAAAGTTTAAAGAGAAAACAGTACTGTCGGAAGCATCAGAGAAAATTAAAGCAATAGGAACAAAAATCAAAAGGAAATTCACTTTGGAAGAAAACACGGTAGCTTTTAAAGAGGATTTTAAAGTAGGTTCCTCATAGCTGTTGGCTTGAGAAATCAAGTGTTCGCGTTCACTCATAATAAAAAAAAAAAAAAAAAAGAAAAACAAAAACAAACGTTGAGAAGTTTCACCAGTTTTTTTTTTTTTTTTTTTTTTTTTTTTTTTTTTTTTGGCTTAAAAGTCATATTTGTACCGGGCATTATTTTCTTTATGGAAACCCTCTCTCGTTAACCTGTACAACCTCTGAAAAGAACAAAACGTATCGCTGATAGTAATCTCAAACGCTATAAAAGTAAAGATTTTAACAAGTCCTTTTCGTAAAAAAAAAAAAAAAAAGTAAATGGAAAAATAAACATGTTTAGTGAAAGAAAACTCCATCTTTTAATGCCTACTTTTCACCAAGTAACGATACACAATATTTGATTGGCTTATGGATTTTTAGGTCTCGACCCTGCCAGTGGCTATGTATAACGATTTGCCTCTGTATTTTCCTGGAAATATAAAATAAATATGAATATTGTTATTATCTGATAAGATCTAAAGAGAATAGGTTACCAAGAAATGCAATCAGATACACTCATCACACCTCAGACGGTTGTCTGTCTCACCCCTGACAGTTTACAAGCATGAAAATGTGTTATTGACGTGTATGTGAGAAATAGAATAGACGTTTTGTTTATTATGATTCCCTCTTTTAAGAGCATTTCATTTTCATCCTTTTCCTTCAGTCTCATCTCTTTCCTTTTTCTTTCTTTCTTTCTCATATTTAAGTGACACGGTTGACTTTAAATCTGGAATAATATCTGTCTATTCTTTCACTAGGAACACTCAAACCATTGATTTACCCATTGCCCAAAAAGTGGGAATTCTATCAAAGTGTTCTCGAATCTTCACTTCCTTACATATACTTTACTTCTCATCTATACTGATTCTTAAGGTATCTTTAGGGATGCTCAAGTTAGTGCTCGTGGATAACTGGATGGCCATCAGTTATACCATCAGGTCCGTCTGACAGCTTCATTAAAGATTCATCATCAACCAATAGTCTTTTATATCTCTCACTGCCATTTCTTTTCCACTAGTCTATGCCAATCAAAATAGACACCATGCATATACTTCTTTTATAATAAACAAAACAAGCGAAACTGTAGCTTCATCAGCATAGCAGAAGAATCAAATCGATAAAGGTGGTCCCCCATTCGCTTCTATGAATATCATGATCAGCCCATCTCACTTTTACTCTTTTGTGCCTCAGATTCCCTCTTGTTGTGACGTATTATGATGCAAGCTTGCTTATTTCATCTACTTGTGTGCCTTTATTTTTTATTGGTCGAATTTGAAGTGAAAATACGGTAATGTGTTAACCAATCAAGTTATTTAAAAAATCAGTCTTTTTCTTTTTTCTTACTATTTGCAAAAAACCTTGTCGCGGTCAGGCAATTTTGTACTGAGCACAGCATATATAATCAGACTACTTTCAGTTTAAAATAGCATTTATAAGAGAAACCGAGTCATATAGAGTGAAGGTGATTGTCAATCATTTGATCAGACCCTTTAGCCTTTCGCATTGGTCCCATTTTCACAGACCTGAACTATGTTCCTTTTTATAGAAAATTACAATTAGTCACAAATTGCGGTAATACAATTCACAGCCATAAATTTCAAACAAGGAACCTCTTTCTTTTACTTTCCCACAGAAAAAAATAAACATGAGCGTACCAATCATCATCGGCGCACGATTCTCAACATATACGCGTACAATCAGAATGGCTCTAATCTATCTAAATGTGCCTCATCAGCTCGAAAAAGCCTCACCACATAGCGAATTGGCATTCAAACACAATCCCTTTGGTCGAATTCCTTCCTTGCTGCATAATGATAAAGTCGTTTTCGAAACCATGGCTATTCGAGACTATATCGATGCTCAATTCTCGGATAAATTGACGCCCAAGGACTTGGAGACCAAGATAAAGATGAGTCAAATGATTAGTGTTCTAAGCGACTATGTATTTCACCACGTCATACTCAATTTCGCTAAATATCGTGACGCCTGTGAACGCCAAGGGAAATCAGGAGAGGAATTATTAAACCTGTTGAAACCAGCCCTGATAAAGGCAATTGGCATCATAAAGACCGTCGAACAAATGGTACCTCAAGGCGATTTCTTGTGTGGGAACAGCCTCACTTGGGCTGACTACTTTTTCTATCCTGTTGCGGCTGATATCTATGCTCTACCAGAAAAAGAAGAGTTTATAGAGGCATCGCCCAAATTGTTTCATTGGTACAAGAGGTTTGAAATCAGAAAAGAGGCCGTACAGACATACCCAGGAACAGTGGCTGATAAAAAAGCCAACAAATCTAATATCTAATAAAATTTTTGCCATCTGTCGTACTCTTTTTGTTCAATCTTTCTTTACGTTGCTTTATGTTTGATAAAAGGACGATAAAGCTGAATCATGAAAAAAGGCGCTGAATGAAGCAGATAGCTTTGTTCATTTTGTACTTTGATTTTCATAAAAACCACGCAAAAATAAGCTTTGCTCCAACAAGATTAAATGGTTCATCTCACATATTTTATTAAGCTGCAAATAGTCTTTGCATAAATTCTGTAATTCCAATATCATTCGTATTAAACTCATAGCATCCCCACATCACTAAACCAGTGGTTGTGCCCAAAGTCCATTTTGCTGCTTTGTGAAGTCTAGGATAGACTCGTTTAGGAATGTAATCAATTATGCATGATTCAAATCCAAGGTATAAGTGGTAGGGCAAAACAACACCAAAGAGTCCATCTACAATGGGATGTGCACCATATGTCATCTGTGTACTTATCAAGGGGATCAATGCAACAGCGGCTGCTCGCTCCAAGTTCCAGTGATGTGCTCCGTATTGATATCCATGCTCTACTTTGGGTGTTTTTTCTTTCTTTTTCTTCTCGGTTAATTGATCGTCTGTAACTTTATTTTCGGGTGTTTCCGCTGGTATCGGTGCGGCAGGTTCACTGGTTGATTTAATTACAGCAGCAGTTGAAGTAGTAGCTAATTATTTGTTTGTTTTCAGAACCAACATCTTTTAATGATGCTTAATGACTTTATACCTGAATATGGTTTCTTTAAGTGAAGTACAGAAGGAACTGTGCCAGTGCGAAGACGATAGCTAGAAGCCAAACCAGCTGATTTCAATACAGATCTAATGGCCATTTTTATTGCTGATTTAAAAAAAAGAAAAAGAAAAAAGTTTTGTGACAGGGGAAGTCTTTTTTTTTTTAAAAAAAAAAAAAATCCTAATGAGTCAAGGTAGAAAGCAAAAACTCATCGGCATTCATAAAAAAATAACAATTCTACAGAACCAGAAAAAGAACAACATATTGATAGCATAAAGAGATCACACGATTCAATTGAAGAAGATCCTTTCAAATCACTCAAAATAGACGACGATCAAGTATTAAAGAATGCAACCAAACGTCTTCCTTGCCCAAAATGTAATAAATCAGTCAAATATTTTTGCTATGTGTGCTTTAATGTCGTTGGCATGAACAGATCTGAAATACCCACAGTGCAATTACCGGTGTTCTTAGACATGTAAAAGATACCAATTGATCTCTTTTCTTTATCTGACAATTTATATATAGTATAAAACATCCCAAAGAATTAGATGGAAAGTCGACTGCTGTACATGCAAAGATTGTTGCTCATGATCATGTTTCTCTTTATACATGGCCAAATATCCCAGAGTATGAAAATCCAGAAAGAACACTGCTGCTATTTCCGGGACCTGTGAGTGATTAAAAAGGCTTTATTGCGTCTCCTATGCTCACATGTATTTATAGAATGCGAAACGACTACATGATATACCCAGAGATACATTTGATAGAATCGCAGTAATCGATGGTACATGGATTCAAGCAAACCAAATTGCTCGTGAGACAAAGATACTTCAAAAAATGCAGTGTGTTACCATTGCACCTAGAAAAACAAACTTTTGGCGATTTCAAATGGTCGATGACAACCATCTAGCGACAATAGAGGCTATTTACTATTTATATAGAGAATATGGAGAGAGTTATGAGGCACCCTATGATGGTAGCTATGATAATTTGTTATTTTTCTACAAATTTTTCTACAACCTCATACAAAACGCATATCAAAAGAACAAAAAGGCCAAATTTAATAGGAGACATCAGCAAAGGGATTATATAAAATATGATAAAGAACAGAATGAACAAGGCGATGCAATTACAAAATTAGAACAAACAAAAGAAGAGAATAACGCATAAAAAATCACCAAAATGATCTGTAGAATATATTGGCTTATGTATAAAATGTTTAATTGAAATAAAATTTATTTTTTCTTTATTATACACCGTATAATTAGTCTAGAGGCAAAATATATAAAAAGAGGTATGATATACTTTAGGAAATAAAGAATTCGGCGATATCAAAGAGCAGGTTTATGAATATCACAAAGACCGGGATTCTTTGCACAAAATTTGGGCTGAATGGGCTCACTGTTGATCCCACGAGCTTGTAGACGATAATTCCAGTCATGAAATCGTTCGGCGACATCCTTGACTGTACGCCTCTTGTTATCCTCATCATAACTTCCAGACCAGTAAATCTCTGCTGCTGCCGCAGAACGTGGCCAAAGACGACCGTCGAGAACTGTAGGGCCAGTTTGTTCGGACCACATGGCTGTTTCGCCGCCAATGATCTTTCCAGGAGAATCTTTAGGAATGCCAAGGTTCATGTCATAAGAATAAATCCGTTGCCAGGTCTTGGAAGGTGCACACCAGGAACCTCCAGATCCACCGTAATTGAACGTGTCGTCCTTTGTATGTGATTGTGAAGGACTGATGAACCTTTCATCATTCCCCACCCATCCTAAATATATGTTGCTCAGCGACTTTTTTTATGGATTGCTTGGCAATCTATCTTACCTCCTTGTCCGCAATCAAGATAAAAGTAATCATAGGAGGACACGATGACATCATGGCCAAGATCAGTATATGTCTTTGCAGGATTTGTCCATATTTGTACAATGGTTTCCTTGGGATAACTTCCACCAGTTTTTAAAGGATCTTCCCAAATGATTGGCCTCTTTTTACGATCATTGATCACAAAATCAAGTAGCTTGTTAGTCCATTGAAACCAGAGTTCGTTTGTGCTCAAATTGTTTTCTTCCATGTGTTTTTTAACAGATTCATCAGCCATCCAACATTTGTCGTTAATCTCATCACCACCTGTATGATAAAGTGTATCAGGAAATATATCTGTACTCTCCACAACAACATCTTTCACCAACTGAAACGCGCCTTCATGAATAGGATTCAATTGACCAGCTGGTGGTTCAGCTGCAAACTCATCCCAGAATTTATCACGACAAGTCATATAGTCTGGATGGGATTCACCAATGGATCCTGTATGAGCAGGCATGTCGAGTTCAATGATTACACGAATACCACGTTCGTTTGCATATTGAATGATATGCTCAACGTCCTCAGGCTGGTAAACTTCCTTGCTGGAATATGCTCCTTTTTCTGAAAGCTCTGGATGTGACTTCAAATACAAAGGCCAAGACTGAGAGTCAGATACATGCCAGTGGAAAACGTTCATCTTGTTGTAAGATTGAGCATCAAGCGTATGTAGAATGGTTGATACTGGATAAAAATTTCTAGAAGTGTCAAGCAAGATACCACGGTGACCAAAGGCAGGATAGTCTTCAATGTTGACAGAATGAGCGATAAATTGATCCTCATTAAAAATGACCAACTGAGAAAATGTTTCTAATCCACGAAGAGCACCTACCCAAGTAGGAGCCACCAAGGTAGCGTAACCACCTTTGCTAGGGATCGATAGTCTGTAGGATTCATCCACATCTATGTCAAGCTTCACTTGATTATCATGTACCTGAAATAAAATTCCTTGCAATTGATTGTAGCTAGTGATTACTTTGGAGACATCCGTGGCTACTTGAACAGGAGACCATTTTTCATTTGCAATCAATTTTTTGTATCTATCAGCAGCTTTTGCCAGATTTGAGCTTTGAATCCCTTCAAATGTAAAACTATTGGACAGCACTACACTGGAACCAGTCCACTCGACATGCTGTGGTATAGGAAAAAGAAAAGTCTTGGCCTCAGCATTACTCAAGACTAACAAAGAAATGACAAATAAAGAATAGAATTTCATGAGGTTTTGATTTGTGAAAAAATAAAATGCAAAAAAAATAAACGCGTTTACATGAATAAAAAGTAACTTATGCAATGTAAAAGAATTTAATTAGATTTGCTAAATGCATTTAATTTGCATAATTGACATATTTTAATATAAAAAAAATCAAGTTTTATATACAAAAAGTAAAGGAGGGAAGGAGCGAGGGTTATGAACCAAAGAAAAAGAAACAAGTGCCAATGCAACGCTGATCTATATGCTTAGTTATTGCAGTGAAAAAAAGCATAAAAGATGAGAGTTTTATTAATCACGTGAGATACACTATCGCATTACTTTGCTCGACCAAAGGAAATTGGTTTTTTTATACACATGCTTTTAAAGAAAGACAGGCACAGATTAACAAAGAGAGCAGTAAAATAGAAAACACTTTTATTTTAAAAAAAAAAGAAAAACTAAAATGTATAAATCAGTCTGCCATTTTACAAGAATATGATGAAGGTTTCGAGATTCTAAGTTATGCGATTATGGTTATATTTCAAAGAAAAACAAAAGCACTTTCCTATGAAATATTGTACCGTACAGTCTACAAGCTCACCATGCGACAGTTTGGTGAAAGACTTTATTACGATGTTGAAAAAGTGATTGCAGAATGCTTACAAAAGACGCTTCAGGACACCATTGTTCCTGTGTTTGTCCAAATACAAGTCGACAGCCTTGATGCTGGTACTTCGTTTTTAAACACAATGAATTGTGTATGGAATGATTATATGACAGCTATTGCGTTGATAATGCAAATGTTAATGTATTTGGTAAAAGGTTTTTATTTTTATACATCTTATATCTAAACTTGCACATACAGAATGACAGGTTATCGAAGTATAATTTACCAGGAATATATGATATGGGGTTAAATCTATTTCGTGATAAAATCATTCAATCTGATTTATTCCCTATACGAGAACATCTTATACACATTATCCTGATTCAGATTGAATCTGAGCGCCAAGGATGTGTCATTGATCGGAACGCTATTCAGCCTATTATTGCTATGTTACTAGAATTAAAACATGTGGAAACGAACAATACAATGTATGCTGTGGAATTTGAAGTTGTGTTCCTGAAAAAGAGTGCTTTGTTTTATCAGATGGAGAGTCAAAGATTACTATCAAATTGTGATGCACTAGAATTCATGCAAAAAGTAAACGGCCATTTTTTTTTTTTTTTTTTTTTTTTTTTTTTTTTTTTACAAATGGAATCGTTAATAATGAATTATGATATAAACTAGGTAGAGAATACATTGGAAGAAGAATATGAAAGAACAGCTCATTATTTATCAATGACGACTAAACCAAAGATTCAAGCAATCTTAGAGAAGGAGCTTATAACAAATAATGTTAAAAAATTAATAGAGGTAAAGAAAACATTATTTTTGATTTAAATTTATGGTTTTTGTTTCCTTTCCTCAATGATTTAGCTATATATTGGAGCAGATGAAACGCTCTGAATTAGAATGTATGCTAACAGAAGACAAATACGATAATATTTTGCAAATGTATCATTTCTTTTCACGTGTTCCAACTGGTCAAAGTGAAATGATAAGATTTATTCGCAAATACATCTTGGCAACAGGGTCTAAAATGAACCAAGAAGCCAATTATGAGCTAAATATGTGTAGTTCAAGTCGGCCTATAGCTGTAAGTTGGGTTCAGCAAATCTTAAAATTGCAAGACAAGACTGATAAAATCCTTGCTCAAGCCGTTAACAACGACAAGTCATTCCAAATCGCTTTCAGTGAAGCGTTTGAAATATTTATAAATGAAAATTGGAAGTCTGCAGAATTTATTTCTTTATTTATAGACGAAATCCTAAAGAAAGGACTGAAAGGCGTAAGAAAAATAATTTTTTTGTATGCTTAATGTTTATTGGCATCTTGTTTAGAAATTAGAACATGAAATAGAAGATACACTAGATAAAACGATCATGGTCTTTAGATACTTGAAGAACAAGGACATGTTTGTGCGTTTTTATAAACAGCATTTAGGGAAAAGATTGCTATTAAACAAAAGTGTCTCTGACGATGCTGAAAGAGGCATACTTTCCAAATTAAAGGTAAACACATTCATAATAAAGGAAAGTGGTAAATTAACAATGATTCTAGAGAGAGTGTGGTTGTCAATTTACCAACAAGTTAGAAGGTATGTTTAAGGACATGAAATTATCTGTCGATATGAACAATCAATTCAAGGATTACCTCAGCACAACCAACCAAAAATTTCCTTTCGAATTTTATGTCACTACTTTAACGTCTACTTTTTGGCCTTTTCCATCCTCACCTCAAGTATGCGTGTTACCTCCAATGCTGCTTAAAGCGCGTGATTCCTTTGAAAATTTTTACTTGAACAGACATAGTGGAAGAAGACTCACTTGGCAACCTCAGATGGGTACTGCGGATGTTCGAGGTTGTTTTTCTAAGTCCAACCATAGTTTGAACGTATCTACCTATGCAATGACCATCTTGCTTTTGTTTAATCAACATGATACATTATATTTTAAAGAAATCAAAACAATGACACGAATAGCTGATGCAGACTTAAAGCGAGCACTTTATTCCCTGGCCTGTGCCAAGTACAAAATTTTGTTGAAATCCTCGGCTAAAAATCGGGAAGTACAGGACAGTGACTCATTCTCATTCAACCCAAACTTTACGTGCCATTCAGCACGCATTAAGATTCAAGCAGGAGTGTCCAAAGTAGAAACGGACGAAAATATAAGAGATAAAGTAGATGAAGAACGTAAATATCAAATTGAAGCAGCCATTGTTCGAGTGATGAAGAATAGAAAAAAAGTAGAACACAATCTACTGATTGTAGAAGTAACAAGACAATTAAGTTTTAAATTTATACCAGACCCTTTGATGATTAAGAAAAGAATCGAAGCTTTAATTGATCGTGAGTATCTCAAAAGAAGCACAAGAGATAGATGCATATATCAATACTTGGCATAATAATAAAGTATGCTTATTCTCCTCACATTACTTTTTTCTCTCTTATTTTATTTACAATGAATATAAAAGAATAAAAAGATATATTTTATATATAGAATGGCATACACATACAATTATTAAACTCAGTGATCCATGCAGCCTTGTTTGTTTCTTTGATTGCTTTTATGTCTTTTCAATGCGTCCAATCTACAAAAAGAGGGTATAAGTAACTTCCTGGTAATTTTACAGTAACTGTTCTTTACCTTGAGAAACTCTTTTTGCAACCTTGACATTGATAAGGCTTGTCTCCACCATGAATCTTTGAATGACGTTTAAGATCATGATTTCGACTGAAGGCAGCATTACAAGATGGACATACAAATGGACGATCATCTGTGTGTGTCCTTGAATGGCTTTTAAGGTTATATAATCGCGCAAACGTCTTTCCACAATTAGGAAATAAGCATGGGTAAACTGTCTGTGTCTGATTATTGATCGTGGTCGTGATAGGTGTAGCAGAAGCATAAATCGACATGGCTGCACTTTGTGTATCTGCTAATGCCGGATCACTTCTACGTCGTTTAAGGTGGTTTCTTGCTACATGTAAAACGTAATTTAGCTTTTGTAGCTCTTTTTTTTTTTATCAAACTTACCCTGTGAATTATTTGTTGTCTGTGGCTGCGATTGATGAGGTTGTTGGGATGCTTGATGTGCAACAGCTGCAACAGCGGCGGCAGCAGCTGCTGCAGCTGCAGCTACGTTGTCATTTCCCGAAGTAAACGGATTTGACATGAAGTAGGGATGATTTAAAATAGGAGTGGTAGCAGATGGTGATCCATTATTGCTAGAGCTGTTGTTGTTATTTTGTTGTTGTTGAGCAGCCAAATGTTGTGTGTAGAGAGCCAAGGCAGCATCAGCAAAGTTAAGAGCAGGAGGAGCAGAAGAATTGGATGAATATGTAGAGATATTAGAATGTTCTGTAGGTGTAGTAGAAGTAGTAGCGGTAGCTGATGTTGTAGAAGGAGGATGCACATTATTGGTGCCAGTAGTTTGTGTTAAGCTGGTATCTGTTGTAGTTGCTTGTTGGGACTGCTGTTGTGTATGTGTCTGTTGCCGGGACTGGGCTTCTTGTGATGTAGAATGAGGTGTATTATTATTAGAAGCAACTGTGCCCAATAAAGCTTGAGATAAAAGAGCCTCAATGGCACCTTGATCACCTTGCCTTGCTTTTTCAGATATCTTCAATGCTACGTCATTCCAATCAGTTGTTTCCAAAAACTTGAGTGCCTTTTCATCCTTTTCATTCTTTGTTTCCTCAGCAACACCTTTAATCTTCTTTTTAAGCCATTCTTGATCAACGTATTTTGCAGCCAGTGTGTTATCCCATCTCTGCTTCAACTGTTTACCTTTTCTACCTGGAATTGTACTCGCAATTTCTTTCCAGCGGCCATATCCAAATTTCTTTATACCAGTCAACAGTAATTCATCTTCTTCCTTCGTCCATGTTCCTCTTTTATAATCCTGCGTGGCATTATCTTCACTCAGGTCCACATCTTCATGATGTATTGAATAAATAATGTTGTCAGCTGATTTTCTTTTTTCATTTAATTTATCTTCCTTCGAACCGCTCGATAAGCCTAACAGCTGAAGAGCAGTAGCTGCAGCTGCTTGGTCCAAAACATCTTCAGACTTGCTTCCTAAAGTTGAGTTGATTTCTTTTTCTGAAGTGGGCTGAAGAAGAGCAGCTGTTAGGTTTGTGCTTTCAATAACTTTGTTCTCTTCAATTGTTTTTGGAGGAAATGGTTCATTGGCAAGAGTCTCTTCTAAACTAGGTGATGGGCGTTTATAGTTTTTCTTATCGTTGTAAGGTGACGAAGGAAATAAGTGGACACGAGCCATATTTTATTATTTTGGACCGGAGTTCTTGTATAAAAGGAAAAGCGATAAAGAACCAAGCCTTCAACTAAGCCTCGTGTATTTAAAAAAAAGAAAGGAAACGATTTTTCTCTTTTTCAGAAGAAGAAAAAATTTTCTTCGGTGATTAAATATTAAAGTGACAAAACAGTGCTGAGTTGATATAATGATCATGAACGTGAGAAAAAGACAGTATCCAGAGCATTGCTGTTTGATCAAAAGATGATAATATGAAAAGAATGCTGAGTTTGGCAATTTGCTAAGAAACCTCAGTTGAAGGCTTTTCTCACCTGAGAAAAGTGCTTTTTGTAAATAAAATAAAACTAATTGATATGCTATCAAACTAATGGACAAATTAATTTCCAAGCATTGTGTTATTGTTAAAGGTATATTAGCTAGTTGATGTTATTTGATGCTGTGCACTCATTAATGATAAAATATAAGTGTACAATACAAAATATAAGTAATGGCAAAGATGTAGAATATTGTACATGTTAAAAAAATTGTATTATACATGGCAAAGAAAAGTATTATATCAAATTGAATCAAAAGCATTGATTTGATCATACTTTTGTAGACACAAGCTGCTTTCATGTATTTAAGCATTAATATTTGGGTGTAGTTCATAAAAGCAAAATAACAAAACTACTAAACCTCTAGTTCTCCACAAACTCTTCTCATAAATCTTAGTTTTAGGCTGAACATTATCATAATAATTGGTGAACCAGATAGAGTCTAGTTTAATATAAACACATTGTTTTATTGTAATTTGATAGAGTTCAAACACAAAATCAAATTTTGTGTTTTTTATAGCTAGTGTATCATCAATTCATAATCATTTAAAAAACTTCAATTTTTTGTGCAATCTCTTGAATTTAGAGACTATTCAATGTTTTTTTTTTTTTTTAAAAAAAAAAAAAAAAAGGAACAGTATTCAAGGCTATAGTCATTATTAAATTAGAAATGTGTTTAGTTACAGTGCAATCTTGCGCTCTATTTTATCATATACATATACCTGACATCATCTTTAAAATAAAAGTAAATTAATGTGTAGAGAGAATAAATAGCATTGCTACTCACTTCTACTTGCTGATTCAATCTATTGTTGCTATTTTCAAGAATTCACTGCTGCTTATGTGGTGAATGATCTCCAACTTCGTCTTACTAGTTCTCAAGATCTTCGATTGCTGTTATAGCCCAACAACATACACGCATTCTTTATCCCACTCATCGCAACAGAATCCTATTTATTTATTTGAAGGTTCCTCAAGATCATTGATGTTTCAACCATTTTTTGCCAGTATTATTAAAAAGTAATGAAGAGATTAAGCCGCTAATTTCGCCTTTATTTACATAATTTCGGCTACAGTTTCTCATAATATTTTATCTCTTTATTGAATTACGAACATGAAGAAGCTCATTAAATGTTGCTATAGTGAGATTTCAGCTTGGTTATCAATCATGATATCTGTATTCTCTAAAAGAACACCTAATATATGCAGGATTCCTCTATTTTACATCGAAGCTGGGAATTCTTAATGCCTTTCTTTCAGTGCTTCAAGGAGTAGATTTAATGTACATAAATGATGTATCTTTGTTATTATTGGACTTTGATAAGAGTAGCATCCTTTCGTTCATTCTCTTTTTTTCTTTTTTTTAGTTGCATTGCATATACTGTAAGGTAACATAACTATGCTTGGATTTTGTGTTGTCATTTAATAACATGCGTCTTTTCGTTACCCTAGATCAGCATAAAATTGGCACTGAGCACCTCTTTAGCATTAAGCAAGATTAACTAAAATTATCATTTAACACTTGTGGTGTTCCTTGATACTTACAAATCATCCATCGTAGCCGTATGGTTCATCATTCAACTGACGGTATTTGTACCTTTCTTCGTCATCCGAAATTGCCTTGTTGAACATTTGTTGCAGTATTCAAGCTTTCGTAGTTTTCATTTAAATAGTGAAAAGTGACACTGTCCAAGGTATAAAAGTGATGAAAGCAACAATCTATAAACAAAGCTAAAGTTAGAAAACAGCAAAATCTCTGTTGGTATGTACCAGATTATATAAGAGTGATATTGATAAATGAAAATGATTGCTAAAAGGTGTCTTCACATGAATGTATGCTTTTAGAGTATATGTTCTCTTTAAATGCCGATTTGAGACTTTTAACCTTGAAAAGATATTCACTATTTGATTTCTTATTCTTTAATTGGTAAAGAGAAGCAAAATAGTTAAAGGACGATTGCAACAATCTATAAAACGAAATGAATCAAGCTTTAGAGCACACATTTAAATTACTTGTTTAAATTTCGTTTGAGCTTGAATGGGTGGGTGATTTTTCCCGTATCTTGCTGTCATGTCCCATTGTTCATGGAAGACTCATGAGCTATTATTAGCTTTCGAAGCCAAATCATATTTTTACTAACATTACCATATTATGAACGAATACCCACAGTTGATATGACAAAAGTCATGATCCGAATCAAGATGTTCAACTTTTAATTTCTTGTTCGTTTTTATGAGAAAGAGCTTATTTATTTTTTGTTGATGGAGAAAAAGAAGTTTTTGCTTAGTAGCTTTTCAAGATTATTGTTAATTTATGAAGTAATGAAGAGGAAATGATAACGATAGTTCTTTTTATAAACAAGATCTCTGTAATCTCATGCGTCACATAACCCTGTTATTTGTTTGATGCTTGCGTATAGCGTTTCCTTTGGTTTCATTGTAAGTTATCAGCAATAGTTTTAGATTTCTTTAATTTTTCTTAAATTAAACTAACAAAACATACTTTAATAAAACATAGTGCTTTTTATATAATCAATTTAAACTATAATGCTGATTCAAATAATATTCATATAATACAGGCATTTTTAGATAAAAAAGCTTTATTGTCATTAAAATAATGAAAAAGAGAGATAGTAGGCCAAAAGGTGGTAAGGTTAGCAAATGTTCTATCATGATCCATACATGGTCTGGCCTGTATTACACGGACTTTTAAAAAAAGATGGTGGTCCCCAAGTAAAAATGCGGTGCGTCCCTAAGGATAAAAATATTTTTAATCTTTTTTTATTATCTCCTCGTTATTCTTTATTTCTTTTTCAACTAAGAAAAGGGGCGAAAGAGTAAGATAGATCAGTTTAATACAACAATAAGAGAGAAAGAAATCCAGATTCTTTCTTTACAATAAAATACACAACAAACAAATAAATAAAAAGAATGACTGTAAAGTCCCCTTTTTATAATAAACCTTCAACATCCACTAGTGTTGACTCATGCCACAAATGTCCCCTAATACCAACAGCTATTCAACAAGTGTCTGCGACAGCTGATTTTCCATGCGTTCAAAATCAAGTCCAACAACAACCCGTTGGCTTCGATCAATCGAAGATGTCTGCCACTTCCAGCAATAATTTACAAATTATTGAACCGAGCAACTCCAGTGTTGCGAAATCGGACATTGGAAGCACGACAGTCACCTCGTGTTCGAATTGTGGTACGACTACCACTCCTTTATGGAGACGATCTCCTCTTGGTGAGACGATTTGTAATGCTTGTGGGCTCTATTACAAGGCTCGTAATACATGCCGTCCTGTTTGGTTAAAAAGAAATTTATCAAAAAAGAATCTTGTGCGTCAACAGCCTCCTTTAATAGCTCCTGCTTTAACAGAAAAAAAACCTCACCAAGTGATTGTCATTCAACCTCCCAACAGAACAGAAGAAAATAACGATCTGGTCTGTGCCAACTGCTCAACAAAAACAACACCACTTTGGAGACGTGATGAATCAGGTCAACCTATCTGTAATGCTTGTGGTCTTTACTTTAAACTTCATAATGTTCATCGCCCGATGACTATGAAACGCTCAACTATTAAACGTCGTAAGCGAATTACTGCAACAAGCTTGAATATGCAAAAACCCGTAGTCTATCATCACCCTAAAATGGATGAAAAGCGTGATCATTTACGTCCCTTGCTACCAACTCCTTCATCTTCGCCTGAACCTATCGAGCCTAACGTCCATCGTTATTACTTACCTCCTTCCCCACCCATGCGACCTAGCAAAAATAATATTGCTTGTTTATTGAATCCTGAAGTTGAAACGAGCCGTCCTCATCTACCTTCACCACCTATGGTTCCTCATGATGATATGAGACCTTGTTCACCTATCAGTATCTCTGTAGATAATCAAACGTTGGAAGCTCATCGTAATGAACTCAAGCGTGAAGTGAACAATTTGACTAGTTTATTAAGTCGTACAACTGCCATGCTTCAAAATATAGATCATGTCATGGCTACTAGTTTTAAGAAATAAAGAATTATTTTTATATGTTTATACTTACTTGTGTGAAAGTTGAGTTATTAGTGAAGATAAAGAACATATTGATAGAATATGACTTCAAATTTAAACAATGAATTTGTATGAAGCTTTATTCATGAAATAGAAGAAGAGGATATTACAGGGATATAATATAACAAAAGAATGATAATGATGAGTATTTAATTTTTAAGCAGCAGTAGCAATGGTAGAAGAGTTAACAACCTTGAGTGGCTCAACTTTCTTTTCTTCTTTCCACTCAAAGTCTTCAGTAGCAACGTCGATCAACATTTCAGCAATAGCCAAGGAAGCAGTACAAGCAGGTGTAGGCGCATTACGTACACAAAGTACTTTACCATCCATCACTTTACGCTCCAAGATATAATCATTAGCTGCCACACCACCTTCTTCAAAGACTTGTGACATGACTCCCGCAAAGCTCTCTTCGACCATATCCTCAGTCAATCCAGGAACATAGGCTTGTGCAGCACGAAGGAAAGCACGCTTATTCATATCCTTGTAAAGTTCTCCAATAGAAAGAGATGGGTTCTTGAGAGCAAACATCCAAAGGTTAGCATTACCAAGAGAGGCAAGGATATCTTCCATCTTGAAGTCCCAAAAGCTGTATCCTTCACGAGCAAATGTTAAGCAGGCACCGGGACCAACGATCATTTGGATACCACGACGTGTGTTGACTGTTGGAGTAAAGTGAACACCAACAGGGATTCCACCACCACTAGGAACAGGATAAACATTCATACGACAGATACCACGGTATTCAGGCTTTAACTGATAATAGGTTCCTCTGAAAGTAACTACTTTGGCACGTTTGGCATCACCACCCGCAAGCGTTGCTACACGATCAGAATAGAATCCTGCACAGGTAATTACGTTCTTGGCTGTCACTTTTAAAGTGGGACCTCTTTGGTTAGGTTCGCCTCCCCAAATCTATACAGAAAAGGTTAAAAAAGGAACTACTCTCACTTTCTTTACTTTACCTCGACTCTTCCATCGCTGCTTGCTTCAAATTTCTTGGCTTCAAAAGCTAATTTAATTTCTGCACGTCTACAAGATAAACAATCAACATCTCGTCTTTTTCTTTTCTTTTTTTTTTTTTCCCAAATGTTTATGCTATTTACCCTGTTTGTACAATTTCGTTTGCAATGCATTGGGCCACAAGACCATAATCGGTAATGCCGGTGTTAGGAGAATATAAAGCAGAATAGGCAACCACATTCGGCTCTAATTTTTTGATCTACAAAAAAGATAAGCATTCGGCCAATCGTTTCTTAATTTTTTTTTGTCTTAGTTCGTACCTCTTCACTATTAAGGACTTGAAGATCCTTGACGCCGTTTAAGGTAGCAATTTCCAACAATCTTTCAACTTGTTTATGCTCCTTTTCATCCACAGCAACAATTAATTTACCACAACGTTCAACAGGCAATTGGTTTTGTTTACAATATTCATACATCAAATCTGCACCACGCACACATGTCTTTGCCATGCGAGACCCAGGTTTATAATAAATACCAGCGTGAATCACACCACTGTTATGTCCAGTTTGATGAGCAGCAACTTCTCTTTCCTTTTCCAGAACGGCCACCGTCATTTGAGGGAAACGCTTTAATAATTCCCTAGCAGTTGCTAGACCAATGATTCCACCACCCACTAAAATATGAATGAGCAACTACCTAAACAGAATGTAGAATATGTAAATCTCTTACCAATGACCACATCAAAGTCAGTCTTTCCATTGTTTTGAGCAAGCGAAGTTCTAAATCTTTGTTCAGCAGCCATTCCTCGTAATTTAGCAAATCCAGGATTTTCAGGTGTGTTTTCACCAGGCAGACTTTGCCAAAACTTTAATTTGTTAGATTCAGCATGAGCCTTTTCAGAATGAAATAAAATT
The DNA here is from genome assembly GCA_024220505.1 of Rhizopus arrhizus. Taxonomy (NCBI): domain Eukaryota; kingdom Fungi; phylum Mucoromycota; class Mucoromycetes; order Mucorales; family Rhizopodaceae; genus Rhizopus; species Rhizopus arrhizus. The sequence continues at coordinate 1,763,559 of JAKZZE010000007.1, read as the reverse complement.
GCACCACTGGTTGTGGCTACGGCACCAAGAGCCAAAAGATGACGACGTTGAAAGAGCCTAAGAGTAGATCGAGGAAACATGTTTAAATAAAAAAAGGGGAGGGGAGGTATTTCTGTTCTGAAGAAAGAAAAAAAGATTGGCTGCTTTTTATATTCTATTTAAACATGTAAAGAATTTTCTTAATTGACTATCTTATTGTCAATAAAAAAGCTTTTGCCACTTTATGCATTAAACAAAAAAGAACTTTCTCCTTTAACGCATAACTCCTGTTTGTTTACGAATAAATCAGAAAGATGCTTTCTACCCCCCTTATTTCATCTCCTTATTATGTATAACATTGATATCACAGCCATATAAACAAACGAAGATCTAATTTTCTCCTAAAACATAAGGTAAGTTTAATGCCAATCTTCAATGATTATAATATCTACCTGCATATACCTCCCTTTTCTCTTAAAAGACGAATTCTTACTTCCGTTATCGTGCATATACGAAAATAATAAACAAAAATAATAATAAAAAAAAGCCACTTCAAAGAATACTGTTTTAATGTAATTAATGTAAACCATGCTTGTTTTTGTTGTTTTTCTTTAAAAAAAAGCCTCATTTATCCTTACTCCTTAATAGCTTAAATAGCCGAATAATTTTACCGAGAAACACTCTTTAATAAAAAAAAAAAAAAAAAAAAAAAAGGGAATAAATGGGAATGGCATTAATTAATTTGATTTTAGCATAATGCATAACTCTTTTTACACAAATCCTTGCTTTTCTGTTTTTGTTTTGTTTTTACCAAATGTATAATCTATTCCTACTTGCTCACATCATACTATCAGATCAGCCCAATGCCTTTTTATTTTATTTTTGAATTGAATAGCAATAAAGAAATGATTATATGATCTCTCTTGCCTTTTTCATGTGTGTAAGATAACTCCGTTTCAACTGCACTGCACATTGTTTCATCTTTTTTTTTTGGCAACTTTTTTTTTTCTTGCAAAATGTCATTGTCCTCACACGAAGAAGAAGAAAACAATACAACGCAAGAGGAAACTTTTGTTGATTCAGAAGAAGAATATTATGAAGAGGAAGAGGACGATGAAGAAGAAGACGATGAAGACGAACCTAAATTAAGGTACCGTCGAGTAGGTGCAAGTGTAAAAGATATTTTAGAAAAAGATACAGCTTCCACAATTAAAGTCTCTGACAAGTTCATGGTACAAAAAAAGCAAAACAAAAAAAAAAGTTTTCAATTTGCCAAAAGCTAGTGTTAATTATTAAATTGGATTGTAGGCTCTTGGTACTCATTGGGGTGCTATTCATATTCTCGATTTTGAAGGCAATTTAATTAAAAGCTTCAAGACTCATTTAGCAACTGTGAATGCCATTTCTATTGATAAGTCTGACGAATATCTTGCAAGTGCTTCTGATGACGGTAATATACATATAGATACCTAGATACATACAAAACTAAAATATTATTTTGCTTTAGGCAAAGTGTTTATTTATGCACTTTATACATCAGAAATACAAGAATTCAACTATAAACGACCCATAAAGTCTGTCTCGCTCGACCCTTATTATGCTCGTAAATCAACGCGTCAATTTGTCTCGGGAGGCATGGCTGAGCAACTTGTGATGAGTGAAAAAGGTTGGTTTGGACAAAAGGACAGCGTGCTTCATGCAAATGAAGGTCCGATCTATGCCATCCAGTGGCGTAATCACTTTATTGCCTGGGCCAATGACACAGGTATCAAGATTTACGATACAGTTTCTCAGCTGCGTATTACCTATATTGATCGGCCTCAGGCAAGTCCACGTGCAGATCTTTATAAATGTAGACTGTGCTGGAAGAATGATACGACCTTGTTGATCGGCTGGGCAGATACTGTCAAGGTCGCCGTGATTCGTTCGCATCTGAATCCAGCTGTAGGACAGCCGGCTCATTATGTAGAGATCACACAGATGTTTGCAACAGATTATATGATTAGTGGCATTTCACCGTTCAATGATACCTTGATGCTACTGTCTTATATTATAGAAGATGAAGATGAAGATGATGAGGATAAATTGGAAGAAGATGAGCCTGGACAGAGACGAAAAAGATTGGCCATGAGACCTGAATTACATATTATTAATGATAAAAGCGAAGAAATATCTGCTGATGTACTAGCTCTTCATGGATACGAATATTATCAAGCAAACGATTATGCACTTGATTTCTTGATGGAAGAGGACATGTTTTATGTAATGGGTCCCAAAGACTTGATCGCTGCTCGTCCAAGAGATGCAGATGATCATATTGAGTGGCTATTGGATCATTCCAAGTTTGGTGAGGCATTAGAGGCTGCCAGGGCGGCAACAGTACCCAGTAAACGGTTTAGTGTCGGTGAGATTGGCCAAACTTATCTGAATTGGCTGATTAGTGAAAAGCAATTTGATCAAGCAGCGCGTGAATGCAGTTCAATCTTGTGCCATGACAAGGCACTCTGGGAGGACTGGGTGTTCAAATTCATTGAGCTCGGTGAATTAAAGGCGATCGCACCATTTATACCCATAAAAGATCCACAACTCAGTAGTACTGTGTATGAAATTGCACTTGTTTGGTTTTTGAAGAGCGACCATGTCGCACTTAGAAATACAATTCGAACATGGCCCAAGTCATTATATAACTTAACAACAGTTATTGTTGCTGTTGAGGATAAAGCAAAGTCAAATACCAAAGATGAAGTCTTGTTAGAGTGCCTTGCAGACTTGTAATTTTAAAATAAGCTTAAAAGAACTATAAACTGAGAAATGCGTTACTAGGTATACTTTTAACAACCAACCTGACAAAGCCATTGAATACAACCTAAGATTACGAAGACCGAACGCATTTCAACTCATTCAAGAATACAATTTGTTTGATACCGTCAAAGATAAAGCTATATTAATGATGGAACTTGATCAACATCTACTTGAAAAAGAACAAGATCCAACCCTACATCCTATCAAAATGCCAGCAGTTCAGTTATTAGTGAAGAATACAGATGCTATTCCGGTATAGAAAATAATTTCTTGTACTCTTTTCTTTTGTTTATTTTGTTTTTCAATATAGCCTGAGAAAGTAGTCAAGCAATTGGTTCGCCACCGTCAATTTTTGCACATTTATTTGGATGCATTATTTGACCGTGATCATCATCTCGGCTATGAATTCCATGATATGCAAGTTAAATTATATGCAGATTATGACCGCCCTAAGCTGTTAGACTTTTTACGAGCAAGTCATTACATTTCTTTGGAAAAGGTAAAATAATAATTGAGTATTGTTGATGATGCTAATAAGAATAACATAGGCATTTAAAATATGCGAAGAAAAAGATTTTGTACCTGAAATGGTATATATTTTGGGACGTATGGGTGATAATAAGAAGGCCTTGATGTTAATTATTAGACGACTAGATGATGTTCAAAGGGTAAAGATGAAGAAAAATGTTTTCTCCCTCTTCTTTTTCTCTACAGTCTTACTGAATACTTTGTTAGGCTATTGATTTTGCAAAAGAACAAAAAGATTATGAACTTTGGGAAGATTTACTTGCTTATTCCATGGACAAACCAAGTAATATAATAGGAATTTGTATGTATACAATGCTAATATCTTGTTATAGAATTTATTCGAGGATTATTGGAAAATGTTGGTACAGACATTGATCCACTCAGATTGGTCGAACGAATTCCTGACCAACTAGAAATTCCTGGCCTAAAAGATGCTCTACTAAAAATACTACAAGATTATAACTTGCAAATGTCCCTGCATGAAGGATGTGAAAAGATTTTAGTGAGTGACAGTGTATTTTTAGCAGATAAAATGTATAAAGCACATAAGCGGGGTGTTAGATGCAGTCGTAAGTGTGCATGTACTTTGCTGATCGTTGTAAGCTGATAACCATGTGTAGAGGAGATGCTGTGTGGTCTGTGCGATGAACCTGTATTTGATGAAAGCACTGCTGAAGATGTACCTCATTCTGTTGTCTTCTTCTGTCGCCATGCTTATCACGAAAAATGTCTAGCAACTAAGGAAAATCATCAAAATGCATTGGACGCAGACAATAACCCCGGCTCGCTAGTGAACAAGATCAATCGAGCTGCCATTCTTAAATCCACACAAAATATCGGTTGTCCTCTTTGTAAAGAGCAGGCAGCTGGAGGAAACGCCTTTGTGAATCGAATGAAATCTACGAGAAGAGTAATCAAAACATCAGGAAAAGCAGAAAGTATAAGAAGTTTTGGAACAGTTCGTTCTTAGAAATAAAATTCTTTTTATTATCCCCAAAGACACAAAAGAATATAAACGATACGTTTATTTGAGCTTCTTCTTGGGACGAAGTTGGTTGGTGTGTCCACACTTTCTCTTACGACAGTTAGTGGCACGAGGAGGAAGACGAGCATAACACTTGCGGCAAATCATCTTTTCACAGTTGTACTTAGAAGCCAAAGCCTTAAGAGAGGGTTCAATGATACCACCACGAAGACGGAGAACCAAGTGAAGAGTGGATTCCTTTTGAATGTTGTAGTCACTCAAGGTGCGACCATCTTCCAATTGTTTACCGGCGAAAATGAGACGTTGTTGATCAGGAGGAATACCTTCCTTGTCTTGAATCTTTTGCTTGACATTGTCAATGGTGTCAGAGCTGTTTTATACAAGTGAGTAATGTGTTGTTAATGAGAAAAACGTTCATTGTTACCTCTCGACTTCCAAGGTAATGGTTTTACCGGTAAGGGTCTTTACGAAGATCTGCATAGTATTGAGATTCTATACGAGAAAAATTAATAATGGATGGATTTATTCATCCATCAAGGTACTTACCTTTGTAAGATAAACAGAGAAGGGACGAATGATTCTTTGATGGATTCCTTTATCATGCCACCACACTCTCACTCACACATTGCACACTGGACACTTGCTCATGCGCACGCAAGATCTGAGATTTCCTTTTTAGTGAAGCTCAATTCCGGCTCGGACATCCTAAAAAGTAAAAGAGTCATGGTTTGCTCTCAATAAATGTAATAGATCTAGATTCAGGTCATACAATATAATTTAATAGTAAAAAAATAATGTCATAGTTGTCGGTTTAGTATCTACATCTTCTAATTATCATGATTTAAATGTACACATATTTGATTTTTTTTTTTAGAATCTCCTAAGTCGGTGCTTAACTTTTTCCTGACTTTTTTATTTATACAATATCACCTCAAAATGTTTCCAATTCAACTTCTTGCCTTGAATTGAATATGTAATTAATAAACAAAAATAAAAGTCGCTCAATAATTGACGTGAATTTTAAGATGTCTATTTTTATATAATTAAAAATTGAGGGTAGATAGTTGTTATGTTCCTGTTTGATGTCTTGGCATCATTTATTTCATATTCTTCACCAACATTCAGTACATTTAAGACCTACAATCACCTGGTCTACTAAAGACTCTAGCTTCAAATTATGCACATATGCAATGCATAACTTAGTTTTCTTTAATCTCATTTCAAGTGTTACCAAATATGCTCAAAGCCCTGAATATATTGGCCCTGATGGGCCGATTGGAATTGAATTGATATTAAAGGAAGGACATGTTATTGTTTGTATGCATTTTCGAAATCGTGGCTACAGGTAAGTAGAAACTGTTAATGTTCCCAAAGGAATATCTTAAAAATAAACCAAGTAAAAATCAATACCAGACATATTCCAAAACAGAAAGAGATCAATTTATGCTGATGTATATGTATACAAAGCTCAGTTACAGCCTAGTGGTGTAAAAATAAAATATACCTGCATCTATGCTTAAGTACCAGATGAATGGCAGAGAGACTGAACGTATAGGATTAGCTGGTACCAGAGGGCTTATGCTTTCATAGTGACCGCGGTGATACTTCATTTTTAAGATTTAGCATTATTTACTTCAAGTAAAATGCTCCTTTAAGTTACGTTGCCGTGAATCGGGATAATTGTATCCACAATACAAACTGTCCTTCCAGTACTTTGGTAATTGTAGCATGAAGACAGACGGTAGGAACAATTTCCAGGTACGATAATCAAATCTGACATATTTGACCATGTCTAATACTGATCTTTACGTGTGAGATTACATTTGACTCAGTTAATTGTACCTTGTTTTGTACTTCGATCTTCTATAAAATTTGATGTCTTTTTTTTAAGTTGTTTATTTATAAAGTCCATCTGAGCGCAGGGTGTTTATCACATCTGTTCATCCAGACTATTTCAATATGAAATAAAGTAAAGTGAAGTTAAAAAAAAAATTTCAAGATCAAGGGCAAAAAATGTCAATGGAACAATATTTGGAACATAGTAACATCCTTAATGCTTCAAGAGCCAATTTAGAAGGAGTTGACTATGTGGAGGTCTGGTACAAGTGCAACTTTGTTTTTAGCACGACTTAAAAAACTTTTAAAGATTGGTGCATGTATTTTTTCCGCTTAATGTAAATCTACCTGCAAAATCCAGTAGAAAAAAAGGATCTTCTCTTTATTTAATAATGACTTAAATTGGTTTCAATAGCGGTTTCATTTTTTCATATTAATTTATTTGACAACAAAACTATGTTATGCTTATACGAAAAAATAGTTAGTGAAGAAATTGAATAGCAATTCTATTTAATTCAAATGATTTACTTGTTTATAACAAAGCTCATATGAGAAAGTAGACATGCGAATGATGAATTAATTAAATATGGTGTTTTTTAAATTACCAATTCATTGTAGTTTCAGTTACTTTGTTTTAGACACAAAATTAATTAAAGTGTTTGACAACATATTTTTATATAAAAAGCACAATAGAAAGAACCAGCAAAGAAGAAGAAAAAGAAAAAAAGCACGTTCTCTTTGATTACAAGATGAAGACTGGTGTGTTTTTATTTTATTTATCACTTTGCATTCACGCATTACAGGCTGCTCGTATAAGCAAGAAGGCCATTATTGGTTATTTCCCGAATTGTAAGTATTTATAACAACAAAAAGAATATGAACCATATTAATGTGCATGTGTGATTTTTTAGGGCTTAACGGAACATTTCCTGGTAAATGTATATAACAAGATGAATGAGCGCCCTAGACTTACACTTGAATAGTTTCAAAGGTTGATTTTACTAAATATACGCATATCCATTATGCATTTGCTCTGATGGTAGATGGTCATCTTCCTACTTGGGAAAATGCCAGTCATGTAGAAAAGGAGCTGCCTCAACTAGTATCTGCTGCTCATAAAGGAGGTGCTAAAGTGTTGACTTCACTTGGTGGTTGGAGTGGCAGTATCACTTTTAGGTATACATACACCTATTTTGTTTTTCCTTATTAAACATGTGAGAATACATAGTAAAATGGCAAACAACACCAAAACTAGAAAAGAGTTCGTGAATTGGTGCATTAATCATATGAAAAAGTATAAAAACATTATCATTCATTCTTTGAACTAAAATTTTACTTTTTATCCTTGACTGATACAGATACAAAACTGATGGTATTGATATTGGTAATTATTATTTTCTTTTTGAAAAAAAAAGGGGAGGAGGTGTTCTTTGCAATTTATTTAATGTGTAATTAGATTGGGAGTATCCAGGACGTCAAGGTGCAGGCTGTAACACAGTGGATGAGGATAACGATGTGGACAATTTTCTCAAGTTATTAAAGGAACTTCGTCAAGAAGTTGATAAGCAATTCAAATCCAACAAAAAGGAAATTACAATAGCTGCTTCTGTTTCCCTTTTAAAGTCCAATGTATCTGATTTTGCTCACGTTTTGGATAGAGTCAATGTGATGACATATGATATCAATGGTGCTTGGAACGAACAAACTGGACCCAACTCCCCACTTTATGCCCCTGAAGGATCCTTCAGTTTCTCTTCTGCTATCGAAGGATGGATCAAGGCAGGTATTCCTACAAATAAAATCGCAGGTGGGATTGCCTTTTATGGAAGATCAACAAGTAAAGCTGAAAAAGAAAAAAAAATACACAAAATATATTGACACATAAAATGATATTAGCTGCTAAAGAGAACATGTTGAAGACAAAATCAATCTATCAAGATCAAGTAAAAAGTGTTGTTCCCAAGGGTGATTCAAAAGATACAACGCAATCCGATCCTTACTGTCCTGCTGATAATGGTGCCTATTCTGGTACTTGGCGATTCAATCACCTCCTTTCTGAAGGTGTTTTGTCTACACCCTTAAAAGCCAAGTTACCATGGGTTCGTACCTGGGACAATTCAACGGCCACACCTTGGTTATTTAACCCAAAGACAAACACCTTTCTCACTTATGACGATCCAGAATCAATTGCAAAGAAAGCATGTTATTCTCTCAAGAAAGATTTAGCTGGTGTTATGATTTGGTCCGTCGATCAAGATACTGACAAACTTGATTTGCTTAACGCTGCATATAAAATAAGAAATGGCAAGTGTTGAACAATAGAAGTAGAAAAAAAAGTGTGTGATGTTTCCAACTTTGGTCAATTGAAATAAACATTGGATGTTTTACCCTCCCCTAAGTTTTCCTTATAATGAGAATTCTACTTTCTTAGTCACATATGAAAAAAAAAAAGCTTCTTATTCATAATAATGATCCTTTTTTTTTCTCTTTTTATACAACAATGATCACAGGTATAAAATAAAAGGAAAATAATAATAATAATAATGACGCAGTTTTATGCCATAAAAATTAAACTCATTTTTTTTTTAAACTTTTCTTTTGCTTAATTTCAACCTGGCATTTATTAAAGAAAATAGTGTTGCGAATCAAACAATAGACAACAATAAGAATGCCATGAATAAATCAGGGCATGAAACCATAGCAATAAAGAATAGAGTACCAATAAAGTCGATTAGAGTAGAACGAGATTATTCTTTAGGAGATGGCATTACTCGTTTTTATACAGAATATCCTGAAGATTTACAAGGACGAGTAAGGATAACAAACTATGCTTACGCTTGTACTCATATTCCACATAGATTACACCAGAAGTATTTATAAATACCATACAAGAAATTAACAAAAGAATGGACTATGCAGATAGACTGTCTTGGAAAGTCATATTTGAAAACATAATGGAAACACTTACAATTTATTTATGGCCTATATTATTTTCAACTCATTATCAAAGAGTAACTAACAGCCATTATATGATCCATTGTATGTTAATATCTTTATAGGCAATTAAACAATTACATGCATTTATTGATTCAGAGAATCAACTTGTTTATAATCCACAGCATTTATCCATTTCTGACCCTGTAAAATCTGCTTTTCTTTTCGTATGTAGCAAAATTAAATTTTACAAGTCAGGTTTGCTTACTTGCTTATTATAGATTGAAATCAACTTTTATGAATAGCTTTCTTTTACTGCTTTTTGTACTACACTCACTTGTGATACGATCATTTGTTTCTTTTCATAAAGAAACACGTAAATATTATTTAATAACTCCTTTTTTTTTTCAGAATAATGACAATAAAAGAAACTGAAAATTGACGAGAAGAAAGTCCCTGTGGATGCACTCCCGCTTTTTTTTTTTTTTTTTTTTTTTTTTTTTTTTTTTCATACAATGACCATTTAATGGTGAATTTGTTTGACGTATACACAGAATACTTTATAAATGCAAATCTTTAAGGTCTATTGTTGCTTTAACTTTAATATCAAAGAAAGTGTATATGTAATGAAATATCTTTATGAAAGAGAGAAAAAGGGGGAATAAGATGAAGATGATGCAATCTATTTACACAAATAATACAAATATTTAAACGTTATACTCTGAACAAAGCCTAAGTAAACAATTTGAACATTCATCAAATCGTTTTGAACAACCACAACCACACAACGATGCCATACCATCCTCTGAAGGTATGCTTTCTTCTTTTTGAAAAGTAATAGCAGCAGAAAGAGAAAGTCTTCTGTGTTCATTGAATCCGATATAAACGTCCTTTTTACCTTCTTTCATTGCACGTGAAGGATGGGCATCACATCCAACACAGGCACAGTCATCACCGCAACGACATGTCACGAGCCGAATGATCTCGCCCTGCTGGTTCTTGGCTGCCGGACCTAGACAGGACAGCGGTGGACGCAAGGAGCCTGTCGAGCTGTTTGTCTGTGAACCACTGCAGCAGTTGTTGGTCGGTGTATCGTCATCTGGTGCGGTTGAGCAGCAGCTGACACGTGCTTTGCTACTACAACATGCGTTGCCAGGTAACGCTTGTTTCTGACAGCCATCCTCTGACGGATCCTTTGGATCAGTTGACGGTTCTTTGCTGACCGTTTGATTGCAACAGCTTGCTTTCTTGTCGGTGGGTCGTATTGGGTCACTTTGTGGTAAGGGCAATGGTTGCATGTCTTTCTTGTCAGTGAAAAGAGGTGCGAGCATCTGATGGTGTAAAATAGTCCCGCAGTAATCGATTGAGAAACCTTGCTCTTGATGATGATAATAATCCATTTCAACATTATTGTTGTTTACATGTTGCTTTGGTGCAAGTGGCCTTAATAACTTGTGTCTCTTTCTTCCTTTTATATTTCCATGCATATTCTCTTTTATCATCAAATCATTTCTTTTTATAACAGGTTCATTATTTTCTAATAAATACGAGTTATTATTGTTACTAGCTTATTTCTTTTTCTTCTTTACTTGTTATCAAACAATCGCATCTTCTGTGAAGCTGTCTCACAGCACGAAGCTCTCTACAATTTAAGCATTGTGTGGATGGCCTTCCTTTCTTTTTGATAAGAATCAATTGACGATCAAAATGCTCACAGGTTGATGCACGGTGGCCCTAATTACATAATAAATAAACTTGAAACTTTTCAATTGTATTTTTTTTTTTTTTTTTTTTTTTTTTTTTTTTTTTTTTTACTTTTATACAGGTTTCTATAACGATAAATCAGCATTTATAAAGTAAATATTTTTTTTTTTCCTTGCTATTTACCACAAGACCATTTCTGTCCATCTATAATCATTTACAAGGGGAAAAAAAAAAAATTGCAAGAAGAAAAAGAATTGGCTCATGGATTAACCAATAAAAAAATTTGTGTCATTTTAATAGTTTTTATTTTATTTTATTTTTTTTTTTCAGGGAGATTTGCTTTGTATGTCTTTGATTCCAAGATATTCGTCAATTCAGTTTTATCTTAAAATCCTTTAATTTTTTTTCCCTATAAAGGAATCGTGAGAAACAACCCTTCATGATGACTCACTTGTTTTATTATCTCTTTAACCGCTTTTTTATTTTTTTCAATAAAAAAAATATTTTTTTTTATTCCGACTTTCTTTTTCTTCTTTCTTGTATTAAAATAATCATGAGTTTAGAATTAGACAACTTGAAGCATGAAAAGTCATTTAAATCAAATCAAGAGGTTCCGGATAGCATCATTTGTAACACACAGCAAGCGATAAACAAATTGACAACGACATTAACAGACTTTATTAGCCGAGGTCGAATTGGATAATATTTCATTCAGTCATGGTGTAGATACCCGTTCACAAGGTGGTTCCTCTTTTCTTGCTTATTTCAATGTTGTCTGTGTCGTAGCTGGCACAGGCGCTCTTGGTCTTCCTTATTCTTTAAAGCAAGGAGGCTGGATTGGTAAAGAGTACACTGATTTTTTTTTTTAATACTGATTTCATCTAGGCCTTTTTATTCTCGGTTTAAGTTGGTTATTTTCAACATGTAAGTCGATTTGAATAGAAAGATTGAGTGTTTCTAAATCTTCTTTTCAGACTCTGGCATTATTTTAATTCAATGTTTGTACCACAACGGTCGTACCCGTCTATCCTCTTACCAAGAAGTAGCAGAGGCAGCCTTTGGTCCTATTGGTGGTTGGATCTCGTTTTTTTTCACAGCGATCACACTGATTGGTGTTCCCGTGCTGTACATGCTCTTGGCCGGTCAAAATCTGCATACGGTCTGTATGGGGACTCGTGCTGAGTTGACATTTCCCATTTGGGTCATTATTTGCTGTGCGATCGTGGCCGTTCCCTTTGTGTTTTTTAGATCGATGAAAGAAGTTGGCTTTATGAGTGCCTTTGGTATGCTGGCTACAGTCGTCGTAGTTTTGATTGTGGTGGTGGTTGCGGTTGAAGACAAGGTGAATTATACCAATGTACATCATGATAATGTCATTTGGGATCAATTTCCTATTGCTCTTAGTTCCATCACGTTCAGTTTTGGTATGTATTACGAATTCAGTGGATAGAGTACTCGACTCACAATTTATTAGGTGGAAACCCAGTCTATGCTCATGTGGAAGCAGGCATGAAACATCCAAAGAATTGGAACAAGGTGATTGCAGCTGGTTTAGCCACCTGTTCTGGTATTTATTTTTTAACTGCTATACCTGGTTACTATGTCTACGGTAACCAAGTCCTTTCACCCGTTTATGATAACTTGCCAGAGGGTGCTGCCAAGATTGCCTCGACAGTGATCATCACCGTTCACGTCATCTTGGCCTGTCCTATCCTGATGACTTCCTTTGCCTTGGATCTTGAAAAGCTGTGTCGTATCTCTTCCTTTAACCATTCCAAGCCAGTTGAATGGACCCTTCGTATCCTTTTGAGAGGTACTATGATTGTTGTGGTGGCTGTGATCGCTATCTTTGTACCTTTCTTTGGTGATTTCATGTCTCTCTTGGGTGCCTTTTCCAATTGTGCCTTGATTCTTATTTTCCCTGTCTTGTTTTATTTGAAATTGACAGGCATACGAAAAAAGTCGATTTATGAATTGGTCTTGTGTTTCTTTGTGGTCCTTTTGGGTCTTGTTGGTCTTATCTTTGGTACAATTTCTGCTATCAGAGCATTAAAATCTGATTTCCAACAATCAAATTAGACAAGAAAAAAAAAAATTAGATTTTTTTTATGTAGAATAATTATGTATTTTTTTTTCTAAAAAAAAAAAAAAAACAAGAACCATCATTCTTGTTCTATTTGTAATTATTCCCCAACTTATTTCCTAGTTAATAAAAAAAAAAAAAGTCTGTGTATTTCTTATTCAAACCATCAAACAAAAAGTTTTCATTTTTTTTTGTATTAAAATTCACGTGAAAAGGTATGCACTTGTTCATATGCTTCATAAACCTTCCCCGCGACTTGTACCTAAATTAAAAATGTGGGACGGTCGAACATTTGTCTTTGCTTATTGATGACCCTCCCCCCTTTTTTTTTTTATTTCTTGATATCAAATCAAGCATTTTGAGTGGTATAACCAAGTGATTTAAAAAAAAATGAGGAGATTCTACAGATAGTGTGATCAGGCGATGTTTTTTTTTTTTTTTTATTGTTGCCTACAAGTGAATGTGAAAATAGTTTAAATGATCTGATTGGATGAATAATTTCTGTTATAAAAATGGAGTGTGTTTAGAAGTAGTACAGAATAATATTTGTATACAGTAAAGTTTAGGTTTGAATTGAATAGTGTCCTAGTTTTACATCATCAGCTTCCTTCAAATGTTGGTTTCCAACTATTCTAAAAACACAATCCTTCTCTAATCCTTCACAGTAGATTCTGTGTGCAAAAGACAATTCAGATGATGTGTTTCTATAGGATAAAGAATATCATCCTTTTGATTTACGTTTAAATCATGTACTTTTTAATGCATTCAAGCCAGTCTTTATATCAAACCAAAGAGATAAATAACCTTGAAATCATTAAAGCTTTCACTGACTTTAACTTTCTCCTGAGAACCATTCTATTCATTAAAAGCTTGTGAGCAATCACTTGAGGCATCAAACCTTTCTCTCTAATTCTTGGCTTTTTAATTTTTTTTTTTTGTTTCTTGCAGGCTCAATCTATTATTGTTTTAGACAGTCTTGTGCGTATGAATAGGGCATATCAGATGCTTAGAAGATACTCCTTGAATAAAAATCAAAAGAAGGACATGAATGGTTCATATCGTCTTTGATAACTTTATCAATTCTATTCAATTGTTTGTGTTGAATATATGTGAAAGAACCAAGAAGACGAAAATAATAAAATTGCTGAAACACATCTTTTTTAACCAATAAGTACCCTTTTAACTTCACTGAAACTTGCAGTCTCTTAAAGAAGAATTAAACTTGGAATGAATAGATTATTCAAGATCAAAGAGAACGATACAAAATGTTGAATAAGCTATGGTACTCTTAACAAACAGTTATGTTAGGTAAGATTCTATTTAAATTTTAAATAGTTATCAATGAATGTAATAATAATAATAAAAATAGATTTATTGTATGTCAGAGAAAAGTTTATTGTCTTAATATTATTATTGTCAGTAATACTATTTTCTCTTTACTATCTTTTAAGACTCACTATAATTGCATAGAGGACAAAATTATTCTTTTTATAGAAAAAAGGCGCGATTGAAGGAAGACGTAAAGGTCATTTACTAAAACACTCCGCAATCAAAAAGAATAAATTCATTTTCCCTCTTTCAAAACCCCGCAAATAACCTCGGAAAATCTTGTACGGAGATCTACCTGATAATAAGCAAAACCCTTATTCACTGGTCACATGGGTCAACCCTTATTTTACTACTTTGTCCCTTGCATATTATATAAGGTCATTGTTATCACCTGCAATTATAAGAGAAAGGTGATGTAATCAATAAAACTCGTAAGGTAGAATTCAAATAATAACCCGACCTATCTTTTTTTTTTTTTTTTTTTTTTTTTTGTCGGCTGATAAGTAAAAAATAATTATAGTTTAGCTTATTTAACAAAATACCAATAAAAATAATAAAAAAAAGTTTATATCGGAAATGGGAATGAATCTATAATTTTTTTTTTTCTCTCTTTTTCACTCTCTTTTGTATCAATCCTAGTTGCAAGAGTAGTTTAACAAATTTGGTAAATTTATTTTCTTACAACTTTCTCACGAACATGAAATCAGACCTTATTTTTTCCTACGCTCACCGAAGCGATAGAAAAGAGAATGTAACCCCAAATGTGATACAAGATATTCAAGCGTGTGATTTATGAATTTCCTTATTTTCTAATTGTGAGAATGGATTGCGTGCGCGCGCGCGCGCCTGACAATTTTTCTTATCTTTTCACAGTGATACATGCCAAGGGTGTGTAACTATCTTTGAACTCTATTTGTCCAATCTCTCTTTTTAACAATCAACTCTTGACTAAACTTGATGAATAAATTAATTTATATTAGAATAATGAATATAAACATTTTATTTGTTATCCTATCCTAGTTTCTTGATAAATTACCCTCCTCAACTATTCATCTCTTAATCATCATCATCTCTATCTTCCCTCTTTTTCTTATTGTTATTGTAGAATGAGAACAACCAAGATAAGATTCGAGTACAAATTATTGATTGGATCATATAAAATGCCCGATCCTGAATTCTTCAAGATCAGGTAACCAATTAAAAAATGGATGCAGGCGTGAGAAACATGTTACAGAACTCTGAGATTAAAATAAAATGGATTTCGCCATGTGGACAAGAGGAAAAAATATACCCGATTTAGAAAATAAGTTACACTTTCAGGGAATAAAAAAGGATTTTTATTATTCTTTATTTATGACAAGTCTATCATTTTGTATTATAAAAAGCAAAAATGAATCCTATTCATCAATAAATCAAAAGAGGATGAAAAAAATAAATAAAAATAATAATTAGTCATTACAAAAAAAAAACGATTCGTTCTTTTATTGTCACCTTTTTCTTCTGAGTAACTTTCGGATATTCATTTATTTTATTTGTTATAAGAGACGAAACAGCAAAAAAAACTTTTTTTCTTTCATTTTTTTTTGACTTTTTTTTTTTTTTTTGATGTCTGAAAAATTAGACCAAGAGAAAGTAGTAGCTAATTCTACTTTTGATGAAGCTGATTTTCATATTGATGATAACCATGGACCAGAACCTACTGAAGAAGATTGGAAGAATTGTCGTGAGGTAGCTGATAAAGTACCTATTTCTGCTTACCTTGTTATTGTGATCGAATTCTGTGAACGTTTCACTTATTATGGTCTCTCGGGTCCTTTTCAAAATTATATTCAAAACCCTGCTCCTGAATCTTGTAAATACTTAAACTGTCATTTTATAATTGAAACTCATTTTTAAATTAGACCCTGCAGAGCAACCTGGTGCTTTAGGTAGAGGTCAACAAACTGCTACGGCCTTGAATACCTTTTTCCAATTCTGGTGTTATGTTACCCCTATCATTGGTGCTGTTATTGCTGATCAATACCTTGGAAAATACCGTACCATTCTCACTTTCTCAATCATTTATTTTATTGGTCTAGTCATCTTGACCGCTACTGCTTCTCCTATGGCCATTCAAAATGGTGCTTCTTTTCCTGGTTTCGTCGTTAGTATCATCGTCATCGGTCTTGGTACGGGTGGTATCAAATCGAACGTATCTCCTCTTGTCGCTGAACAATATCAAAGTAAGGTGCCTTATATCAGAACGACTGAAAAGGGTGAACGAGTGATTGTGACCCCTCAAGCCACTTATCAAAAGATCTTTAACATGTTTTACTGGGGTATCAACGTTGGTTCCCTCTCTGCTGTTGCTACCACCGAACTCGAAAAGAACGTTGGTTTCTGGCCTGCTTATCTCTTGCCTACACTGATGTTTATCCCTGGTATCCTCGTCGTCTTCCTCGGTCGTAAGCGTTATGTTCAAAACCCTCCTCGTGGATCGGTCTTTGTTGAAGCTGGTAAACTCTTTTGGTATAGTTTCAAAGTCAAGGGTGGTTTGGAAGCTTGTAAGCCCTCCAACTTGGCTATTGATCATCCTGACTTGGCTGCCCGTGCTACCTGGGATGATGTATTCGTTGATGAATTGAAACGTGCTCTTCGTGCCTGTATCGTGTTTTGTTGGTATCCCATCTACTGGCTTTGTTATAACCAAATGACCAGTAATCTTGTCTCTCAAGCTTCTACCATGTGGGTCGGTAATGTCCCTAATGATATCATGCAAAACATTGATCCTTTGGTCTTGATTATCACCATTCCCTTGATGGATCGTATTGTGTATCCCGCTCTTCGTCGTATTGGTATCCCTATGCGTCCCATCTTCCGTATCACCCTTGGTTTCCTCTTTGCTGCTGTTGCCATGGGTTACACTGCTGGTATTCAAGCCAAAATTTATCGCGCAAGTGATGCTGGTGAACCTCCTATCTCTGCCGGTTACCAAATTCCCTCTTATGTATTCATTGCCTTTTCTGAAATCTTTGCTTCCATCACTGGTCTTGAATATGCCTACAAGAAAGCTCCTCAGTCCATGAAGTCTATCGTCATGGCCATCTTCTTGCTTACTAATTGTTTTGCCTCCATTCTTAACTTTGCCTTGGTCCCTGTGGATGTGGATCCCAAGTTGACCTGGATGTATACCGGTGTTGCCTGTGCTTCAGGTGTATGTGCTATCCTTGTCTATCTCTGTCACCACAAGAATGATGCCAATGATGTTGCTGATGATGCCATTGGTCGTACTGGAAGACAAGCAGATGATTATAATAAGCCCACCGTGGTTGAGTATGAAGTTGAAAAGGGTGCAGCTTAAAGACTTCAAAAATGTTCTATACAACACATACAACACAACTCTTAATTAAATTTTATTTTTGTAAATTTTACTTTCTTTTTTTTTTTACTGATATAAATATATACATCTACAGCAGGGCTGTCCTTGTTAATAAACAAACTTTTTTATATTTTTTATTTTTTTTTAAATTGAATCCTGAGGATAGTTTAAGGATTAGGTTTCTATCTTGGTTCCGATTTAATGTCGTACAATACTTTAATGGAGGTGTATCACTTTATTTGATAATATACACTAAATTGAAGCTTTTTGATACTTTTATTATCATTCACAATACTTTTACTATCCCAATCATCGTATAAATCTATCTTCAATTGCTTTATAAAATACGTGTCTTTTTTTATTTTTCTGAGAATTAAAAAAAATCATTTTGGTGAAACCAAGTTTTTTTTTTTTCCAAATAAAGTGAAAGAGAACAAAAAAAGGATTTCATGTTCTCACGCTATATCACTCTTGTTTTTGTACCCTCGCTTGTACTTTTATTACATGACAAAAAATCTAAACTTTTTGCAAACAATCTTCAATATCAGGAATTAGTACGTGAATCCCTGAAAAAAAAAAGCTTAATAATCTGAAACCTGGTTTCGATCATTCTTTTCCTTTCATTTTCATCTTCCGCTCAAAAGGGTTCGCTGCCTTAATCTATCATCCGGCTACTTGTAAAAAAAAAATTATCATCCAGTTGATTTAATTTAAAGCTAAGCAAATGTTGATAAGGAAAAAGGCACACTGCTTTTAACATGAATTCGTTTGAATCGCTAGATTTCATTTATTGAAGACAATATCATCCTGTCACATGTATTCAGTTTCCTATACTATGCTTGATTCATGATATCAAAAGATCAAGAAGCAGTACACTGTCACTTTATTTAATCAAATCATTGCTAAAAAGGAATTATACCTTTACACTGATTTTTTGAACGACAATCGTAATAGTAAGATAATGTAAATAGTTTGCAAACAACTTGAAGAGAACAAAATATCGCTCAATCAAGAAAGTAAAAAGTAGATGACTATGTTTTCAACTGTTCTATCTTTAACGTAACCTAAATCACAATCTGTAAAGTAATGAAATATTGTAATTCTTTATGTTTTCGCACCACTCTTGACATGAATAATTAAAACCACAAAAATATATTTTTCCTCTTACAAAGATACTTTACCAGTCATTTAGGTTATGTATCACACAATTGTTTGAAAGAAACATTTCATGTCTAATCTTGAGCCCAAGTAAGAAAAAGGAATCAAACTTCAACTTTGCTCATAAAATCATGTTTTCGCAGAGAATCTTTGTCGAAAAAGAAAAAAACTACCTTAAAAAAGGTTCACCAAGTGAATTGAGCAGAGCAGCTAAAGATTTATTGAAGTCTCAGGCTATAGATGACACAGCGAATCACTGTACGTGAAGCATTGTATGAAGCATGATGTTTTGATTCATGTCATGTGACTTGGTCTGCCGAATAACTTTTTCTCTTTCCTAGCAATTTTTTTTTTTAATTAAACAACACACAGCATAATATAACAATGGATTTTCAAAATCGAGTTGGAAGCAAGCACAGAGGTGGAGGAGTAGCCAGTTACTCAGAATCAAATGTGGATCGTCGTGAAAGACTTCGTAAATTAGCCATGGAGACTATTGACATTACTAAAGATCCATACTTTATGAAAAATCATTTGGGTTCTTACGAATGTAAACTTTGCTTAACACTTCATACGAGTGAAGGTTCATACCTTGCACATACTCAAGGAAAGAAGCATCAAACAAATCTAGCACGCCGTGCAGCTAAAGAAGCAAGAGAAAACAATATTATTCAGCCTACTATTGGACCTGCGAAACCTGTCGTAGTGCCACGCAGAAATGTAATCAAGATTGGTCGACCGGGTTATCGAATCACAAAAGTACGTGATCCTGTCACTCACCAGCTTGGTTTTCTTTTCCAAGTTCAATATCCAGAGATCGAGCAAGATGTCAAACCTCGTCACCGCTTCATGGGTGCTTATGAGCAAAAAATAGAGCTACCCAATAACGCTTATCAATATCTTGTGATAGCAGCTGATCCTTATGAATCAATTGCGTTCAAAATACAAAGTGCTAAAGTGGATGAAACCCCAGGCAGATTCTGGACCTACTGGGATCAGGATTCAAAGCAATTCTCTTTACAATTCTTTTTCAGAAACGAAAGAAATGTCATGTTTGAAGGAATGGGTCCTTCAGTACCTTTGACTGCACCACCTTCTGCCACTGTTTAATAATATAACTTTTTATAAAAACATACTCTTTTCATTTTATTATTCTACAAATATATTTGTGTTGTATACAAAAAATACTAATCTAAAGCATATCACTCTTTAAAGACGTCTAGCTTTCTTTGGTCTACAGCCACCAAAAGGAACAGGAGTAGCGTCTGTAATTCGCTTCACATTCCAAGTTGCACCAGAAACTAAAGCTTTGAATGCAGCATCACGTCCAGGTCCAAATCCTTTCAAAATGATGTGAATGTTGGATACTTGTAAATTCTTTGCACTCATTTTGTCTAATAACTGAAGGGAGGCTTGGTGAGCTGCTTCATAACCACTACGAGCAGCCTTCTTAAACCCTGCTGATCCTCCGGAGGTTGTAACAAGAGGAGATCCATTAGGTCGAGTCAAAGTAACAATGGTATTATTAGGAGTAGCGTTAATATGGAGTTGGTGAGGTGGAACTCCATATTCAAAGGAATCAACCAATTTGCTCAAATCAAACAAGCCAAAATCTGTCTTTGTTTTGCTCTTATCAACAGAATCACGCAACATGCTGGAAAGACCATCTTGTTGAGAATCCTTCTTTACCTCATTTAAAACCTTCAAAATGCCTTCCATTTGAGCTGAGGGTTCTTCGGTTGATTGTGGTGGATTGCTTGTGATCCATCGTGTTTGGTAAAGCTTTTGTAAGCAAGGTTGGTTGAATTGTTTGCAAACTTTAGGAATACTGTTTTTAATTCTCAACATCTTTTTGTATTAAAAAAATTACCCCAGGGTCAAGTCCAGGATACAAGCGATTTCTATCGAATAAGCCACAGCACCCAATATAGAGACATACATTAAAAGTCCGGTTGATGCAAAAGGTAAGAAAATGATCAAATAAAACGTGAATAAGCTAAAAATAAGCCCTTTGCCCCTTTCTCCCCTCTTTTCTTCTATCGTTCTTTTTTTTTTTCTTCATCATTAAAGTATGTCGAAACGAATTACAAAGATAAAAGCGGATAGTGCACAAGACTCTTCTGATACAGCCATTAGACAAAGGCAATCAAAAAAAGATGAGGTAGGACAGCTTGCTGAACGGAGATTATGCTTTCAAAACAATTAAGCAAGGTTTGGATCTCTTAATAAACATAGGCATTAAGAAAAAAACTAGAACAAGACTTTTCAAAAAAATCAAATATCTCTTCAAAAACTCTTTCGAGACGTATACGAGGCACAGTGTCTGCTCTAAAACCAAGCCAAGCGGTTACAGTAAAAGAAGGTATGCTTGTTATTGAATCTGCACAATTCATGGCTGCAAAGCGCTGCGACTGCATCTTGGTAGTGAATGAAGAAGATCGGCTCACGGGCATATTCACTGTAAGGAGGATGATCCATATCTCGCTGTATATTTCTTAAAAACGATTTAATCAAATAGTCCAAAGACATTGCTTATAGACTAGTAGCAGATGGTTTAGATGCAAGGTAACTTATTCAGAGCTATCGCTCTCAAAATTTTACAGACAATGGATATTGATTTTTTTTTTTTTTTTTTTGTAGAACAACAACTGTTAGCCACATTATGACCAAAGACCCTCTGTGTGTTACTTCAGACACATCGGCAACGGAAGCGCTTAATCTAATGGTTTCTAGAGGATTCCGTCACCTGGTATGTATTTGTTATTATTATATAAACATGCATTATTTGATTGACTTGCATATACTTTGTTTATAGCCAGTGACGAATGAAATTGGTGACATATTTGGATTGCTGGATATTACAAAATGCCTATATCAAGCTCTTGAAAGGATGGAGCGTGCATTTGGTTTATCTCAAAAGCTCTATGATGCATTAGAAGGTGTAGAACACCATTGGGCCAAAGAGAGCACGGAAGTAACGGACTACTTGGAGAACATGAGAAAGAGTATGTCTTGTCCTACTCTAGAATCTGTTCTAGATGGGATTCCGCCTGCGGAAGTAAAGCACAGGACAAATGTGAAGGAAATTGCTGTAATGATGAAGAAGGTGCATACAACTGCTGTTCTTGTGACAAGGAGCCATACACTTCAAGGCATCTTTACTTCGTAAGTATTACGAACATGTAGTTATATATTTAAAATTGTTGAACCAAATATTGCTTTAGTAAAGATATTGTACTACGTGTCGTTGCTGCAGGTTTAAATCCTGAGAACTGTACAGTTGCTAGAGTGATGACTCCAAAGCCCGATATTGCTACACCTGAAACCACCGTTCTGGATGCTCTTAAACTTATGAATAGTAAGTAAAAATCCTAGGGTTTACGTCACATAATCTGACAAATAGATCATTTTGCTGCTTGTTAGAGGGCCATTATCTAAACCTTCCAATTGTTGGAAATGGCATTATTGTAGGTATGGTTGATGTATTAAAATTGACATATGTCATATTGGAACAGGTAGACTAAATATTATGCTATTTTAAACATGAAATACTATATCTAATCACCCCTTTTTACTTTCTCTTTTCTTGCTAGATGAGCATTATGCAAGGGACTAATGGAGAAAGTGATCCTGCAATATCCTTTTGGGACAGTTTTGGTGTAGCAGTAGACCCCATAGATTCTACAGATCATACAGAAGACAAACCACACATATCAGAAAACTTTCATCAGCGTCTATCTCCTCCTTCATTTTTATCTCCTCAACCTTCCACTTCAACAACATCTTACTCTGATATATATCCTAGTGAGTCTGCAAGCATGACTCAAGTCAATGAAGCTTCTTCAGCATTAACAGCGGTGTCACCAGCAGCAGAGGATAAATTTATATTTAAATTTACTTTTTACGGAACAACACATCGTGTGGTATCAAAGCCATCATATCATGATCTGATAAAGGCAATTTGTCTAAAGCTGCCAGCTGGAGAATCAGAAGGAGGATGGCTGAGCCTGTCTTATGTGGACGATGAAGAGGATCAAGTACTGATGACTTGTGATAGTGACGTGAAAGATGCTGTGGATACAGCAGTCAAGACGGGATATAATAAAGTTAAACTGCTAGTGCAAGACAAGAGGATGAATGGCACAAAAACGTCTAGCGTAGTTTCTGAAGATGCAGATGAAACAAAACTTTGGCCAATTGTGGATAATTCAAAAGAGAAGAAAGAGCTAGAAAGTAATAGTAGCCACTTGCTCCTACCTAATATCCTTGGAACTTTAGGAATAACTATCTTTGGAGCCTATCTATACTTGAAGATAAAAGCGAAATTAAGTTAAATGATAATTAACATATTTGTAAAATAAAATAAAAACCTCTTTTTGTCTTTCGAAAACACGTATTGATTACTTTGTATTGTGAGGATATTTAGCAGATCTTTAACAAGCATAGACATCTGACTTGCTTCGGTCAATGTTTTGCAGGCCATTTGATGATATAATAGTATTTTTAGTCAATATAAACAGGTGAACATTGTATACTATTTTATATTATTTTTTAAGGAAATACTCCATAAAAATATAAGTGGGCTGTCAAAAGGGATTTTCATTCGTTTATTTCACTTTTTATACACAAATATTTTTAGGTTGATACGTTTATCTAAACAGTGACATTTTTCACTTGAAAGTTCCAGCCTTAAGCTAAAAAACGCATCTCCTTCAACTTCGAGTTATCACGTAAGACAAGCACCATGCATGATTAAGTGTAACATCATAACTAATAGATACTTTTTGGCAAACTATAAAGTGCAGTTTACGCCTATGAAAAACTTGAATGAATTCATTGTAGTTTTATTGAAGAAGAAACAAATTTTCATTACTTGCTTGATTAAAGACCTTAAGGAGCGCGGAATAAGAACAAGATAAAAAATAAAATTGAGTTTTAAAATAACGCTTTATGCAATCAAACAGAGTACTTCTTGTTTAATAAAACTTTTAATAAAAACTTTCATGGAACCTTTATTGGTACATTTACATTTGTTCAAATTATGTAGCTTTCTAGGCTAGCTTATATGGCTCTCAAGTTAATATATATATATATATATATATATATATATATAAAAGCGAATTACCTTTTGTCTGAAAGATAGCAATAAAAATATAATAAAAGCTTATTGTTCTTCTTTTTTAGTTACATATTCTTTAATACAAAATCTTATGCTTAGTGGAGCATTCAAAATAACAAAATACTCATATTCTTTATACGTATTTTTTGATATAAATAAAACGCATTTTTAATTAGTAATGGCATTAGACGTAAGCAGATTTTTTACTTTTTTTTTTTCCCATAACTAAAGAAATGTATTAATAACTCCTTGTAATATATATTTACTTGAAAAACATTTTTAAAAAGGTCCCTTCTTTCTAAAAAAAAAAAGGCATACAAGAATAGTATAACCATTTATGTAATTATTGCACATATAAAAATAAAGGAAGGAATGAATATGACCAAATTGTTTACGCTTTTGCTACACATTTTGGTTATGATTTTAAAATATCCACCTTTATTTTCAATTAAGATATATTTAAAAGAGTTACATGATAATGCTATTTGCCATTTTTCTATAAAATAAAGCAAGCTGGGTAACAGGTATTCTTTTTCCTTAAAGAAATAAAGAGTGAGGCATTGTGTCATATCGAAACATAATCTTCTTATGAAATACATTAAATATAGAACCAGTATATAAAAAAACAGCATACCAATTAAAAAATAAACATGCTTCAAATACTCTGACCTAAGCTTTAATTCTATGGCATTCCCATACAAAATATTGTACTTCTTTTTTCTTCTTAAATTATTTATATAATAAATCATAAGCTAGTATAAATGAGAGATTTCTTCTTTTAAAAATAAGTTTAAGGATATATTGTAATGTTACTATGTTTCTTCGTACGCTTTGATTTTATTTTCATAGCATATGATATTAGTAATAAAAAGAAAGGGAACCAAATTATTATTGAATTAAGAAGTAAGGTCAAAAAGATAGAAACAATCAATAAAACTTTTTACAGGTAAAAAGCTCTTTTGTGGAGAGGAGTGTTTAAAAGAATTCCTTCTTCGTTCCAAAATCTTCATCTTCAACACTTAAAGATTTTCTCATAAAAACTTACCATGGTTGCACTTTTATTAACATTTCTTGTCTTTAGTAATTATTAAATCACGATACATTCTTTTCGTATGCTTCTCTCTATATGACTATATATTTATTCATCTTCTCTTTTGCTTAATCTGCTTTATCTTGCTTTCTTGTTAATTTACCCCACATTCTGCGTTATGTGGATCCGCACTATGTTTATCCGTTGTAAATCTGTTTGTTCAATAGTCCGGCCTGTTATCTGATCTTTCGTTGTTATATATAAAGGATGGAATGTTTCATCAGTTTCTACCCCCGTTATTCTCGAGTAAACTAAGTAAGAGTACACGATCGTAGCATCTTAATTTCGAATTACAATAAGCTGTAACATAAATCTCTGTCTTTCAATTGACTTGCTTGCTAATAGCCTATTATAACATGAATTATATCTTTTATTAATAAAAAAAAAAGAGGAAGATCGATACTTGAAGTTTAGTGTGTTATTTTTAATCTCTTTTGTTGCTGCCTAAACTAATGAATTTTCAAGTTTAGCTACTTAGCAAGTCTTGCAGAAACTTGCCGTATGTTTTTTCATTGATTAAAGGCTTACTTTTCGTACCCGGATCCACAAGGATTATTAGTGCTATATATCTGGATATCTCTAACTATATACAACTAAGCATGTATATTTCAAATATTACCATTAAATTTTTTCTTTTTTTTAAAAAAAAAGATCTATAAAAAAGAATGGGTAATTAACTATTTGTACGTTCTTCAAAAGACCAGATGGTTTAACTCGCTCTTTTTAAGATACTAAAAAATTACAAAATCAGTGTATTGTTACACTCAAATGTGTCAAAAAAGGTGCACACTATTAAAGAATAAGCATGCTTTTATACTCAATACAATATGTGTAATCTTTATCAGAATTTAAAAGGGTAGCAATCAATAATGAATTTTTTACAGAGTTTATTTACATGGTGTATAATTATGTCTCCTCCTCCTGCTCTTGAGGCTTAGATTTTGAAATAAATGTTTGCAGTTCGGATACATTGGTTTTGATACTAGGCACAAGTGCTTCTACAAATAGCAGTGGATATATAGAGGCATATTTGAAGAATTGTCTTGTTGAATAGCGAATAAGCTCTTTGAGTTGAGCATGTGCCTCTGTTCGAGGGAATCTATTTGAATGAAGCATAATACGGTTAAATAATTCCATGACAGGCAATTTCCAAAAGAGATATTCCGCATTTCTTTTCACAATCATTCTGTGAAAAAAGCTAGTAATATAATGTATATATTCAGGCTCCAAATCCTTATAACCTTCTAATAGAGTACAGTATGCATTTATAATATCTTCACTTATATATTTCTAATGAAGAGAGTATTATTAGCTATGTATACAAAATAATAAAAGACTTAATGTGGCACCTTTTCAAATGATTCAAATTTGAAGACATGTTCATTGTAAGTCATGCTGTTTTCATCCTCCTCCTCTTCTTCACTTTCTCTAACATCAGTGTCTTCCATTTGAGCATCTTCTTCTATGTCTCCTTCAATTCCTTCCTCTCTGCTTGGTTCTTTTTTCTTATTCTTCTTTTTTTGTGGTGAACGTTTGCTCTTTTTTTTCCTTATAAACAATGTTTTCTTTGTTTTAGAATAATGTTCAAGCATCTTCAGTAATACATGAGTAAGCATAGTTACTGTTTTGAGATATTGTATGGACTGATTACGATAATTTTTGACAAGGCTGTGTAAAAGGTCAAGAATCGATTGATCATAATATATGTTGCTTTGAATATGATCGGCAGCATCTCGGTATTCTTCTTCTTCTGATTGACTCATTTCATAAAGGCTCGCAAGCATTTGTCTAAAACAGTCTACTGTCACTTGCACTTCAAACCAGGATTTGTCGTCTACTTTTATCCGGATACGCTGTAAGCAATATAAAATTGTACCCATGTCAAATGCGTTGGCAACCAAATCAAAATCGTAAATTTTGTTATCCAACATAGCTCCTGAATCTTCTTCTTGTTCTCTTCTTAGTGGCAGGTTGATTGTATTCTCTTTTCGTAATCTGCTTTGCTTCTTTTCGTAAAGGTGATATTGTAAAAACCATCTCATACAAAAGTAGTAGCGAGTATAATCCTTAGATACTATTTTCTTATCCTCTCGCTTCATATCTTTTAATATAGAAGAAAAGAATGCTATATTTTGTGATAATGATGAGTACGGATACGCAAATGTTGTTTTCTTTTTTTTTTCTTTACCATTAAAACATGATTCCAAGAAAGATTGTGCAGTTGCTTTAAGGTACATCAAGGCTCGAGGATTTTGATATACTTTTCTAGGTTTAATTGGATCTGCCAATTTACGCTTAACACCAACCCTGTTTTCTTTTTTCTCGCCATCTACCAATTCACTTAGATCAGCATAACCTGCTTGTTGTTTATGAGAAACTAATCGATTTCCTTCCTAAAAAAAGAAGTGATGATTTCAATACAACCCGCCTATATTGTTTAATCGATTAATTACCCAATCTTCTAATATATATGTGCCTCCGAATCTGTTGTGTCTTGAGGGAGCATGTGTGTGCTTCTGTTTTTTGCGATCATTTTCGCTTCTTAACAAATCAGACAATTTGCTTGATAACTCATGTAATTCGGCTTTTTTCTGCAGATAAATAAATTTACTAAGTGATGCAGGTTTTCAATAAATCATACACAAATCTTACGTGATCTGTTTCATGTCTGTATTCAAATACACTTTTTGGGTCAACATGCTCTAAAAGGTTGTATAGTATTTCCAGCACAAGCACATTCCATTCTGAAGAATCCTGTCTATTTGTACTGTTAGATGAGATAGTCAATAACAGTTCAATAACATCTGATTCATAAAATCGTATCATAAGAGATTCTTGCATATGTGACATCTTGATTTGCTCTGCTGTTCCTGATAATAGCATGTTTAAGTCTGGAATGGCTGCCAAATTACGGAATAAGTATAGTACAAGTCGTATCATTGTATTGTCTCTTATGGATCGTTCTCTATGTGTGTATGTGTTGAGTTATAAATCTCGAAAGCATTTTGTAGTTTATACCTGTATGGTATACGAACAGCAGGCTCAATCAAGCTCAATATTACTTCAAATACTCCAGGTTGTAATAATCCTAGCTTGTATTTTCTGTAACAATCAATCATGTTGGGATCATGTTGTTCCTCTTCATCGTCGTTATTCAGACTTTTTTCTACTGGCCAAGTCATGGGGACCAACAGTTCCACTATTCATAATAAAAATCAAAAGATGTTCAAGCTTTTTTTTTTTTTTTTTTTTTTTTTTTTTTTTACCACACGCTAATATGAAACGATTAGCAACCTCGGTTGATTGACCTTCAAACGATAACATGAGCGGGACAATATCAGTTTCAATAACATTGAATTGAGCAATTGTATTTAATACAGTCTTCTCCCTATGTTCACTATCGACACGAATGGCCTTTTTCAGATCCTTTAAACATGCTAAATAAAAAGTGGTTAATTTATATGCAGCTTTTTTATTGTAAGAGAATTTTACCAAGGGCTTCATCTCCTACAGAGTAATGTCGATTTCCGTCTTCAGATGGTAGATCATCGTAAGCACCAAGTGCTGAACAAAGTCCAAGAATGTAGCTTTTTGTTTCTTCTAAAATTTGATCCTGCTCAAAATCCATAATTTTTTCAAAAACAAAAAATGAAGAGGCGCGTACAAATCACGTCGCGTCCCCTTTTTTTATCGTGTTGACTGTGATTTATTTGAAATGTCAAAGACCAATAAAAATTTGTTTTAAACATATAAAAAAATGAATTAAGAGCCATACTTTAGAAGCTCCCTGACAGTTAAACATTTCCTCACATAAATCAGGGTATGCATTATATCTAGCTTAAAGTGATATGCATCATGATATGACCTTCTCCTTCTTATCATGACGAAATGTAAAAAGCAAAAACAAGCGTATGATTAAAGGAAGCAACTTATTTTTCTCCCTGTTTTATATAGACAAATATAAATCGTGCTATTCGTATAACCTGACAGATAGATCAAATTGTATCCTTTTTTACTACTCCTTATTTTAAAACTTGTTGTTATCAAATTGTACTGTATGAGTGTCTCCTTATAAAATATTTCTCCAAAGAAACAAAAAAGTTTATTTTCCCTTTCCTCTTTCTCCTTTAATCTTGTATTTTGCTTTAGAAAAAATAAATAAAGCTTCTATTTTTTTTTTTTTTTTTTTTTTTTTATATAAAAATGTACTCGCCGGATCAATGGGAAATTCTAGCTGAAGTGAATAGTGTTGCATGCATTACAATTGTATCGTTGATTTTTGGTCGAAAGTTAGCTAGTATAGATGGTCCAATCCATTATGTTCGAGCTTTACTGCTCATTTTATATGGCCTTTCTTGGGCATTTAATTTGATTGCTTGTATGTTGACAAGTACTAATAATGGAAACTTCATTTCTTGTGTCATGACACAGTTTAATGTTGCATTAATTGGGACCGCTGCTAAAGTAGTTTTATATCTTTATTTCATTGAAAAGGTAAAGCAAGTAACAAGTATTCGTTCATAACTAATATTCTTTTTCTTCTTGTTTAGGCTTATATCATCTCTGTACCAAAGACCTCAAGAATGCGGTCCAGCTTGTATTTAGTTTGTTTGGCACTTTTATCTCCATCCCTAGCCACCATGATCCTCCAGATCCTTTTCAGAATTAATATCGTTGCAATCGATTACCCTTTCCACTGCACTGTTGGTTTAGAGTTACCAGCGTCCATCCTCTCTTTGTGTTATGATGCTTTGATGAATATTATGTTTGCTGTCATTTTTTCCAAGTTTTATTACTTCCCAACAACAGCTCAACAGACAGCTCACCAATCTTCATCACTTCATATGATGGCCAAGCGTAATGCTATTACCGCCATCATATCCTTACTTACGCTGTGTATTAATTACATTGTTTTGATTCGTTTCAGTGGATCTGAAAGAGGACTGGTTGCTTCAAGCAGTAATGCTCTAGTAAGTTCCCTTTTTTTCCCTTAAACTTAATATTTACAATCCTTTTAGGCCCTTAGCATCATTTGTACTACCATTCATTGGGTAACAACACATCCAGCAGAAAGTCAATTGAATGAAAAGGCTTTACAACGTGCTAATGGAGATAAGCAATTTATTTGTAAAATCAAGCAGCACCAAGAAGTCGTTGTGTTGACAGAATTCAATCCAGCTTAAATGTACACTTGACATCAACATTTTTTT
Source organism: Rhizopus arrhizus (assembly GCA_024220505.1). NCBI lineage: Eukaryota > Fungi > Mucoromycota > Mucoromycetes > Mucorales > Rhizopodaceae > Rhizopus > Rhizopus arrhizus. The sequence continues at coordinate 1,733,444 of JAKZZE010000007.1, read as the reverse complement.
ACTCACTTATTTACTTCTAAATCACATGAACTTTAATTTATCCATAGTTCACATTAGCAAAAAAAATAAAATAAGGACTTTTAATGTCAACGTAAATGACCAACGGTTTCTTTGTATAAATGTATATCATATTTTATTAACAAAAGGGTTATCGTCTAGTTTTCTTGCCACCTTTCTTTGGACCCTTTGAACCCTTTGAACCCTTTGGGCCCCTTGGACCCTTTGATCCTTTTGCAATCTTTGCTTTTGGTTTATCAGTCTTTGGCTTTTTAGATACATTTTCTAAAGCGATATCAAAGTCATCATTGGTTGTCAGATCCTCATTCTTTCTCTCTAAATAAAGATTGTTAAATGCGTTCCAATACCATATGTTCAAACTTACTCTTCTTGAGTAATTTAATTTTTTCCAGTGTTTCTGATTTTTGCTTTTGTCGTTCTAATTGCTTCTCTACTTGGACCTTCTTACCAAATTTCTTAAGCTGGCGTTGACGTTTAGCATCTTCGGATGCCTTAATAGATGCTTCTTGATCCAATAGTTTTTGGCGAATCTATATATTTGTTGGAAAATTGTCCTTTCTACAATTTTTTTATCAAATTGTCCATCTTACCTTAGCCATATGCTCGTCACTTTTCACCATTTCTGCAAAATAATCATCGGGTCTACTGAATTCTACGCCTGCTTTTTTTACTAATTCTCTTCCCATTTTAGCAGCTTCAAGTGCTTGTTCATAAAATGCTAATTCTCTTGCCATATCATCTGTTGCATCCTCAACAACTACTGGTTTACTAGAGGTGACAGTCATTGTTTCGATCCAAGGCAAATTCTTTAATTTGAATTCTTCTGTAATTCTAATCATGGCAGCCTATTGCTTTTTGTTAGATCTCATATTAAAAAATCTTTATTAATTTAGTTACCTCGTCATTAATCTTGGGACGAATAGCACGTTGTTTCTGTGTCTCTTCTTCTTCTTCTTCTTCTCCTTCTTCTTCTTCTTCTTCTTCTTCTTCTTCAGCATCGTCTTCACTTACTTTAATCTCTTCTTCGCTTTCTTCATTCTCGAAATTATCTTCAAGAAGAACAGCTTCAGGAATCTCTTCTTCTTTTTCTTCTATTGTCACCTTCTCTGCTTTTTTGGAGGCTTTTTTAGCAGCTCTTTCAGTTTTACGAGACATTGAGATCTGATTTGAAGAAAAAAATATACTTTTACTTCCCTCTCTTTTTCCGATACTTTTTAAAGAAAGGGCATGAAAGACGGTCACATAAGCCACTTGACTGGATAGTTTTGCATGTCCTGAGTTTCCCTTACAACGTTTAAACAAGATATTTTATTTAAAGGCTTAAATGAGCACGCGGTGTTTCAAGACACCATAATTGCCCAAACTAGATCAACAGAGACTTAATAGAAGCTAAAAAAAAACCCTTATGGAAGCAAGAGCAAAAAAAAAAAGTAACAACTTTATTACCTCATTTAAGTGCAGTGGACTTTGGATTTAAAGAAAATAGAGAAACTTACTGGATATCTTAATTCAGACGAAATTCTCTTAACAAGTAAAATCGTATCCCAATCACGTCTAGACGATAAAAACATAGGCTTTGAGACGAGTTGCGCGTTTATTTAAGGTATTTTCAGCTTTCATGATAGTCGTAAGAGGTTGGCCAAATATACAAAAACTGAGGTTTAGAAGAAGAGGAAGAAAAAGGAACGACGGATACTTTCTCTCTTTACACAATAACGCAGAATAAAAAGACATTGGATAATCAAAAAGTTCCTTGTTGGATAGTTTTACTTACCTGAAATTTTTTGGAAAATATTAGCCATGTGTGAAGAAAAGTCTAAATACCATCATGAACTGACTCGAGCAGTAATAAGAACATGTATCTTACAGCTGTCCTTACATTTAAGACTACCCTCTATGTATGACTGTATCATGTACACACAACTAAGGCTTTGTGACGCTATAGATGCTTTCATTGGTTCATGCTATTTGATCAAAAGTTTTCATATATACAGGTATGCAAGAGCAAATTTATGATATGTTCTTTTTCTTTGCTTTTCTAAGCAAAACATTTATGCTATTAAAATGTCAAAGAAAGACGCAATCGACTATTTTAGACAAAGACTAGCGCCAAACCTGCAAAGAGTATCAGAGGTATTCTTAAATTAAAAGACTTAATGTGTAGTTAAAAACTTATTGAAAAGTGTACTTTTCCTAAAAATAGAGAAAAAGATATGCAGAGATTGTAATCAGCATGGCCATGAAACTGAAGCATTCAATGCCTGTCCTTTTTGTGGTAAAAGTAATAAGCTTATAGTATTTGATAAGATATGACTAACTCGTTGTTATGCACAGAGAGTAAAAAAGAAAGCGTCGAGACAAAAAGTATAGCTATGAAACAAAAGTATCGAAATCCAAAGGAAAGAGGAAGCGACTAGAATCTGAGGAGCAAAAAAAAAGAAAAAGAAAAAAACTCAAGAAGATACTGAGAAAAAGACGTCAAAAGAAAAAAATAATATAAAATAATATAAAATAAAAAAAATCACCGTCGTTGGTTGCCCGCCAAGTTTAAACAATCTGAACTCTTACCACTGATAATATTTAGTGATGGAATGAAGAAGAAGAATAGTGTTTTCATGAAAAAAGCTCTCTCTGGTACCACCAGTGTTTTATACAGCAAATTACTTGAACGACAAAGCCAAATACATTGTGCATTGGTAGATATAAACGAATACCTAACTTCTCAAGTATGTTTCTATTCGAATCATTGTTCAACTTTATCCTGACTTATTATTCTGAAATAGATTTGCAGTAGCTGCTGTACAAGAAAGCTAGAAAGAAAAAGACCAGAGCATGAAGGAAAGCTGGCCGATAGTTTCCTGAACTGTAAAACCCGTAGAATACTTTGGCAACGAGATGTTAATGTGAGCAAAAATGTGCTTGATACTTCAACTTTTACAAGAAAAATCGCTGTAAGGAAACCATTTTCTCTTTAAGGGATTTGGATATTAACGTTACAATGGTTGTTTCATAATAAAATGATTCCTAATTTCGTAAGAAGTATTAATTTATTATATTTTATCATTTAACCCATCAAAGTTTTCTATTTCTCAATTATTTTTACATTTTTTCAAATACTTGAAAAATAAAATAGTTTAAGCTCATGGACTTCTTTCCGCATTCCATCATTTTCTATATATTTTTGTTTTATTTGGAAGTCTTCGTAATGCTCCACAACAGCAGGCAATTCCAACAACTGCAGGTAGACTTAGCCACTGCCTACATTGAGATATGCAAGTTACAGCAAGAGAATGTTTTCTTACAGAAACAACTTGCTTCGAAGCCGTCAACCACAGCCATCTCACATCCTCCATCTGGACGCACCATATCACCAACCCTTTCCTCCCTCTCCATCATCTAACAGCGTCTCCCCTCCTCCGCCTAAGGTTACTGAGCCTAAATGCGATAATTCCCAACTTAGCCTGACTGTTATTGCCAATCAATTTTCTTCATTTGCTGAACCAACAGACTTTAAACTCATCCATGTACCCGTTCGAAGTCGCCTCCCTCTACAACAATTGCGCTCCAACCTTCGCAGATTACACATTAACCCCCGTCGAATTCTAGATATTCAGTATTCAGATAGAAATTTAGTCAGCTTTCTTATCCACATTGTTTATGAAGCCGAGGTTAATTCACAATTGAACAAATTCAATATCACAGCCCGTGACGATTTAAATCCTTTAGATCCTTCAATCATTCGCAACCCTGCTCTCGTCAATGAAACCATTGACTGCGAAATACAATCTGCTCGCAAATCATTCCTCCATCGAATCTGCACCGCCCTGCAACGATTCAGGGCTCCCGATTACAATGCTGTTGCCAACTTCTTTGTCCAGTCTGGCTTTATTGACCCCGAAGACTTAGTGTCGTATGACCTTGCCCCATTATACAGGTACCGCACATGACATATCCTTGAACATGTATAGATTCCATGGATAAAGGCTCAATGCGCTTACCCAACCACTTGTACCATTCTTTATGAACCTAGCCACCTACTTTACATAAAGATCTGCCTACGTTGTCAGCCCACCTTGGGCAAAAATTGCCCAGAGCTCATACTGATGTCTATGGCACGTCCCTCCCTCATTACTCATTCACTTTCTTTTTTTCTTTTTTTTTTTTTTTTTTTTTTTTTTGCTCTTGCTTCCATAAGGGTTTTTTTTAGCTTCTATTAAGTCTCTGTTGATCTAGTTTGGGCAATTATGGTGTCTTGAAACACCGCGTGCTCATTTAAGCCTTTAAATAAAATATCTTGTTTAAACGTCGTCTGAGCTCAAATTTTATACCAAAATTTTCTAAAATCAACCGAAATAACTTTGGCCTATATTCTTTTTACAAACGCGATCAAAAAAAGAAAATGGATGACTCACTTTATGACGAATTTGGTAATTATCTCGGTCCAGATCTTGAAGATGAAGATGAAGATTTAGAAATGCAAGAAGAAGAACAAGAGACGGAACCTGCTTATGAAGAAGAAGAGCCAGAAAAAGAAAGTCGCGTTGAAGAATCTGCTTTAATGCAAATTGACGGTAAGAAGAAGTTGCTTTAATAAAAAGTTGTTAATCGAGTTTTACATAGATATTCCTCCCAATCAAATTGTTTTACACGAGGATAAAAAGTATTACCCTTCAGCTGAAGAAGTATATGGACAAGAAGTAGAGACTTTAGTACAAGAAGAAGACACACAGCCATTAAGTGAGCCCATTATTGCACCTATTCAAGTTCGAAAATTCAATGTATTTGAAACTGACTTGCCAGAAACTAATTACAACAAAGAGTAATGCATATAATAATGAGACAGATATATAATGTGATTAAAACTACCTTTATGTATAGGTTTATGGTGGATTTAATGAACCATCCTGATTTGATTAGAAACATTGCAATTGTTGGACATCTTCATCACGGAAAGACATCTTTTGTAGATATGTTGATATCTGAAACACACGATATACCTATCAATGTAGAGCAACCAGAGAGATATACAGATACACACATATTGGAAAGAGAACGAGGTGTATCACTCAAAAGCATGCCAATGACACTTGTATTGCAAGATTTAAAAGAAAAGTCTTATTTGGTCAACATATTGGACACACCAGGTAAGACAGGATATGTATAGAATAAGCTGTGTCTGACACTATGTATAGGTCATACCAATTTCATTGATGAAGTAGTTGCAGCTACTCGATTAGCTGACGGTGTTGCTATTGTAGTTGATATAGTAGAAGGGGTCATGATCAATACAGAACAAGTCATTAAGCACTGTGTACGTGAAGGCTTAGCTATGACATTGGTTATTAATAAAATGGACCGTTTAATTTTGGAATTGAAATTGCCTCCTGCTGATGCTTACTTTAAACTACGCCATGCCATTGAAGAAGTCAATACAATCATTCGGTAAACACAAACAGTAATTTAAAGACCAAGACGTTTTATTTAATCTTAATGTATTAGATCTACACCAGGCGGTGAAAACATTCGTTTATCCCCTGAATTAGGCAATGTGTGCTTTGCTTCCAGCCAAATTGGATGGACCTTTTCACTCAAATCGTTTTCTAAACTCTATGCCGACTCGTATGAAACTGATTTTGATGCCGATGCATTTGCCAAACGGCTTTGGGGAGATGTATTTATTAATCCCAAACAAGGCACATTCCATCGAAAATCGAGCAATAGCCAAAACAAGCGCACATTTGTTCATTTCATTCTTGAACCGCTTTATAAACTGTATGCCCAAGTAATTGGTGAAGAGATGGAAGATTTGAAAAAGACACTCAGATCATTAGGAATCTATTTGAAACACAAAGATTATCAGATGGACGTCAAGCCACTTCTTCGTCTTGTGCTCGGCCAGTTCTTTGGATCTAATGGTGCCTTTGTAGATATGATCGCTCAACATGTCCCTTCACCCGCCGAAAATGCTTCCAGTAAGGTAGAGCGTATCTATACTGGACCTATGGATAGTCAAGTGGTTGCTTCGATGAAGAAGTGTGATGCGGATGGTCCTTTGATGATTCATGTGACAAAGTTATTCAATAATGAAGAGAGTACAGGTTTCCAAGCCTTTGGACGTGTATTTAGTGGCAGTATCAAGCGTGGACAGATTGTACGTGTGCTGGGTGAAAGTTATACAGTCGATGATGAAGAAGACATGGCGATGCAAAAGGTAGAAAATACCTGGGTTTATGAATCAAGATACCGTGTTGAAATAGAGGGCGTTCCTGCCGGTGGATGGGTCTTGTTGGGTGGTGTGGATAACTCGATTATGAAAACAGCTACTATCGTAGAACAAAAGACAAAGGAGGACGCTTATATTTTCAAGCCTCTTCGATTTCCTACAGCCGCCACACTTAAGGTAGCCATCGAACCCGTCAACCCATCAGAATTGCCCAAGATGTTGGATGGTCTTCGAAAGATTAACAAGAGCTATCCTATTGTGACAACCAAAGTAGAAGAATCAGGAGAACATATCGTGCTGGGCACAGGCGAACTTTATTTAGATTGTGTACTCCATGATCTTCGCCGTATGTATGCCGAGATTGAGCTGAAAGTGTCCGATCCTGTTGTACGATTTTGTGAAACAGTAGTAGAAACATCTGCATTAAAATGCTTTGCAGAGACACCGAATAAGAAGTAAAATGTATATTACATATATGCATACTTGTCTTCAACTAACACGTAATTTGTTATAGAAACAAATTAACATTTATTGCTGAACCACTTGAAAAAGAATTAGCAGAAGAAATCGAGAATGGTGAAATCAATATCCGTTGGCCACAAAGTAAGCTGGGTAAACATTTAGAGACAAAACATGGATATGATGTACTTGCATCCAGATCAGTGTGGGCTTTGGACCTGACGATATGGGGCCTAATATCTTGATGGATGATACATTGTCTTCTGAAGTAGATAAAAAGTTGCTTTTCTCAGTAAAAGATTCTATTCGTCAAGGATTCCAATGGGGTACAAGAGAAGGGCCTTTATGTGATGAACGTAAAATATATAATTATCTATGTATATATATATGTATATATAAAGCTTATGTATATTTAATAGCTATTCGTAATGTGAAATTTAAGATACTAGATGCAGTACTAGCCAATGAACCGATCTATAGAGGTGGGGGGCAAATTATCCCTACAGCACGCCGTGTGTGTTATTCCTCTTTCTTGACTGTAAGTGTACCACTAATTAGAGAACGATAACTAACATGATGATAGGCTACTCCTCGATTGATGGAGCCTGTATATTATGTTGAAATTCAAGCACCAGCAGATTGTGTATCTGCAGTATATGCAGTACTACAGCGAAGAAGAGGTCACGTCACTCAAGACATTCCTAAACCAGGATCACCTTTATATACGGTGAAGGCCTATATTCCAGTGATTGATTCATGTGGATTTGAAACTGATTTGAGAACACATACTGAAGGACAAGCATTTTGTCAACAAATCTTTGATCATTGGCAAATTGTACCTGGAGATCCATTAGATACAAATATTGTTCTTAAACCTTTAGAGCCTAGTCCTGCATCCCATTTAGCTAGAGATTTCATGGTGAAAACAAGAAGAAGAAAAGGTCTTTCAGAAGATGTGAGCATAAACAAATACTTTGATGATCCCATGTTATTAGCATTAGCCAATACAGATATATTGGGCGGTACTCTTTAAAAAAGAATAAAAAAGTAAAGTACAACATGTTGTCTACTATTATTTTTACTTTTTGTGTAAGAGCCCACCCTATCCTCAATCATTATTAATAAAGAAAATCTCTCGCCTTTTAAATGCATATTCTTTAATTGACAGTATCTCTCGTTTACATGCTTTTCTTTTATTTACAAATGTTATCCAATTTAAATTCTAGCCTTCTTTCTGGCTTCTCTCTTCTTTAATCTTGCAAGTCTCTTTGCTGACATTTTAGCTGCTAAAGCTTCTTGTCGCTCCTTCTCCTCCTTTATTCTCTTGCGTTCTAAATTAGCTTGTTTCTTTCTCTATAAGCAATATTTAATTTTTCTATTTAAATACAGTAGGCTAAATTACATCAATCTCATCTTGTTTTTCTTGCTTCAATTGTTTCTCTAAAGCTTTCATTGCATTATCTCTTTCACGTTCCTTTGTACGTTCGTCCCAAGTTCTGCGAAGTTGCTTTGGTTGTTGAGTACGAACAGCTGCTTTCTTTTGAATCTTCCAGATTTTGCCTTTTTATTATTAATAAAATTCTTTATATATAAATAAGAATTTACTTACCAGAAACTCTTTTATTGATTGTGTCCACCACACCTGCTTTATCTGTTTGTATACTATCTTTATTAACAGTTGACATTTTTTAACGATCGATCAAATGAAAAAAGAAAAAAAATTAAAAAATATTTTTAAATGCTCTTCAAGTGACTTGTTTTTATCAAGGAACCAACTTACACTCTTTCCGGAAAGTAAATTCGCCTTGTGGCGAGAACAAAATTCAGGTTGCACGAAAAATAAATTCGCCCTGGTGGAAAATCAATTCGTCTGATGGCGATAATAAAATTCGTATTGTACAACATATAAATGCGCCTTGGCTAAAAATAATTTGTAAGACAAAAAAGCCTTGGCATTTGTTGGGTATATAAGAGCGTGCCAAGTGCTTGTCCTTGTTTTATTTCTTTTTCACAATTACATCAGAGAGCATAAATAATGAACATTCAATTCTTGTTTGAAAATGGGAAAGGTTCCATCGTGGACGAGTATGGCAGACCTGAACCAATGGATTATATAGTTGATGAGGAACAGTTTCGTCTTGAAACGTTGAGCTCTCATACACAATACTTAGCTCAATTGCCTCTGGAGAGCGAGAAAGAAGTAGAGACAATGCAGACGGAGGAGAGAAAGCCTAGTAGTGATGTTATTATGAGGGAAACATCCGTGAAGCGAAATTATACACGCTATTCGGATCAGGATAAAGTGAGGTTCTTCAAGCTGCTGCTTGAGAGATGTATGAGTGCGGCCGCTGCTGCAAAACAACTCGGGATTCATGTTCGTACAGTACAAAACTGGGCTAAACAGTACGAGAAGGATCCTGACAGTGTCTTTGAAAAACGAAAAAAGACTGGTCGTCCACGTATTCTCCATGAGGATCACAAAAGCGTTATTCTCGAGTGCATTGATGAGAATCCTTCAGTCGTCTTAGACGAAGTAATGAAGAAGTTAAAGCAGATATTCACAGAATTAAAAGTATCTAAAACAACATTGTTTGATTTTGTAAAAGAACATTGCAATTTGTCTCTCAAAAAAGCTCGACTACAACCCATAGATCGGAACAGCGAAGAAAAGATTCAAGAGCGCTTGAATTGGATTCGTAAATGGGAAAAAACAGACATGGATTTTACGAGAAACTGTGTCTTTCTTGACGAATCTGCTTTCCATATTAATTTGAAACGTAGCATGGCATGGTCAAGGAAAGGTACACCGGCAGTGGTCACAGTTCCCAAAACACGAGCAACAACAACAACCATTTTAGGTGCCATTTCTGCTGAGGGTCTAATCAAATGCAGCCTTAGACTTCCTCAGCCTCCATCCAATAAAAAGAGAAAGAGGGGAGATGGCATTGCGCATACAAGCAAAGGAACGGTTACGGGACACTATGTCAGTTTTCTGAAAACCACAATGGATGAAATGGACCAGTATCCGCACATGAAAGGTCACTATCTTGTGATGGATAATGCTCCTATCCATACATCAGAGGACATAGCCAAATACGTAGAATCTCGCGGCTACCACTGCGTTTACTTACCACCATATTCACCTGAGCTCAATCCAATTGAACAATTCTGGTCAGTGGTCAAAAGCAAAGTGAAACGTAACAAGTTTCTTGACAAGGAAACGTTGATGACCCGGATCACTGAAGCTTCCAATAGCTTGAAACTATGTGATTTTAAAGGAATTGTTACGCATTCTCATAAATGCTTGGACAAGTGTCGTAACAGTCAAGCGCTCTGAAGAAACTATCTTTCTACGAAAACATGGGCATTCAACGTTGAGTGAAGCTTTTTTGCAGGAGTTTGATCTATCTGAAAAAACCATTTCATGTTTATAACCTTTCATACTCGTGTTATAACTTTTCACTCCCCCTTGTTATAATGCAACAGCTGAATTGTATGCCAGTAATGCCAGTTGTAAAAAAAAAAAAAAAAAAAAAAAAAAAAAAAAAAAAAAAAAAAAAAGACCTGTCTGGCTGGACACGCAGAGTAAAAAAAAAATGTCCAGAATGCCCGCCTGTCTGGACACGCCAAAGTAAAAAAAAAAAAAAATGTCCAGAATGCCCGCCTGTCTGGACACGCCAAAGTAAAAAAAAAAAAAAAAATGTCCAGAATGCCCGCCTGTCTGGACACACCCAAAAACAACATGAGCACCAAGTTGTCGAATTAAAGAATAATCTCATTTCAGCACTAAAAATATTTCTTTTATTCTTCCAGCAATGTTTTCAATCTCTTTTGAATATTGTGTATGGCATATGACTTGTTGGCTTTTGCGATGTCAGATGACATAAGTGAGGCAAGTTGAGTTAAGCTATTGTTCAATTCGCGGTTGTGCAAAATCAGTATATCATCGGTGTCGGTAAAAGATGATGCAATATTCACAAGTGTATCTCGAACTTTTCCAGTTGCACATTGGGAAACCAGTTGATTCACTTGTGTTTTTGATAACAACGGTTTGGGTGCAGATAAAACTTGGTGTGCAGTCAGCTTGAATAACCGTGAGGCTACCATGGATGCTTTTTCGTAAGAATCGGTTTTGTTGTTCCCATTTTCATGATTCTCATATGTAAAAACCGAGAGTGGTTGGCAAGAGAATGGTGTTGCCAAAAAGCTTGACGCACGAATCAAGTAATAAGATGAAGGCTGGTGAAATTGTGAACGAATCTGTCGCAACTGACTGGTCAAATTGAATTGTTCCAATTGTCTTGTCGTGGTATCCTTCGAGAGCTTTACAGCTTTTTCCCAGCTGAGATATTTGGTACTTATAATATGAAAACAGTGAGAAGTCAATAGCTAACAACTACTATTTATTAAGTAAGAAAAAGGAGAGGAACTAATAATTTAGAATGAACCCTGGATTATATTGTCTGACTATTAATTATAGTCTGACGTAGGCTGGACTGAGATCAATCATAAAATAATAAATAAAGACATCATTAATGACCAAACACGACACACAGTATCTGCTCCACAAACAGTGATCCACGTCGATGCTTCGGACAGCGGATGGGGGATCAGCTCGCCACTAGTAACAGCCTCAGGATTTTGGAGACCGGAAGAGAAATTACAGTCAATAAACGTTCGAGAGTTGAAGACAATCCTTTTTGCACTCCAACAACACGCATCAAAATGCGAAAACTCCACCATCAAGATCTACTCGGACAATCGGACCGCCTTGAAATATACGACAAAGTCGGGTGGAACGACTTCAGTTTTTCTCCAAGAACTAGCAGTTCAAATCCAAGAATTATGCAACTACCACAGCATCAAAGTTATTTATCAACACATTCCAGGAGTTCTCAACACTCAAGCGGACAAACTGAGTCGAGTCAAACAACCATTTTACGAATCAGCCATTCCAAAACAGATGTTCAACACGATCCAACAGCAATGGGGCAGACTAAAGATAGATGCCTTTGCAGCGAGGCACAATTATCAACTACCAATTTATTGGACGCTAACCTTAGACCCAGCAGCAGCAGCAGTGGATGCAATGAAACAACATTGGCTCAAGAAGGGGATGTATGCTTACCCGCCTTGGAAGATGATACCACAAGTTCTCAAATTAATAAAACAGCAACGATTAACAAGAGTTGTACTAGTGACACCATTGTGGCCGAGCCAGTTCTGGTTCCCGATGATACTGAACATGAAGCATTTGAATCCACCTATAATATGGAAGGTGAACAAGAAATGGAGTCTAGCCGCTTGGCTGTTATCAACCACAAAAGGCTACAAGATGGTATAGACCAACATACAATCGATTATTTAAATTCCAAGATAAGGCAATCAACACAAAAAGCATACGATCATGGATGGAACAATTGGGTAAAATGGTGTGAAACTCAACAACCTAGATGTGATCCAGTCGAATACAATCCACTCAATGTTCTACAGTTTTTACGACGTAACCAAAACTTTTCTAGCAATCACCTTAACACTTTACGTTCATCTATTGCTTCGGTTTTCTCAATTTTGTATCCTGACAAACAACAAATTGCGGAACAAATGGTGATCAAGGAATTTTTGCAGCAAAACGTAAATCTGAGGTCAAGGTTCCAACTGAACAACAATTGGTAACTTGGGATATCAACATTTTAGTCGAGTATGTCAAGAAGCAGTTATCACCCTCAGAAACGTTATCATTAGAACAGCTACAATTAAAAACGATTTTATTATTGTGTATGGCTACAATGTGGAGACCAAGGTCCGACATCGGCAGACTACAACATCGAGACATTATTTTGAAAGAGGATGAAAATGGAATGACCATGCGAGTTCATGCAAGAACCCCGAAGGAAAGTCAAATAAAATCAATTATTCTGGGACAAAACAAAGAGGAAGAATTATGCCCTGTACGAACAACCTCCAGATTTCTTTCCAAGACTGCCGAACTACGAAAAGACTTACCAGATGATCACACTCTTTTCCTGACGTATATTGATTCTTCTAAGGTATCGACCTCCGTAAGACCAACAACAGTAGCAAACTGGATAAAGACAGCAATGGAAGCCGCAGGGGTTGACACGAATGCATTTCCAGCACACTCAATACGCGCTGCCTCAAGTACCAAAGCTGTAGAATTGGGTCACAAAATTCAAGATGTCAAAAAACACGCCAATTGGAGCCTGAACTCAAATACATTTGAAAAATACTATTATAAACCATCTTCACAGGCATCTTCTAGTACAGCAATCAGCAATTCAATTTTTTCTACGGAGAAGCGTATCACATTGGAAGTCGGAGTGGAGTCAACTGGGATTAGTTTAGGAACGACAACAAATACTAATGTTGACGAAACGAAGACTGAAAATGTGATACATACCCCCCCTTGGTACAAAAGGTTCTTTCGCTGAACAATGTTTAGTTAATTATCATATATTATCCATATGCTTATCCCTCCCTCAAAAAAAAAAAACAAAAAAAAATTGAATTTATATTAGCTAGCTTGAAAGATATGAGGGAAAAAAGGGAAAAAAGTTTATTATTATTATTATAAGGAAAATAAAGCGTGGCTCAGAGAGCATGTATCACATTTTCAGTCTTCGTTTCGTCAACATTAGTATTTTGGTCAATTTAAAATTGAATTGGGACACGGTTGCCAAAATGGGACACCAATGCGAAAATGGGTTCATTGGCCCAACCTAGTTTCTTTAACTGTATCTAGAAAATCCAATAGAAAGCATTTCTTTGCAGTAATAAACATTAACTCAAAGAGGTAAAGCAAGCTCCTATCTCAGTTTACGAGCATGTACAATTTCGAAGATTGTTGACTTGAATATAATAAAAAACACTCTTTCTGTTTTTCAAAGCAAGTGAAATTAAACAGAAGCCAAGGCACTCTATAGATTGAAATCGATAAACTTGAAATAGAAATAGGTATAAAAGCTTTTAAGTAGCCAAAATAAGTGGCCCTTGTATCATAATATATGTTATTTTTTGTAAATCAATAAAGCCATTCATAAGCTTTTACTGGTTGCCTGAGAATAAACAATTAATGTTCCAGTTGCTTGTAAGATTGCTACTCACAAACTTTATAGTTTTGCTATATTGATCAATAATGCAATCATATTCAATACACATAAGCCGGTGTTATTCTTAAGTGTTGCTAAGCTTCCTTTTTTGTTGTACTTAATGCCTTTATAATTTGCTTTATAAAAATTATCGACAAAAGAGAAAGGGAATAAAAAATATGAAGAGTGAACAAATTCAATCAAATTTATTGTATACATATCTTTTACAAGAAAAAAACAAGCCGATTTAGCCTGGCTGATGGCAATGGGTTGCATCAGTTTTGTACGTTCTATTAATTAGCTATCACAGCAATAAACCTTTTTTCCTATCATACACTCTTCACCAAATCCATAAGGAGATTCAGTTCCATCGGCATAATGATTTGCATATGTTCCAGAGTCTATGTATTTCCAACCAGCAGGGCACTCTCCTCTACACCAAGGTGCTGTACCAAACCATTCGCATTTTGCATTAACAAGCTTCAAAAAAGTCAAGACAAAAAGTAAGACGAGGATGGCTGATTTCATTTTTAAGTTTAGTAAATCGTTGATAAAGATAATTTTCAATTTAATTGAAAAGTTTCTTCATATTTATACAACTATTGTGTAGCACAACAATGCAAACGAAAACTTATTTTCTTGAATTTTCGATCTGAAAATCAAACTTATTGTGGGAATTGATATACTAAAGCTAGCATGACTCAACATGATGCTTCGCGTAGATCCTTCATAGAGCTTTTTAACGTAGTCTTCTCAGAAGGAACTTTAAATTATGACGATTGAAAAAGAAAAAAACACAAGAGAAATATAGTAATTCTACATAGCTTGATCTAGCTTTATGAGAACAATGTTATTTAATAGTTTGTAGAAAAAAAAACGGATATCATTAAAAAAGAAATAAGACGTACTTGAACATTATTGTAGGAGTAAAATGTATTCTCTTGTTTTTTTTTCGGCTCAACCCTAGAAATGGAAAGGTCTTTGTTGTACACTAGAGGTGTTATTTAATCTTAGAAAAAAAAAAAGAATAAATGGAGATAATTGATATGTAACTGAAAAAAGGGTGATAGAAAGTATAGAGTCAAATAATATACAGCAACAATAAATTTTTATAAATAAAAAACTTATATTATGCTCTGGTGTATAATAACAAATCAAATTGACTATTGCTTCAACTTGGTTTTATTTTTAATTTATCAGCATTTACAGTGAATGCAAACTGGATGCATCTTGTATACTATATATCATATACGAAAATCAAAGAGTTGTATGACAAATAATCTACTTTATGCATTCAAGAAGAAGCTACGTTTAAATAAACCAAACACGGTCTCGCTGCAAATATTCTTGTTTATCGTTTCGCTATTTTTTTTTGTAAAAATTTCAAATCGAAAGGTTTGGCTAGTTAAACCGCTTGACGAAAGGAATTTGTTTGACAAATTCAACCCACTTCATGAACTGACTTGCTATGATGAAATAAAAAGATTTCATATGTCTTGGAGACATATAAAAAGGAATATTATCTTTATGATTTTTTAGCCCATTCAACGTGAACTTGATTCGAATAAATATTTCTTTTATTTAAAATTATTTGATCTTTAATTTCAAACAACAAGTAAGCAAGTCCCTGAAGCGAATAAACTTCATTGCAGTCTCTTATTCACTTTTTCTATTTTATTCCTTTACCTATCCAAAATAGACTGATCTGATCTAAAAAATCTGATAGTCATTTCAAGCAAGAAAATTATTATCGAAACTGAAGCAGAAACCTTTATATTGTCTTTAAATATCACTGGCCATTCCGATTAATTATGAAAAGCTAAAAAAAAGTTACAATACCATATCGTTTTTGCTCAGGTTTAACAGAAGAAAGAAAACTAAAAATTCCTTCAAATCAAAGGTAAAAATGGTAACGAAGTGTGGTTTCGAAAAGTGTGAAATGTATTAGTAAGGATATTGGGCAAACAATCAAAGAATCTTTGTCCAGGTTGAAGCGGTGGTAATGGAGAGCATTTATTACGGCGCAAGTAGTCCAGCCTGTGTATAATAATACAGATGGTAGGTCATTAATCGAAAGAAGCACGATCAACAAACAGTTAACTTGTTGTGATAGAATGATAAAGAATATCTTATTGTTTCTGGCATCTATAAACAAAAGTGTATCTGAAGGCATCGAATAACATATTATTTAGCAAAGCAGTATGAAGGATGTCGAGGACTTGGAAGTTCACTAAATTTTCTAGTTTTGATTGGCAGGTTTTTTTAAAATTTTATTTAGGCCAAGTTTCTGCAGAAATTTCATGTTCTTCTGGGACAAAAGTCTACAGAAAAGAAGTTTACATTATCATTGTATTATTTTTTGGCCTTATCCATCAATTAAATATGCTTTAATAGTAATATATAAATATATATAGTGAAAAGATAAGTTTGGATGTAAAATAAAATCAATATTACTGTATGTGCAAATGAAAATAAGGTTAGAAAAAAAGAGTAGAGTATACTTAAGGCATAAAAAAAATTAAAAAAAAGACTTTACTTTCTGTTTAAACAAGTGAGAGTATTTTCATTATCCATAGTGGACCTAAAATGACAACTATCAAAGTTGCATTTAATCTCAGAAAAAACAGAAACTTTTCATTTAGTTTATAGTACACTCTATCTGGGTGTTAGTTTATTGAAAGCAATAAAATCTTCAGGGTTTAATCATCATTTCAAATTTTAGTTATTTCTGAATCAGGGTCGCCTATAAATAGGACAAGCTTCTACTTTTTCATTTCTTCTTTGTTCCCCTTCCCTTCCTCTCACAGACCTTTCCTCTAAAAATGACAGACATTCATTGTCATACAGCAAAACTAATGGGTGAAATTAAGCCTATTGAATGTGAATGCGGCCAAATACTAAAAAAAGGATGGATCTGTAATATTTGTAGAATCAATTGTCCAGAATGCAATCGTGCCTTGTCTACTGCAGCAAATGAATATTGTACTTGATGTTGTACACGATGTGAATTATGTGGTATTGTTAAATTATCAGATCAAGGTGTTTGTCTTCTTTGCGATAGTTAATTCATTCAACTTATCCTTCGCATGTTTATATACGTATATGAAATAATAATAATGCTTTCTTTTTCTTTCATAAAACCATTAAAACAAAATCCAATTATTTTTATCAGGATTTATTAAAGAAAATATATATTTACATCTAAGAAAAAAGGAGAATTTGAATGCAACTTTTTTTTACTTCTTTACACGGCCCGTGTATGTAACCTTTTGATCACGTCTGCCCTTCTTCTTAATAACCTTATTCAATGGCACATAACTATAAGGATCCATTTGTCCCTTACGTTTAACGTCACCTCCAGCTTTCTATTTGATTAAAAAGTTTAGAAAAAGATCCTCAAATCTTTTATAGAATCTTTTTTTCTTTACCTTTGATCGGAACTCTTTACCAATCTTCTCATATCTTTGTGCAACTTTCTTTTTCTTTGATGAACCATCCTCATCCTCATCTACTTCCATGCTATCATCTTGAGCATCCTTGCCCTTCTTGAATCGAATCCTGTTACGCTTATCACGAATGAAACCATCAGGGTTAGTGACATGTTGCATATAATAATCTTCTGCCACTTCATCATCATCGCCTTGCTCGTTAGCTTTGGGTTCGGCAATTACCAGACGACCTTCATCGTTCTCAGCGAAGGCACCCTTGTTGCTCTTCACCTTACGTTGAACAGGTTTGGAAGAAGAAATGTGTCCAAGTGCGGAACGATCTAAGAAATCGAGAGGTGTATCCTCGTCTTCACGAATAAAGGCCTGTTGTTGCTGCAGCTGCTTGTTCTTCTTCTTCTTTTGCTGCTTTAATGTGTCTACAGCAGCCTTCACATTTTGAATCATCTCATCATCGGAATCGTCATCAATCTCACTATCTGAGCCATAGAGGACTTCTTCATATGCATCTTGGAAGGATCCTTTCTTAGGGGCAGCACGAGCCGAGACATCATTATCTTCATCATCGCTGTCTGCTTGAGTGGTCTTCTTTCTCTTGGCTCTCAATCGACGCTTTTGAATGTTGTTAATCATCTTTCGGTCATCTTCAGGCATCATCTCAGACACGGTCTCAAATCCAAACTTACGAATCAATCGTTCAAACAAGTGACGCACTTTCACTTTGAAATGACTCTTATGCTGGTGTACACACTTGAGTAAGGACTGGATAATGGCACCCAATTGGGGTTGAACAATAGCAGATTCCAATACAACAACACAGACCTTGACATAGCCAATTGCACCCTTTACAATTTCACGGTTGTTGGAAGCAGCAAGCACGTTGACAGTCTGGAGCAATTCGTAAGTGAGTTCAGCAGGGATATCGTCCTTGAATTCAAAAAAGACACGAGAAAGAGCCCCAATGGTCGCACTGATCATATGAGCTGTAGTGCCTGCCAAACCAGCAGTAAGCATTGTGAAGTACTCTTGAATGTTTGCTTGTGAATCGGGCATTGATGCATCAAATCCTTCCAAGCGGCTAGTCTTGACTACACCACCTTCCTTCATCTTGCCTCCCATTGTCACTAATAGATCAAAGGCGAAGTTACGCGTCTTTTCATTGTTGTCCTTAGAGGCCAATACAACCTCAGAAAGGATAGCAGGAATAAAATGAAGATCAGCGCTAGACAAGTTTGAAACTACACCACTGAGAGCCTTGATACGATCCTTCTTGGCAGAGACAGTGCATGTACCAGTGGCCTCCAAGAGATAGCCTTGCAAATTGTCCAAGTGATGAGTGATCACTTGCAAACCAGTGGGATGGCTCATCAGATGGTTCAAGACCTTGTATCCTTTTTTTTGTAATGTTGATTCATCTTCCTTGTTCAAGAGTGATTGCACTGTACCATTGTACAACAATTCGCAGGACTCGGCGTCTAAAAAGGGAATCATAATGATGGCAAGGTCTAACATAGTGTGTGACATGGGAGCCATAGAAGGATCAGCTGCAGGCTCTTTTGATTCTAATGCTTGAGAAAGCATACCGAGGACCTTCTTGAAGGTACTATTGACATCTTCAGGGGGAGTAATTGTCAAATAAGCCTTGATTACATCAGCCATAAAGCCACGGAACATGGGAGAAATTTGGCTAAAGACATTAAAGAAGACAGCAAGGTAATTGACAGCAAATTTGCTCAAGAAGTTCAAGTTTTGAGCTGCCTCGGCTTTAGTCAATCCGTAAGCTTTTATCAAATGAGCATCGTCGGCAGATGACTTGGCCAAAGCTTGGTTTTTCTCTACCAACAATTGAAGAGCTTGAGCAATGGTGGGACGCAACTCAGGTTGACTATAAAGAAGAGAACTGAATCGTTCGGCAACGGAATCATTAAATGCGCGAGTCAAATCAGTCGGAAGATCACAGAAACCCGGAGCTAAATTCCAGATTTGGTGAACCAATGTTTCGTATACCTTGGCTTGCATTTCCAAGTCGCGGGAGGCTGCTGCTTCACCCTTTTGAGCCAAACGGTCACCCAAAGGAATCAAAGCGTGAACAAAGTAACTTAAGCTGGTGTTGGTTGTGTATGTCTTAAGCAAGGGAAGCAAAAAGGCTCGACCAACACCGTTAGAGCTTGTGTTTTCAAGGTTAAGGGGAAGGATCTTCAAAAAGAATTCAGGGCCCATGGTAGAGATGGCAGCGCCAAGAGTTTTATCAAGTTGTTCTTTGTATGTTTCCGCAGGAGATAAACGGAGCTCACCAAGCAAACCGACAACTGTGTTCATCAAGGGGGCGGCGTAGTGGTTTAATTTATTGAACATGGCTTGTTGAACAGTCATGACATGAACCCAAGCAGACTGGTAATGAATTCCCAATCCTTGCTCGAGAGCTTGAATCATTTCGTTCAATCCATTGTTTTCGCCAGAGCTAGCTTCTTCAATAAGGCTATCTGAGATACAGTATTCAACCAAAGTACTTAAGCAATTTGCAATCTGTCGATAACATTTGGTGTCTTGTTGGAAATCATTAAAGATCAAACGGAAGACGGTGTGAATGTCTTTGGCACATTGATTGGAGCTCATTTTAGCATAAGCAGGGAGTGCCTTTCCAACAATCAATAACCAAGCAGGTAAAAGACGCTCATCAACTGCAGCGGGTTTTAATTCACAAATGGCCTGGATTAAAAAAGTTTAGTATTTGCACAAAATTTTGCTTATACATTATAACTTTACACCCAACAAAGCAATAAATTTCTCGTTGTCCATGTCTGTTTCTTGTGCATCAAATAAGGCCTGAAATACATCAAAGGCTGCTTTTGTAAGAAAGACATTGTTAAATTTAGGAAGTTGAAGTAACACTTGACACAAAACAGAGAATTTCTAAAAAAAAAAAAAATGTTAGTATCTCTCTGTCTTTCTTTATAGATATACTTACGTGAGGTGGCCAATAAGGCACAATGGTCTGCAAAAGAGCAAGCATTTGCTGAGCGGCTTGTTGATCTGATTTTGTGGCTTCATGTAGCACTCTCAAGATAAAATCGGCGGTCATATCGGCAGCTGGGTGAATAGCTGTAGGTGGTGGTGGTCTAGATAAAATTACACGAACAGCATCTTGAGCTCTCTTGCGTGCCTTTGGAGAAGCATTGGCGCTCAAGATGAGTATTTGTTGATATGCCTTCTTGACTAAAGGTGTAGACCAGTTGGGTCCATCTTGTGCGGCCAAGAGCTCTTGAAGACAACCAAGGACAGAACGAACAACAGGCTGTTCTTCTTTGTGTTCTTCATAGACTCTTTCAAGAATAGTGTGCACTTCGTTGAATCTAGAGCGGAGTACAGTGTGAGGAAGACTATGAAGAGAATTAAATGATGATACTTTTGCTAGCATATACAAGTACACTTACTAAGGGAATACTTCATCCAACAAGTAAATGAGAGCTCCAACCAATTCAGCTGACCCTTGTGATGATTGTAAAGTAGTCATCTATCCAAAATATATTATGAACCTGTCAAAAAAAAAAACTTTTTGTTTTTCCTTTACCATGGCAGCAAAGTAAGCTGTGGGTGTCAATTGTTCATTTCTTTCTTGAATTGTCTAAATGTAAGAAAACTCATTAGTGTTGTTTTATCAGTTTTTGATTCAGTTGATCATTACTTCTTCGATAGCGATCAGTGTTTGAGCATACTAAATGAAAAGAAAAATAAGTAATCTGCAACAACATTACTTAGCATATTTTATTTTTTTACCAGCTTCTGGTTGTCAAGCTTTGAGTTAACTTGTTTTCTGATTCTTTCAAGTTTAGCCTCCATGCTTCTGTATGAATCAAGTCAAGAGAGAGAATTAAAAAAAAAAGAAATTTTTAACTTTTCTCGACTGTTTGTGACTGTTTACTTATGTGACCCAAAAGTATAACCTACATCAATGAAAAGGCAACTGGGTTTTTTATATGTAATTGATGTTATTAAGCGTAATCCATGATCAAATAACGAAAAGTTTTGTCAGAATATGTACCTTTTCGGCTATAGTGCAAAAAGTGCTACCTAACATTTTAATGATTCGATTTTGTCAATTTTAAATTGCGAAAAACAAACACTTTTTTTTCTTTCAAAATATCACTAAAGAAAAAGCTATATACATAAAAAAGCTTCTAATTTGTCGAAGACAATGTCATAAGGCTTTTTTTTTAAAAAAAAAATACTTATATGTTTGCTTCTTACTTTCTATACAAATATATATATAGTGAAAGAAAGAAGGACTCATCTGCATAATATGACAACTACAGAAGAGGAAGAAATACCATGTTTCGAGGACCTTGCGATTTTATCATACTTGCAAACTCACATGGAAACGAGAAGTATTTTTTAAAACACTTGTCTGGGCTTTAGATAGCTTTAAGCTAGATTTGCTCTTTGTGCGTGATATTCATAAAACTGTATCGCAATAGATACAAATAAAATTAATGTATAAAGAAATGGAACTGTTGGATAATGATAATCATTTAGCAAAGCTATTCACTAAAAGCATAAAAAGCCTCTCAGGTGATGATGAAGCAGTCAAATACAAAATAAGCAAAGCAACATTCATTCATATCGACTTGCAGTTAAATTATTTATTAATATATAAAAGCAAAATGTTACAGAGGAAATGGCAAATACTATATGACTGTACGTGAAGGACACTATTAAAGATACATCGATGAAATACCACATATAATGAATTACAATCCTGTTGCGTTATGTAATTCTAACATCCTTACTGTGATCTTGATACGAAGGTGGCGGGATTTCTATCACTGAATGAAAGTCTGGTGGAGGATTGGACTGAGAGTGTATATGTACATGAGCTTGTTGTCCTGTGTGTGGTATGGACACTACTTCTGGTAAACTAGTTGTAGCGTTTCTGTCTTTATTAGTAAATTGAATAAGTATATTTTAAACTGGTACTGTATTTAGCAGTTACCGGTCGTTCGATTTGCTATCCTTCTTTTTCTAAATGCTAATAATATAGCTAATATTAAAATGAAGGCACATATCGCCCATAGTATATTATACATTGATGGATCCATTGTATTTGTATAGAATAAAAAAATTATAAAAAAGGAAAGAAATGAAAAAATCATATGTCTTCTGATGCGGTAATTTTACTATTGGAGATTTACTGACACACATACACATACTGTTTCGAATTTTAAAAAAAATACTTTTTTATTTTTATATTCAACTATGTCCTCATCTTATTATTAAATCTTGTAAATACTTGTTTTTTTTTTTCTTTGCCAACCTTTTGTTCTAAACTTGATATACACCATTTCCAGAAATTAAAGCCGAACTTTGTAAAATTTTATAATACAATTTATATGTAATTGCGACAAGTCACGGCGATTTTAATTTCTGCAAATGGTGTACAATTAACGCAACGCCAAAGGGCGGTTTTTTTTCTTTGGCTTAAAAATTGTGGCGTTTTGCTTTTGTTAAAAGCATAAATTAAAGTTAATTGTTACATACACTTCAATGTTTGTACTCTATCTAATTAAATAGGCTTTGGGCGATCATCTGTAATATTTTATACAATCATCTAAATTGATGCATGTTAATGTAAGTAAACTGTCAAAAGTATCATTTTTTTATTATTCTAGAGTAGTTAGAGTTTGGCTTCTTTTAAAACTTTTGGAATAGTGCTTTGTCATGCCTTTTTATGCAGGACACACATAAAAAGACAGAAAAAAATTCAGTCACAAAAGTAACACAAAAAACATGAAACTTTTTTTTTTTAAAGCCATGTCTTTAGAAGAACAAAAAGATAATAATAAGGGAAATATTAGAACATATCAAGGGAGAGAATATGATATAACCGACCCAAAGTATGCTGGACTTAGTAAAAATGCTCTCAAAAAGCTATTAAGAGATGAAATATGGGAAGAGAATAGAGCCCAAAGAACAAAAGACAAAAGAGAAAAACTGAAGCAAAGAAAGAGAGAACGCAGACAAATGGAGGATGCAGGTTTACTTGAACCGTTACCAAAGAAACCTAAGTCAAAAAACATGACAGTAGGCAACGTTGGTGTCGTGTTCGATTGTGCCTTTTCTTCACTTATGATTGATAAAGAGATTAGCTCTTTACGACAGCAGATTGCAAGAAGTTATAGTGCTAATGTTCGTGCCAAAAATGAGTCAATGAAGATGACCTTGACTTCTGTAGACGATGTGTTGACCAAAGAGTTGGATGCAAAAGCGCCTACTTGGAAAAACTGGAGAAATATCGAAGTTACCTCGGAACCTTACATAGAAAAGTTCAACAAAGAAAACTTGGTCTATTTAACAGCAGATTCTGAAAACGTTGCTCATGAATTAGAAGAGGGAAAGACATACATTCTAGGCGCTATTGTAGATAAGAATAGATACAAAGTAAGTACGACATGCTTTATTAGAAGTGATGGCTAATGAACGATTGATATAGAATCTTTGTAAAAACAAAGCAGATGAACAAGGCATCAAGACTGCTCGATTGCCCATTGGTGACTATATACGTTTAGCATCTAGAAAAGTGCTTACTGTCAATCAAGGTAAAAAAAAAAATCTAAATGTAGGCAAAGCGCATTAACAACACCTGATATAACATAGTAATGGAAATTATGATAAAATGGCTTGATTGTCATAATTGGGAAGAGGCATTTATGGATGTTATACCAGGAAGAAAACTAAAAGATAGTGAATTAATTAACCAGCACAAAGAGGATGCAGAGGATGAGGAAAAAGAGAGTAATGACGAAGCAGAAGAAAACAAAAATAATGAATAAACACTAAGAAAAAAGAAATACCATCGTGTAAATAAATAGTGCTCGTACAACTTCCTTAGATTCTGCACATTTTCGTTGCTATTATAGAATAAAATTGTATTTTAATTCAAGCTCTATAGACTTATTCTACCTTATCTAACGTTTGTTATTGCCGTTACAAGCGTACTATTTTAGTATCCAAATGGAATACATTTTATACACGTACTGGATTTTTGTTTAGATAAAATTTCATTTAAACGAGAAGTCCAGATAAACACAAAATCAACTCACTGTTATATTCGCTCGGACTAAATTAATTAAAAAAGGAACAAAAAAGAAAACAATGTTGAGACTACAAATAAGGAATGCTAATACAAATATATAAGGATAGGGAATTGAAAAAGAAAGTTACTGGAATTTGCTAAGCAATTCAATAAAGTGATACTATAGAGGAGAAGTAGTGGGTGTAAGGTTTGATAGTGCAACTAATCCATTTCAAGCAGAAAAGGACAAATTATCGGATGCAGGACGATGGAAGAGAGACAGTAGATTTAAGATGTTATCGAGATTTACCGCTTAGGAGTCAACCAAGCCGCTATTGATCCTGCTATCGCATATAGCGACTACTCTCTTAATGGGCCATCAACAGTCGAAGAAGACAAACTTTCTGATGTGTTGCCAATTTGAAAATAAAATTATTTGTCCTTATCTTAGTGTGTTTTTCAAATATTTGAAAAAATGTAAAAATAATTGAGAAATAGAAAACTTTGATGGGTTAAATGATAAAATATAATAAATTAATACTTCTTACGAAATTAGGAATCATTTTATTATGAAACAACCATTGTAACGTTAATATCCAAATCTCTTAAAGAGAAAATGGTTTCCTTACAGCGATTTTTCTTGTAAAAGTTGAAGTATCAAGCACATTTTTGCTCACATTAGCATCTCGTTGCCAAAACATTCTACGGGTTTTACAGTTCAGGAAACTATCGGCCAGCTTTCCTTCATGCTCTGGTCTTTTTCTTTCTAGCTTTCTTGTACAGCAGCTATTGCAAATCTATTTCAGAATAATAAGTCAGGATAAAGTTGAATAATGATTCGAATAGAAACATACTTGGGAAGTTAGGTATTCGTTTATATCTACCAATGCACAATGTATTTGGCTTTGTCGTTCAAGTAATTTGCTGTATAAAACACTGGTGGCACCAGAGAGAGCTTTTTTCATGAAAACACTATTCTTCTTCTTCATTCCATCACTAAATGTTATCAGTGGTAAGAGTTCAGATTGTTTAAACTTGGCGGGCAACCAACGATGGTGATTTTTTTTTTTTTTTATTATTTTATATTATTTTTTCCTTTTGACGTCTTTTTCTCAGTATCTTCTTGATAAATTACTTCTTATGTTTTTCATTTTTTTAAAAAGTATCTTGATACTGTGGCCTTATAACAGATGACAAGTAAACCTTTCTTTTATATCATTCAAGACTATTCCCCAACTTTTCTACCATAGTTTTATCCATGGTCTTATTATGATACTCATATTCTTTGGAAATGTAACTTTTTGAGCCATTGAATAGTGCTAAATATCTTCAGTTTCAAAATTAGTTTTGATAATTGGTTTGGTTGTATCAAGTTGAGCTGGCAAGACGGTAACAAAAAATTCTTACTATTACACGCCCAACAACATCATCCTAGGAGATTCTTGTTGGAACAGGTTTCTATTAGTTATCCAAATCCGGAAGATGGCCATCGTTTGAAAAAGAAGGAATATGATTAGTCTTCTCGTTATGGAGTATTATTTTAGGCAAACGGATTCATGTATTATCAGTTTAGCTTTATGCCTTCCTTAATCCGACCAAGCTTATGGAACCGCTTTCAAGAATTAGTTTTGACTTATGTTTAATGAAATGTTTATCTATCATATCATTTACAATAAGATTCCTTGCACAGAGTTGTTACAGTTATTCATCCAATTCTTTTTCCTGATGGACTCTGCTCTATCTGTAACCCTCACCTTGATTCCACCATGCATATGTTTTTCACCTGTCCGCAATCATCTGTCTTTGGGACAATTTTATTTTTAAAAAAACTTTATGTCCCACTGCTTCTACATCTATTGCTGTTTCTGTCCGCTCCTTGGAATTTACCTCCATTCGTTCTAAATCGCAATTCAAGGATGTCTCTTCCAATATTATTGCTATTATCGCACTCGCTGAAATATGGTGATTTCATTGGAAATATGTTTTCGATAATCAATCGTTTTATTAGCAACTATTCTTCAACGTACTATACATTTAATTACCAAGTGTATGGTGGAGAAATCCATCATTGCTTTGTTCTGATATTCATTTTCTTCATTTTCACTTGCATTTTTTACGTAATTAATTCTCTTTCGTTGATCACCACTTTTTATAGATATACCATGAATACATGTAACAAATAAAAATCATTTAATAATACTGTGGTATTTTCAAAATAAGCCTATGAAGAAGTAAACACAGCTTTGCAAATAATAGAAACCATTCAATGGCTCACTCTAATAACTAACATAATAATAATTATTTAGTAGTTTTTGAGAAAATAAGAAATGTATTACATTACAGTAAAATGAACTGCTGTGGCGTCTCCTCCTAACAGAGATAGATAAAAGCTCCTATAATGGGCAAGAGTAATATCACTTTAAATAACAGAGATAGTGTCAAGAGTAGGCTCGACAATTCTTGATCTCAGCAGGGTGGACCTGATTGACAGAATACTGTTTCTTGATTTTTTAGTATCCCATGCTCTACTAATCAGGGATGTTAAATGGTTTTTATTTTTCTAAAAGTTCGGGTAATTACAAACATAAGAAATTACTGAAAAATAATGTATTATACTCTAGAAAGAGTAATATGTTTATATTGGAAAATTTCATTAAAAAGTATTCCATCAACTAGGTCTGATTGTAAGTGACGTAGTATTAAGCAATTTTGTAATTCATTAAGCTCAGTTTTCTATCTTTCACAGCCGTTCATCATCAGACATAGTTGGGTTACATGATAACATTGAAGAAAATGATCTTTTTTCTCTTGATAAATATTTTTGCTATACACGCTTGAAAGCATATTCATATAAAGCAATGCTTTCTTTTTTGGCTAATAAGTTATAATTCTTATTTAAATTAATGAACTTAATAAGTTGAGCCAAAATAGCTTAGCATTGTATACAAACATAAATATATTGTATGTGTGAATCAGAATAAAGAGATCAAAATATTAAGGCAACTCAAGTTTTACCTGAATTAAAAGCGTGCTCATTAACCTCTATTTATTATTGGTAATAGTATCAATAGTCATCTCAATTTCGTTTATTTTAGAAATTTATGACATAATACCACAAGAAACAATAGATGGCTGCTAGTTAACGTTGTTAAAATTGTTTCTTTTACTACATGGTTTGTTATCAAAAGGAGAGAAGAGAGATACAAAAATATTTTGAAGGGCGCATTCAGTGACTGTTCAAAAATTGAGTGTATATAGAATTTACGCCTTATTATTTATCAAAGTCATTTAATAACAAAAGGAGAACTTAAAAAGTTAATCTTTGTCTATCATCCTGTATTACAGAACCTGTAGACTTTTCACTAAAACTTTTTTACTTCCAGGACCACTGTTGTTTACACAACAATTTTTGACACTGCTTTATCAAAAAAAAAAAAAAAAAAAAAAAAAAAAAAAAAAAGCAATTATGGCTAAGCAAACATGTAGATTGAAAATTAAGCGCATGGCTAATTAGACGTGAAAAAGCTGCAATTTGAGAGCCAATAATTTAGATTGAGATTTAAATGCTCGCAAATAGGTACCGGAAACACTGTATATTCCATGAATGGAAAACACATTTATTGGCCATTTTTTTTTATTGAACTCGTGTATTTATTTATTTATTTTTCTTTTTCTTCTTTACCTCCTTTTATTTACATTCAAAACAAATAATAAAAAAGGAGCAAGAATTTTTTTTTTTTTTTTTTTCAAAAATTTCCCAAATGGAAAAAGTAGATAAATCAATAATGCTTGATCAACCACGATTAAAAAAGAAACCTTTGGATAATACAAAACATTCATCGAATAAATTACCTACGTTATATCAACAACAGCAACAAGCACGATTACAGTATTTTCATCACAGACCACCAGTTTATGTTGAAAAACCAAGTTTTGGTCTAAATGATTTTGAATTACAAGATACACTTGGTGAGTTGATGATGTACTTAAATACAAAAATAATAATGATGAATAGGTACTGGCACATTTGGAAGAGTATTTCTAACTAAATTCAAACCATCAAACAAGTATTATGCAATGAAAGTATTAAAAAAGTCAGAAGTTGTTAGATTAAAACAAGTAGAACATTTATTATCTGAAAAAGAAATATTAGCTTCAATAAGATTTCCATTTGTAGTCGATCTGTAAGTACATGTATCATTTATATCTTTCTTTATATTGATTTCTAATATAGTTTCTGTACTTTTCAAGATGATTTGAATTGTTATATGTTACTTGAATATGTTGTTGGTGGGGAACTATTCACTCATCTAAGAAGAGCAGGAAGATTCACAAATGATATGACAAGATTCTATGCCTCAGAGATTGTGTTGGCTATTGAATATCTCCATTCAAAGGACATTATCTATCGTGACTTAAAGCCTGAAAATTTATTAATTGATCATGAAGGTCATATCAAAATTACTGATTTTGGATTTGCCAAAAAAATAATCGATCGCACATGGACATTGTGTGGTACACCAGAATATTTAGCGCCTGAAATCATTCAAAGTAAAGGTCATGGAAAAGCAGTCGACTGGTGGGCATTGGGCATTTTAATATTCGAAATGTTGGCTGGGTAAATAATCATAATAATTGATAATAACAGATAATAATAGATTATAACAGATAATTATAGATATCCTCCTTTTTTGATGATAATTCATTTGGCATTTATGAAAAGATATTGATGGGCCGAGTTCAATTCTCTGCTCACTTTGATCCTCTCGCTAAAGATCTGCTAAAGAGGTTGTTAGTATTGGACCGTACTAAGAGATTAGGCAATCTAAAAGGAGGATCAGAAGATGTAAAGAGACATAAATGGTTTAGAGGCGTAGATTGGATAGGGTTATTAGAAAAAAATGTGCGGGCACCTATTATCCCACCTTATCATCATCCAGGAGATACAAGCAATTTCGAAAAATATGAAGAAACATTTGATGGCCTTTCTGATACAGGCAATGACCCTTATAAAGACCTTTTTATTGATTTCTCATGTTAACTTATATACTTAATAACATTTTATTTTCAGTTAATTGAGATATTAAACTGAAACATATTTCATCATTATTACAAGAAATTATTAGTACGTTTTCTAATACGACAGGTTCTTCCTAAAATATAAAACGATGAACGTCTTAATTAATCTTATTGGTTTGCTTTGATCTACTCTTTATTAATTTAGCTAACAACTTTGAATGACTAATTGAATCATTCAATCTATTTTCCTTTATAAGGATAGGATTGAATAGCTTTTAGAGGATACCATAGAAAACGATTATTGTGTGAGCTATACGTTTGATTGAACGACAGCAGCTACCTTCATTGCACTTATTCAAATTTTAATTTTGCTAGTTCATATTTCTTATAGTAAGACATCATTAATAAGCACCATTTAAAGGAGAAATTCAGATGAGCTACATAAGACAATCGATAAGATAGAAAAAGCAGACTATTTTGAAAAGAGGAGCCTTGTGTTATATTAATATAAAAGAGGGAACCTATCTCATAAGTTTATTACATTAATATTAGCCTTATTTTGCTAGATAGTTTGTTTTATTCATTCATATATTCTTCAAAATATAAAATCTTAAATCACCTCCTTTTACGTTATGTTATGTAATTAGACTGCACTAGCCTCTCTTTTTTGCCTCGTTATACCATCTATCCTGAATTTTTTTGAATGGAAACAATTAAACTTGTATATGAGACAGCTTACATTATAATCATGATTGATATTATGTGTAGTGCTTTTTATTAGTTGATACTTCTTATATACTTAAATTGATATCCTTCATTTAGCCAATAGGTTTTATTCTGTATTTGAGGTTAATGACATATACATTCTTTATCCGTCTTTTTGTTTTTTATTTGTACTAAGCATATTTAAAAAAGACTGTACATCTTATGAGTAACTTTCTTTGATAGTATCACATAGTTTTTGTACACAATATTAAATAATGGGTGAAATAAAATGATTTCGACGATCAAGCAACATAAAACCTGCTTGAACTAATGATAATATTAAATTGATTAATGAAGTTGGGTAAAGCTACTTTAATTCACAATGTATATACATACAATAGCTTGATATTGAGCATATAACCGATTCAGTGTTAGTATAGAATCATAATCATGTATAATAAAATAATTTTTGCTTGCTTATAAATAAATATAACCTCTTTATTAAATTAATAGTAAGAAAAAAAGAACATCGAATTTATTATGTGCAGACAAGTTATTAAACAGTCTGCGATTGAGCTTGTGACAATTTTGCTTCCAAACTGCGTAAAGCTTCTTCTTTATTCAACAATTCAGCTCGCTTTTCTTGAATTTCTCTTTGTACTTTAAACTCAATATCTCGAAGCTTCTCTTCATCCTTTTTCAATTGCTCTTCTTTTAATCTTACACTTTGGCTTGCCATATCTTCTGCATTTAAAGACATGTCGCTTTTAAATTTTAGCAATTAGCTTAAAGCTCTTATCTACCATTATAATCACACTTACTCATCTCCTTCAACAGTTCGACTTAGTTTTTCAGTACGATAATTCTCATATAAAAAGTCATGAGTTATTTCTTTGAGATCTTGCAAGTGTGAGCTTGTCATAATAATAATGTCAGAGAATTATACACTATTTCATTGTCATCTATTATGCATACCTTAAAAGAGCAGACTTTAAACGGCCGAAGTCTGAATGACGAGGGTTATCAATCTCAACTGCACCCCAAGGATATTGTCTTCCACGGACAGGGCGACCATTCACAATGATTTCTTCGTCACTGCCGATTATGGAAAATGGTAAGAGGTTCTAAAAATGATAGATTTTAAACATGTAAATCGCTTTCCTTCTGTTTTGCTTACTCTTAGTTCGCTATTTTCTTCAATAGTATCTTCATCGTCTTCTTCGATATCGTAAGGAAAGTTGTATATAGGAATATTGTAATGCTCAATATCTTCCATAATCTAAGAAGAGTGTATACTCATTAATGAGGAAAAGTTGTTTTACACTAAAAATTACTCTTTTCTTAAAATCTCGAAGTTCCTGAGGAGTAAATGAATCTGCTCGACCAATGACTGGGATAACATTAACACGAGGACTCAAACGTCGCATCAATTCAATATCGATCTCACGTAAACTAAAAAAAAAAAAAAAAAAATTAATTGATTGCCAAAAAGAGGGGTTGACCTTACGCATGACCAGTAGGTGAAATAAAATATAAAAGTGCATGAACACGATTATCACGGAATCGTGGATTACGCTTAATTCTAGACTCCTCCGCTAAAATATCATCATATTGTCTTTCCAAGTAACCAACAATTTCTTTGAAGCTATATTGAAAGTATTAAAAAACTTCTTTATTCTTCTATTGCTTATCTTACCATCTTTCATTATCAATATTATCACCAAAGCCAGGCGTATCAACAATAGTTAAGGATATTCTAAAAACGCGGAGAAAAAAAATTAAAAGATTTTTTATGAACTTTCCAATCCTTATGCCTATTTCTCCTCTATACTCTGTCCCTTTCCTTCCTCTTTTTCTCCTATTTCTCCTTTTTTTTTTGTCGCTTCCAGTTCCCTTTATCTTCTTTAATAAAGTGTATATAAATTACCTTACACCATCCTCGTCCAGTTCTACAAATAACGTGTTTAAGTCATGCATATGTAAGATATGAAACAACTTTACTTACCAATAGAAACAGGTTTGATGTTAATACCTGGTTCGTGATGGGCATCCTCAGGATTATCACATATTTTTTTAGATAGGACATTTGAATCGCAAAGTGTATTAACGAATGTAGTACGACCGGTACCGGTTGCGCCTATTTTTTGGGGGAGCGGTAAGTGTTTTTTATAAGTTAAAAAGCACTAAAATACCTGCCTACAACCATTAAAGTGAATTGAAATCCTTTCTTTACGTTCTTTCTACGACCACCAAGTCTCTAATAAAATTAAAAAAAAATGTTAATCTGTATTTAATACATAAAACATTATGCTTTATTACATGTGCCATTATTTTTAAAGTAAACTTAAAACGAAAGAAAGAGCAAGTTGAATAGAGACTAAATCTTTATAAATTTGGGGAATCTCAAATAAACTTTCCTCATTTTAGAATAAAAAAGGGGAACTAAAGATATAAAAAGGAGTAATGATGCTTTCCGTAAAAAAAAATCAAGCCATCAAACCATTTCCTTCTCCCCTTTTCTTTCATAAAAAAAAAAAAAGAGAGGGGGGATATATGCATCGGAATAGAGTTTTATTATTATATTGTTATCTACTCTTCTTACTCGTTTTTCTGGTATTTTTCCCAAATATTTACACTAGTTTTATCTGCTATTCCTTTAGCCATTCCTTCCTGCAATAATGTTTTTGCTTGTTCAATAATTCCATATCTTAAAAGGCAGTCTAAATATCTGTTATAGTCCTCTTTTTGAGTTTTCATATTATCTTCCATCAGGCTCCAGATATGATTTGCCCTTTCCAAATTTCCACTTTCTATACATGCTTTCAAAACAACTGAAATTGAAGTTTGATCGAAACCCTTTGTTTCTTCTGCGACGTTCCAAATATCTAATACTAAACCGATATCTTTGATTTCATAATAGGCTTTCAACAAGTGATTTGTAATGTCAATTTCGAGGTCAATATAAGGTTCCATACGAATCAATCTGTGTACTTTTTCAAGGACATATTCATCCTTTTGCTCTGCGCATGCCTGCAGCATGGAGGTGTATATATTGACAGTAGCTGGAATTTCAAGGTGTCGCATGTCATTGAGAAGCGTTAATGCTGTTAACAAAGAAGGACTAGAGTCCCCTTCTACATTTGTCACAATGAGCGAATCATTATCCGCTACAGAGTATTCATAAATAGGTTCTTGATCTTGTTCAAACCTCTTGTAATCGGGCCTTGCCTTTGTTAAGGATTCAATCATGGTTTCATACACACTCGAGTCAAGTCGCAGATCCAAGGAAGATGCTCGATCCTCATAGTTTCGTAACTCATGGTAAATTTCCATAGAATCGTGATACTTTCCATCATTCATGTAAGCCACCATCAAATGACTAAACGTATCCACGTTAGCCTTGATGACATGGTTTCTGAATATTTCATCGTATACTGTCTGTGCTTGCTCAGATCGACCATTTAACGCCAACTGCTTTAATAGATCATTATATGAGCTTGCTGATTTTTCTTCAATTGTATTTAATATTGGTATAATGGATGATGCGTCTTTTGTTTCCGGAAGACTTGTAAGGTAACGGAATAACCGAGGTCTTGATCTTAGTAGGGGTCTTTTTAAAAGTCGAAGCGAATGTAAAAACATGAGGTTATGAATAAAAAGAGAATTATTTGAAAGAAACTGATAAAAAAATTATTTGCCCGGGGTGAGACGCGTGTGTAAGAATAGCTGAATAGTAATGAAATTTACTAGATTGTAGAGCAATAACGTAACCCAGAGAATAACGGCTTTGTCTATAAGTCATAAAAAAGTTGAAAGATCTACATGGCTTCAAACAGTAATGTAGAGTGAAATTGATTTATAATGACTAGTGTCATTGAATATAATTAAAGTGGAATGCTTAGATTAACAAAAGAAGATAAATATTTGTCACCAGCTGTTACGTGTTGACAAATGTAATAAACAACTATAGCATTTCTAGAGATTCATCTCATTTCAGGCTAATTTAAAGTTTAAAATAAAAACGCAATATTATAGTCAAAAAAAGATGTGTAGATGACAGTCGCCATCTGAGGGATGTTCCGACTTTTACAAATTAATCATATACCATAACATTGAGTGAGGTGAAATGCTTTTAAATAGCTTAATAATATCAGGGAGGGTAAAGCGGGAATCCGAGAAAATCAGAGACCAGTGAGAAGACCAGATGGCGAGCAGAGTACAAGCAAAGAGCTGGAAGGAGAAAGTGTGTTTGTATCTAAATTTGATTTTTGGGTTTTGAAGAGAGAAGAGAGCACAGTGAAGAGCGGGTTAGCTGATAGGAGTACCGAAGTGTGTGCTTCGTATATATTTCCAAGCTGGGTATTTAAATTAGCAAGAGTAAATGAAATGGGCAGGGTTTTCAGTAGCGGAAAAGCATAATATGATGTATCCATCATTCATAACTCGATATGAAAACAGTATTAATAAGCTACATGTAAAATATATCCAATAGATAGGCTACAGGTTAATTCGGATAATCTTCATTAAGGATAAGGTGCTGCGTAATTGCACGGTTAAATTATATTAATTCAGGAACTAAATCACAGTCAATCGCAGTCAATCATATACGAGTATTCTATGGATAAATGCTTATGATGACAAAGATAACAATGGAGGAACACGTAACCATTATCTATTTGTCATCAGTTATATCATACTCATTAATTATTAATCCATGACATGAAATATTATCCGTGTATGAAAAGTATAAATAGAGTATCATTTTCTTATTAAATAAAACAATCTCTTTATCGAGTCTCGTCCTCTCTTGTTCCTTTCTATTCTTGGATAAATCATAGACCCAATAATTATTAGAAATAAAAGGACAATTATCTACTACTTAATCTTTAAGACTATATACTTATATTACCTTTTACATTGTAATTTTTGTTGGTTCAATGGCTTGTAAGAGTTAATGTTTAGGAAAGGGGAGTTTTAGGTAAATATAATATAGCAATCAAAGATAAAGAAATACTGTTAGAACTTGGTATCTCTTTATTAAGTTAAGATAACTATTGTATGATAAAAAAATAATTCTACATGTAAAAAGTGAGAGTATTTATAGACATGATACGGATAAAGAATTAGGACAGATTTATAATCAATTTGACAGAATAGATGATTACTATTTCTAATTATTAGTTTAGCCTGTTCCTAGCTTGTATTGTCAATTATGCTATTGGGATGGTTTCAGATATAACTATTTAAGGAGACGGTACGGGTGAATATAAAGACTTTTAGTTCCGTGATTGGATATCATTGTTAACAATAATATCTCAGTCAGGATAAATGTTTTCATGACTAATGATGATCCGGTAAGTAATCGTCATTCCTTATTCAACATGCTCATATTATCAATAAACTATATTACAACCATGTCATCTTATTTGACTATGTGAAGTTAATATGAATAAAGCTTAATATAAAAATCTAATCAAAGTATTTTATTGATCTGTGTTGGGAATAATGTTATAAATGATTCCAAGTTACCTCAACATATTATTCAGGATCATATCTGATTCCTTTACTAAAATAAAGTGACTATAATCTTATGTATCCTTAACAGTTAACGGTTTTGAAATAGAGTACGATTAAACAGATTTTATTTATAAATAATTAAACCTCTATTGGGCACACGATTGTAATATTACATCTTTTCCGCCCGAGGCAGTTCATAAAATAAGGATAGTGGTGACTAAAAAACCCTTTTGGGATCAAGGATAAAAATGCTTTGGAAAAAGTGAAATGGGATCAAGTGTAAAAGACACTAGTGAGAAGGAAAAGAGGGTAGCCATTCTAAGAGTCTTTGCCCAAGGTGAGTGGGCGGAGTAGGTGGGATCTTATCGTGATATAGGTAATCTAGTTCATATAGGATTCTGCATATAGTTGGCCAGCGAATGGTCCACGAGAGTGTTCTGTTAGGAGAGCGAGGTTTCTTGGTAGGTAGCATATTTAAAAGGAAGGACAATGGGTCAGAGATCGTTTCGGGCATCATGAGTCTACGGTGCATCTGGAGACAATGAATGGTATGGGCTTTTGTAAAGGATTGGTCAGGGTGTTGAGGGCAGGATTTGTATCGACCACCAGGGAGCCAGCCAAGACGCCAACGTATGCAACGACTTCTTTCAGACTTGGACATACAGTAGCGGACAAAACTGGTGCACAAAACTTTTTTTCAGCTTTTAACTACCATTACCTGCTCATGGTAATTGCAATAGTCATGAAACTGTACTAGAAGGAGGATATACTAGTCATTGTAATTTATGTATGTTCTAAGCATGACATTGTTAAAACTGAGCGATAAGCGTGCTTTAAATTTATAAAATTTTATATTTTCTAAAAACTGCAAAAGTGGCTAAGACCTTAGACTTTATATACAGTAGGTCAAAAAATTGCTGCAAGGAATTGCAAAATACCGGTTTTTCAGCTGGTTGTCTATGGATACTGCATGAAACTATCTCAAACATTGATTGTTTGTACCTCACTAGAAGGGGCATTTATTCGTCGATTATCTGATATGGGCAATAGTTATTGGTGGAATTTGATATTGTTAAAGGGAATTTTATAAACATCCGGCATTTTTTACTTGTTTACATATGTTTGGAATAACAAATTTTAATACGACCCAACCGGTTGCTATCATAATTTTTCACATTCTTGACATGATTAGAATGTTGCCAGTATATAAAAGCGCTTACAATTCCTTTATTCTAAATTTTAAATTTTCTTATCTAAATTATTTCTCTTTTTTACCTTATTACCAATCGCATGCCTAAACGACTGCCAGAAGAAAAAGTAAACGATCTCAAGCAAGCATTAACTGGATCCACATCAACGTACGATATTGCTAAGGAGGTTGGAGTACATGAATCAACTGTTAGTAGATACTCTAGGCGGTTGTTTTCAAATAGGACAATGGGCTCAGCTGGTAGACCTACATTAGTCTCCAAAGTGACGAAACGGCTAATCAAAAGAAAAGTCATTGAAGGGGTTCTAAAGACTGCCAAAGAGGTACACCGGGAGCTGGTTCAACTTGGCTATGATATCTCATACCAGTCAGCAATTAACGTCCTGAAATCAATGGAGTTCCATTCTTCAATAAAAAAAAAGAAGCCGTTTCTGACAAAAGCTCATATGCAGCATCGATTAGAATGGGCCAAGAAGCACCAGGATTGGACAGTGGAAGAATGGCGAAAAGTCGTCTTTTCTGATGAAACCAAGATCAACGTATGGGGCTCTGATGGTTGTAAGTATTATTGGAAAAGACCAAGTGATCCTCTTCAACCGCATCATCTAGAGTTTACAGTCAAGCATGGAGGCGGCAAGTTGATGATGTGGGGCTGCATAACATCTGAAGGACCAGGATATGCTTGTCAAATTTACGATGGGAACATGAACGCGGATGTTTATCAGCATATATTAGACACTACACTTCGTGATACTATGGAGTACTACAATTTCAACTGGTCCAACATTTACTTTCAGCATGATAATGATCCAAAGCACAAGGCAAAATCCACAATAGCCTGGTTAGATAATCATCAAGTGCGCTATATTAGCGATTGGCCAGCTCAGAGTCCGGACTTAAATCCAATAGAACATGTATGGCATCAACTGAAGTTAAAGCTCAGCTGTTACGAACGTAGAGCAAAGAATACGGATGAGCTTTGGGAACGAGTAGAAAAAGCATGGAATGAATTTGATAAAGAATTTTGCCAAAGGTATATCGATAGCATGCCGGCAAGAATTCAAGAGGTTATTAATAAAAAAGGAGGACCAACTAAATATTAATAAATAAACCCATTTCGTTCAAATTTTCGTTTATTCAAATTTTCAAATTGCGCGCCTCATACTTCCTTCAATACTTATCCAATGGGGCTTAAACTCTTTCGGATTTTTCAAGACATGTAGGAAATCTACTATGTAGAAACAGAAGCAGTTTGTACCATTGTGACAGGATGTACGCTACAAAAACTGAGAAAAATGGATTCCTTGCAGCAATTTTTTGACCTACTGTAATCATCTCATCTCTTGATATCATCGGATGTTCTTCTTTGCATATGCTAATAATATGCGTGTATATCATTTTTAATAAAAGAACCCGGCTCTTTAACTACTCTTTTCCAAAGATCATCGACCCTTTTGATCTAGTGTCGTATCATCATACCTTTGCCATCAATTGCCACCTGGTATGCTTAAGCGGACTTAGGCCGGGATTAGTGGCGGCTAAACTTGTAGCACAGAAGCGCTGTTATCAAATATTGAGTTTGTGACATGCGTCGACTTGTGCCTTGTGTCATTGTCATACTGAAACGAGAGATTACGACGTTTTAGACCATTATACGCTAGGCTTTTGTGGTCTGAAGTAAGCGAAATATATGTGTATATTTCTGAGTTCATTATACCATCATATACTTGACACACATATTCCGGTCCTCAATATCTAATACAGCCTTAAAACATAACAGAGCAGCCAGCATGCTTCATTGTTTGATCACCGTGAAAAAATCGCTCAGGTTGCTCGACTTGCTTTCAATATTAGTGTATACTATCTGCATCCATAATGTTCATATTTGTTTCATTGCTAAAGATAGCAGACTTCCAGCCCTCTATTGTATACAATGGCTTGTCGTGATACCACATTCATCGCTTTTTCCGGCTAATACAGCTGATGAAATTCTTCGATTCCTTACTTCCAGACTCAAAATCTAGCTTCCTACAGTGCCTTCAGACTGACAATTTGCTAATACTGTAACTTAAGGTCTTCAAAATGTGCTGAGCATCGGAAACTGTGTGTAACGGACCTTGTCCAAGCTTTAGGTTGGTGATTGAGCTAGTAACTTTTCAGACTAAAAGCGGAAGACCTTCATGATCACAAGACATTAAGTTTCTTTCTTCCCTCTTTCTCCTGTTGATTGTCCATTTAGAGATTCTTGTTATTCTAGAAATATCTGTTGTCGTACGAACTAAGTGTATTCGAGATCTCAGAGTTTCGTTTTTACAGTTGCTTATTTTCTTAAACATATAAGGCTAGTACTTTGTTATAGTGAATAGGGTAAAAACAAAAGGGGGGATTCAATGGGAAATACAAAATAACTACGGTTTTATATATTTTTTAAGAGCTACTAAGATTCACTAATATGCAGTGAAATCTGAAAGCAAACGGGAGAGATATGGGGAAAATTGAAAGAAGGCTAGACAAGTACCACATTTTTGGCGAAAATTGAAATATGCAAAAAATCACTAAAAATGACCTTATGCCTGGGGAATGTCCGGTACAGTTCCGGTTTACATAACATAATGTATATTTTGGACTGTCTTTCAGATGGTATATGCCACAAAAGTCGCAGACATATGGCGGAGTTACAATGTTGATTTTAATTTTTGTGCACCAGTTTTGTCCGCTACTGTAGGTAGCCATAGGACAGGGTCGAGAGAGATAGTTGGACGACAGTGTTGAAGGAGAACGGGGGCATGCATGGAACGTTTATTATCGAGGTTGCCTTGACGGTAGTCTCGTTGTATCGACTTTAAAGAGCGACGATCCAGGGACTCTGGGTCGGGGAGGCATCTCTTCCAAATGGGAGACCTAGAGAGTTTGTACCATTGGGAGTGACTTCGGGACTGGCGGATATGTGGAAGAAGATGGTGTAACAGAGCATCTTCGGGAAGAGTAAGGGAACGTAGAAGGAACTGAGATTGTAGAGCATATGCGCGTTCCTGCATCGTTGGTAGCTTCGACATATGTAGCATTACCGCGATGGAAGATGTGTGGGAGCCACCGAAAATCCGACGCAAACAGACGTTTTGGGCATCTTCCAGTTGTTTACTAAGGAATTTGGTGATCTTGGTAATGGCCAGGCCGTATTCCAGTTGAGCACGAACAATGTGACTGTAAAAGCGGGTACCAAGGAGAGGAGAAAAGCCTTTAGGGTGTACACCAATAGCTGAGAGTTGGTTCATAGTGGCAAGGGCTTTGGCCTTGTTTTGATTGACCAATGCAACAGCATCGAGATAGCCTCCAGGGCGAAAGGGAATTCCGAGGTAGGGAAATGAAGGTTGCTTTGGAATTGGTTCGCCATAGAGAGTGTAACTTGAAGACGGTTGCATTGGATCTAGTATAACACATTTATTTGGGTTCCATCGGTACCCAAGCTTGTAACTATGGTCTTCGCAAGACTTGAGGAGGCTTGGCATGTCGGCCTTAGCAGCTATGAGAACCACATCGTCAGCATAGAGGAGGCAGTTCAACCGAAGGATAAGTTCGGTAGGGGAAATATCCATGGTTATAGGTTGTAGGCGCAGAAGGTGAGGTAACTCGTTAATGTATATAGAATACAAAAACGGAGAGAGAATTGACCCTTGTAGGACACCGGTGACTGGCGAGAAGTGTCTAGATGTTGCATTGTTGAGTAGCACTTCTATTTGGACCTCGTCAAATAAGTTTCGTAGTAAATTAATGAGCGCCGCAGGTGCTGTTTTTTCTAGCGTGTGCCATATTTGGCGGCGATCCACAGTGTCATATGCTGACTTGATGTCCAAGAATGCTAGTACTGGGGTTATGCGATAGTGGCGACGGAGAATGGTACATATCTCTGTTAGGCAAAGAGCTTGGTCTAAAGATCCTCTAGATTCGCGAAACCCGCCTTGGGCTATGTCTAAAGGAGGACTGTGATCTATCAGAAAGTGGTGAATACTACAGTAAGGGACAAAATCAGTCCGTTTTTTGGTTTTTTCGCAATGCCTCGCCGGGAATTAAACTTAGGGCTTCGCTTTGCTGACGAAACATTTGCACGCAAGCTAGACAAAATTATTGGTGTAACCTAATTGCTTCTACCACCATTTTCTCTGTAGTTATGGCGGAAAAAGTGATTTTCCGTGATTGTTGCTAACGCCCGATTTTGCATTAGACACCATATCTCCAGAAACAGTCACTGGACTGACTTGAGATTTAGTTTGGTACGTCTTATGACGTCAGTGAACGCTAACGTGTTCTCATATTTTAGCTTCTTTTATTTTTTTACATTTTTTCTTTTTCCTCATTTACCTCATCTCAGATTAGCCAAACACGCCATGACAGCAAAGAATGCCGACAAACATGCCCAAATTGAAAACATGTTGAACCACTCCATTCCATGGGATGTAATTAAAAAAAAAGTAGGCTGTGGAAAGTCCATGATTCGAAGAATTTCAAGGAAAACCAAGTTGCAGTCAAAAAATAGCGCGGGTAGACATCGCTTACTCACACCTAGGGAGGAAACCAAAGCAGCTAGAGACATAAGACTTGGCTTATCTAAAAGCGCAGCCGATGCTTCCTTTGGCGTTAAAAAACCAGATCAAATGGTCAATCCAAAAACAATTGCTCGTACTTTGAAACGCAAAGGTCTAAAATCGACTAAGAAAAAGACGGTACTTCCACTTAATAATGACAAGCAAAAGGCATGATATGATTGGGCAAAGGCTCATAAAGACTGGTCCGAGACTGATTGGGAACGCGTTGTCTTTTCTGATGAGACAAAGATCCAAAAAAGAGGGTCTAATGGCCTAGAATACGCTTGGAAAGAGGATAATGCACCTTATCGAGACCATCACTACAAAAAGAAACATGCTTATGGAGGAGGCGGGATCATGCTTTGGAGTTGCATAACTATACATGGAGAGGGCTACATGTCCTGGCTACAAAGTAATGTAAATGGTGAGCTATACACGTCTGTACTTGAGGAGGAATACAAGGAGACATTGAAGTATTATGGCCTGCAAAGTAAGGACATGATCTTTCAACAAGATAATGCAAGCATCCATTGTGCTTCAGCTCCTTCAAAATGGTTCCAAAAGAACAAGATTAAGCTCCTGAGTTGGCCAGCATACTCCCCTGACCTTAACCCAATTGAAAATGCATGGGCCATGCTTAAAAAGAAGGAACAGATGACAAGACCACCTTCTTCTGTGGTTGAGACTGACCAAGCATTTTTTGACCGGGTTTCGAAGCTTTGGTATGACCTAGCAACTCCAGAGTACTGAGAAACCTTATTCACTCTATGCCCCGTCGAGTTCGGGACGTAATCCAGCGTAAGGGCCGCGATACC
This sequence comes from Rhizopus arrhizus, assembly GCA_024220505.1. Lineage (NCBI taxonomy): Eukaryota > Fungi > Mucoromycota > Mucoromycetes > Mucorales > Rhizopodaceae > Rhizopus > Rhizopus arrhizus. The sequence goes on along the minus strand of JAKZZE010000007.1, from coordinate 1,691,271 downwards.
AAGTACTAATCGAAATTCAAAAAAATAAAAATACATTATTTTCAATATATCTTCTTATAACATGGCGGAAAATAAAAAATACCATTTCCGACAAATATTGTCAACTTTGTTGAAGGAAGAGACAAATTTTTCGTCAGCAAAGCAGAGCTCTAAGCTTAATTCCCGGCGAGGCATTGCGAAAAAACCAAAAAACGGACTGATTTTGTCCCTTACTGTACGTTCTAACAGCTTTCGGAAAACGGACGTGAGGCTAATAGGTCTATGATTGCCAGGTTCAGTCGGATCATCTTTCTTGTAGATTGGTACTACTTGGGCCAAACGCCAGTCAGCAGGTGTGTAAGACCATGTCCAGCATAGCTGAAACAGAAACAGCAGTATAGGTGCAAGGGCTGGTTGTAGAGGAGCGAGCATCTCTTGCCGGAGATGGTCAGGGCCTGGCGCCTTCTTAGGTGGTAGCTGTCTAAGAGCATCTTTGACATCATCCAGTAAAATTGGGCAGGTATCTTGCGAAAAAGGAGTGGTGTGATACCGCAACGAGAGATCTTCGTCCATATCTTGGAGTAGTCGTCCTGAATAGTGTTGTATAATGGTAATAATGATTTAGAAAAAGGTAGAAACAAAGATCAAGAAACAGTGTGAGTACTTTTTGAGACTGATCTTTATTTCAGTTTAAGTTAAAGTAAAAATTATTCTAATTGAAGGCAGTGATGTATCCATCATTCATAACTCGATATGAAAACAGTATTAATAAGCTACATGTAAAATATATCCAATAGATAGGCTACAGGTTAATTCGGATAATCTTCATTAAGGATAAGATGCTGCGTAATTGCACGGTTAAATTATATTAAATCCAGGAACTAAATCACAGTCAATCGCAGTCAATCATATACGAGTATTCTATGGATAAATGCTTATGATGACAAAGATAACAATGGAAGAACACGTAACCATTATCTATTTGTCATCAGTTATATCATACTCATTAATTATTAATCCATGACATGAAATATTATCCGTGTATGAAAAGTATAAATAGAGTATCATTTTCTTATTAAATAAAGCAATCTCTTTATCGAGTCTCGTCCTCTCTTGTTCTTTTCTATTCTTGGATAAATCAGGCAGGTATTTATATCTTATTGAGTGAGTGGCTTGATATCTTCTATTGTAAGCGTTCTTCTAACATTTAGGTACTTTAACAAGTGTCATCTATAATTATGATTATGAAAACTTTTCATTTGTTCCTTTGTATGTCTGTCATAGATTATCGTTTGTTCTGGGAATTCCTCACTGATTTGAATAACGTTATTTTACGCGTTATTTCAATTATGTGAAAGACTAGCAATATTCCTGATATTGGATTGGATCTTGTTATTTTAGTTGATACTTCTTCTTATCAAAGAACTCTTATTAATACAAAACATATTCTAAAAGAACATGTTTAATTGGAATTGATTGTATGATCTTATTTAAATAAACTTATATTTTTATTTTATTTAATTATGATCTTGTATTAAGACTTATGTTTATCAATGTCAATTACAATCAGTTGCTGTTCTACAACAAATAGATCGTTTGCAAGTGCGAAGCCATTACCTCAGCTGCCTGTTCTGGGCCATCTATGGTAGAAAAGGAAGGTTTTAGGTTTCTATTTTTACGTATTTTACACAGCCTTGCAATTGCTTTAGTATATTCCCCCTTTTCCATTTTGTTACAGAAATCTTTCCAGGTTTCTCGCCTTCGTTGTTGGATCATTCTGCGCAATTTAGCCTTAGTTTCTTGGTGGAGCAGCCAATACTTTAGACAGTTTATTCCTTGTGCTTTCCGCCATTTCCTGTAGTAGTATTCTTTAAGATCAAAAATCTCTTGTAATTCGCGCGTCCAAAACTGTTGCTGGAAATCGTTCGTTCGTCTTGTATGACGTCCACAAACCAAATCCAGAGATTGATAGATCGCTTGACAAAGGGCTCGATTGAATTGCTCAATATATGTCGCTGCGGAGGATCTGTTGTCAAGAGGAGGGATGTTGGTTGGGATGAGATCTTTGGTGAAATGGGAAAAGTGTTCTATATATTGAGATCTGAGCTGTTCATCTTTCAGCTTGTTCAAGCGCCATAGAATTCGTTTGGGTGCATTGGTTCTCGGGGATGGTGTTTGTTGTAAACATAGTTATTTTCTATATGATATCAGTTGTATTAAAATAAATAACGATACACAAAAGATTAAACTATGATTGAACAATTCCACACTTTTCCAAATTTAGAACAATAAGATCAATATCTGTCATCCTAGAGAGTCTAATCAATTGTCAACCCCAAAAGTAATTAGATCAAAGTTAATTGACTGGTTATTATTTCTATTGTTCAATTTCAGATGCATATATTAGAACATCGACAAGCTTTAGCTTAATCATTGGTTCTTCAGCACGACATCGTGACCGAGTCTATATCTTTTATATCTACGCTCACAAAGAATATAAATAGATGCCAACTTTTTATCCATAAAGCGAGGCCTTTTCGCAATATAAAGAAATCTGCAATAAAGAAGGATTTTAATTTTATATTGCTGCTATTGTTTTTTTTGTTTAATTTTTTTATTTAATCTTGCGATTAAAACAGCTAGCGTCATGAGGCGACCTTCTCTTAATGCTACATACTGCATGAAATGAAATTTTCGAAAAGGTTGTCCCTATTTTTTCACCTAGTGTACATGTAGAATTTATTTTTTGAATCTAATAATAGTTATCTTAACTTAATAAAGAGATACCAAGTTCTAACAGTATTTCTTTATCTTTGTTGCTATATTACTTTACCTAAATCTCCCCTTTCCTAAACAGTCGTTCGTGCCCCTGGTTCCGACTTCACACCTTCCGTCGATATGGTACAAAATCATCCATATATTACCGAAGATTTCTTTAAACGACCCTTGGACGAAAATCAACGACGCCGCTATTTATTCGAATGTCCAAAGAATACTTTGCGTCAATACGATCCTCCTAAACTTAACAACGTTCAACTATCGCCAAGCGCTAAACTCGTGGATACACAACTGTCGCACATACAATATCGCCTATCCGGTATCACCCGTCCTTTGGACTGGTTCATGTATCGATTGTTGCAAGACAACTGGGATTTGCCTACCCTGCAGCAACAGTCTCGAGATATTGTCGTGGCTATGCACGAACTTTTGTCTGATGTCGCATCTCACATTACCACTCTTCGTACCCAGAATGTGTATCGTGGGATTCCCGGACGTGTGGAAGCACCTCCCGAGTCAGACGATAATCTCTTGTTGGATACCACTGCCATGGTGGAACACATCAAGTTACAGCGCTCAGTTCAACAAGCAACGCAACCACAGTCGAATAAAAAACGCAACAATCGACCTCGTTCGAAACGTTCTGCGTTTGGAGACACTACTCAGCCACCTCATTCAAGCCCATCCTCTGCAGAATCCGATCCTGTTTCACAGGCCTCGCATCAGTCCTCTTCGCGGGGTTTTCAACAGCGTACCACCAACAAGAAAACCAATTAGCCGAAGTAGGTGGGCGACTTTCGCTCTTTGCTCCTGCTTGGTCTTCTTCTTTGGGTTTTTCATTACACCCATGGATTCTCAACATTCTTCAAAATGGCTACCAAATACCTCTAGTATCTCCTCCTCCTCTACGACCGTCTCCAGCTTACCATCCCTCACCTCGTTCGATTTCAAATTCAATTTCAACATCGCAAGTTATCGATCAGGAGTTACGCACGCTTCTCGACAAACGAGCCATCGAGCCCGTCCGGTCGTCCAGCACACCCGGCTTCCTTTCGGCAAGGGCAAAAGATAGGTCCCGGAGATCGCTGGCCTCAATTAAGCTCCGATCTGCATGAAACTCCGAATATGCATTCTTTTACCTCGTATCAACTTTGATGCCAAATTTGGTAATATTTCAATCAGCGCATCAGGTTCTATTGGCCATTGAATTTGCCTAGTCTACCGCTTAGATACAGTAGGTGAAAAAATACGAGCAACCTTTTGACAAAATTGACTTTTTTCGCTATATCAAAAGGAGCATGCCAACTACCGGCTTGAGACTCCTATGGTGTATTTTAGGGGTCATGTGTCTTGAAACAGTAAAGGTCTCATGTAGCAATGCTGGAAATTGAGAGAGAGATAAGAACGCGAATTTAAAAATTTGACTTCCGACCAGCTTAAATTATGTACGGTAATCATACGTTTACATTTAAGTCAACAAAGAACATATCGGAAGACTATATAGCGTACTTGTATGGAGCTGTGAGTCTTCCTTATTGTATTCATATAAAAGCAAGTGCGGCTTCAAGAGCCCTTGGTTTCTTTTTTTTACTCAACTTCTCTCACTACTTCTCATCATCATGCCTAAATCTATACCAATGGAAAAGTAATCCAGAAATAAAAGATATATCACTAAATAGTATGAAGCTAGAGGATATCGCAGATAAATATTACGTTTATTCTCGCACAGTTAAAAGGTATACTAGGAAGCTTTTTCCATGAAATTCACACCTGTCGGCTGGAAGACATACTATTGTCTCTTATGCCATGAAGCACTATATCAAGCTGTGTATTATTACTGGTCATCGAACAGTAGCGAAAGAGCTATTCAGGGAGTTAGGTAAGTTTGGTTACTTGTTCATGTACCATTCAGGAGTAAATGCGCTGAGATCCAAAAATTGCCACCGAGAGCTAAAAAAAAGAAGGCATTTTTAAAAAAGGATCATTGAAAAAAGCAGATGGCCTGAGCAAAAAGGCATCGCAACTGGTCAAGTCAATAGTGACGACGAGTGGCGTCCTCAGCTGAAGCAAAGATTAGCATCTAATGATCGGATGGAGTAAAGTACTATAGGGAAGTATAAAATGACATTTTGCTCCCTCATGACATCGACATTACAGTAAAGCACAGCAGCCGTAGGACCAACATATGCGGTCACATAACTACTCCGGGACCAGCTTAGACATGTCAGCTTTATGGTGGTAACATAAACTCAACGGCTTGTCTGCATATACTTAGCATTATTGACATGAATACGTTAGAGTACCATCATTTGAAGACGTCTAATGTATACCTTCAGAGTAATAGCGGCGTAAAGTATAAATTAAAATTCATAACTCCATAGGTACGCGGTATCAGTGTAAGGTATATAAATTATTGGTATGCTCAAAGTCTGGATTTAAATCATACAAAGCATGTTTGGCATCAGCTCAAACTTAATCTGACACCACATGAAGTCGGAGAAAGAGGTGTCAGAAAGCTTTAGCCATTTGTGGATGTAGAGCGAAATAAACTCAATGCAAATGCTTGCAAGAGGTATATCAATAGTATGCCAGCCAAAGTAGAAGCACTTCTTAAAGCAAAGGGAAGATATACAAAATATTAAATAAACATAGCGAATTTTGAAAAATCATCATTGGCTTTTTTATGACTGTCTTTCCATTTTTAAAACGCTTGTACTTCAAGTACAGTCAATCACTTTAGTGTATTATATGCACTTTTGCTATCTTAGTTAGCGTATGTGATAACAAAGCTCTGGCGAATGTACACACGAAAATAAAAAGATATGAAGACAAATCGAACAGAGGTTGCTCGTATTTTTTCACCTACTGTAAGTCAGCGTCAGTGGACTTTTTAGAATAATTTTTTTTTCTTTCCTTTTGTGGTATTTTGCGCTTTTTTGTTGACCCTGGACTCTGACTCGGGATAGATAATCACCAATGTGATTGGATACTTATGTTGCGTCATTTTTTGTAGGAAGAATATAAATACCCCTTTGCATTTTTGTATTTTCTCTGTATTTTACTTATTTTCGTCTATGTCCGTCTCAAGCTCTGTTGTATCCTTATCACGTCGTGGTGGCCGTACTTCTGGCCAATTGTCTGCTCCTTATGGGTCTCGTACTCCTTCGGATGGTGACAGAGTGAGCGAAGCAAGAATCATTGTGTCAGAAGAAACTACATGGACGTAAGTGATATAAAAGGAAAGTAGGGCATGCTTACTGATGGAATTACAGTCACCTGAGGGAATCCATTGGTGCGTTCTACAGGGAAAACCGCATTTGCAACTTCAATGGATGCACGAATGAGATGGTCCTTAGGTACAGACGTAGCAAATCTCAGTTCTACTATCGTTGTCGCACTCCTTCATCAATTGGGATTCATAATGGTCGACAAGAATCCATTACGAAGGGATCTGTATTTTTTAATAAGAAGTCGGACATCAACAAGGTGTACATAGTACTTTCGGAGTATTTTCGTAAGGCATCAATTGCTACTATCATCAGAACGGTTCGCATTAGTGGTCCTACTGTTAGTCAGCTTGCTGTTGATTGTCAGATGCTTATGCACAACGATTTTATCAGGTATTTTGGTGACTACAAGCTCGGTGACAACGAACTCTGCGATCATATTCAAATTGACGAGTCCAAATTTGGCAAGCGTAAATACAATCGTGGATCACGCAGAGATGGAGTTTGGGTTTTTGGAATGGTAGAAGCCCTTCGTACAGGTATTACGTACAGCTATACCGATCCTACAACTGGTGTTCAAGAGATGAGACAGAAGTTCTCTGCTGGACGCCGTATGCTCTGTACCGTTCCGAATAGGACTGCTGCTACATTGTTGCCTATCCTTTACCAGTTTTGCAAGGAAGGAGCAGTCATCCGTAGCGATGGATGGAGGGCCTATTCCTCACTTCATCCTGATGATGTAAGATTGCAGAATCATATATTCGCTCCAGCAAACTATGGCTCTAGTGAGTTTTTTTTCCGTCGGCATGAGGTTGTTAACCATTCCCATGGCTTTGCTACTCGGGATAATGTAGAGGGTAACCATACAGAGGGCATGATAAATACAAACACTATAGAAGGTCTATGGCGAGATGTCAAATCTTTGGTTCACCCTCGTTATCGCACCGCAAAGCATTGCCCAGCACGTTTATTAGAGTACTTATGGAGGTATGAAAATCGGGACAATGGACTTATCCGCGGGATGGAACGATGCTTGCAAGAGGTATCATTTCAGCGAACAGTTCGTGAAGGGGTAACAGAAGATAATATTGACTCATATGAATGGATTACTCGTGCTGCAGATGGAAACGTTGGTGCTGAGACCGATGATAGTCAAGAAGACCGGCATGAGCCATTCCAGTTCGAGCACGACTATCATTCTGATGCTTCTTCAAGCGAGGATAGTACAGATGACGAGGACTGGATGCCCCCTACTCGCTCTACAGCAGTAACTCCTGGAATGATTGATCCCACAGCTCCGATAATGGATGCAATGACCGATTTAGCTGGTCGCTCTAGTCTGGAAACACCTACTACTAGACAACACAGAAGGTCTCGTAGAGTTCATCATGCATAGGCAGTGCAGTTTTATTCATTTAATAAAGTTTAATTACTGTTACTGACTTTAATAAAGCTTATTGTATCTACTCCTATAAATTTCTCATCCGCAACTGCTGGACCAATTCTGAAATCTTGGTCACCCAATTTCATTTTACTACAGTAGGTGAAAAAATACGAGCAACCTTTTGGCAAAATCGACTTTTTTCGCTATATCAAAAGGTGCATGCCAACTACCGGCTTGGGACTCCTATGGTATATTTTCGGGGTCATGTGTCTTGAAACAGTAAAGGTCTCATGTAGTAATACTGGAAATTGAGAGAGGGATGAGAATGCGAATTTAAAAATTTGACTTCCGGCCAGCTAAAATTATGTACGGTAATCATACGTTTACATTTAAATCAACAAAGAACATATCGGAAGACTATACAGCGTACTTGTTTGGGACTGTGAGCGTTCCTCATTGTATCCATATAAAAGCAAGTGCAACTTCAAGAGCTCTTGGTTTCTTTTTTTTTGCTCAATTTCTCTCACTACTTCTCATCATCATGCCTAAATCTATACCAATGGAAAAGCAATCCAGAAATAAAAGATATATCACTGAATAGCGTGAAGCCGGAGGATATCGCAGATAAATATTACGTTCATTCTCGCACAGTTAAAAGGTATACTAGGAAGCTTTTTCCATGAAATTCACACCTGTCGGCTGGAAGACATGCTATTGTCTCTTATGCCATGAAGCACTATATCGAGCTATGTATTATTACTGGTCATCGAACAATAGCGAAAGAGTTATTCAGGGAGTTGGGTAAGTTTGGTTACTTGTTGATGTATCGTTCAGGAGTAAACGCGCTGAGATCCAAAAATTGCCACCGAGAGCTAAAAAAAAGAAGGCATTTTTAAAAAAGGATCATTGAAAAAAGCAGATGGCCAGACGAAAAAGGCATCGCAACTGGTCAAGTCAAGACTGACGATCAGCAGCGTCCTCAGCTGAAGCAAAGATTAGTATTTGGTGATCAGCTGGAGTAAAGTAGTATAGAGTAGTATAAAATGACATTTTGCTCCCTCATCACATCGACATTACAGTAAAGCACAGCAGCCGTAGGACCAACATATGCGGTCACATAACTACTCCGGGACCAGCTTAGACATGTCAGCTTTATGGTGGTAACATAAACTCAACGGCTTGTCTGCATATACTTAGCATTATTGACATGAATACGTTAGAGTACCATCATTTGAAGACGTCTAATGTATACCTTCAGAGTAATAGCGGCGTAAAGTATAAATTAAAATTCGTAACTGCATAGGTACGCGGTATCAGTGTAAGGTATATAAATTATTGGTATGCTCAAAGTCTGGATTTAAATCATATAAAGCATGTTTGGCATCAGCTCAAACTTAATCTGACACCACATGAAGTCGGAGAAAGAGGTGTTAGAAAGCTTTAGCAATTTGTCGATGTAGAGCGAAATAAACTCAATGCAAATGCTTGCAAGAGGTATATCAATAGTATGCCAGCCAAAGTAGAAGTACTATTTAAAGCAAAGGGAAGATATAGAAAATATTAAATAAACATAGCGAATTTTGAAAAATCATCATTGGCTTTTTTTATGACTGTCTTTCCCTTTTTAAAAAGCTTGTACTTCAAGTACAGTCAAACTCTTTAGTGTATTATATATATCTTTGTTGCCTTAATTAGTTTGTGAGATATCAAAGCTCTGGCGAATGTACACACGAAAAAAAAAAGATATGAAGACAAATCGAACAGAGGTTGCTCGTATTTTTTCACCTACTGTAAGTGGTAGACTAGGCAAATTCAATGGCCAATAGAACCTGATGCGCTGATTGAAATATTACCAAATTTGGCATCAAAGATGATACGAGGTAAAAAAATGCATATTCGGAGTTTCATGCAGATCGGAGCTTAATTGAGGCCAGCGATCTCCGGGACCTATCTTTTGCCCTTGCCGAATGATGTAATTCTAGATTGTTACACAAAGATCTAAATCAAGAAAAATTGATTTTGGGTTAAATAGAAAATGATGTAAGTATGATTAAATGTACTTTAAACCCTATTTTGGCGTACATGATGCAATGATAACGTACATAACGTATCATCATGACGTAGAGAAGCTAAAAATGTATAAAAAAGCGACACTTTTCTCTTCATTTCCCCCATCACATCTCTACTTCTACACTTGACAACTACTTCTTTGTAATGCCTTATAAACTCAGCAACGACACACGCAATAACGTCATTTCATTAATTAAGGCCGAAAAGGGTACTAAAAATATTGTACAAGCCACTGGAGTGTCTAGAGCCCTAGTTATTCTCATGAAAAAGCAAGTTGATCCTGATCGCGTCAAACCCCGTGGTGGTAGAGTCAGCACCGTTCCCGATTTTACAAAGCAAGTCATAGATTTTAAAGTCCGAAAAGGCTTCTTATTATCAGCAAAGGATGTTCAAAGATATCTGTAGTCTCTTGGTTACAAATTGCAGTACTCATCTACGACACAACTAATGAGATCCCTCGGCCTTAAAACTCTGTATAAGAAAAAGAAGCCTTTAATCAAGAGAACTAACCAGAAAAAGCGATTTGAATGGGCCAAAAAACACCGTGACTGGACTGTAGAGGACTGGAACAAGGTCATATTCTCCGACGAAACCAAAATCAACAGATGGGGATCAGATGGAGCTCAAATTACATAGAAACATAAGGATGACCCACTTCGACCACATAGCTAATCAATCAAAAATAAAAAATAAAACTTTATATTGTAAAATAATCTTTTATTAACTAACTTAATATTAATTGATATAGATATAAATCTTAAATTTTATAAATAATGTTCTTTTTTTGAAAATAATCAACTATTATATCTTTTTCGTTAAAATCAACTTCATTTACCCAGGTATTATCTTTATTATCAAAATTTTTCCATTTACATAAAAAACATAATTTTTATCTTCTCCAATTTTATGACTAATAATATTTTCTACCTCAAATATATTATCTTCTTTATTTAAATCTCTTATATTATACAGTAGGTCAAAAAATTGCTGCAAGGAATCCATTTTTCTCAATTTTTGTAGCGTACATCCTGCCACAATGGTACAAACTGCCTCTGTTTCCACATAGTAGATTTCCTACATGTCTTGAAAAATCCGAAAGAGTTTAAGCCCTATTGGATAAGTATTGAAGGAAGTATGAGGCGCGCAATTTGAAAATTTGAAAAAACGAAAATTTGAACGCAATGAATTTATTTATTAATATTTAGTTGATCCTCCTTTTCTATTAATAACCTCTTGAATTCTTACCGGCATGCTATCGATGTACCTTTGGCAAAGTTCTTTATCAAATCCATTCCATGCTTTTTGTACTCGTTCCCAAAGCTCATCCGTATTCTTTGCTCTACGTTCGTAACAGCTGAGCTTTAACTTCAGCTGATGCCATACATGTTCTATTGGATTTAAGTCCGGACTCTGAGCTGGCCAATCGTTAATATAACTCTATTGGTGACTATTCAACCAGGCTACTGTAGATTTTATCTTGTGCTTTGGGTCATTATCATGCTGAAAGTAAATGTAGGACCAGTCGGAATTATAGTGCTCCATAGTATCACGAAGCGTGGTGTTCAAATTATGCTGGTAAACATCCGAATAAATGCTTCCATCGTAAATTTGGCAGTCATATCCTGGACTTCCGCATGTTATACAGCCTCACGTCATCAACTTGCTAGCTCTATGCTTGACTGTAAATTTCAGGTCATGATGTTGAAAAAGACCACTTGGCCTTTTCCAATAGTAGTTACCACCATCAGATCCCCATACATTGATCTCAGATTCATTAAAGAATACCGTTTATTGTCAGTCGTCTACTGTCTAATCCTGATGATCGTTGACACATTCTAACTGATGCTACATATGTGCTTTTGTCGGAAATAGCTTCTTTTTTTCTATTGAAAAATGGAACTCCATTGATTTCAGTACCTTAATTGCTGACTGGTATGAGATATCATAGCCAAGTTCAGCCAGCTCCCGGCATACCTCTTTGGCAGTATTTGGAACCCCTTTAACGAATTTTCTTTTGCTTAACCGCTTCGTCACTTTGGAGTTTATTGTAGGTCTACCACCTGTATTTATTGTCCTGTTTAAAAACAACCTTCTAAAGTAACTACTAACAGTTGATTTATGTACTCCAGTCTCCTTAGCAATAGCGTACGCTGATGTGGGCTCAGTTAATGCTTGTTTGAGATTGTTTACTTTCTCGTTTGATAGTCGTTTAGGCATGTGGTTGATGATAGGGTAAAAAAGATAAATAGTGCAAGCAAGACAATTTAAAATTTAAAATAAAGGAATTGCAAGCGTCTTTATATACTGCTAACATTCTTACGATGTCAAGGATGTGAATTCATACGATAACAATCGGCTGGGTCGTATTAAAATTCGTTATTCCAAACATATGTAAACAAGTAAAAAATGCCAGATGTTTATAACATTCCCTTTAACTATATTAAATTCCGCCAGTAACCATTGTCCATATCAGATAATCGACGAATAAATGCCCTTTCTAGTGAGGTACAAACGATCAAAGTTTGAGATAGTTTGGTGCAGTATCCATAGACAACCAGCTGTAAAACCGGTATTTTGCAATTCCTTGCAGCAATTTTTTGACCTACTGTATATATTTAAATTTGTTTTATTTCTAGATTTTCTTTTACGCTTTTTTGATATATTTTTATATTGTGGAAAGTCTACATCAGTTTCATTATCATCAACATTATTATTTTGGTCAATATCATCATTTTCATCAATTAACATATTAATATTTTCATTTTTATTTATATCATTTATATTTAATTTTAATAAATTTTTTTGTATTTCATTTATCTTATTTAATTTCTTTAATTGCTCCATTTCATTCGTATAAACAATATCTATTAATCTTTTCTGATTTGGAAATTCAAAATTTTCATTAATCCATAGTTTATGATGTTCTTGTACTATAATGTTAAACTTATCACAAAACTTTTGTATATTCTTTAATAAAAAGGAAACTTTTAATTGTAAATTAACATATTTTATATCATCTGATTTTAACATTGAATTATTATTACTAAATCTTTTAAATTTATGATGTAATTCAGAAAATTGATTTTCAATAATAGATCTAAATGACCCAAAAACTTTATTGTAATGTTCCTCTTGTTTATTTAAATTTACTCCGGTTTCCTTTCTAATAGGATAAAAAAAGTTATCATCTGATAATTCATAATTTTTTTCTTTACATAAATTTTCAAATTGTTTAATAAATAATGTATAACCTCCATCTAAAGCCATACAATCTTCTTTTTTCATATCATTATACAATTTCATGTTTAAAAACATTCCACCATCGCTACTTATACCACATAATTCACTATTTGATACTTTAATAATCATTTCATTAATATCTATTAATACTTGGGTTCTAATACCTGATTTTTTTAATTTATAACTCCATTTTTTTGTATATCTATATCAGGTTTATCATATTCTAATGTACTATCGTGTCCATCTAAAACTAATGTTATATTTTTAAAATGATGAGGATTCTTAATTAAAGCTGATAAAATTCTTATTTTTATATTGCTAAACATGTTTTTTATACAATAATTCACAAATGCATTTAATTCTGTATAATTTGTAATCCAAAACTTTTTATAAACTGCATAAAAACTAGAATAGGGTATATATTTCTCAATATCTTTTGATGTTACACCTGATACAAGATGATATAATATTAATAACCCTTTTTCAATTTCTAAATATGGACCAGGATATTCTTTATGTGTATATAAAATAGTTAAAAAGAAAAATACTGGAATAAATCCTAATTTATTTAATAATTCTTTTTTTATATCATTAATATTTTTAACATTTTTAAGTTTTGTACGATGTTTATATTTACTAGTTATTTTTTTCCAATCCTTTGATAAAAATTGCCATTCTTCTAAAAGTAGTTTATTAATTTCCATTTTTAAATCATTTCTATAAACTTTAATATTTTCATCATTACTATCAATATATTCTTGCATAATATCATCGTCATTCATATTTTCTTTATTTGGAATAATGAATACTTAATTTTATATATATCTATTATTCAATTTTTTTTATAAATGTATGCATAATTTCTTTTTTCTTCAACTTTTTATACAAATAGAGGGAAACTCTTTTATTTTGTTTTTTAATCATAAAACGCTCAAATCTATTAATATACAAATATAAAAAGTTAAAATTAATTCATCTTATCTAAATCAAGTTGAAACAAAAGTTATGTGCCATTGATTTTCAATATGTTTTCTAAAGCATTCATTAAAAAGAAGAACACAAGTGATAGAGGATGTAATGCAAGTACCAAACAAAAAATGTAAATTATTAATATAAACAATTTGTTTTATTCATTATATATTATTTATAATAAAGTAATATTTTCATATATATAATTCTTAAATAATAATTATTAATATATTGATAATTCTTTTATTATTTAAAATTGTTTAATTAGCATAATTACCAGACTCAATTAAAAGGTGGCGGAGGCTCAATGATGGTTTGGGGATGCATGACATCATCAGGAGTAGGTTACGCATGCCGTATTATTGAGTATCCTATGAAATCAGAGCTGTACACCCATATCTTGGATACTTCCTATAAGGATACACTCGAGCACTTCAGTCTCAGCAATGAGGAAGTCATCTTTCAACAGGACGGAGATACAAAACACACATCGAAACTCACTAAAAAATGGCTTGCAGATAACGGAATTAACTATATTCAAGACTGGCCAGCAAATAGTCCCGACCTAAACCCAATTGAACACCTCTGGCATCATGTTAAGTTGAAATTAGATGCATATGACACCAAGCCCAAAAATATGGATGAATTGTGGGATAGATTTGATGCAGAGTGGAACAAATACACTAAAGAGGACATGAAGAAGTATTACGAGAGTATGCCAAAAAGAATTGAAGAGGTTATCAAGGCTAAAGGTGGATATACAAAGCGTTAAAGATTTGCTGTCAGATTGATTTTATAGTCATTTTTCATTTTTTTCAAATTCCGCCACATTTTACTAATTAGTGTGCTATAAAAATCTGTTCAATAAAAATATGTTGTTTTAGCACTGTTCCATTAAAATTTAAAAAGTTTAGCTTTTTTTTGCGGGAATTATCTTAAATTTTATTTTTGTTAGGCAGTTAACAGCAGGACTGTATAATAGTTATGGTTACTATTATTATTGTTGTTATATCTTTGATAATTGTCTTTAACGTTGGGATTGTAATTGTTGAAATTGTTATAGTTGTTGCGAGCATTGCGATTGTAAGGTCGGTTATGTTGATCATGTATATTCAGTTCGTTGCGGATACAGTGGGTGGACTAATTGTCCCAGTGTTTCAACATTTTTTACTTTTGACACTGTAACTCGACCAATTCTTAGGCTATGTGACTAGTTTTATGCTCATTAGAAAGGTCGCACTTTGCGCTACATAATATCAAAGAGCCAGAGTTCGGAGATTACACAGTCTGAGTTAATCAGCAATAGAAAAAAACACCGCACTGGGACAATTTTTCCGCTACCTGCTTATTTTGCAATGTGTTCTAAACATCGCCTACTTATCGATCATAAATCACCGGAACTAATATACCAGTCTTATATATGATAATCTATGACTCATATCTTTAATGTAAAGTATAAAAAGCTTTACGTTTTTCTTTTTTTTTTTACAATATTCTTAGTCTCTTTCTATACACTACGGCGCAAAGAATCCTGCTTGAAGGATACGAATACTCGTTGCAGCATTTTTTTACAGCGCTTCTGGTGTATTTTTGAGTTTATTTTTGGTTGTTCTCCGCATTTTTTCTTAAAATGCTCTATTCATTTTTATTGCTCCACTTTTTTTTTTTTTTTTGCAGGTAAATATTGAAATGGGCTGGATCTACTTGGCAAAATCACTTTTTAAACTATATAAAACCTGAGTTTTGCTGTTAAAAGACGTAACGAACCGATATTACACAACTTGCATTTTTCTGCATTATGATTGTAATGGTCGTAAAAAAGATTCCTTTTCATTAGTTTTTTTAAGCAATTACAAAGAAAGTAGATTGCGTACAATTTTTTATTTTTTAAAAAAAAAAAATGTTCTGCGACTCTCTTTTTTGTTTCTATCTTGAACTATATTTTGTGGTTGTTTTTATAATTGATAATTTGCAACAACAAAAAAAGAGACAACTTATAGCTCCATTACTGCCAAAAATGTAAAAAAAAAGAACAAAGCTTACGTTTTTTATGCCTCTGTCAATTGTCGTATCTTAAACCACTTCCACATCTTGTGCTCTAGCTGATATGTTTTTAATGGAAACTTAAAATGTGAAAAAGAAGACATGTAAGCATTATGGCAAAGAGTCAGTAATGCACCTGTGCCTTTAGTTCTATTTATTTTAGCAAATTTAAACAAGATATGCTTTGATTGCTGTAACTTTTCTTTGTATCCAATTGTAGTACTGCTTCATTATACTTTTACTAGTCGAGTTACATTACAAACTTTTTATGTTAATTGAACTGAGAGTAATTTGTCATAGTTGTGAATCTTTATTTTTTTGTATTAAATATGGGGAAATAAACTGAAGAATATAAATGCGTAATAGATATAAAAAAGAGTTGTATAAACTATTATCAAATTCAGACCATATACAATAAAGTAATTTGTTTAAATTACTTCTTCATTGGGTAAAAATATTGATTTGAGTAGGTTGTCCTTTGTTATTATACTTTTTCTCTGTTATAGTCAGTTTAATTGAAGCCAAAGGAATTCAATCTGTTTGACTACTAATAATTGTTGTAATCATGAATTAAATAAACTGAATTTCAAAAATAATTGTAATAAAAAAAAAAAAAACGAGTTTGCAAATGCTCTAGGATGACGTCGTTATAACTTACAAGCGTTTCAAAAAGTACAAGAAACTTCCGATTGTACTTCTTTTCTTTCTTCATGTAATCCTGCTACGAAATTCTTACGGCTCGTAATTATTTTTACTATTCTAAACACTTGCTAACAATTAAACTGTTATTATTTATCTTGTACCTTAATCTAGTTTTTACAATTATTTAACAAGAATTAGCTTTTTTTTAAGGTAAATAGTGATCGTTTGTTGATATACATTGCATCTAATGTATGTTTATAGTATATGAGCTACATTCCGTTTAGTCCTATGCTTTATGAAATATTTAGTAGAAAAAAAGTCTTTATTTGGTAGGAAAAAAAAAAAAAAAAAAAAAAAAAAAAAAAATACAAGTTCAGTACTCATAATGAAAAAAATCTTATTTTGATTAGCATATTGGATATAAGGCTATAAATCCCTTTAACAACAACGTAACACTATAGAGATAATGGAAGGTGTCAAATAACATATCATTTTGCAGTGCAACTTGTTAACAGATACAAAACCTGAAGCTTTGTTTAAAAACTCTTAAACGATTTTTTTTATTACAGCTACAAAACGTATAAAAATAGTTTCTTGTAAAAGGTTTTAAGCATAGAAACATATGCATAGAATTTATTTGGATTATAGTCGAAAAGTGATTTACGTGAATACAGCAATACATAAGAGAAGATTAGATATATATTTTGGATGGAGTTTTGATGGTAATTAAAAAAAAGAACATGGAAAAAGAAGTTATTAAATCATAGACATAGGCATAAAAGCATAAAAAAATAAAAAAAAAGAAGGCTACATAAATGAAATGAAGAAAAAGGTATTAAAGATCGGAAAGCATACCATTATGTCTACCACCCGTTCTGGCACTCGTCCTACTTCTCGTCGTCAAAATAAAAAGAGAAGAATATAATTGTTTCTTTTTCTTTTATTGTTTTATCTTTTGTTAAATAAATTCTACTATTGTTTGTTAAATGTCGTTTAGAATTGTCTTGTCATGACTAGATCTCCATGATGGTAATGTTGGTACTTTTTTATATAGCTTAGTTATTATTCTTCAATGCCATTGGTCCTATGACTTTAATTATATGAAATAAACTTGCATGGATTTTAAAGCATTATTTTATTTTTTTATTTTTTTATGGCTCTTTTCTTTTTTTTTTTTTTTTTTTTTTCGTATATTCATTATTACTCTACTTTGTTAACAGTTTTTGATACTTTTAGTTATTGCTGATATGCACCATGTTTTGAAAACAAAATAGCTAAAACTAAATCAGCTCAAACAGTCAACGCATTACAAATGAAAAAAAAAAAAAAAAAACAATTATTATGTTGCATGGGTATGAAGTTGTTGGATGTTGTATTCCTTTTAACCATTTCTTTTTATCTTTGCTTATAGTAAGCTCTAGTATTCTTTTACTTCAAATATTGCGAGAGCTTTAGTCAAACAAGATGTTTTTAACGAATGGTTCACTAATTAAAGAAAACTTAGTTATGGCTACATTACAACATGCAACAACCCTTGCTCTTCTTCATATCTTTATTTGTATTTCTTTCCGCTCCTTACCTTGACACTTTACTGACTCTATCTGTAGTGTGCAACCTAGCTGTATAATCAATACTCTATCATGCTGTAGACCAGTTTGTCGCAACTATTCATCCTCTGCTTTTGTATACTATGCTTGGTGTGTTGTTTCATATTGTGTATGCTGTTGATATTAGGTAAAATTATACTCTATGCTGCTTCAGATAGATTGAACCTTAACCAACATCATATTGTATAGATAGTATGTTTGAACAAGACAAAAGGTATAATTTGTTTGCTTGTTACTTTTTTCTTAACTGATGTTTTTTATTTATTAGATTTTAATACTTTGTTTTATTTTGCAATGTGGATTTTGTATGAAGCAACTGTAATGATATTAACGATAACAGCAATGATGATAGAGTATTATGAAACCCAATAAAGCATAGGCGCACGGACTTGAGGAAAAGTAACAATGGTTGTATAAGACAATTATCTATCATGTGATAAAAAAAAGGAAAACAATTTTGGTAAATAGAAATAAAATTGCATATGTTTAAATATTAATTATTCTGTTGAATATAGATTGCAATGTAGATTGTTGAAAGTAATTAAATCTGCTAAATGGGTTGCATTGAATATTGTCGAGGACAGGTAAGTAATGACGTACGATTATATTGGATCTGTTCATTCTGTATTCCTTTTTTTTTATTATTCCTTTTCTTTTATTATTCTTTTTCTTTTATTATTTTTTTTTTTTTTGCTATTACTTTTTTTTTGTTATTACTTTTTTTTTGTTATTACTTTTTTTTTTTATTCAAATGAATAATATAATAAAATAAATAAAGCATCGTATTATTAAATCATTTAAATTTGTCCATTTATACTGCCCTATACAATAATAAACCTACCCATTTTACTGGACATAATTGATTAAACATAGCCATACTCTGCTTATATACAGAACAGCTAATGTCTGCCTCATCCAATTAAATTGTTATACTTTAGACCAATTTTACTCCATTTTACTCCAATTTTGCCTCATCCAATTAAATTGTTATGTGAAAGCGTATGAGAGTTCATGTAGCATCATGTTTTACTCCAATGTTATTCCAATTTTATTCTAAATTATGCTAAATTCGACATTTTTAGCATCTTTATTTTATTAATCCGCGCCTACAATGAGTGTTATGCGGAGATTTTTTTGCGCCGTAGTGATACTGCACTTCTTACGACTTTGTCCCGCATCAAATGACTCCTACTATCAGCAAATCTGTTCAGAAACAAATCCAAATGCTTTTGGCTAGTAATATGACATATGAACAAGTTATGGAACGCATTCCCGGATTGAAAAAGTCAACTTTAGGTAGGTATGCGAACAAGTTTTTTCCAAACCGAATGAAGGCAACCCCTGGTAGAAGAGCAACTATTGGTGAAACTACCAAGTCATACATCCGTAGACAAGTAATAAAGGGTGAATTCAAGACAGCCAAAGCAGTACATCAATATCTGAATGGTTTGGGATATACTATTGGTTATTCTGGAGTCTTGAAGCTCCTTAAAAGTATGAACTTCAGAGCTAAAATCAAAGCGAAGAAGCCTCTGCTCAGTAAACAGCACAAGGAACGACGTTTAGCATGGGCTATGGCCCACAAAGACTGGACAACCGATGACTGGAGGCGTATGGTGTTTAGTGATGAGATTAAAGTCAATGTTTTCGGATCAGACGGTTGCAAGTATTACTGGAGTCGACCAGACGATGCATTGCAGCCTTATCACTTAGACCTTACAGTTAAAGGTGGCCAAGGAAGTGTCATGGTATGGGGTTGTATTACTTATGATGGCCCTGGATATGCTTGTTGGATACATGACGGAACTATGAAAGCTGTGGATTATGTAAATATCTTGGAAACTACACTTATGGACAGCCTAAAGTACTATGGATACAATCCTGAGGATATCTATTTTCAACAAGATAAGGATCCCAAGCACACTTCGAAGCTTGCTAAGCAATGGTTTGTGGATAATAACTTCAAGAGTGATCATATCTTTAGCTGGCCAGCCCAAAGTCCCGATTTAAACCCTATTGAACATGTATGGCATCACCTTAAACTCAAGCTGAGTGTATACGACACTAAGGCTAAAGGAGTACATGAGTTATGGGAAAGAATAGAAAAAGAATGGAATACTTTTACAGTGGATGAGTGTAGAAGATATATAGATAGTATGCCGGATCGTTGTAAAGCAGTTATTAATGCTAAAGGGGGACATACCCGTTATTAAATAAAATTTACGTTCAAGCGGAAAAATTGTCCCAGTGCGGTGTTTTTTTCTATTGCTGATTAACTCAGACTGTGTAATCTCCGAACTCTGGCTCTTTGATATTATGTAGCACGAAGTGCGACCTTTCTAATGAGCATAAAACTAGTCACATAGCCTAAGAATTGGTCGAGTTACAGTGTCAAAAGTAAAAAATGTTGAAACACTGGGACAATTAGTCCACCCACTGTATAATTTACTGTTACCATTACATAACTATTTTCGGGGATTGATACAAGTTTATGTGACGCATCAAATTTTTCCTTTTGTTTGTTTGTTATTATTTTTGTTCTTTCGTATATAGCAGGAAATACAATTTCTGTCATCTTTTTTATATTTTTTAAAAGTTCTGTATTTAATTCTTCCTTAGTTGCTTCATCTTTTTCCTGACTGAAGTCTTCAAAGTCATTTGGATTACGGCCGAACATTAAAGTGAAGGGTGGCGTCTTAGTACGTTCATTATATTTGCTATTTAGGTAGAGTTGTGTAGAAGGAACATATAAATCCCAGTCTGCTTTAGCACCTTCGACTTGTTTCTTTATGGCTTTTACAGCACTTTGTACCCAACGTTCACTTACACCATTAGCTCTGGGATGGTAACTAGATATGAGTCTATGATCATAACCAGCATTTTCAGCAAGTAATTGCATAAGCTCATTTACAAATTCACCACCATTATCAGATTGGAGTATACGAGGAAAACCATAATTAGAGAATACATCGATTAATGTTTTTACAATCGTCATAGATTGTTTATCAGGGATAGGTTTCAATATGCAGTAACGAGTAGCAATGTCAACCATAATCAGCAAGTAATTGTTGCCATTCAAGGAAGTTTTCATGGGACCAGCTAAGTCGATGCCCCAACTATCACCAGGTAATGTGGCTGTTATACAGTAGCGGACAAAACTGGTGCACAAAACTTTTTTTCAGCTTTTAACTACCATTACCTGCTCATGGTAATTGCAATAGTCATGAAACTGTACTAGAAGGAGGATATACTAGTCATTGTAATTTATGTATGTTCTAAGCATGACATTGTTAAAACTGAGCGATAAGCGTGCTTTAAATTTATAAAATTTTATATTTTCTAAAAACCGCAAAAGTGGCTAAGACCTTAGACTTTATATAATCATCTCATCTCTTGATATCATCGGATGTTCTTCTTTGCATATGCTAATAATATCCGTGTATATCATTTTCAATAAAAGAACCCGGCTCTTTAACTACTCTTTTCCAAAGATCATCGACCCTTTTTGATCTAGTGTCGTATCATCATACCTTTGCCATCAATTGCCACCTGGCATGCTTAAGCGGACTTAGGCCGGGATTAGTGGCGGCTAAACTTGTAGCACAGAAGCGCTGTTATCAAATATTGAGTTTGTGACATGCGTCGACTTGTGCCTTGTGTCATTGTCATACTGAAACGAGAGATTACGACGTTTTAGACCACTATACGCTAGGCTTTTGTGGTATGAAGTAAGCGAAATATATGTGTATATTTATGAGTTCATTATACCATCATATACTTGACACACATATTCCGGTCCTCAATATCTAATACAGCCTTAAAACATAACAGAGCAGCCAGCATGCTTCATTGTTTGATCACCGTGAAAAAATCGCTCAGGTTGCTCGACTTGCTTTCAATATTAGTGTATACTATCTGCATCCATAATGTTCATATTTGTTTCATTGCTAAAGATAGCAGACTTCCAGTCCTCTATTGTATACAATGGCTTGTCGTGATACCACATTCATCGCTTTTTCCGGCTAATACAGCTGATGAAATTCTTCGATTCCTTACTTCCAGACTCAAAATCTAGCTTCCTACAGTGCCTTCAGACTGACAATTTGCTAATACTGTATCTTAAGGTCCTCAAAATGTGCTGAGCATCGGAAACTGTGTGTAACGGACCTTGTCCAAGCTTTAGGTTGGTGATTGAGCTAGTAACTTTTCAGACTAAAAGCGGGAGACCTTCATGATCACAAGACATTAAGTTTCTTTCTTCCCTCTTTCTCCTGTTGATTGTCCACTTAGAGATTCTTGTTATCCTAGAAATATCTGTTGTCGTATGAACTAAGTGTATTCGAGATCTCAGAGTTTCGTTTTTACAGTTGCTTATTTTCTTAAACATATAAGGCTAGTACTTTGTTATAGTGAATAGGGTAAAAACAAAAGGGGGGATTCAATGGGAAATACAAAATAACTATGGTTTTATCTATTTCTTAAGAGCTACTAAAATTCACTAATATGCGGTGAAATCTGAAAGCAAACGGGAGAGATATGGGGAAAATTGAAAGAAGGCTAGACAAGCACCACATTTTTGGCGAAAATTGAAATATGCAAAAAATCACTAAAAATGACCTTATGCCTGGGGGATGTCCGGTACAGTTCCGGTTTACGTAACATAATGTATATTTTGGACTGTCTTTCAGATGGTATATGCCACAAAAGTCGCAGACATATGGCGGAGATACAATGTTGATTTTAATTTTTGTGCACCAGTTTTGTCCGCTACTGTAGGTCTTAAAGGGTTATAACCTTTTTTGATTATGTTAAATTGTTGACAGGGTACACAACTTTTTACTAATTCTACTGCTTCTTCTTTTAGATTATTCCAGTAGATACCTTTACGTTTTAAAGCATGGTAAATTGCATCAGAACCAAAGTGTCCTTTTAGATGTTCTTTAAGAAGAAGTTCTTTACGTTCTTCTGAATCCGCTGGTGTTATGTATTCACCGTCATTAATACTAGGTAATTTTATAGCTGTTCTGTTAAGTAGACGAGCATTATCCCCTCCCAGTTCATTGACAGGATTCTCAATTTCATAGAGACGAGAAAGTGTATCAGGTAAGATATTATCTATTCCTGGCAGATGAACGACTTTAAAATCATACTTTAATAAAGTATCCAGCCAATTGATCAGCATTACGTTTGCTATTTTTTGCGTGTGAAGATAGGTCAATGCTTTATGATCCGTATATAGAGTGAAGTGATTACCCCAGAGATATTTATGGAACTTTTTTAATGCATAGACTACTGCTAATAATTCACGCTTAGTAGCTGAATAGTTACGTTCACTTTTAGAGAGACTTTTCGCCATCATGGAAATATATTTTATTTTTCCATCAATCACTTGATAGAGAACAACACCTAAACCGACGTTAGAAGCATCAGTGGCAACACAGAAAGGACGATTTAAATCAGGATAGGCTAAGATGGTTCCTTCCAAAAGTACCTTTTTAAGATTATCAAAGCATGTTTGATGTTTATTGTTCCATAATTTTTCAAGTGATTTTTCATTCCTCAATGCATCCAGCGGAGCCAAGAGTGTGGACGCTTTAGGGATAAGAGGTCGAAAGTAATTTATGAGACCACAATATCTCATGATATCCTTTCCTGTTTTAGGTATAGGGAAATCTTGTACATTAGCAACTTTACGAACGTCAAGAGATACACCTTTAGGCGATATTCTAAAACCAAGTAAATTAATCTTATTTTGAAAGAATTTACATTTATCAGGATTTAATTTGAGATTTACTTTGGTCAGCTTATTTATTACTGCTTTTAAATGTAGTTTATGTTCTTCAATTGAAGTAGATGCGACTACTATATCATCGATAAAGCATCTAGCAAAGGGCATATTCTCAAGTGCTATACTCATTGTTCTTTGCATCACACTAGATACGTGCTTTAAACCAAATGGAGTACCAATTGGCACGTATTGTACATTATTCCATGAGAATGCTAATTTATGAGCATGATCCTCTCGCAACCTTAAAGAGTTAAATGCGGATTTAAGATCCAAAGTGGAATATACTGAAGCTCCTTTTAATTCTTCAAAGAGTTCAGATATTTTTGGTAAAGGCATTCGGTCAATAGAAGATAAAAGAGCATTAATATGTCTAGGATCATGGCATACACGATAACCAGTTATTTCTCCCTTGGCATTTGTCTTCTTTACTACTGTTAAAGCCGAACTCCATTCAGTGTTAGCAGGAGCACGTTTTATGACACCATTATCCAGCCATTCATTAATCTGATCCTGTACAACTTGATGATACACTAAAGCGATCGGGTAAGGACTTCGATACGATGTTACATTTTCTGGAGTTTCAATTGAGACAACAGATTCTGGAATTGTACAAAAAGAACCTTTAGGTATGCCTTGATTTAATTGAATCAATGGTTTAATATCATTTATAGCAGATTGAAATTGTTCAGGAGTTCCTGCGGGGCAGTCTTCAAGTTCTGACATTTCCTTATCTACTTCTTCTAAGAGCTCACTATTGTCACTATATTTAGATTGTGCAGCTTGAATATTGTCTACTTCATCAGTATCCCATTTATATGGTAAACCAGTAAGACCAATTCCAAGTTTAGTCATAAAATCTGTACCTATACTCATGTCATGATCATTTGTTAAGTTCATTACTTCGAAGTTATGAGTATAATTTTTTTCATTACATCTGATGTTTAATTCAATTGTACCAATTCGTGTAATAGTAGATTTAGAATCAGCCAATTTTATTACATCTTTTTCCTTAGATGGAACAATAGGAAAATTATGTTCTAGACAAAACTTTTTATTAATTGACGAAAAATTTGCACCTGTATCTAAGATAGTCATTGCTTTTACATTATTTACAAGGATAGGAAAGCTTATAGAATCATCTTTAGTCAGTTTAAAATCACGAGTAACAGTTATGTCTTTATTCTTTAATTTTCAATCAAGAGCCATACGGTTTAAATGACCGTTGTTTACATCTTCATCATTTTCAGAATCTTCATTGGTATTTGAACGGATCGCCATACGGTTGACGCGAGAGAGAGAAAATCCTTCCTTTGCCTTGGCATTATTAGAAGATTTCTTAGCCTCTTTAAATTCTTCACAGCGGTGGCCTTTGTTCCATTCTTTACCACAATATATACAAGGTTTAGGCTTATTAGTACCCTTATTGAGATTTGAATTATTTGACTTGACAAAGTTGATGACTTTATTAGTTCCAGATGAAACTTTACTAGTCGTACCAAGAGAACCACGAGAACTTTGTTCTTCATCAGTTAGTCTTCCACGCTTGTGCGGGTTCTTGATAGAGAAAGCAGAATCCTCACCCGAGGCAAGGACCAAATCAATTATTTGGTTGATTGAACCAGGGAGTTTAGCACCGAGATGGGAAGAGATGGCCACTTGTGCTACAGTTTTGACAGATGGCTTCAAGGAAGCGAAATAGGTGACAGCTAATTGAGTTCCATCCTCCATACCAGCTTCTCTTCGCATTTTTTGAAATCGGTTTGAATACTCTCTGTTACTTTCATAGGGGGCTTGACGCATGGAACCAACCTCGACCATTAAAAGAAACTTTCTGTATGGTGTGTCAAAGTGATCGAGAACAATGGCGCGGACTTCCTTCCAAGTGTAACGTTTATCCATCAAAGCTTCTCTACACCAGGATACTTGTTCTGGATTCATACACAATGGCAGCAGACGTTCCCAATTTGAATTGAGAGATAGACCATGGGCATGAAGTACAGTTTCGAACGTATTGCAAAAGTCATAGGCCGAGTCAAAAGGGTCTGCCTTCTTTCTCCATAAAGTTTCACCACGGAGTTGCAACACAGGAAGATCGTTTGGAACCACTAAACGTACTAAACCAAGATTGTTACCAAGGTCTTTTGCATCTTGTCTTTCTTCAAATAATGAAGTCATAGACTTATGAGCTTCTTTGGCAGCGACAATCTTTTGTTCAAATTCTTTGTATAGAGACAAAGCATGCAGGGTTTCAGGGCTATCCGGGTCAGACTTGTTAGAATTCATGTAGGTTGCAAATAGCAATAAGGCTTGTGTCTTCATATCCTTAATCATTTCAAGGCTTTTGCGAGCAATATCTTCAGGCTTTTGTGATACAGGAGGAATATCTTCTTCCATAGGCGTAGCTTCAGAATGCGCGTACTTACTTGCCATAGTACCAAGTTGAGTGGTAGGAGCCATCAAAGAGGAGTCAGGAGATGAAGATTGAGGAGGTGAACCATCAGTTGATTCAGTAGCAATGTTTTCAGACATACGTATTTTAACTTTAGAATAAAGAGCAAAATTCAAAAAGTAAAATGTTGTATAATGGTAATAGTTATTAAGAAAAAAGTAGAAACAAAGATCAAGAAACAGTGTGAGTACTTTTTGAGACTGATCTTTATTTCAGTTTAAGTTAAAGTAAAAATTATTCTAATTGAAGGTAGGTATTTATATCTTATTGAGTGAGTGGCTTGATATCTTCTATTGTAAGCGTTCTTCTAATATTCAGGTACTTTAGCAAGTATCATCTATAATTATGATTATGAAAACTTTTCATTTGTTCTTTTGTATGTCTGTCATAGATTATCTTTTATTCTGGGAATTCCTCACTGATTTGAATAAGGTTATTTTACGCGTTATTTCAATTATGTGAAAGATTAGCAATATTCCTGATATTGGATTGGATCTTGTTATTTTAGTTGATACTTCTTCTTATCAAAGAACTCTCATTAATACAAAACATATTCTAAAAGAATATGTTTAATTGGAATTGATTGTATGATCTTATTTAAATAAACTTATATTTTTATTTTATTGTTATTTTATATTCGGTTGGCTTGTAGGTTTGTGTTTTAATAGAGTAAGTTTGCTTGTAAAGCTTGATTGTAAGGTTGTGATTGCCTTGTAAGTTGTTGTTTTATATAGAATTTAAGCAGATGCTTGATAAGTAGTGACCATCAGATCTTATGTGTAAGATCAATACGATGTTTCTTGATAAAAGTTAAAGTAGAGTAAAAAGTTTAAGTGAACAGGGACTTTCTTGTTAAAGTTTGTTAATTATTGAGTAAAAATATATGATTTATTTAAACTGACTGACAATTTCTTCACAAAAGATGGTATATATATATGAATAATATTTTTTTGTTTTCTTTTTAGCTTTTCTTATTTTTTTGACTTTTTTTATATTTTCAACTTTTTTTATCTTTTTAACATTTTTTATATTTTTAATTTTTTTTATCTTTCTGACTTGACTCGGCTAATCTCTGTGTATCCTTATTACCATTTTCGTTACATTATTTAATTATGATCTTGTATTAAGACTTATATTTATCAATGTCTACTACGATCAGTTACTGTTCTACAACAGAATTCAATAAGTCTTGGTCGATAACCTTGAATAGTGCTTTGATTATTAAGTGAGGCCAACACGTTAGGTCCTGTTGTTGTCATTGTTGCTAGTAAGTGTTTAGATATTGTTGATTCGATTTTGATAATTTTTTTTTTTGACTAAGTTTGTTGATTTCTTGATAGTTTTAAGTAGTTTCTTGATTTTGAGCCCTCGTAGTGACCACCAAATGTAAATTTTTCTTTTTTATGTATATAGCTTGTTTGCGGGTTTACTTTTGTAAGTAAATAAGTATTGTCGGTAGTGACCACCAGATTTTGTTAAGTAGATCAAACTTGTTAAAATAGGCTAAACTCTTGAGGTTTAGGAATAGGTTTACAATGAAGTTGATTTAGCTTCAAGGGACTTCAGTATTTTGAATAGAACATAGACCAAAGGGTTTCTTTTGAACGCTTGATGGTTTTATTGGTTTATAAAATAAAGAAAAGATAATGTAATTTTATGGTGTTGATTCAATGGCTTGTAAGAGTTAATGGTTTTGAAATAGAGTAAAGTTGATGAGAATGGATAGAAAAATAAGAGTTGGGTAGAGTATTGATATTAGGTTCGCTTGTAAGTGACCACCAGATCTTGTTAAGTTGATCAGACTTGTTTTATATTCAGGTAACTTGATAAGAGTATTAAAAGGTTTTACAATGAAGATAATTGGCTTCAAGGGACTTGTCTTGCTTGTGTTTTAAGAGTGTTATACCAAAAGATTCAGAGATAAGGATACTTGTTTTATTGATAAAATATATTTATATTGTTAAAAAGGCAAGTTGAGGTAAGTCAAGATAAGTGAAGTTTTGTCAAAAGAATAAAAAGCTAGGCTTTTTATAGGCAAAAATATAAAGTTCAATTTTTACAAAATGTAAAAATATTCGCAAAGGTTAAAAAAATATCAAAAGGTTAAAAAAAATATCAAAGGTTAAAAAAATATCAAAAGGTTAAAAAAATATCAAAAAGTAAAAATATATCAAATGGTTAAAAATTTGTCAAATAGGAAAAATAATGACAATTTGTAAAGTGATTTACAAAACGTCAAAAATTAAAGCTTGGAGGAAGTTTCGGAGTTCATGTCTTCATAATCATAGCTACAATAAAAAGAATATAATATTCTGTAATAAAGAAAAGTAAAGTAGTGAAGTGAAGTGAAGTGAAGTGAAAATAGTGATAAGATATGAGGGTATTTATATGTTTTGGATTTTATGATTTTGTGTTGTTTTTGGTTTCAAGCAAAAGAGTTGATACTGTTATTTTTCTTGGAGTAGTAAAGGTTGTTATTAATAAAGAGAGTTTTCTTGAGTTTTTACAAGTTTAGTTGCTTGATGTGACCACCAGATCTTTTAAGTAAGATCAAATATAAGATAAAAGATAAAGATAAAAATAAAGGGAACAGGGACTTTTATAACTAAAGATTGCCTGTTTGTGTAAATGAAAAGATAAAAAGAATTGAACTTGAGTTATTTATTCAAAAAAACTGAATTGAATTGACTTCAACAAGAGAAGGTATTTATATTGTTTCTTTGTTTGTGCTTTTGACCTTTTTCACAAAAATGAAAGTTTTCATTTGACCGACAATTTTCGATCTAGCGACTAAAGTCGCTATTTTGAAAATTTTCGGCTTGATCGGGTGTTACATTGTTACTTTCTTCTTGGTGTGAGATTGTTAGGCTTTCGGGTTTAAGTAGGTTTGATATAAGTTTTTGAGACAAAGTTTTGATAATTGAATAAGGTATCGGACAAAGTAATATCCAAAAAGAGTAGATAATTTGAGTTGTAAGTTCGCTTGAGTAGAGTGACCACCAGATCTTGTTAAGTAGATCAGTCTGAATTGAATAAAAGTAAAATAAAAAGATGAAAGATAAAAGATAAAATAAAAAAGAGATTACAATGAAGTATATGATTCAAGGGATTATTAGTTCTTCCTATTTATAAAATAAAAGAAGTATTTTGTTTCAAAGGAGATTTATTTGGATAAGGTAAGATAATAATAATAATAATAATTCTTGATAAATTGTTGATATTTATATGTTTTTGGTTTTCTTGATTTTGTGATGTTTTTAGATTTTTGTGTTTTCCTTTGAATTGTGAATTTAGTTGAGTTATTCAATTTCATTGAGTTTATCAAAAATATTGAGGACATGAACTTAGTTCAGGTCCGAACTTTCTTCGTCAAGTGGTACAGTTTGATTGAAAAAATTTCTATTTTCGTCACATTGGTTACAATACTCCGTTTTCAAATAGATTGTTACGCAGAAGTTCATTTTCTAACTGGCGTGGTACAAGACAAAATATTTACTGTTTGTCTTCTTTCAATACGACAAAAACAATGAGGCTACCAGGGGTCGAACCTGGAATCTCCTGATTCGTAGTCAGACGCCTTATCCATTGGGCCATAGCCCCTCATTAATGTTGACAGGTGACTGGTAATCGTGGGCGATAAACTCAACTCGGTTCGGGGACATGTTTAAGCGAAGCTCTTTGGGAAATATGATTGGCTGAGAAGTTTATAGTGGGAAGCGGCTATGGTTGACACCAGCTGAAGGAGAACCCCGGAGTTGATCAGGTGACCCGCAACTTGCTGGCGGAGCTCAAGTGAATTGATGGCCATATACAGTTGGGGTGCACTTTCCTTTTTTGTCGGTTAGGTTCTAGGTTTAGCTGGGTGGTTCGATGTATTGTGTGCTTCTTCCGACGACATTTGCTCAGATCATATTTTTGTTCCTTTACTTTCTTCCGTTGGATGTTTCTCTTGTCTGATGTTCTTTTTTATTTTCCTTTCTTATCCTCAGTTACCCTCGTCAATGTTCTGACATGTTTTTATTTTATTTTTTTACTCATCCTCTGTTAATACTTTATGCGCTTGCAAAAGTATATAAAGACTAATAATTTGTTATGAAATAAAGATATCGAAAAATCGACCTATTTTTTTATTTTATTTTTTCTTTTGGAATAATCAAAGTTCTCTCTAAAACCTTTGTTTATTCACTCACTCTCTTATAACGTACACTTGCCTTTATCTATTTGGTGGTTCTCTTATTATTCTGGTACCAATTGCTCGAAGTAGGTTTTTTCAGTCGGCCTAGGTTCTCGTTCGAATTGAAGCGAATTAATAGAAAATCAAATAGGCAACTTAGTTGATATATCTTTTACCGTCTTAATCAAGTCCTTCAAAAAAGTATATCTTCTCCCTTAGTACATTATCAATTGGTGCGGCTAGAGTGGAATTCAAATAACTTTTGGTGTACTTTGGATTCTTCTGTTTAAATTTTTGTTCTGTGTTCTGTTCTGGTGAATACATTTTTTTTTTCTCTTGGTCAAATATTTTTTTTTTTTCAAGATGTCTACTCTAAATATGGATACTTCTCCCATGGCCTCTGCCCGTCAAAATGGTGGTCATCTCACTCGTTTCTTAAGTGATATCAAAGATTTTGGTGGAAGTACGAATTACTATGATCATGGTAATTCAAGAGCCTTGAACAACCCCCTCACCTGGTTAAAGAAATTGGATCGTCTAAAGGAACTAGCAAGGTTGGGTGACAAGGAAGCTCTACTGATCGCTGCCGATCACCTAGTTGGCAAGGCAGAAATGTGGTTTGATGTGGTCTGCTGTGAGATTAAAACTTGGTCCGAATTCCAAATGGCTTTCAAAAAGAAATACTGTGTTGGTCTAGAAGACATGTGGTGGGGTCAAATACGTCAAATGAAACAAGGCGATAATGAAAGTGTAGATGATGTTGACATCAAATTGCGAGAACTTTTCGCTTTGGTCCAAGTCACTGACCAACGGTTGATGGTACGAGCCTTCTTGGATGCCATAGATCCCGGCATAGCTTGGGAAGTTGAAAGAAGTTCTGGAGGTACTGGCGAATACGATCTAGACGACATCGTAGCTAGAGCTGCCCGATACGAGATGGTCATGCAAAAGTATCGTTCCAAGGGTGTTGTCGCGTTGGGTTCATCTGAATCCATTCAAGGTGAAAGATCTGTAGGGTATGGAAGTACTTACAACCTGCCGTCACATAAAGACCATCATGATGCCCATTCGGTGAATTCTTCGGCTACAATCGACAACCTTCTGAAGGAGTTCAGAGAACTTAAGATCAGTCTAGTTCAGTCGGCTGGGAACCAACAGTCCAGCAATCGAAACATGCGTGGTCTGACTTGCTTTTTCTGTAACAAAGAAGGACATAAGAAACCCGATTGTCCTGAGTGGTTGGCCACAAGAAAACAAGATTCATATGCGACTGGGGTCAACGCCGTTCCACTGGGTGCGGGAAAAGACCTGGGGCTTCAACAGTGAAGGTGTTCGAAGTCCCTCCCAATCCTCAAAATCCTTCAAATACTCAAAAGGGTTCATCAGCTGTAAATTTGGTGGACTCGATCCCTGCGGTGGAAGTCTACGCTACCTCACATCCTGCTGCAGTAGAGGTGAATGCTACCAAGAGACCTGGCTCAAATGAACCTGGACCAAGTAGGCCACCACCAAACTTACGATCCAACTTAGCTCCTCCTGTTGTGGCTGCTCCCAATGTTGCTTCTGGTGTTCCTTCAAATGCTGTCCCACCTATGATGACTCTTCCTTCTCTAATCAACCCAGTTAGAGCTAGAAAACCGGTACGACGAAGACCAGTTAGGAGATTACCTATTTCCATTCGAAGACATGATGTATGGAGAAAACTGGATGAGGTGAACGCTGGTTTGTCCATGACAGAATGGTTGATGCTGGACTCACAAGCTTCCAGTGACCTTATGGATGGGGTAAGAACCATGCGATCAAGGAAGAAAAAGGTGACACCTGGTCCGGATGGTCGACAAACAGTTACAGTGAAGCCATCCAAGCCAAAGGCGAATACTATGGCTCCCATGGTCGTTGGCGCAGTTGACCTTTGGGATGATGGACGATCTGACTGGGAAGACCACACTGATGATTCATCCGAATTCACAGAAGTTTCTTCGGAAGGTAGCAAAGGTGATGAAGAAGAAGTTGACAGCACGAATGACTCCATAGATCTCGAGCAAGCAGGATCGCACACGGGTTATCCATATGATTTGCATGAGCTAAGGAGAAGTGCTCCCCTTAAAGGTCCAGTATCTGTGAATGGTATAGTCTTCGAGTGTACATTTGACAGTGGTGCTGCTGTAAGTGTGATGAGTGAAGCATTGGCACAGAAACTTGGTCTCAACTACAATGGTGATCAGATTCATCTGACGTCGTTCGATTCGTTACCTCGAGAACCGTGCAACATCGTCCCGAATGTTCCAATACGTGTAGGTGGTCATCTACGATCTGAACATATGTGCATACAAGCTAGTCCACACAAATCACAAGACGAATACTGTATCCTGGGAATGACATGGTTCCGTAATTATGGTGCTTCCATTCGTGCGCAAGATAATGTAGTCATGTTTCCTACATCAGTACGGGTGAACGAAGCAGGTGCATTGACCCCGGACTGGTCGGGAGGTATGTTGGAAATTCAGTGCTACTCCTCTCATGATGGCGATGGGCTGTACAGCTACTCGAGTACGGATGCAAAAGCAAATACTTCAATTGGAAGAAGTCAAGTCTTGGCTGTGTCTGTTGCCATGGTGGACGGAACGACCAAAAAAGAAGAGATCAAAATGGATCTAGCAACCTACATGGAAGAGGTAGCAGAAGTCTCTGATCAAGAGCAAACTGAAGAAAGTTACTTCTGCCTGGATAAGGTGCCAAATTGGTTACAAGATCTGGTGATTAGTCATAAAGAAGCCTTTGTAGAAGTTAGTGGCCTTGGTCGAGTCGATTTGACAAAACATGAAATACCTACCCTTCCTGGAACAACTCCTATTAAGTCAAGACCTTTCCGTCTTACTTGGGATGAACAAGCACAAATGGCCAAAGAGCTGGAAGAAATGGTAGCGATGGATCTAATTCGGCCAAGCAAGGGTGTATGGTCTTCTCCCTGCTTCTTCATACGTAAGAAAGATGGTTCTTTACGATTGGTGATCGACTATCGACGCTTAAACAAGTTGACAATCAAGGATAATTACCCGTTGCCCATGATTGATACGGTGTTGGATTCGTTAGCAGGCGCTACAATATTCACAACTTTGGATGCTGCCTCGGGTTACCACCAAGTACCTATGGATCCTAAGTCAATGGCCAAGACTGGGTTTGTCACGCCACAAGGCACATTTGAGTTTCAAGTAATGCCCTTTGGACTTACCTCTGCTCCAGCTACGTATCAGAGAATGATGGCCAACCTATTGGGTCCATACTTGAATCGTTTTGTCATGGTCTTCATTGATGATGTTATAGTCTTTTCACGAAACCAGGAAGACCACAAGATGCATTTGAAATTGATTCTTGATCGTTGTCAGGAAGCCAACCTGAAACTAAAATTCAAGAAATGTCACTTTGGGTCCAGTAAGGTCGAATATCTCGGACATACCATTTCGGGAGAAGGTGTGTCTCCTCACTCTCACAATACTGACAAGATTACAAGTTTTCCTACACCACG
Source organism: Rhizopus arrhizus (assembly GCA_024220505.1). Lineage (NCBI taxonomy): Eukaryota > Fungi > Mucoromycota > Mucoromycetes > Mucorales > Rhizopodaceae > Rhizopus > Rhizopus arrhizus. The sequence continues at coordinate 1,657,395 of JAKZZE010000007.1, read as the reverse complement.
AAATGCTGATGAAGTGCGCTCGTTTTTGGGGACTGCTGGTTATTATCGAAGGTTCATCGATCGCTATGCTGACATTGCGGTACCATTAACCAACATGCTAAAGAAAAACAAGACTTTCCATTGGGGCGAGTCAGAAGAGAAGGCTTTCCGCTTACTTCAACAAAGATTAATACATGCACCCGTTTTGACGTACCCTGATCGCCAGCAGATCCAAATCCTCACAACTGATGCTTCCAACCATGGAATCTCTGCCATCTTGTCCCAATCACCTGATGGTTCAGCCGAAAAGGAAAAGGTGATTTCATACAATTCTCGTACGTTGCGTGGACCGGAAGTAGGGTACTCTGCGGTACATCAAGAAGCTGCTGCTATCATTTGGGCTGTGAACAAGTATAGACACTACTTGATGGGTCGTTATTTCAAGCTACGTACTGACAATGCTGCGCTTACCTATATCATGTCTCCAAGTAAACCAAGTCCTAAATTGTCAAGATGGGCTGCTTGCCTGATGGAGTACGATTACGATATTGTGCACCTGCCGGGCGTACAAAACCCTGCCGATTCTTTGTCACGACTTTTTCCGGTGCAACAAATAAAGCACACCACTTGAATCAAGAATGGTCACCCCACAAACATCTGGTCAAAGAATATATAACTATGAATAATGGACAGGTTAAAAAAAAAAGGGGGAGAACACATATACAAAAAAAAAAAATCTTTTATCCCTATATTTTTTTATCATAAAATAAATTACCTTCAAATCAAAAAAAAAAAAAAAAGTTTTTTTCTGAACCCTTTATCTCCTTAACGCAAGTTGTTTCTGGTCTTAAAGAAATCCTGCCAACTCGTCTGTATCGAATATAATGAAGTTCCCTTGGTTTTTGACAATCTTCTATTACTTGACTAATGGTTCGTATCCCGATGGTGCAAGTAAGGTGTTCAAGCAGAAGATCAGAAGGCACGCTGCCAAGTTCGAAATACGAGGTGAACATTTATTCGAAAAGGAAACGGGGAAGCAAGTTCTTCATGATGGTAACGTTCGGGAAATTCTATTGCAAGTACACTGTGAAAGCCACCTCGGTGCCAAGCATCTTTTTACCTCTCTCAAGTCACGGTTTAGCTATCACAAGAAGTTGTATGAAGCATGCAAGGAGTTGGTCAGGGAATGTGAAACTTGTCAGAAGAGAGCAAGGCCTAATGCTACTCGACGTAATTTAGCTAGCTACATGGAAACCCCGTCAAGACCCTTCTTTATGGTAGGCTGCGATGCTGTAGGACCTATGGATGAGACATCAAGGGGTAACAAGTACATTCTCACCGGTATCGACTATCTTACTCGATGGCCAGTAGCGATGGCAGTATCAGATATAACCGAGCAAACCACGATAAAATTCTACTATCAGTGTATCGTTGTACCTCATGGTGTTCCTAACTACATTCACACTGATCGAGGATCGAATTTTATCTCTTATTTCACGAAATCCTTTTTACAACAATTGGGTTGTCGTTCAATATGTACTACAGCTTTCCGTCCTCAAGCCAATGGTCTGTGTGAAAGATTAAACCAAACGTTGTGCCGAACGATCGCAAAGTTGGCAAGAGACAAGAACGAACGACATGAATGGGATAGATATTTGAATCAAGCCCTTTTGGTGTTACGCACCTTGGTGAACTCCTCTACAGGATACTCTCCTAGTCAATTACTAATGGGTTACCAGATGATTACTCCAGGTTTGTGGCAAGCTCCCATTCGTGATTTTGTTGAAGGTGAATATGAAGAAGACGTCGCGAAACGGGTACAATTTGTACAAGACGAACTGGTCGCTATAAGAAAGATAGCTAGAATGAGGTCTGATGAGGCTAAAGCCAAGAATGCGATTCGCTATAATGTTCGAGTGCAAGAATTCAAAAGGCCATTTCAAGTTGGAGACCAGGTTCTGTTGAAAGAAACTGTTTTGGATAACAAGTTCAGTGACAAGTGGTTAGGTCCTTTTGTAATTTCTCAAGTCAAGGCGAATGGGACATATCTGCTGGAAGGCCCCAGGTCAAGAAAAATACAACATGCTGTGAACGGTGATTCGCTAAAACTCTTTGCTCAATCGAAGTTCATGATTCCAGATGTCGCAACCACAAAGGCAAATGAACATTTCAAAACATGGGTGGATGCAAACAAAAACAAAAATAACCCTCACTCGAGTCGAGTTTAGGGGGGGATATTGACAGGTGACTGGTAATCGTGGGCGATAAACTCAACTCGGTTCGGGGACATGTTTAAGCGAAGCTCTTTGGGAAATATGATTGGCTGAGAAGTTTATAGTGGGAAGCGGCTATGGTTGACACCAGCTGAAGGAGAACCCCGGAGTTGATCAGGTGACCCGCAACTTGCTGGCGGAGCTCAAGTGAATTGATGGCCATATACAGTTGGGGTGCACTTTCCTTTTTTGTCGGTTAGGTTCTAGGTTTAGCTGGGTGGTTCGATGTATTGTGTGCTTCTTCCGACGACATTTGCTCAGATCATATTTTTGTTCCTTTACTTTCTTCCGTTGGATGTTTCTCTTGTCTGATATTCTTTTTTATTTTCCTTTCTTATCCTCAGTTACCCTCGTCAATGTTCTGACATGTTTTTATTTTATTTTTTTACTCATCCTCTGTTAATACTTTATGCGCTTGCAAAAGTATATAAAGACTAATAATTTGTTATGAAATAAAGATATCGAAAAATCGACCTATTTTTTTATTTTATTTTTTCTTTTGGAATAATCAAAGTTCTCTCTAAAACCTTTGTTTATTCACTCACTCTCTTATAACGTACACTTGCCTTTATCTATTTGGTGGTTCTCTTATTATTCTGGTACCAATTGCTCGAAGTAGGTTTTTTCAGTCGGCCTAGGTTCTCGTTCGAATTGAAGTGAATTAATAGAAAATCAAATAGGCAACTTAGTTGATATATCTTTTACCGTCTTAATCAAGTCCTTCAAAAAAGTATATCTTCTCCCTTAGTACATTATCAATGTGTGACAAAGTCGGATTTTGGTCGATGATCGCATTTGATTCCTTTTTCACTGCACCCAATCCCTATATTCTAAATTATTATACTTCGGGTGTTTTAACAGTTGAACTTCGAATAAAATAATACAAATTTGAATTTGCAGGATAGATATATAATATTTGTATCAAAAAAAACCTAGAAAAAAACATATGTTATATCTATAACGATATATATATGTTTATAATCTGTATATTGAATAAAAAGAAATTGTATTTCTTGTAAAAAAATTTTTGTCTCTTTTGTACTACATGAATCCATGCAAACTTATAAATTGGGAAAATGAAAAGTTTTCAAATTCAGTGTATGATTTTTTAATTTCAACAAAGGTCAATAACGTAAATCCATTGGACTGTAAGCTCGGAAATTTAACTGCTTGAGTTGCGACGTCCTCTTGCAAAGCATACTCGATTTGCTATACTGCAAAAAAAAAAGAGAGTACTTAGTATATCTACCCAAAAAAAAATTGTACGTTTATAATGAGAAGATAGAGAGCAATATTGCTTAAATTGTGAAAGGGAACATGAGTTCAATGCTTTTATCCAACGAAGTGTAAAATTAATTATTTACAATTGAAATAAAAGAATGGTCTATAGGGAAGTAATAAATATAAACGTTAAATAAAAGATAAAAGCTAGAAACAAAAATGAACAAGGAAAAAGGAAAAAAAAAAAGAAAAAAGAAAAAAGAAAATGGTATTTCTTTTTTTGACCGTAAGGAAAATAGCATCTATCAAAGATGATAGTGCAATGTTTAAAGGACTAAAGCTAAGCAGAAAATAGAAGGGTATGGGTTTGGTAATCATTTTTATTTTTAATTGCAAAAAGAAACAACAATATTAACATCAAGTGAATTTACATGTCTTGAGATTCCTTATAACAGAGACTATAAGAAAGAGTTATTGTTAATGAAATAAAATAGAACATTTGATAGATTTAGAAAAAAAGAAAAAGTAATGTTGAAATTAGACAATTGCAATGTCGGAATTACTTGCATGTGAAAAAAGCAATGTTGGAATTACGTGCATGTTAAAAAAAAAAGAATGTTAAAGTGACATTGCAAAAGAATACTTACTTTTACAAATTGTCTTAAGTTGAACAAACCTACTTACAGGACCTTCGTTTTATTTATAGGGCATACAGAGATTTACTTTGGGTTATAAAAAGCGGTTTTAGAAATTGCACTGAAATTGGAAATTTTTTTTTTGATTAAGTACTTTGAAAAAAAAAAAATCTAGCTGAGACGTCAACTGCAGATGTTTTAATTCATTTGCCTTTGTGTGCTAATTACAATTTATTATTCAATATATATGCCTTTATTAATGAGTTTTTTGTCCTATCTTTGATTAAGAATATCATTACTTTGCCTTTTTTTTTTTCTTTTTTTTTTTTGGATTACCGCAGTACACTTAACTAAACTCCATCATTTTTTTTTGTAAAGTAGTGCACTTATGTAAGTCAATCAATATAATACTGAATATGATGGGAAAAGATTCAAATATCTTAACACAAAAGTTGAATTGATTTTACTTGATGAAAAATTTATTCTTGTTTAGCGGCACTTGTATAATGTCGGTAACATAACAACATCAATTGAAACTTGTTCTTCCTCTGGAACTTCAAACTGAGTATTAAAGGTTCTTATTGTTTGATTTTGAAGCTGTATATAAGGAGTTCATAAAGCGACATATCAATTGTATAAAAGTTTTTGTTGTATTTATACAAAAAGCAAATACTCATAGATAAATTTAATACTACTGAATCATAGTAAAACCATATCTCTATAAATAAATATGAGACTTCTGCAATGATCGTCTTTGATGTATTGTTCATATCGGTATTTAAAGAACCATATCGGAACCTGTTTTTAAGGATAGCAGATCAATGTAATCCTATTTGATAAATATTGTTAAATCAATGAACAATTCACACCATTCTTGATTGATTCGTCAAGAAGACAACATGTCATATTTATCCATTATCTTTCCTGCATCTTCCCATCCTCCTTGTATTATTATTTTTAGCCGATGAATTGAAATAACGGTAAAAATTTGTATATTCAAAAAGTATAAATAACATCAATTGTTGCTATTAATCAAACAGTATATATCTAGTAACACACATTCTTTATTGTATTTATAATGTACTCTTCAAGCCCATACAAATTCCATTGTTACTGTATCCAATGCTCTGGAGGAGAAGTAGGCAAGTACCAAGTTGTTACGCAATGGACTCTTGCTCGCCATAGAAAAAAAGAAGCTGTTAAAGGTTTGTTACTTACATTAAAATAATTCTTTTGCTAACGCATCATATATAAACAGGTGAATCAGAGGCAACTCCAGAAGTTAATGCCAATAATGAAGTGATTCCGTCAAGTGAAAATGATTCTGAGAATGATGGTGATGAAGACTTTTCTAATTGGCAAATCACTGACGATGGTGAAGATGATGCCTCCAGTTGTATGGATGTTGTTGAATTTAATGTGCCCAAAGGTAAACGTCTTCTAAAATTGTGTTAGTAAAAGATAAAATACTTACTTTGTCAACTTTTAGTTAAACTTGAAGGATTTCAAAATGATGTTGTTGCTTTTATAGCAATTTTCTTGACCTATTTCCAGCTGTTTTTCATTTCTGAATATGCTGCGGAAACAGTAATGAAATTTGCTAACGATCTTGTTATCCTCTTGAATTACGAACCAATCTTTCCTGCCAAGTTGGATACTCTTCGAAATGCTGTTGGAATCGATTATACCTATAAAGGTATGTTTCGCCTTGTTGTCTGCCCTGAATGCCACACACTATATGAACCTGAAGCAATTCATTGTGACTCAAGGTGTACTTTTTCCGAATTCCAAGGCATTTGCAATGCACAGCTCTTTCAATCTGTGAATATTGGTGCAAGCAAGATGTACGCTAACAAGGTCTCGGCATTCAATTCGATCAAGTACGCTTTGACAGTGATGTTCTCACGACCAGGCTTTGAATCAGCAATTGAAGCATGGCGCTATCGTACTCGTCATAACAACACTATGTACGATATCTATGATGGTCAATTTTGGAATGAATTCAAAGATAGAGATGGTAATATATTTACCAGTCAAGCTAGATCTCTTCTGTTCACTTTGAATGTCGATTGGTTTCAATCTTCAAAAAGAACCGTGTACTCTGTTGGTGCTGTTTACTTGACGATAAACAATCTTCCAAGATCCATCAGATACAAAAAAGAAAATATCATCTTGGTTTGTGTTATTCCTGGACCCAAAGAACCTAAAGACATGCAAATCAACAACTATTTGCAAGTTTTGGTGAAGGAGCTAAAGGATCTCTATTATGGTGACTTCTTCACATGTACAGCTGATTCTCCCAATGCTCCTGTCAAAGTTCGTGCTGCTCTGTTTTTGATTGCTTGTGATATTCCTGCTAGCCGAAAGGTTAGTGGGTTTACTTCATTCAATGCAACTGTACCTTGTAATAAATGCTCAACAGCATTTCCTGCTCGTTACAATACAAATCTTCAACGTGATTTTTCTTTTGGTCTTGAAGATCTTGGTGCTTGGTCACTTCGTACCAATATTGAAAATCGTCATCATGCAAGAAATTGGAAAGAAGCATCTACAAAGAAACAAAGAGTTGACTTGGAACAGAAATTTGGTACTCGATTTTCTGCCCTACATGACTTGGAATACCTTGATCTTGTTCGTTGTACTGCCATTGATCCTATGCATGGCCTTTTCCTAGGAACAGCAAAGAAAATGGTTAAAATATGGCGTACTACTATTTGTGACCTTACCCATGAATTATATTTGACCGATGCTGACTTGAAAGAAATGCAAAAGGAAGCAAACGATATCATACTGCCAGCACAATACACGCCAATCAATCAGAAAATTGCCAGCAATTTTTCTGACTTAAAGGCTGATGAATGGAGAACCTGGTGTCTTGCTCTTTCGCCCCTTTTACTGAAGTCTCATCTTCCAGTCCGTCACAAAGAAAATTGGGCAAAGTTTGTACAGGCCTGTCACATCGTATGTCGTCCATGCATTACTCAGAATGAAGCCATGATGGCCCACAAGCTATTCCATGAGTTTGTCATAGGTGTTGTTGAATTGTATGGTCCAGAGATGGTCACTGTTGTATCCACACAACTAGTAAAGTGAACATTCATGGATAAACGAGAGATCTCCGCAATAGCCAACTTTGCCCTGTTGTCTCTATCGGTGTTCCCACGACTATATCGGAACCTGATTATAACAACGGCAGTTCAATCCAACTTTATTCGATAATTATCGTTAGATCAATAATTTATCTACTTCATTGTCCCTTGATTCGTCAAGAAGACAGCGGCTATTGATTATCTACTATCTTTCCTTTATCTTCCCATCCTTCCCACATTATTCTTTTAACCGATCAATTGAAATAGCGGTAAAGATCCAGACATCCAAAAAGTATAAATAGCCTCAAATGTTTTTATTAATAAAGCAACATATAATCTTTAGTTTCACAACTATTGTCTTTTTTAGTTTTTGTCTCTTATTTTAATACTTGGCAAAACAGTCACTCCAAATATGCATCTTCATCTGCATCTAAAGGACTCTATCCAAGACTTTGGCCCAATATACGCATTTTGGTTGTATGGCTTTGAGAGGCTTAATGGCGACATTAAGAAGATGACAGTAAACTACAAAACAGCGTTCGAAGTTACATATATGAAGAAGTTTCTTTCCGTTGTGCACTATGGTGACTACATCCGTAACTTACCACAAGGAATTAAACAGAATCCTGTGATGATGTCTTCCTTTGGTTACTTGTCACCAACGCCTTCTGATTCCCTAGTTGCTTCTTCATCTACTTCGACCTGCTTTGATTTCAGTTTATTTGTCAGTGCTCCTCTACGTTTGAATGATATCTTCACTGGTGCTGAAATTCTACCTCCTGATACGCAAGCTTTCGTTAGACACAAAGTTAATGTAGATAGATTGAATCGAGACCACTATGGTTATCTTTTCTCTTTTTACAAACTAGTATATGCTGATCGAACGTTTGCAAGTGCATTCACTCCAGAAGAATTTGACAAGTTGTCTACAATGGTGCTTCCCGATATTTCTCTTTTTTCTGAAATTCAAATTCTTGGACAAAGATATCGGTCAAAGGCATCGCGTGCTACTCGTGGTTGCTATATTGAAGTTGCTTGTAATTCTGCTGTTCTTGGACAAGAGCCTGAAATGCGAATTGGCGAAGTTCAATATTATTTTAGCCATCAGCTTCAAATGAAAAAATCTGTCCTTCCAAATGGTCAAGTCTTTGTACCAGAAGCCTTTGATGAGCATACCTTTGCTTTTGTACGTTGGTACAATCCTCCACTTCATCCCTTTCAAGGGTTTGAATGTCTTGGTGCCGCGTACTATCATAACTCATTTCGACCTGCTGATTCAGACTGCATTCTTCCAGTATCACGTATTTTTACTTGCGTTGCAATGAAAAAAGGTTATCCTGATAATCATGTTGTTTTTTTACCTCTTCCAAGAAAAACCATTGACTTGTAAAAAAAAAAAAAAAAAAAAGAGTGAAGAATAAAAAGATAAAATAAAAAATAAAACCAAAAATTCAAATTCCGTATTCCTTTTTAATTTTTTTTTTATTTCGCAAATGATTATTTTTACAACTGCAAGTTATCTTCATTCGATACTAACTCATCACCAAAAGCCCAGGCGATGCTTTGTTCAGTTATATTTTCTTTTTTTATCAAGCTGGGAACAGGCAACGAATATTTTCTTCGAATGCGAGGAAGAGACTGAATGTTGCTGGTTCCAGTCCTTTGTCTTTTGGCCCTGTCATTTTCTATTTGATTATCCAACAGGTTGAAAAATTCGGTACACTAAATGTCGGATAATTAGTTAATTGCGCTTAAAAAGATATTAATTAAACTCACTGCAGGGGATCTATACTTTGGTACACGAACTTCAAAATAATCAATGGTTTTCGTACACAAGACAGACATACGTTCCTTTTCAGTAAAAGGAGTTATTCTATCTGGATTTTGTTCAAGAAGAATTTCCTCCACCTTGTCCATTGTTTCGTCGTTATACATGTCTTCTTCTTCAGACATATATTGCTGTTGAAGCAAGTACTCACAGTTGGGATAGCTTTCGTAAACACCTTGATCCTTGTACTGCTCATATATAGCCTTACGTGCCTTGATTTTCTAAAAAAAAAAAAAGTCAAATATATGATAATTATGACTTTTATTTTACTTACCGTATTTTTGCGAGTTGTTTTGGCAGCCTTTCTTTTTTTCATAAACTCGTCGACAAAACCAACCTCTTCTCCAGCCATACCAGCTTTCTTGGTATAGTACTGTCGTTCAAGGTATCTTCGTAAGTCTCGGCCATTAGTACTCTTGTAAGCATAATGGCTATTGACATACTCTTGCAACAGCTTAAGTACTCTCTGATTCTCAGCAGACTTTAAAGGCTTGCTGAGATCGTACTTAGATGATGGAGGTAAATCATTGTAATGATTCCTCACAGCATCCTATATTTTAAGAAAAAAAAAAAAGTAATTAGTACACTTGTTTGAAATTAAATTATTAATAATCTTACTTTGATAGCTGTTGCAATTGGCTTTGCACTTTTGCTTGAGGCTTCCTCAAGCTCTCTATATTCTTCTTTCAGCTTGCTAAATGCCACTTGCAAGGCACGCTTTTCTTCCTGTTCTTTCCTTAACATCTCCTTCAGAGAGTCAATTTCCTTTTTCATATCCATATAAATGGAGAAGGAAAAAGAAGATTCATCACTTCCAATGTCCTCAGCCTCACGCATTCGCTTCTGGACATTGGTAATAGGAGGGAAGCCAGGTCTAGGATAGGCAAAGCTATCAAAAACAGCATCGCTTGAGACAACCTCAGGAAAAGCAACACGGGAAGGAACAGCAATTGGCTGCCCAGTAGAGCTAGGACCACGAGCATTGGCAGGTGCAGGGTTGAATTCGATAATACGGTCAGACATAATGATAGAAGGTACTTTGAAGGAAAAGTAAAGAAACATAACATTGAAGCTAGATACATCTTAAATACTATTGCGTTCAACTGTAAACTCAGTTCTATTCAAGTCAAAAAATCTATAAAAGGATTGATGTCTCAGATGAATCTTTTCTTTTCTTTCTTTCTTTTTTTTGATTTGTTATCCCAAGTAAGTCTCTCTTTTTTTTAAAATTTTTTTTTCTAATGTTCTTTATTAAAGATTTATAGATATACTCATGGCTGTCATAAGTTCTTGAGTCTTTTCTGTATCTGTTTATGTGGTAAGTATGCTTTTAAACCTTCATTATCTTTATTAACAATCAAATTTAGTTTTCTAGGCTTGATTCTGAAGCTGTTTGAATAGTTTGGCATCGTCTTCTGGTTTTTAAAGAGGTTTAATGTAAGAAAGTCGGGTACATCATGTTTCACTGTAATTAATCTTTCATTTTATCTAGCTTTGATTCTACTTTCCTCCTGCTTAGTCTACTGTCTTCATCTTTATATTGCTTTTGATCTCTTTTGAGGCTGCTTCATTGTATTTGTTTGCTTTGTCTGATTTGTCTGCTATATTCTATTGTTTGATGCTTCTGAGGTCAAGGTAAGCGCAATTTTGAAAAAAAAAAATTTTTTTTTGTATCTACCGTTTAAAGGTGATGTTTCATTATTCCCATAAATTCCCTGCTCCTCCCCCCCCTCTTTTTTTTAAATCATATTTAATAATCAAATGAACTAATAATATATAATCAATATGGCAAAAGAGCCCAAAAATAAATGAATAAAACCACATTTTTGACCAATAATACTGTATTTTAAGCCTATTTTTTTCCTAATACAAATCATCCAGAGCTATATATAATCATAATAAACCAATAAGAAAGTATTGTAAAAGGCAATAAGCCAATAAAGAAGTAATTTTAAAGAGAAATAGACCTATAAGGAAGCTTTGTTAAAAGGCAATAAGCCAATAAAGAAGTAGCATCAAAGAGAAACGCAAGCATGTAAGGTCCAATGGAAAAGCGTTATGTTTGTGTATCATCGTAGAAAGAACAATGAAGCGGCGCGTCACCAAAAGTAACACGGTATTTTATATACATATCTTAACATTTCGAGCAAAATATGCGAAGTACATATTTTATGGAATCTGTAAATATATTGACGTAAACCCGAAATATCTCATTATATTCTGTCAAATATAATGCTATATATATAGCAATTATGTGCAGTGTTTCACTGCAAATAATGTTGCGCCTTTGACGTAGAATTCTGATATCGGTGACAGTCATAGGTCCACAGATTTTAAAGTTTTTTTTTAAAAAAACATTATATCTTGCTGTATTGGTCATTTTCGAAATATGAAAAAAGATTTAGATGCGAAAAAAATAACGAAATTAAGTAATGTTATTTTTTTCATTGTAAGGTAAATATTCATAAAGTTATTCACGTTTTAAAAAAATGTCTTTTTTTTTTACAGATGATCTTTTTTTGGAAAGCTTGTTTTCCTCTATCGTTGAAAGACCGATATCTTCTTTTTTTTATTTTTGAGGGCAAAATGCGGAAAACAAAAGCATTCTGCGATTATTTTGATCAGAAGAATACATATTAGGAAGGCAGTCTGTGATCTTTAGCTTAGTTCATTTGAAGCGTGTAACAGAACGTAACAAAATAGTTGCGTTTGGGAAAAAAAAAAGAAGCTGGAAAATTAGAAGTAAAAAAAAAAAAAGAGCATAGCAATAAAATGTTACTTATTCAAATGAAAACAATAACCTAACAGTAAACATGTTTTATAAAAATACAAATGCTTTTACATTATAACAAAAAAATACGTGTATATTTTAAAAAGAATAAAAAAAAAAGAAGCTTTGTTAACATCTTGTTAGAAGGCAATTATAATTAATAGATACAAGCACAATTTTTTTGTTTTTCAAGTAAATAGATTGCTTTATTATTTTTTTTATGACAGATAACATAATAGAATATATGTTTTTAAGCTTATATTAGTTCATTACTTACTTTATGTTTACACATGGGTGTAATTTGCAATTAGCCATTAGCCATTAGCCATTAGAGATGTTAACATTGCCAACTTCCTTTATCAAAAAGGGCTTTTCAACAACAAGCAGTAATATAAGTTTGATATTCTTATAGTTTTATCGTGTTAAAACGAACAACTTTGCTCATGTGGCTCATGTGGCTCATGTTCGTCATCCGAATGTGTCCCATTAGGAATTCCTAATGTAAAAAAAAAAAAAAAAAAAAAAAAAAAAAAAAAAAAAAAAGAAACCGACATTAGACTTGGTTGTTATTTTTTTTTTTTATAAACTTACATATGGTCAATACTTGAGCTTTTTTTTTATCTTTTGTACCTTTGACATCTAGTGTATTCCATGAAACAAAGCAAGGGAGAAAAAAAAAGTTGTTTTTCTGCCTTATTTCATTGTTTAAGCACCGACTGTTTTTGCAAATTTACTACTCGTTTTTTATCAGGCGCATTTTTTTTTTCCTTCTTTATTTCTTTACAAAATACTAAATTCTTCAAAATGAACAACATCAACAACATTAAAATCGCTTGCACTTGTACCGAATGCAGCATGCATCCCGGTGGATTTAGAAGACTTGCAAAGAGAACTGTTCTTACTCATAAGCGTCTGGACAGATTCAGAGGAAGAGGTTATAGTTTTTATTTTTTCGTATAAACGCACTCGTGTTAATGTAAAAAAAAAAAAAAAAAAAAAAAAATAGAGTCTAGAAGACAAGTAGCCGAAGTCATGCAACAACCAACAGCCGTCCCTGAAAACGAAAGTGAGCATACCACCTTTGAAGGTATATTTTCAGTCGACAAAGCATTTTACATTAGAAAGGATTTATTTATTGAACTGTATTTTACAATTTGTTAGACCACATGAATGTTGATGGAGAGGAGGAATTGAGCCACGAAGAACAGCTCAAGCATCTTTTGGTGCTCTACGTGGTTCTTTTTCAAGCAAAGTACCTCTCTGTACAAGCTGGTGAGGAATTGTTGGCCTTTCTCTCTTTCTTTGTTCGTGCTCTTGGCCATGACATGGAGATACCAACAAAGATCTCCACGGCTCGTGTCATGGTCAACTACTAGTCTGCCAGCAGTGGTGTTTCTCGTTTTCTTGTCTGTTCCCTTTGCAGAAGCGTTTACACCACGGGAAGTTTGCATGCCCGACAATGCTCTTATGTCAGGTTTGCAAACAACCCTCACCGCCAAGAACAACCATGTGGTAATCCTCTTTTTGTTGGAAGCACCATCAAGCCTGCTCTTGAGTACCCTTACAACTCAATTTTGGAAACGTTAAAGAAGTTTTTTGCTCGTCCTGCCTTCGAGTTCCAAATTGAGCAGTGGAGAAGTAGATCGGTGGAAGAGGATGTTCTTTACGACATCTATGATGGTAGAGTTTGGAGTCAGCTTGCCGACTCAAATGCTCAGCCATTTGTCAACAAAGAAAGGTCGTTGATGGTGTCGTTGAATGTGGACTGGTTTCAGCCTAGTGACGGTATGCACTATTCTTGTGGTGGTGTGTACCTCACTATCAACAATCTCCCAAGAAGTTCAAGGATGAAGACTTCCAACGTTATTCTTGTTGGTATGATTCCTGGTCCTGGCGAGCCCACGGATGACCAAATTCAAAACTTCTTGCGGCCAATGGTGGATGAGTTGATTGTCCTGTACGATGGTGTGGTTATACCCACCTATCAATGCCCAAATGGTGTGCTTGTTCGTGTTGCTTTAATGTCAGTCAATTGCGACATACCTGCAGCGCGTAAAGTAGCCGGGTTTATGGGGCAGTCAGCTCATAAGGCTTGTAACAAATGCTCAACTGTCTTTCCTAGAATCAGTACTGGTGTGAATTCATCCAAGCCTGATTTTTCCAACTTTGATGATGAACACTGGATAATGAGGGACAGTATTCAACAAAGACAAGAAGCATTTGACTGGCTGAATGCAACTCACATCACTCAGCAAAGAGCCTTACAGACGAGCACGGGGAGTAAATGGAGTGAGCTCCATAGACTTTGTTATTTTGATGTGGTGAGATTGACAGCTGTGGATCCAATGCACAACTTGTTTCTTGGTACACCAAAAAGAATGATTGAAGTTTGGGAAGGCCGTGGTTTGCTCACTGTAAATGATTTCAAGGCAATGGCTGATGAATCTAGCTCAGTTATCATTCCTTCTCAATACTGCAAGATATCTAGATGTATGTAACAAATATAAAAAACTTTAATTCATGTTCAAGCTAACAATTATTTTTTTTTAAAAAAAAAAGCCAAGATTGAAAGTTGTTTCAGTAACATGAAATCAGACGAGTGGAGAACGTGGTGCGTTGTGCTGTCGCTATTTCTCTTGAAACAGAAACTGGCAAGAGAGCACTTTGACAATTGGATGCTGTACGTTGAAGCGGTGAAATTGGTCACTGGGCCCCTTGTTACAAATGAAGACATAGACATAGCCCATTCACTCTTTAAAAATTTTGGCAAGACTTGTGTTCGACTATATGGAAACTCTATGGCAACACCAAACATGCACATGCATATGCATCTCAAGGAATGCTTTTTGGACTTTGGTCCTTCTTATGCCTTTTGGCTTTATGGTTTCGAACGCCTTAATGGTAACATAAAAAATATAAACATTAATTTTAAGACAGGCTTCGAAACAACCTATGCAATTATGTTTATCCAAAATGTTCATACACAAGACCTCATACACTCATTACATTCATTCATTAACACAACCAACAATGACATGCTCCTATTAGTGAAATCTATAGAAAAGATAGGCGAGGTTACGAGTGATGAGAGTGGTTTAACGCCATTTGACTACTCTCATTTCATAGACGGGCCTAGTTTATTCAATTCGACGATTACTGGTAGTGAGCCTCTGCCACCAACCTCCTATCCTTTAAAATACAACAAAAAAATACACCTTATATGCCATGAACATTATGAAGCTTTAAAAGCCTATTATATCTACACCTATGCAACTAATACATACATCGATACTACTATACATTCATTTAAAAATATCACTTTGCTTGGACAACTTTATCAGCCAGCAATTAACGATTCCTTTTCATCATCACCTTCATCATTCATTCAGGCCATTGTCGACAATCAACTGCGCATTGGTCAAATATCATATCTTTTCACACATTCATTTAACAATATGACTCATTACTTTGCATTTGTCAATTGGTACAGCCATGCGACCCAGCATTTCCCCACCTTCGATGGTACTGGCATCCAAGTGTGGAAGAATCAATATGAACCAGTGTCAAGACTTAGCATACTTCCAATTCATCGAATTTATAACCCTGTTGCTGTCAAATCATACATCGATAACCACATCCTCACTCTCTCTCTTCCAAGAAAAATTTATATGTAACAAATATGCAAAACCATTAAATCATTCATTTATCTATCGATATTATTATTATTATTTTTATTTTATTACATATTTTACTAAAGAATCATTCAATAGACTAGCTTTTTTTTTAACAAATGTTTATTCAATTTGAAAAACGACAACAAAACAAGGAACAAAAAGGAAAGGAAAAAAAAAAAGTGGATGCCTATGGCATTGGGTTGACGGCGGCAAAGGAGGAAGAACCAGAAACAGAAGTTGGAAAGCCAAGAGCAGGGGAAGAAAAAGCCCAGGAAGGGTAATACTCATGGTCGAGCTTATCAGGGAACTCCACCTCAACATTTTCTATTCTTCTTCTAATAGCTGGTGGAGCCCCCTTTTTCTTTAACAAGTCTTTGTGCCCTTTCTGCAGCTCTTTGTGGAATTCCACTACCTGTAGGCAATTAAGGTATATTAGAAAAAGAGGTTTATTGATATGTTATACTTACTCTTTCACTTCTGAATGATGGCCGCTTGACAATAAATGTACGGCCATCTTCATCTTCTGGGCCATCCTCCTCATCAGAGGTCCAAGCAACCGTCAAGATCTTTTCGGCAAATGGGAACCGGGCGTGGTATGCTGCTGGGTTGGCGTTGTAAGCAATCCTCCTGTTAAGGAGTTTCTATCATAAAGTATAGATATAAGTATTATAGGCATTTTATATTATGATTTTTTGAATATCAAGTACTTACTGCATTTACGCGGCTGCGGCAGGCTGACGTTGGTGTCGCCACAGCTTTCCCATTTGCCTTATCCACCATGTAATAGAACTTACTTCTAATCATGGTGAATATCTGCGAATCAGTCAGGCAATTGAAGCGTTGGTGCTTCCTGACTTCATCGCGCAACAGATTTTTTACTTTTCTGTTGGCCTTGTCGGTGATGGACTTGAGCGTATCAAACTTGATGCCACGGCCAACCAAGTATTCACGGTAGTGATCAGCTATGTGATCCTATAATGTAAGTGAAAAAATTAAGAAATAAAGTTACTAAATTGAATTTACTAATTGATACTTTAATTTTAAGCTTACACTACACTGCTTTTTGATCTTGTTGATCTCAGCCACAGAAACATACTGCTGCCCTTGCTGTGGCTGTTGAACTGGATGTTGCTGCTGCTGCTGCTGCTGTTGCTGTTGCCACATTTGAGCAAAAAACTGCATTTGGGCAGCCATCATCTCTGGTGTGAAACTAGAGGCTGCTCCAATAGCCTCTGCACCAGTATGGCTACCAAATGTTGCAACAGGAGTGGCCACAGGAGCAGAAACGGGAACAGGAGCAGAAGCGGGAACAGGAGCAGAAGCGGGAACAGGAGCAGGAGCGGGAACAGGAGCAGGAGCAGGGAAAAGAGAAGAGGAAGAAGGAACAACAGTGGATGATGATCCAGCGATATTTGAAGAAACTCTTGCCCTTTTTGGGGCATTGCTGGGAACGTTGATGGGTGTAGCGACGCGTCTAGACATTTTTTAAAATAAAGTATAAAGAAGAAGAAAAAGAAGAATGTGCTACATTGTTTTTATATTCTTCAGTTTATTTTGTACTCTTTTTTTTTTTTTAAAAAAAAAGAAAAAAAAAACACTATTAGGGTTGAAGATGTTAAATTTAGATAAAGAATAAGTCTAACAATATATAAACAAGCTTTTTGAATATTTTAATAGCTGAACTATGTTAAAAAATGCAGTTGAAACGAGCTTTCATGGTTATTAGAATTTACTGATACTAAATAATTGTAACACTTGTAAAATGAAGCTATAAAAAAAGTACTTTTTTTTCCCTTTTTTTTTTCCTTTTTTTTTTAAAAAAAAATCTATTCTGAAAGGTAAGTTCTTAATATTATATATACTCTATTATTGCTCTAATGGTACTTGTACTTTAGTAAAGTTGTGTTGGTTGCTTTCTTTATAGTTTAAATTGTCTTTATAAAGTCTTTTTCCCAGGATTATAGTTGCTTCTTCTTTTACTTGTTGGTATAAGCTTGGCTGGTGTCTTTTTTTCTTCTTTTATCTCGTGGTTCGTCTAAAGCAAGGTACTATTACTTTTACTATATACTCCATAACTAATATTTATTATAGATGCGTTCTGCTTCCTTTTTTTTTTTTTACTTGTTGGTAAAGCTTAGCAAGGTTTTTCTCTTAGCCCATCTAAAGAAAGGTACTATTACTTTTATTACATATCCTTCATAGCTAATAATTATTGTAGATGTCTGCTGCTTTTTTTTACTTGTGAGTATACGCTTAGCTAGTTTTTTTCCCATGGTCTATCTAAAGAAAGGTACTATTGCTTTTATTATATATACACGATATTTAACATCTATTGTAGATGAATGTTGCTCTGCTTTGGCCTCTTTCTGTTTCTTTCCTGGCTTTTACTTTGGTTCTTAAGTACTGATGTATTTCCTTCTTTTGCTTTAATTACCCAGGTCCTTGTGCCTTTGAGTCCTTGTGTCTTTGAATCCTTGAGCTTGGCTTTTTTTTTTTTTTTTTTTCTTTTTTTTTCTTTTTTTTCTTTTTTTTTCTTTTTTTTCTTTTTTTTCTTTTTTTTCTTTTTTTTTCTTTTTTTTCTTTTGTTTTCTTTTTTTTCTTTTGAGAACTTTTTGAGTTCCACGAGATTAATTGATGTATTTTTAGATTAGATGCTGCTATTCTGGTGACATTAGGTAAGTCAAGTACACTTTTAAAACGTTACAAGCAAAGAAATATCATATTTTGTCATTATTATTTTATTCAAATAAAAAAAAAGCTATTTTTTATAAACAAAATCCCTATTTTTTGTATATATAAAGCAATATTTATTGCAATATGAATGGTCGATAAAGAAGTATATAAAGCAATATAAGTGGTTCATAAAGAAATATATAAGGCAATATGAGTGGTTCATAAAGAAGTACAGTAGCGGACAAAACTGGTGCACAAAAATTAAAATCAACATTGTATCTCCGTCATATGTCTGCGACCTTTGTGGCATATACCATCTGAAAGACAGTCTAAAATATACATTATGTTATGTAAACCGGAACTGTGCCGGACATCCCTCAGACAAAAGGTCATTTTTAGTGATTTTTTGCATATTTCAATTTTCGCCAAAAATGTAGTGCTTCTCTAGCCTTCTTTCAATTTTCCCCATATCTCTCCCGTTTGCTTTCAGATTTCACAGCATATTAGTGAATTTTAGTAGCTCTTAAAAAATATATAAAACTGTACTTATTTTGTATTTCCCATTGAGTCCCCCCTTTTGTTTTTACCCTATTCACTATAACAAAGTACTAGCCTTATATGTTTAAGAAAATAAGCAACTGTAAAAACGAAGCTCTGAGATCTCGAATACACTTAGTTCGTACGACAACAGATATTTCTAGAATAACAAGAATCTTTAAATGGACAATCAACAGGAGAAAGAGGAAAGAAAGAAACTTAATGTCTTGTGATCATGAAGGTATTCCGCTTTTAGTCTGAAAAGTTATTAGTTCAGTCATCAACCTAAAGCTTGGACAAGGTCCGTTACACACAGTTTCTGATGCTCAGCACATTTTGAGGACCTTAAGATACAGTATTAGCAAACTGTTCGTCTGAAGGCACTGTAGGAAGCTAGATTTTGAGTCTGGAAGTAAGGAATCGAAGAATTTCATCAGCTGTATAAGTCGGAAAAAGCGATGAATGTGGTATCACGACAAGCCATTGTATACTATAGAGGGCTGGAAGTCTACTATCTTTAGCAATGAAACAAATATGAACATTATGGATGCAGGTAGTATACACTAATATTGAAAGCAAGTCGAACAACCTTAGCGATTTTTCCACGGTGATCAAACAATGAAGCATGCTGGCTGCTCTGTTATGTTTTAAGGCTGTATTAGATACTGTGGACCAGAATATGTGTGTCAAGTATATGATGGTATAATGAACTCATAAATATACGCATATATTTCGCTTACTTCATACCACAAAAGCCTAGCGTATAGTGGTCTAAAACGTCGTAATCTCTCGTTTCAGTATGACAATGGCACAAGGCACAAGTCAACGCATGTCACAAACTCAATATTTGATAACAGCGCTTCTGTGCTACAAGTTTAGCCGCCACTAATCCCGGCCTAAGTCCGCTTAAGCATGCCAGGTGGCAATTGATGGCAAAGGTATGATGATACGACACTAGATCAAAAAGGGTAGATGATCTTTGGAAAAGAATAGTTAAAGAGCCGGGTTCTTTTACTGAAAGTGATATACACGCATATTATTAGCATATGCAAAGAAGAACATCCGATGATATCAAGAGATGAGATGACTATATAAAGTCTAAGATTTTAGCCACTTTTGCGGTTTTTAGAAAATATAAAATTTTATAAATAGAAAGCACGCTTATCGCTCAGTTTTAACAATGTCATGCTTAGAACATACATAGATTACAATGACTAGTATATCCTCCTTCTAGTACAGTTTCATGACTATTGCAATTACCATGAGCAGGTAATGGTAGTTAAAAGCTAAAAAAAAGTTTTGTGCACCAGTTTTGTCCGCTACTGTATATAAGGCAATATGAGTGGTTTATAAAGAGTAAAAAGACAAATAAAGTAATGATTTAAAAAGTATCATTGGTTGCCAAATTATTTATAACGTAGAATAGACTATGTAAAGCAGCTAACAAGAGAGACGCCTTCGCAGAACGACAATTGGGTCTGTATAAATCTACTTAGAGCTATGGATCATCATTTTCGTTAATATCGGCACCATACAGAGACGCAGAATATATTGACAGACATTTAGGTCCTTAAAGGGTGCCGATATTGACGTCGGCATAAATACCCATTCAATCACAGCTTTTGGCATCGTTAAACAGAAAAGCATATTGCTAAAAATTAACAGTGTGCAGAGTTTGCACGATTATTTGCAGTGTTTGATTTTTAAAGCTTATTTTGTATTCAAAAGATGCTCCTTTCATGGCGATTCGAATGGTATGCTTTTCGGTGTGGTTGGATAACTCTAACAGACGTTATTGAAGAAAATGTAAACGAAAATAAGGGGTGAAGTGTTTTAAGTATTCAAAAATAAGATAAAGAACAATTAACGAGACCGAACAATAGTTCTAAAGTCGAATACTTTTATTAAAGAAAGATTTCAAGGCTATTTATATTAGTTGAGCAAGACCTGAGATTAGATGACAAAAATAGTTACGACCGATATGATTTGACATGTATAAGAAAAATTTTATAAACTGATGTTAATAATCAACTGTTGAGATGAAAGTGAAACTTGGCTGTTTAGGGCAGTGATAATTATCAGGCTCTATTCTTATTCAAACTCATTTGTAAAGATTTAGTCCAGAATGATAAGACTGTATCTTATTGACATGTCAAAACATGACATTGCCCCCTTCCAGGTTGTAACTATCTTTTCTGGAATTAATGTGGCAAGTGAAAATATGTTTGTTTAAGTGAATGTCGAAAATGAGGTTTGAGATGTCAAGATGAGCTCTATTTGTTGTAATAAATAGGTGCTTGGTAGGGTTAAGTCATATAACGTATAGTGGCTCTTTATATAAACATATAAAGTATAGTGTTCAAGAATGGAACAAAGCATTTAGGCGATAATAAACCCTGAACAGGAATTTATTGCTAAAGTGATGTTTGTCTGTAAATGTGACTGCGTACAAATGTGCATATTGAAAAATATTAAGGCATGAGTAAAAAATTCATTTTTTACTATCCTTGTAAATATTTTATAATTGCGTAATTTGCTGGTAACGTATATGTATAGTTAATGAAAGTTGGTGGAAGAAGGTCAATGTGTTAACGTCTGTTTCTTTTAGAGTTAGTTACACTGCGATGCACGTTTTTTCTTTTCTTGGTCGTATCTTTTTTAGGAACAAGTTGAACCTCGCGCGCTGGTTCTTGTTCACTTAGACGTGACCAATATTTTTGGATCGGTCTGTAATCATGGAAATGACTAGCCGGTTCCCAAGCGTCATCTTCTTCTCCATAACCTTTCCATCGAACTTTATATAAGTAATTACCCGGTGATCCCTTATGGTGTAGAACTGCTTCAACATCGTATGATTCAGATTGATCAGTATTGGATAAGGATACTTCCTGGGAAATAACCTTTATTTGCGATGGAGGTACATCTCTTGGTAAGAGTGCTCCAGTTGCATCAACCAACACATATGAACCACCTTGAGTTTTTCTTTTGACAGTGTAATTACCAACGTAGAGGGGATCACTTTTTGCAACACGGTTTACATTCTTGAGCGTGACTTGACTACCAGTGGGGATATCGGTTAGAATTCTGTGAGTTTGGTTGAACTTGTCTCGAGAAGCAGCTTGTGAAGTTTTTATTTTTTCACGAATAGCAGGTAAGACAGTGTCATTAAACTCGTTAATTCTAGTTTCTAACTGTTTCATCGTTTCAGGCGATTTAGTTTTGTCCAGCACGTTATTATAATCCTTGTTTTCATTGGGACGTCTTGCAAACATCAATGAGAAAGGTCTAGTGCCGTGTAAAGCTGTATGCGTATTGTTGAGAGCTTCTTGGGTACTGTCAACATACAAGTCCCAATCCTCAGTTCTGCCTTGTAATCTTTTGTGCAAAATATTTTTTGCTTTGCCAACCCATCGTTCGACTATACCGTTAGCTCGGGGATGATAAGCTGATATGAGACGATGATCAATACCGGATGATTCAACATACAGTCTGACGAGTTCATTGACATACTCAGTACCATTATCACTTTGGATAATTTTTGGTCGACCAAAGAGCGATAAGATACTCCTTAATGCAAGTGCAATAGTGAGAGAAGATTTATCGGGCAAGGCTTTGAGTACACAATATCGTGTAAAGACGTCCACTACCAGAAGGATGTATTGATTACCTTGTACTGAAGTAGGGAAAGGTCCGGCTGTGTCGATACAGATGTGATCCCAAGGTGCATCAGCATAGATTGAGGTCAAGGGATTGTATCCGTGCTTTGCGATATTGAATTTTTGGCAATCAGGACAACTACGTATTATTTCAAGTGCATCTTCCTTGAGCTTTGTCCAGTGAATACCATCACTATGTAAAGCTGTTACGATTGCTTGAGCTCCACGGTGTCCCTCTAAATGTGTATCCATGAGTAGCTTTTGTCTGTCTTCTGGTGCTGGGGTCATCAAGTCAGCAGGCATCATCATTCTGGATGTAAGAATTGATCCGTTAGAATTGATAATTTGGGAAGTGACGATTGTTTTGATGGTTTTATTATCCCCCTCCAGCGTTTTTTCAGGTTCGAAAAGACGCGACAAAGCATCTGGTAGAATATTTTGAATACCAGGTCGATGGATGATTTTGAAGTTATAATCCAGTATAGTGTCCAGCCAATTGATCATCATAGCATTAGCTACAGGCTGAGTGTGGAGATAAGTCAAGGCCTTGTGATCAGTGTATAAGGTGAATGGATTACCCCACAAAAATGGATGAAACTTCTTTAATGCAAATATCACTGCTAGTAGCTCACGTTTAGTGGTAGAATAATTCTTTTCAGATGTAGAAAGTGAGCGTGCCATGAAACCGATATATCGAGTCTCATTTTTGATAACTTGGTAAAGAACAGCACCAATTGAATAGTTACTAGCATCAGTAGCAACATAAAAAGGTTGTTCTAGATCTGGATGATGAAGAAGTGGCGCAGAAGACAATAATGCCTTGATCTTTTCAAAAGCTCTTTCTTGTTCAGATGTCCAAAGTTTATCAAGTTTACCTTCAAAACGTAATTTGTCCAAAGGTGCAGTGACTTCAGAAATATTTGGCAAGTATTTTCTAAAATAATTTACCAGTCCTAAAAAGCGTTGAATCTCTTTTCCAGATGCAGGTCTAGGCCAAGTCAAAGCGTTTGTAACTTTACGAGGATCGAGTCGAGACCCTTTGGCATCAACACAGAAACCAAGCAAGTAAACAGTAGACTGCGCAAAATGACACTTGTCTGGGTTAAGGATCAAATTCACTTTAGTTAATCTCTGAATTATGTTTTGCACATGTGTGATGTGTTCCTCATAAGACTTGGAAAATATGATGATATCATCAACAAAAGCCTGTGCATAAGGTAAATCACGTAACACTATATTAATCACTCGTTGATAACGGGAAGCAATATGTTTCAAACCAAAGGGACAACCTCTAAATTGGTATTGTTGACCTTCAAAAGTGAATGTGGTCTTAATACGATCAGGCTCATAGATTTGGAATCGATGAAATGCTTGTCGAAGGTCAAGAGTGGCAAAAATAGTTGATCCTTGTAATCGATCGAAAATCTCTTCGATCTTTGGAATAGGATGTCTATCATTTGACACAAGAATAGAATTTAACAAACGAGGATCGAGACAGGGTCGATGTCCTGTGAGATTACCAAGCAAGTCTTTCTTAGGTGCCAATGTTAAAGGAGAATTCCAATCTGAATTAGG
Source organism: Rhizopus arrhizus (assembly GCA_024220505.1). Lineage (NCBI taxonomy): Eukaryota > Fungi > Mucoromycota > Mucoromycetes > Mucorales > Rhizopodaceae > Rhizopus > Rhizopus arrhizus. The sequence goes on along the minus strand of JAKZZE010000007.1, from coordinate 1,633,485 downwards.
TGATGCACGTTCAATAACTTCATCCTTTAACCAAGTGTCAATACATTCACGCATGATTGGTAGTAATTTAAAAGGAGTACGATATGGTGCACGGTAAGCAGTTTTTCCTTTAACAGTTTCTAAACGTATAACTGACTCTGGTACAGTACAGAATGAATTCTTTGGTATTAAGGCATTTTGATCAACAAATGGTTTAACAGCATTATGAAAATGAGCTTGTTGCTCAGGTGTACCGAAAGGAGCTTTGTTAGGTTCAGGTGTATCATCCGTAATCTCTTTGTCAATAACTGGTGCAAGATTAGGATGTCTGATAGCTAAGTTGGTAACAAGAATGTTTAACTTGTGCATCAGATCTAATCCTATTACAACTTCAGTATCCAAGGAAAGAGGAAGGACTTCAAAAGAATGGGATGTATGAATAAGATTTTTATCGTTATCACCGTAAATAACACTTAATGGAAATTTGGTTGTACCGAAACGTTTACTAACATTATCACTTGTAGCAAGTATAACGGAACCAGATACATTTCTATCAACTGCAATATTATATTTATTAACAAATTTTGTGTCTATCGAGCTAAAAGAAGAACCACTATCAACTAGGGCCATAGTGTTCACACTTTCTATAGTGATAGGTACAATTAAAGAATGGTTAGTATTTTTAAATACTTCATTCTGTTTTGTTAATTTCTTACAATCATAATCCACTGGATAACCCTCGTCATCTACGTCCATCAAGTTGCTATCACCACTAGACACCTTGGAAGATGCCTGTTGTGGTCTAGCTTGAGGAGTGATGGTGAGGTTAGGCTTGCTACCATTGGACCTTGAGGTATCCAAGCGAACAGAACGGATGGCCTTAGTTGGACCGTGATAGGGCTTGTCCCGTGGACAGTTAGCCGCATGTTCCCTGGACCATGGAACATTACCAGAGCAACGATAACACCTTTTGGCAACAGATACAAAGGACATTGACGAGTTATTTGTAGCGGACGAAGGGTTCACCAAAGGAGGGCTTCTGTTCAACAAATCCTTGTACTTGTTGCACTTATCTGTAGGATGATTGGCCGGGCCATGGATAGCACAATGGAATTTGTTTTTGATGTTGCCAGGAGAAGAGGACTTCTTAGTTATACCCTGTAAGTTGCTCAACAAATGTGAGTTCCTAGGGTTGTACTTAGATGCCTCTGTTCCATTTGATGAGAGAGACAAAGATGAAGACTTGACGGGGGCAGAGTCTTGTCGAGGTGATGGGCTAACCTCGGAACACAAGTTGGATGACAATACCATCCTGGCTTTGGCAGCGACTTTTGCGACAGAGTCTTGCTGCTCTCTTCCTAGGTTCAACAAGGAGCGAGAGACCTCTTGACGCAAAAATGCTGGTAAAGCTCGCTTGTATATGGTGGCAGTCTTGATGTCATCGTCCCATTTGGCTGCTCTACGGATTCTTTGGAATCGATCAGTGAAGGCTTCTATGGATTCTGCTGCAGCCATTTTAAGAGATAACAGCTGATCCATATACTCTAACTCTTGAGCTACGTCCTGTGCAGCGTATGTTTTGACTATGATCTTTCTGACTTCAGACCAAACCAAGTTGCGACCTTTGAGTACTTCATTGAACCAAGATCGCTGATCTCTGTTCATTTTGATAGGAACCAAACGAGACCAGCTAGAATCTATGGATAGACCATTTGATTCAACGATCAGAGCAAAGGTATCGAGCAAATCTTCTACAGAATCATGTGCTTCCGCTTCTTTTCTCCAAATATTACCCTGCCACTGCCAGATTGGAAGGTCAGGTGGGATGACATGAGAAGAGCGAGGATGAGAAACATTCGTAGCATGGCCAGGACCAAGGATTATATCACCTGTAGGTATGGGAGGTGAAACGCAAAAAGCCTGTGCTTCGTCCAAGAACATAATACAGTTTTTGATGCTGACTGCTTGTTCCTGTAACTTTGAGAGCTGTTCTTGTGAGACACCAGATACCACAGCCCTAGCAATTTGCTGTCTAAGCTCTTCTAAATTAACCCTCAAACCCATAACAGCGTCAACGGGTTTATCATCATTTGATACCAAGTTTGTTGCCATAAGAGATGGTGTTTCTTCTGCATTGGCCATTTCAGTATCTTCGATAGCTTTTGATGCCTCCTCTATGTTTGTTCTAAACACATCAGTTTCACCATGAGTAAAAGTGTTAGGAGATTGATCTTCGTTAGCCATATTTGCTTTTTTTGTTATTAGAGGTTCAGAATTCGTTAAAAAAAATGAAGTGTTTTAAGTATTCAAAAATAAGATAAAGAACAATTAACGAGACCGAACAATAGTTCTAAAGTCGAATACTTTTATTAAAGAAAGATTTCAAGGCTATTTATATTAGTTGAGCAAGACCTGAGATTAGATGACAAAAATAGTTACGACCGATATGATTTGACATGTATAAGAAAAATTTTATAAACTGATGTTAATAATCAACTGTTGAGATGAAAGTGAAACTTGGCTGTTTAGGGCAGTGATAATTATCAGGTTCTATTCTTATTCAAACTCATTTGTAAAGATTTAGTCCAGAATGATAAGACTGTATCTTATTGACATGTCAAAACATGACAAGGGGAAAGGAAAATAATCAGCTTCACCGCATCGGGAATTGAAAAGACACACGTCACAATTGGCCGACATTATTTTTCTTACCTATTATTTTCTATCCCTCATAGGATACATCAAGAAGACGATCTCTGGACACATTATTCACCCAGTATGCCAGCACACTAAATAGAAAAGAACACCATAAAAATCAACATGAAAACGAATACTCAATTGATACATCATTCACTTTATTTATCAAAATCACCATAATCCTCTTTATAATTGTATATTTTCCCTATTACCTTATATTAATATGTTATTCCAAAGCATCTATTGTTGTTAAGTAATAAACGAAAGGCTTTCTTCCCGCTAAAATTAATTTTGGGTGCCGAGTAAATTCTTTTTGCACGTTCAAGCAATTGAAGTCAAGAACTAGTTTATATTGTTAACTTTGTTGTTATTGTACATTAATAGTCTTTACAGTCTTCTATTAATTGGTTTCTGTTATCACTTCACCGTATAGCGAAACTAGACATAACATACATATTAGCAACTGTCATGTGTGACAAAGTCGGATTTTGGTCAATAATCGTCACTGTACATAATCGTTCCAATTAGGTACCGGATTGTGCAAGATTGCTCTTCGTTTGGGTAACAAATTGCTACTTTTTTTCGTGAAAAAAATTAAATCTTGCTATATTGATCATTTTCGAATTTTGAAAAAAGATTTAGATGCGAAAAAAATAAAGAAATTTAACGATGTTATTAGTTTTTTTGTAGGGTAAATATTCATGGAGTTATTCATATTTTTAAAAAAATGTCTTTTTTTACAAATGATCTTTTTTTGGAAAGCGTATTTCTCTCCATTGTTTAAAGACCGATATTTTATTTTTTTTATTTTTGAGGGCAAAATGCGGAAATCAAAAGCACCATGCGATTATTTTGTTCAGGAGAATACATATTAGGAAGGCAATCTGTGATTTTTAGCGTAGCTCATTAGAAATGTGTAACAGGGCGTAACAAAATAGTTGCGTCTAGTAAAAAAAAAAAGAAGCTGAAAAATAAAAAAAAGACATAGTTAAAAAAAAGACCTAGTGAAAAAAAAAAAAAAGAGCAAAGCAATAAAAGGTTCCTTATTCAAATGAAAACAATAATCTAACAGCAAATATACTTTATAGAAATGCAAATGCTTTTATGTTATAACAAAAGAATACTTGTATATTCTAAGAAGAAAGAAGCTTTGCTCACATTTTATTACAAGGCAGTTATAATTGACAAATACAAGCAAAAGTTTTTGTTTTTCAAGTAAATAGATTGCTTTATTATTTTTTATGACAGATAATATAATAGAATATATGTTTTTAAACTTATACTAGTTCATTACTTACTTTGTGTTTGCACATGATGTAATTTGCAATTAGCCATTAGCCATTAGAAACGTTAGCAGTGGCAGCTTCCTTTACTAAAAAGAGATTTTCAGCAGCAAGCAGTAATATAAGTTTGATATTCTTATAGCTTTATCATGTTGGAAAGAACAGCTTCTCTCATGAGGTTAATGTTCATCATCCGAATGTGTCCCATTAGGAATTTCTAATGTAAAAAAAAAAAAAAAAAGAAACCGATATTAGACTTGGTTGTTGTTATTTTTTTTTTATAAACTTACATTTGACCAATACTTGAGTTTTCTTTTGTATCTTTTGTATCTTGGGCATCTCGTGCATTCCATGAAACAAAACAAGGGAAAAAAAAAGGTTACTTTAAGCACCGACTTTGTTTTTTAAATTTAACGTTTTTTTTTTTATCAGGCATATTTTCTCTTTCTACCTATTTTCTTTACTATTTCCAAATTTAAAAAATATAAACATGAACAACTTCAACGCCACCAAAATTATTTGCACCTGTTCTGAATGCAGCAACCATCCCAATGGATTTAGAATGCTTGCAAAGAGAACTGTAAGAGGCCATGAACTTATCGACAGAGTTAGAAATAGAGGTTTTTGTTTTATTTTTTAATAAAAATCCAAATGTGCTAATGTTCAAAAAAAAAAAAAAAATAGAATCAAGAAGAGTATCTGAAGCTAACGACAACGGGGAGGAAACTGTCGAATACTCATCAGCCAGCAACTGAAGGTATATTTTTAATCAACAAAGTATTTAATATAAGAAAGGTTTTATTTATTGAAATGTATTTTGCAACTTGTTAGACGAAATGAATGTTGACGAAGAGGAGGGAATGAGTAATGAAGAACAGCTTCGTCACCTTTTGCTGTTGTTCATTGTGCTTTTTCAAGCAAAGCACCTCTCGGAGAAAGCCGGTGAAGACTTGTTGGCCTTTCTTTCCTTCTTTGTCCGTTCTCTTGGCCATGGTATGGAGATTCCTACAAAGATCTCTACTGCCCGTACTATGGTCAATTATTCCACTGCCAGCAATGGTTTGTCCCGTTTTCTTGTTTGCTCTGCTTGTCGAAGCGTTTACACTTCTGGAAGCTTGCATTCTCGCTCCTGTGGTTATGTACGCTTCCCTAACAACCCTTATCGACAAGCACAACCATGTGGAAATGCTCTTTTTGTAGGCAGCAGTTTAAAGCCAGTGCTTGAGTATCCCTACAACTCAATTACTGAGACTTTTAAAAAGTTCTTTATGCGACCCAGTTTTGAACAACAAATTGAGCAATGGAGAAGAAGATCAGTTGATGAAGATGTCATGTTCGACATATATGATGGCAGAGTTTGGAATCAGCTTGTGGATTCAAACGGGCAAATTTTTACCAGTCAACCAAGATCATTGATGGTATCCTTGAATGTGGATTGGTTCCAGCCAAGTGACAACATGAAGCATTCTAGTGGTGCCATTTACCTTGCAATCAACAATCTGCCAAGAAATACACGTATGAAGTTTTCCAACATCGTTTTGGCAGGTGTTATTCCTGGACCACATGAGCCCAATGATGATCAAATCCAAAACTTCTTGAAGCCATTGGTAGATGAATTGCTTGTACTGTACAATGGTGTTGTAATGCCCACTTACCAAAATCCTAACGGAGAAGTAGTTCGTGTGGCATTGATGTCCATCAATTGTGATATGCCTGCAGCAAGAAAAGTAGCTGGATACATGGGCGCCATGGCTACTAAAGCATGTAACAAGTGCTCAACTGCTTTTGGCCGTCTATCAACTGGTACCAGGTCTTCAAAGCCAAACTTTTCTGATTTCAACGATGAAAACTGGGTGCAAAGAACGTGGGAACAGCAAAGATTTGATGCGTATGACTGGTTGACTGCTACGCACAAGGCACAACAAGAAGAAAAACAGGCAAGTTCTGGTACAAAGTGGAGTGAAGTACATCGACTTCCTTACTTTGATGTGGTGAGATATGTAACTGTCGATCCAATGCATAACTTGTTTCTTGGAACACCCAAAAAAATGATTGAAGTCTGGCAGGATTTTGGCTTGCTTGTTTCTACTGATTTTCCAGCAATGGCAGCAGAGTCGACCACTATCATCGTTCCTCAGCAATATGCTAAGCTATCTGAAGGTATGTAATACTGCTTGATCGTGTTTATATATACATGGAATAAAGCTTTATTTCATGGTGGAGCAAAATACTTATTTTTTTTTCTTTTTTTTAAAAAAAAATAGGAAAAATCTCTGGTGCTTTTGCTAATATGAAATCAGATGAGTGGAGAACTTGGGTTGTTGTGCTGTCACCTTTCCTTCTCAAACAAAAACTGGCAGGTGAACATTTTACAAACTGGTTGCGGTATGTCGATGCTGTGAAGCTGGTCACTGGCCCTTCCATCACAGTAGAAGACATAGATACCGCACATCTATTGATGAAAAACTTTGGCAAGACCTGTGTCGAGCTGTATGGTGAATCTATGCCCACTCCAAATATGCATATGCATCTCCATTTGAAAGAAGCTTCCTGGACTTTGGTCCATCATACTCTTTTTGGCTTTATGGCTTTGAACGTCTTAATGGCGATATGAAACATACAAACATCAATTTTAAGACTGGATTTGAAACAACTTATGCTACTATGTTCATTCAAAATGTTCACACACAAGATCTAGTATATTCTTTACATTCCTTTATCAATTCAACAAACGAAGACATACTCCTACTAATTAAATTTATAGAAAAGATAGGTGAGGTTACGAATGACGAGAGTGGTTTAACGCCATTTGATTACTCTCGTTTCATAGACGGACCTAGCTTATTCAATTCAACAATAACTGGTAGTGAGCCTCTGCCACCCACATCCTTTCCTTTAAATTTCGACAATCGAACCCAACTTATACAGTAGGTGGAAAAATGGTCCGGATGTTTTTAAATTATTCACAAATATCGCTATAGATTTACCAAATCTCCATCAAATTGAACGAAGCAAGCATTATTTTGAAGAGAAAACGTTACTTTATTTGTTAGTAAAAACTTGATATGTCACACAAAAGTTCAAAAGGAGCTACAAAAGATCAAATATTTCAGCAACATCCGGACCATTTTTCAGGGTGTTCCATAATATCTGTTAGTAGTCTGTATATCCCCCTTTTGCTTGAATAACAGCTTTGATTCTATCCGACATACTGTCTATATGCTTTCTACAACCAACTTTTGTAAATCTCGCTCATTGTTCTTCAATTCGATCCCATAGTTCATGAACGCCTTTAGCTCTGGTTTCATACGCACTTAACCTTAGCTTCAGGTGATGCCAAATGTGTTCAATCGGGTTTAGATCAGGACTCTGAGCAGACAAACTGTAAATAAACTTGCTGTTGAAGTTGTTTTCTTCAAACCAAGCTTTTGCGACCTTTGACGTATGTTTCGGATGGTTATCCTGCTGGAAGTAGATGTTTTTAGGGTCATAACTGTAGTAATTTAGGATGTCCATTAGCGTTGTGTTCAATATATGTACATAATCTTCTTTCTTCATTGTTCCATCATAGATACCACAAGCATACCCAGGATCATCGTATGTAATACAGCTCCACATCATAACGCTACCTCCACCTCTTTTTATTGTTAAGTCAAGATGGTGGAATCGAAGCTTATCATGTACTCTCTTCCAGTGGTACTTCACACCGTCTGATCCCCAAATGTTTACCTTAGGCTCGTCAGAGAATACCATACGACATCAATCATCTTTTGTTCAATCCTTGTGGGCGTTGGCACATGCAAGTCGCTTTTTCATATGAATAGCCTTTAAAAACGGCTTGTGCTTCATAATACGGGTCTGGAATCCCGTCTATTTTAAAAGTTTTAAGCAAGAAGAGTAGCCAATTGCGCATCCAAGATCACATAAATATCGTTGTACACCCTTCCCCGTCTTTAATTTACCTGATATGGCTGATTGTCTAATGTAGGACTTGGTTGTAGCAGTAATTTCGGTCTTGCGGCCTGATTTAAGGGGCCTCATGTTAGGAAACCATCTTCGCTTATAGTCGCTGATGGTGCTTTTCTTGACTCCTGGCACTCGTTTTATGATGGATAAGTAAGAATGACCAGATTTGAGTAAGGACTTGATGTTATCTTGTACATCTAAACGCAAAGAACGAACCATGTTTGTATAAAACAGTAATAATAAAGAAAGAAGAAGAAAGCGTGCTAAATCAGCCAAAAAAATGCAGATATTTATATTTTTTTTATTATTAATATGAATCTAATGTATTATTAATCATCTGAAATAAAAGCGACGGCTTCTGAGTCAGCAGCATTGAATAATCTTGATAATTAAATTTCTATAGGGCACCCTGAAAAATGGTCCGGATGTTGCTGAAATATTTGATCTTTTGTAGCTCCTTTTGAACTTTTGTGTGACATATCAAGTTTTTACTAACAAATAAAGTAACGTTTTCTCTTCAAAATAATGCTTGCTTCGTTCAATTTGATGGAGATTTGGTAAATCTATAGCGATATTTGTGAATAATTTAAAAACATCCGGACCATTTTTCCACCTACTGTATGCCCAGAACACTATGAACAATTGATTAATTACTACACCTATACCTATGCACTCATCCCTGGCACATTTATCAGCAATATTATTCATTCATTTAAAAATATAAACTTGCTTGGACAAAAATATACGTCATCAAATAATAATTCAACTTCATCCTCCTGCATTATCCAAGCTATTATCAACAATGAAATACGCATTGGTCAAATTTCTTATTTTTGCACACATTCATTTAACAACTACACTCATTACTTTGCATTTGTCAATTGGTACAGCCATGCGACCCATCACTTTCCCTCCTTTGATGATACTGGCATTCAAGTATGGAAAAACCAGTTTGACCCAGTCTCACAACAAAATATACTTCCTGTTCACAAAATTCACAATCCAGTAGCAGTGAAGTCATATTTAGACAACCATATTCTTACACTTTCTCTCCCAAGACGGATCTACAGTGGCTCACAAAATTGTACAAGTGTTTTGCATTTTTTGCTTCAGTAGGATTTATCGACACTAAAACGATAAATAAGCTACAGCATGTTATACATCATTCGAAAGTATAGCTTCTTGGCGTTTTGCTAATATTATTTAGTCGGCGATAAAATCAGTTTTGATGGAGTTATGACCGTTTACAAATGCCGACTACACTTGTACAATTTTGAGACCGATGTTTTACAATAAGGTTTTTATTTAAAAGTGTGCGCTAATAGTTGATCCAAAGACCCTTATTTTCTATAATGTCAATACATCGTTGAGGCATAGTTTCAATATAAATTTGACATTCTTTTTCGGTAATTTCGTACTAAGTCTCGAACGTACGAGTCCATAGTTCATTCATAGAGATAGGAGGAAAATCGTACTGCTTAAACAAGCGTTTTTTTTAAGGTATTCCACATATTTTCAATTGGATTTAAGTCTGGAGACTGTGGAGGCCACTCCATTGTTGTAAAATCCTGTTTAGACAGCCATTCAGATACGATTTTGGACTTATGCTTCGGATCGTTATCTTGCATAAATTCAAAATCAGTCATTCTCAGGCCATTTTCTTTACAATAGTCGGTCATAGACTTCACCAAATCATCTTGCAGTACAGATAAATAGACACTCTTGTCCATATTCTTGCCTACGTCGACAATATACCCAACCCCGTACCAGCTAATACAGCTCCAAACCATAAGTGAGCCTCCACCATGTTTTACGGTTTGCTTTATATGCCTTCTTTTAAGCTTCTCATTTGGTTGTTTCCAAGCATAAAGCTTACCATCCGATCCAAAGCGATTAACTTTAGTCTCATCAGACCAAATCACGCGTTTCCAGTCTTCTATGGTCCAGTCAACGTGATTAAGAGCCCAGTCCAATCGCTTTCGTCTGTTTACTTCACTGAGCAATGGTTTTTGAGGCTTCACAAAAGAGGTTAAACCAGACCTACGCAACGATCTTCGAACTGTTTCAGCTGATACAATCTTTTGCAAGTCATTCTCAAGTGTGTTTCTGGCTTCTACTGCATTCTCTTGACCTTTAACAGTTACCAATCGGACTAAATACTGATCATCCCTGCTGCTGAGTAACTTGGGGCGACCTGCTTTAATGCTCTTTACTTCGTTTTTTATTGTTTTTCGAACATTCTGAACAGTTCCACGGCTTGCTCCAGTTATTTTTACTGTTTTTGATATAGAGTATCCGCTTTTTAAGCAGCTGATGATACGATTACGGAGATCTTCACTGATAGGTTGCATATTGGACGTTGGTACACTTTTATATAGCAGTTAGCTCCTGTAGATGTAAGTAAAATGGCAAAAAAGGAAAGAAAAACATACTTTGAGCATTGAAGAATAAAAAAAAATCTTTTCTGGTGGCTTACGCGCTGTGACGAGCAAGATTATAAGCTGATATTGAAATATTTGAAACGGTCCCAAAATTGTACAAGTGTAGTCGGCATTTGTAAACGGTCATAACTCCATCAAAACTGATTTTATCGCCGACTAAATAATATTAGCAAAACGCCAAGAAGCTATACTTTCGAATGATGTATAACATGCTGTAGCTTATTTATCGTTTTAGTGTCGATAAATCCTACTGAAGCAAAAAATGCAAAACACTTGTACAATTTTGTGAGCCACTGTATATGTAAAAAATATGTTGAAGCGTTCATTCATTTATTATTATTATTATTATTATTGTTATTATTATCGTTTTATTATATATTTTACTAAAGAATCATTCAATAGACTTTTTTTAAAAAATTTTATTCAATTTGTGAAGAAACAACAAACCAAGAAAAAAAAAAAGGGGGAAGAATGCCTACTACATTGAACTGGAAGTAGCAAAAGAGGAAGAAGCAGAAACAGAGGTTGGAAAACCAAGAGCAGAAGAAGAAAAAGCCCAGGAAGGAAAATCGGCATCATCAAGTTTGTCGGGGAACTCCACTTCAACGTGTTCTATTATTCTTCTAATAGTTGGTGGAGCCCCCTTTTTCTTCATCGACTCCTTGTATCTTTTTTGCAACTCTTCGTGGAATTGCACCACCTATAGATTAATTAAGGTATATTAGAAGATGAAATTTGTCAACAACATTTTGCTTACTTCGTTGCTTCTAAATGATGGCCGTTTGACCACGAACGTACGACCGTTCTCGTCCTCTGGTCCATCTTCTTCATCTGACGTCCAGTCAACAGTCAGAATTTTACCAGCGAACGGGAAACGGGCGTCGAACGCGGAAGGGTTAGCCATATAAACAGATCTCCTGTTAGAGAGTTTCTATCGTAAGGTATCAATGTAAGTATTTTCTATATTTTATAGTATAATCTTCAAAAATATTAAATACTCACCGTATTTATACGGCTACGACAGGTAGTTTTTGGTGAAACAACTGTCTTCCCCTTGGCCTTGCTCATCATGTAGGAATACTTGCTCCTAATTATTGCATTTACTTGTGAGGTGGTGAGCAAATCAAAACGATGGTGCTTTCTGGCTTGCTCATACAACAATGCCTTGACTTTTCTGTTATTTTTATGGGCGAAGGTAACGTCCAAGTCAAATTCGCTTCTGCGACCAACAACGTAATCACGGTAGTATTCTGCTAAATAGCTCTATATGACACAGAAAGGTATAAAATATAGTTATTAAATTACAATTACTAATTTAATAAATATGTCCTAAACTTACACTGCATTCTTTTTTGGCCGCGTCGATCTCAGCTTCTGAAGCTCGGTGTTACTGCTGCTGTTGCTGTTCCTGCTGCTGTTGCTGTTGCTGCAGCAATTGTTGGAATTGCTGTATCTGAGCAGCTATTATCTCTGGTGCGAGACCAGAGGCTGCTCTGATGGCTTCAGTACCAACAGGGCTCTCCAAGCGAGGAGCTGTAAAGCTACTGAAGCCTGCAACAGGAACAGAAGCGAAAACAGGAGCAGGAGCAAGAGTAGAAGCAGGAGCAGGAGCAGCAGAAACAGGAACAACGGTGGATGATGATCCAGCAATGCTCACGGAAATTTTTGCTCTCTTGGGAGCATTGCTGGGAACGTTGATGGGAGTGGCAGCACGACGAGACATTTTTTAAAACAAATTATATAAAAGGAAGAAAAAAAAAAAAAAAAACAGGAGTACAAAATAAATTGAAGATGAATACAAAACAAGGTGATACTCATTTATTTTACAAAAAAGCAAAGAAAAAAAAAGCCTTTGGTGTTAAAGATATTACATTTAAATAAAAAAAAAAGAAGAAAAAAGTTTAAACTGTTTATGAATAGTCTCTCTGAATGTTTCAATAGTTAAGCAGTATTAAAGAAGACTTATTTTTAATCGATAGTGGGTAACTGTAACACTGGTAAAATGAGGCTATAAAATAGTACTTTTTTTTTCCTTTTTTTTTTCCTTTTTTTTTCTTTTTTTTTTAAAACAAAACATTCTCTCTAAAAGGTAAGTTCTTAATATTATATGTACTCTATTATTGTTCTAATGGTACTTGTACTTTAGTAAAATTGTATTGGTTGCTTTCTTGATGTTTCAAATGGTCTTTATAAAGTCTTTTTCCCAGGATTATAGTTGCTTCTTCTTTTGCTTGTTAGTATAAGCTTGGCTGGTGTCTTTTTTTCTTTTTCTTTTTTTTTCTCATGGTCCATCTAAAGCAAGGTACTATTACTTTTACTATATACTCGATAACTAATAATTATTATAGAGGAGTACTGCTTCCTTTTTTTTTTTTTTTTACTTGTTGGTAAAGCTTAGCAAGGTTTTTCTCTTAGCCCATCTAAAGAAAGGTACTATCACTTTTATTATATATACTCAATAGCTAATAATTATTATAGATGTCTGCTGCTTTTTTACTTGTGAGTATACGCTTAGCTAGTTTTCTTCCCATGGTCTATCTAAAGAAAGGTACTATTACTTTTACTACATATACACGATAGCTAATAATTGTTATAGATGAATGCTGCTCTGCTTTGGCCTCTTTCTGTTTCTTTCCTAATTTTCGCTTTGGTTCTTAAGTACTGATGTCTTTTCTTTTGCTTTGAGTGCCCAAGTCCTTTTATTCTTGAATCCTTGAGCTTGGCTTTTTTTTTTTTTTTTTTTTTTTTTTTTTGAAAACTTCTTGAGTTCCACGAGATTAATTGATGTATTTTTAGATTAGATGCTGCTATTCTGGTGACATTAGGTAAGTCAAGTACACTGCTAAAACGCTAAGCAAAGAAATATCATATTTTGTTATTATTATTTTATTCAAATAAAAAAAAAGCTATTTTTTATAAACCAAATCCCTATTTTTTTGTATATATAAAGCAATATTTATTGCAATATGAATGGTCAATAAAGAAGTATATAAGCTATATGAGTGGTTTATAAAAGAGCAAAAAGACAAATAAAGTAGTGTTTTACAAAGCGTGATTGGTTGCCAAGCACCATTAGATATCAAATTGATAATAAACAAGAGCCACAACGTAACTGATGAAAGATCCATCTTGAAAGATCAGTTAACGAAAAAGTCTCCCAACAGTCTCCTGCGTTGGCCACAAATCTTGAACCATCAATTAACCAAAGGGCAAACAATAACTTACACGATTTGTGGCAGAGACAGGAGGCTGTGCGTGGATAAATCTCTTACCTGATTGTACACGATTGTAAATTATTTCACAAGATTGGTAAACAATTTGTTACCCAATTTACAGTATTATTTGCAGTGCGTCTTTAATTCCTTTTTCCCACTGCAAATAATCGTGCAAACTCTGCACACTGTTAATTTTTAGCAATATGCTTTTCTGTTTAACGATGCCAAAAGCTGTGATTGAATGGGTATTTATGCCGACGTCAATATCGGCACCCTTTAAGGACCTAAATGTCTGTCAATATATTCTGCGTCTCTGTATGGTGCCGATATTAACGAAAATGATGATCCATAGCTCTAAGTAGATTTATACAGACCCAATTGTCGTTCTGCGAAGGCGTCTCTCTTGTTAGCTGCTTTACATAGTCTATTCTACGTTATAAATAATTTGGCAACCAATGATACTTTTTAAATCATTACTTTATTTGTCTTTTTACTCTTTATAAACCACTCATATTGCCTTATATACAGTAGCGGACAAAACTGGTGCACAAAACTTTTTTTTAGCTTTTAACTACCATTACCTGCTCATGGTAATTGCAATAGTCATGAAACTGTACTAGAAGGAGGATATACTAGTCATTGTAATCTATGTATGTTCTAAGCATGACATTGTTAAAACTGAGCGATAAGCGTGCTTTCTATTTATAAAATTTTATATTTTCTAAAAACCGCAAAAGTGGCTAAAATCTTAGACTTTATATAATCATCTCATCTCTTGATATCATCGGATGTTCTTCTTTGCATATGCTAATAATATGCGTGTATATCACTTTCAGTAAAAGAACCCGGCTCTTTAACTATTCTTTTCCAAAGATCATCTACCCTTTTTGATCTAGTGTCGTATCATCATACCTTTGCCATCAATTGCCACCTGGCATGCTTAAGCGGACTTAGGCCGGGATTAGTGGCGGCTAAACTTGTAGCACAGAAGCGCTGTTATCAAATATTGAGTTTGTGACATGCGTTGACTTGTGCCTTGTGCCATTGTCATACTGAAACGAGAGATTACGACGTTTTAGACCACTATACGCTAGGCTTTTGTGGTATGAAGTAAGCGAAATATATGCGTATATTTATGAGTTCATTATACCATCATATACTTGACACACATATTCTGGTCCACAGTATCTAATACAGCCTTAAAACATAACAGAGCAGCCAGCATGCTTCATTGTTTGATCACCGTGGAAAAATCGCTAAGGTTGTTCGACTTGCTTTCAATATTAGTGTATACTACCTGCATCCATAATGTTCATATTTGTTTCATTGCTAAAGATAGTAGACTTCCAGCCCTCTATAGTATACAATGGCTTGTCGTGATACCACATTCATCGCTTTTTCCGACTTATACAGCTGATGAAATTCTTCGATTCCTTACTTCCAGACTCAAAATCTAGCTTCCTACAGTGCCTTCAGACGAACAGTTTGCTAATACTGTATCTTAAGGTCCTCAAAATGTGCTGAGCATCAGAAACTGTGTGTAACGGACCTTGTCCAAGCTTTAGGTTGATGACTGAACTAATAACTTTTCAGACTAAAAGCGGAATACCTTCATGATCACAAGACATTAAGTTTCTTTCTTTCCTCTTTCTCCTGTTGATTGTCCATTTAAAGATTCTTGTTATTCTAGAAATATCTGTTGTCGTACGAACTAAGTGTATTCGAGATCTCAGAGCTTCGTTTTTACAGTTGCTTATTTTCTTAAACATATAAGGCTAGTACTTTGTTATAGTGAATAGGGTAAAAACAAAAGGGGGGACTCAATGGGAAATACAAAATAAGTACAGTTTTATATATTTTTTAAGAGCTACTAAAATTCACTAATATGCTGTGAAATCTGAAAGCAAACGGGAGAGATATGGGGAAAATTGAAAGAAGGCTAGAGAAGCACTACATTTTTGGCGAAAATTGAAATATGCAAAAAATCACTAAAAATGACCTTTTGTCTGAGGGATGTCCGGCACAGTTCCGGTTTACATAACATAATGTATATTTTAGACTGTCTTTCAGATGGTATATGCCACAAAGGTCGCAGACATATGACGGAGATACAATGTTGATTTTAATTTTTGTGCACCAGTTTTGTCCGCTACTGTACTTCTTTATGAACCACTCATATTGCCTTATATATTTCTTTATGAACCACTTATATTGCTTTATATACTTCTTTATCGACCATTCATATTGCAATAAATATTGCTTTATATATACAAAAAAATAGGGATTTTGTTTATAAAAAATAGCTTTTTTTTTATTTGAATAAAATAATAATGACAAAATATGATATTTCTTTGCTTGTAACGTTTTAAAAGTGTACTTGACTTACCTAATGTCACCAGAATAGCAGCATCTAATCTAAAAATACATCAATTAATCTCGTGGAACTCAAAAAGTTCTCAAAAGAAAAAAAAGAAAACAAAAGAAAAAAAAAGAAAAAAAAAAGAAAAAAAAAAAAAAAAAAAAAAAAAGCCAAGCTCAAGGATTCAAAGACACAAGGACTCAAAGGCACAAGGACCTGGGTAATTAAAGCAAAAGAAGGAAATACATCAGTACTTAAGAACCAAAGTAAAAGCCAGGAAAGAAACAGAAAGAGGCCAAAGCAGAGCAACATTCATCTACAATAGATGTTAAATATCGTGTATATATAATAAAAGCAATAGTACCTTTCTTTAGATAGACCATGGGAAAAAAACTAGCTAAGCGTATACTCACAAGTAAAAAAAAGCAGCAGACATCTACAATAATTATTAGCTATGAAGGATATGTAATAAAAGTAATAGTACCTTTCTTTAGATGGGCTAAGAGAAAAACCTTGCTAAGCTTTACCAACAAGTAAAAAAAAAAAAAGGAAGCAGAACGCATCTATAATAAATATTAGTTATGGAGTATATAGTAAAAGTAATAGTACCTTGCTTTAGACGAACCACGAGATAAAAGAAGAAAAAAAGACACCAGCCAAGCTTATACCAACAAGTAAAAGAAGAAGCAACTATAATCCTGGGAAAAAGACTTTATAAAGACAATTTAAACTATAAAGAAAGCAACCAACACAACTTTACTAAAGTACAAGTACCATTAGAGCAATAATAGAGTATATATAATATTAAGAACTTACCTTTCAGAATAGATTTTTTTTTAAAAAAAAAAAGGAAAAAAAAAAAGGGAAAAAAAAGTACTTTTTTATAGCTTCATTTTACAAGTGTTACAATTATTTAGTATCAGTAAATTCTAATAACCATGAAAGCTCGTTTCAACTGCATTTTTTAACATAGTTCAGCTATTAAAATATTCAAAAAGCTTGTTTATATATTGTTAGACTTATTCTTTATCTAAATTTAACATCTTCAACCCTAATAGTGTTTTTTTTTTCTTTTTTTTTTAAAAAAAAAAAGAGTACAAAATAAACTGAAGAATATAAAAACAATGTAGCACATTCTTCTTTTTTCTTCTTCTTTATACTTTATTTTAAAAAATGTCTAGACGCGTCGCTACACCCATCAACGTTCCCAGCAATGCCCCAAAAAGGGCAAGAGTTTCTTCAAATATCGCTGGATCATCATCCACTGTTGTTCCTTCTTCCTCTTCTCTTTTCCCTGCTCCTGCTCCTGTTCCCGCTCCTGCTCCTGTTCCCGCTCCTGCTCCTGTTCCCGCTTCTGCTCCTGTTCCCGTTTCTGCTCCTGTGGCCGCTCCTGTTGCAACATTTGGTAGCCATACTGGTGCAGAGGCTATTGGAGCAGCCTCTAGTTTCACACCAGAGATGATGGCTGCCCAAATGCAGTTTTTTGCTCAAATGTGGCAACAGCAACAGCAGCAGCAGCAGCAGCAACATCCAGTTCAACAGCCACAGCAAGGGCAGCAGTATGTTTCTGTGGCTGAGATCAACAAGATCAAAAAGCAGTGTAGTGTAAGCTTAAAATTAAAGTATCAATTAGTAAATTCAATTTAGTAACTTTATTTCTTAATTTTTTCACTTACAGTAGGTGAAAAAATACGAGCAACCTTTTGGCAAAATCGACTTTTTTCGCTATATCAAAAGGTGCACGCCAACTACCGACTCGGGGCTCCTATGGTATATTTTCGGGGTCATGTGTCTTGAAACAGTAATGGTCTCATGTAGTAATACTGGAAATTGAGAGAGAGATAAGAATACGAATTTAAAAATTTGACTTCCGACCAGCTTAAATTATGTACGGTAATCATATGTTTACATTTAAATCAACAAAGAACATATCAGAAGACTATATAGCGTACTTGTATGGAACCGTGAGTGTTCCTCATTGTATCCATATAAAAGCAAGTGCAACTTCAGGAGCCCTTGGTTTCTTTTTTTTTGCTCAATTTCTCTCACTACTTCTCATCATCATGCCTAAATCTATACCAATGGAAAAGCAATCCAGAAATAAAAGATATATCACTAAATAGTATGAAGCCAGAGGATATCACAGATAAATATTACGTTCATTCTCGCACAGTTAAAAGATATGCTAGGAAGCTTTTTCCACGAAATTCACACCTGTCAGCTGGACGACATGCTATTGTCTCTTCTGCCATGAAGCACTATATCGAGCTGTGTATTATTACTGGTCATCGAACAATAGCGAAAGAGCTATTTAGGGAGTTGGGTAAGTTTGGTTACTTGTTGATGTACCGTTCAGGAGTAAACGCCCTGAGATCCATAAACTGCCGCCGAGAGCTAAAAAAAAAGAAGGCATTTTTAAAAAAGGATCATTGAAAAAAGCAGATGACCTGAGCAAAAAGGCATCGCAACTGGTCAAGTCAAGAGTGATGACCAGTGGCGTTCTCAGCTGAAGCAAAGACTAGCATCTAGTGATCAGATTGAGTAAAGTAGTATAGAGTAGTATAAAATGACATTTTGCTCCCTCATCACATCGACATTACAGTAAAGCACAGCAGCCGTAGGATGAACATGTGTTGTCACATAGCTACTCAGGGACCAGTTTAGACATGTCAGCTTTATGGCCATAACATAAACTCAACGACTTGTCTGCATATACTTAGCATTATTTACATGAATACGTTAGAGTACCATTATTTGAAGATATCTGATGTATACCTTCAGAGTGATAGCGGCGTAAAGTATAAGTTAAAATTCATAACTGTATAGGTACGCGGTATCAGTGTAAGGTATATAAATTATTGGTATGCTCAAAGTCTGGATCTAAATCATATAAAGCATGTTTGGCATCAGCTCAAATTTAATCTGACACCACATGAAGTCGGAGAAAGAGATGTCAGAAAGCTTTAGCAATTTGTGGATGTAGAGCGAAATAAACTCAATGCAAATGCTTGCAAGAGGTACATCAATAGTATGCCAGCCAAAGTGAAAGCAGTTATTAAAGCAAAGGGAAGATATAGAAAATATTAAATAAAGATAACGAATTTTGAAAAATCATCATTGGCTTTTTTATGACTGTCTTTCCCTTTTTAAAAAGCTTCTACATCAAGTACAGTCAATCTCTTTAGTGTATTATATGTATCTTTGTTGCCTTAATTAGTTTGCGTGATATCAAAGCTCTGGCGAATATGCACACAAAAATAAAAAGATATGAAGACAAATTGAACAGAGGTTGCTCGTATTTTTTCACCTACTGTACATTATAGGATCACATAGCTGATCACTACCGTGAATACTTGGTTGGCCGTGGCATCAAGTTTGATACGCTCAAGTCCATCACCGACAAGGCCAACAGAAAAGTAAAAAATCTGTTGCGCGATGAAGTCAGGAAGCACCAACGCTTCAATTGCCTGACTGATTCGCAGATATTCACCATGATTAGAAGTAAGTTCTATTACATGGTGGATAAGGCAAATGGGAAAGCTGTGGCGACACCAACGTCAGCCTGCCGCAGCCGCGTAAATGCAGTAAGTACTTGATATTCAAAAAATCATAATATAAAATGCCTATAATACTTATATCAATACTTTATGATAGAAACTCCTTAACAGGAGGATTGCTTACAACGCCAACCCAGCAGCATACCACGCCCGGTTCCCATTTGCCGAAAAGATCTTGACGGTTGCTTGGACCTCTGATGAGGAGGATGGCCCAGAAGATGAAGATGGCCGTACATTTATTGTCAAGCGGCCATCATTCAGAAGTGAAAGAGTAAGTATAACATATCAATAAACCTCTTTTTCTAATATACCTTAATTGCCTACAGGTAGTGGAATTCCACAAAGAGCTGCAGAAAGGGCACAAAGACTTGTTAAAGAAAAAGGGGGCTCCACCAGCTATTAGAAGAAGAATAGAAAATGTTGAGGTGGAGTTCCCTGATAAGCTCGACCATGAGTATTACCCTTCCTGGGCTTTTTCTTCCCCTGCTCTTGGCTTTCCAACTTCTGTTTCTGGTTCTTCCTCCTTTGCCGCCGTCAACCCAATGCCATAGGCATCCACTTTTTTTTTTCCTTTCCTTTTTGTTCCTTGTTTTGTTGTCGTTTTTCAAATTGAATAAACATTTGTTAAAAAAAAGCTAGTCTATTGAATGATTCTTTAGTAAAATATGTAATAAAATAAAAATAATAATAATAATATCGATAGATAAATGAATGATTTAATGGTTTTGCATATTTGTTACATATAAATTTTTCTTGGAAGAGAGAGAGTGAGGATGTGGTTATCGATGTATGATTTGACAGCAACAGGGTTATAAATTCGATGAATTGGAAGTATGCTAAGTCTTGACACTGGTTCATATTGATTCTTCCACACTTGGATGCCAGTACCATCGAAGGTGGGGAAATGCTGGGTCGCATGGCTGTACCAATTGACAAATGCAAAGTAATGAGTCATATTGTTAAATGAATGTGTGAAAAGATATGATATTTGACCAATGCGCAGTTGATTGTCGACAATGGCCTGAATGAATGATGAAGGTGATGATGAAAAGGAATCGTTAATTGCTGGCTGATAAAGTTGTCCAAGCAAAGTGATATTTTTAAATGAATGTATAGTAGTATCGATGTATGTATTAGTTGCATAGGTGTAGATATAATAGGCTTTTAAAGCTTCATAATGTTCATGGCATATAAGGTGTATTTTTTTGTTGTATTTTAAAGGATAGGAGGTTGGTGGCAGAGGCTCACTACCAGTAATCGTCGAATTGAATAAACTAGGCCCGTCTATGAAACGAGAGTAGTCAAATGGCGTTAAACCACTCTCATCACTCGTAACCTCGCCTATCTTTTCTATAGATTTCACTAATAGGAGCATGTCATTGTTGGTTGTGTTAATGAATGAATGTAATGAGTGTATGAGGTCTTGTGTATGAACATTTTGGATAAACATAATTGCATAGGTTGTTTCGAAGCCTGTCTTAAAATTAATGTTTATATTTTTTATGTTACCATTAAGGCGTTCGAAACCATAAAGCCAAAAGGCATAAGAAGGACCAAAGTCCAAAAAGCATTCCTTGAGATGCATATGCATGTGCATGTTTGGTGTTGCCATAGAGTTTCCATATAGTCGAACACAAGTCTTGCCAAAATTTTTAAAGAGTGAATGGGCTATGTCTATGTCTTCATTTGTAACAAGGGGCCCAGTGACCAATTTCACCGCTTCAACGTACAGCATCCAATTGTCAAAGTGCTCTCTTGCCAGTTTCTGTTTCAAGAGAAATGGCGACAGCACAACGCACCACGTTCTCCACTCGTCTGATTTCATGTTACTGAAACAACTTTCAATCTTGGCTTTTTTTTTTTAAAAAAAAAATAATTGTTAGCTTGAACATTGTTTTAATCGCAAGATTAAATAAAAAATTAAACAAAAAAACAATAGCAGCAATATAAAATTAAAATCCTTCTTTATTGCAGATTTCTTTATATTGCGAAAAGGCCTCGCTTTATGGATAAAAAGTTGGCATCTATTTACATTCTTTGTGAGCGTAGATATAAAAGATATAGACTCGGTCACGATGTCGTGCTGAAGAACCAATGATTAAGCTAAAGCTTGTCGATGTTCTAATATATGCATCTGAAGTTGAACAATAGAAATAATGGGTGATTGGGACTTCAGGCCACGATGGATAAATCATTAGATATACAGTTCAATCGGAGATATATTTACAGTCCAAATATGGAAACAAGGGTTTTTGAGTATGGAGAATACGATGCCGCAGTTTAAATATTAAAATTCCGACATATTGCTGCTCTAATCGCAGAATTTGGCACTTTTTCCATGTTCCGTAAATGTAGTCCAATCCTGTTATCACGTAGCTTATCCATTAGGTACCAGACATTGTAATTAATGCACTCAATCATAAAACTTTTGATTTTCTCTGCATCACTTCGGCTAGCTTTTTTAAAATACGTATACACGAAATTTTCTTTAAATTTGGCATAAAATAGTCATTGAAAGTAATGAAAGAGATACACAGAACAATATTAGTATTTAGTTACGGTTAAAAAGCATCTTGCAACCCATGAAGAGCATAAATTAATTTAACTGTAAGTGGGACACAATCATATTATTTTCTCGTTCTGACAGATAGTTAAAATAGCTTGGTTGGAAAAGTGTGGTCTTCCCAAAGTGATGATCCTGGGTTCGATACCCGGATGTGGATGATTGTTTTTATCGGAAATTTTGATCCTTCAACATTTTTGTTCACGGAATTTTAATTCGACGTAAGCCACAAAGGAAAAGAAGTTATCCCTTAAAATTTTTTTCTTTTCTCTTTCGTTTTTTTTTTGTTTTCTTTTTTTCCTTTTTTTTTCCTTTTTTCTTTTTGTAACTGAAGGTAAGTTTAATATAGTATTTAATGTAGTATTGTTTTCAATACTAATTTTTATCATCTTTGTAAAACATTGAATTGTTTAAATATTTTTATTCAAACTGAACGCAGAGTATTATACAAGATGTCAACAAACAACAATAATTTAACTTCAAATGGACCAAGCTCAAGAGTCGTACCAAACGGTGAATTAGAAAGAGAAGCAATTACAGTTTCTTACGAATCTTGTTGGAAGTAAGTGTCTTTTTTTTTTTACAAAAATATGTTTACTAATTTTTTTTTAGTTTTTTAAGACGTATTGGAGCTATTTCTACTCAACCAGAGGTTAGATGTCCTAAGTGCAGCGAAATAATGCGTGGTCCAACATGGAGAGCATCCCGTAACCAATACCAATTTCGTTGTTATAATCGTGCTGTGCATCCTACAGAAGTATCTCAATCTGTTACAAAAAGTTCGATGTTTTACCGCAAGAGATGCGACATCCGTATCACATTGAAGGTTATATTTCGCCTTACGATGAACCAAGAAAGATTTTCAACGATATACAGAGACCTTTCCATTGACTACAAGATAATATCCCAGCTATACCGAGATCTTATTGTTGTATTTGAAAGCGATTTGTTAAGACATAATCCAATTATGTTAGGTAAGTTATAAATATTTCTTTTATATCTTTATTAATTTATGTGATATAGGTGGGCCAGGTGTAGATCATGTCCAAATAGACGAATCGAAATTTGGTAAAAGAAAGTACCATAGAGGCCATCGAGTAGAAGGTGTATGGGTTTTGGGCATGGTCGAAGCTATTGCCCTAGGTACAAATAGGGTTGTGACAGTATCACAAGCAAACGGCGTTACTGAAACAAGATTGGTACCTCAGTTCAAAGCAGGCCGCAGGTTTTTATGCACTGTTCCAAACAGAAATGCACGCACCCTTATACCAATCATTCGAAAGTATGTTGTTCCAGGTACAACAATCCGAACGGATGGCTGGCGTGCCTATAGTGGCTTACACCCTAGGGAGCGGTACAATGCCCGCACTGGAGCGCTTCAAGTTGCAATGATGGATAGTGAGCAACATATTTACAGGCATCAAGTAGTTAATCATTCCCTTGGGTTTGCTACGGAAGATCAAGTTCACCAAAATAATACTCAAGGGATGATTAACACAAACATTATAGAAGGATTGTGGGCTGATGTCAAAAGAGAAATGCAAGCTAGGCATCGTACAAAGCTCGAGTGTCCTTATAGACTAATGGAATACTTGTGGCGTTACGAAAACCGTAACCAAATTTGGAGGGCTTTAGTGCGTGGTCTAGGGGAGGTATCGTTTCCTGATATGCCAAGACAAAGAAACAGAGATGTAGAAGTTGAGAATTATCAACTCATAACAGAAGAAGAAGGAAGTGAAGAGGTGATGGAAGGTGATCCAACTGATGAAATGAACAACAACCACGAAATTGACAGTAAATATAAAAAAAATGTGATAGTCTTATATTTGTCTAAATTAACATAATAATAATTTCTGCATAATAGTCGATATTGGTGAAGACACAGATACGGATGATATTGATAATGATCCAGATTATCAAGCAGAAGTACAGTCACCTCCATTACGTCGCCGTAGGCTTAATAGAAGAACTGATGTTGCAGTTGTGATAGAAGACGAGAGCAGTGCTTTACCTAATTCTGACAACAATAGTGTCCTTTCGGTCGAACAAGCTACAAGTAGATTACTGGAAGTTGTGCGAAACCGAGATATAGATAACTTTCAAGCAGCATCAGAAGCATTGTACAATGCTATGATCACAGAGCAAAGTACTTCAAACGCAACATAATAAACGTAAAAGATATTAGAAAACACGAACATTTTTTTATAAAGATATCTGTTACATACCTTTTCGATGTGTTAGAGTTACTTTACTGTAAATTGCTTAAACTTATATGAAGCGACTACCCTTTATTTTATGTAATCAGTGCATAAATATGGACAACTAGGAGTTCAGGCCACGATGGATAAATCCTTGGATCTGGAGTTAAATCGGAGCTAGAATCGCAATCTAAGAACAAAAACATATACTTTAGGTCATTGTGCATCCATTGAAACTATTTTTGTATTCAAATTCCGACTTTTTGTTATCAGTATTTGCATTTGAAAATAGGCGGTATGAATAAAATTTTGGCGCTCTTGATATCCATGAGATCTTTATGGATTTTAATGAAATTTTGAACAATTGTGTAACAATATGTTCCAAAAATAGGCATAAATTTTTGTTTTATTTATTACCATTTGTGGTAGAGAAATAGGTCAAAAACTAACGCAAAAAAATATAAATGTCGGAGTTTATAGCGGAAAGTTTGTACATCTATTTTTGATAACCGTATCGTTTGGTCTGCAATAGTTTATAAAAAACTTTCAAGATATGGTAGGTTTATAGGGCTCCTAAATTTGTAGCATATTCGCACTTTTGTTAACATTGCGGAGCGAATATTTGATTTCACACTCCGAGACTTTGGGAAACTACTTATCTTGTTATGCTTTGCGTGTGGTAAAATTTTTAACAGAATCTAAAAAATTGAGTTTTGGGCACTCCGGCACTGTAAGCATCTGGTTTCCTCAGCTTGGCCTTGTTTACTTTTGTGAAGGATTAATGCTCCCAAACCACTTTGTACGTTCTTTGGACTCTAATTGCACTAATTAATGGCTGTTATAGAGAACATCATTATGACTGCCAAAAGTTTTCCGACCTAATTAGGATTCGTAGCTTACATGCTATAACTAGGGCTTCTTATAAAGAGGCATCATCCATTGTTCGGGTATGCATGCCACATAAAAGCTTGTTCTCAAGTATCTTTTGAAAAATATGAAATAAATACTAATACTTTTAGCTAAATGCATCATTTTTATCATGCGAGAATCAGATTATTTCTTCGATTTTTAAAAGGTTTTTATTTTTGGCTATGGCTCCAATATTAGTTGTAAAAAGAAAAAAAAAAAAAAAAAACTAACTGTAATTATTGCATAATTGTTAAAATAATAAAAGAAAAGGTGGAAACAAAGATTGGGAAACAATTTGAACACTTTGGATCTAATCTTTATTCAGCTTAAGTTAAAAGTAAAAATTACACTAACTGAAGGCAGATATTCATATCTTATTGAGTGAGGAATATTTCCATTATAAAAAGATAAAATCTAAACGAAATGATAAAAGTTAATGTCAATATAAGTTCATATTATTATGCAAATTATATGACTTTGTAAGGTTTTCAATATTGATACTAATACAACACACATTTATTAATTTTAGGATTTATGATAATTTTTAATTTACTCTTAATATTTAAATAATTATTATTTTTACATTAGTTGTTTCTCACCAATTTACTGTATTTATGAAAATGGTATGAATTATATTAAACAATATCTTTTTAGTATTTGTTTTCTTTTTAATTTTGTAAAAAAAATAATATGAATTAGAATGTTTCTCAGTGGCTTAATATTCTCTATTGTAAGCGTTCCTTTAACTGGCAAGTACTTTAGCAAATGTCATTTATAATTATTGTTGTAAAAAGCTTTCGTCTGTTCGTTTGTACGCCTGTTATATATTATCTTTTACTCTGGGATTTTTTCACTGATTTAAATAACGTTATTCCAATTATGTAAAATATTAGAGAAATACCTGACATTTGATTGGATTTTGTTACTTTAGTTAATACTTCTTATCAAAGAACTCTCATTAATACAAAGCATATTCTGAAAGAACATGTTTAATTGGAATTGATTATATGGCCTTATTTAAATAAACTTATGTTTTATTTTATTTTAATTATGATCTTATATTAAGACTTGTATTTGTCAGTATTAACTGCAATCAGATTCTGTTCTAAAATGATAAGAGCATATATATTATTATATAACAATGCGATATTATTCGTGAATATACTTTAAAAATATTAATTCATACCGTTTTTAGCATATTTTGTTAATTACAAACTTATTTTTAATTTAATTTTAAAATGTTCTTATTAAATGTGTTATTCTCATTATAATTCGTATTCAAAAAAAGTTAAATTCTGTTATTCGATCCGATACATTTTTCATTGCTATTTAGTTTTTTATTGCATGTGTATTTATATTCGATAATAGGTATAAAAAAGAAACTAAAATAGTCTGTAATATTTAGGCAAAGAAAAATTATAAGCAAGAGCATAATAGTGCTTTTGGTTTGCAAATAAAATTTAACTTATATTTATGCACTGATTACATAAAATAAAGGGTAGTCGCTTCATATAAGTTTAAGCAATTTACAGTAAAGTAACTCTAACACATCGAAAAGGTATGTAACAGATATCTTTATAAAAAAATGTTCGTGTTTTCTAATATCTTTTACGTTTATTATGTTGCGTTTGAAGTACTTTGCTCTGTGATCATAGCATTGTACAATGCTTCTGATGCTGCTTGAAAGTTATCTATATCTCGGTTTCGCACAACTTCCAGTAATCTACTTGTAGCTTGTTCGACCGAAAGGACACTATTGTTGTCAGAATTAGGTAAAGCACTGCTCTCGTCTTCTATCACAACTGCAACATCAGTTCTTCTATTAAGCCTACGGCGACGTAATGGAGGTGACTGTACTTCTGCTTGATAATCTGGATCATTATCAATATCATCCGTATCTGTGTCTTCACCAATATCGACTATTATGCAGAAATTATTATTATGTTAATTTAGACAAATATAAGACTATCACATTTTTTTTATATTTACTGTCAATTTCGTGGTTGTTGTTCATTTCATCAGTTGGATCACCTTCCATCACCTCTTCACTTCCTTCTTCTTCTGTTATGAGTTGATAATTCTCAACTTCTACATCTCTGTTTCTTTGTCTTGGCATATCAGGAAACGATACCTCCCCTAGACCACGCACTAAAGCCCTCCAAATTTGGTTACGGTTTTCGTAACGCCACAAGTATTCCATTAGTCTATAAGGACACTCGAGCTTTGTACGATGCCTAGCTTGCATTTCTCTTTTGACATCAGCCCACAATCCTTCTATAATGTTTGTGTTAATCATCCCTTGAGTATTATTTTGGTGAACTTGATCTTCCGTAGCAAACCCAAGGGAATGATTAACTACTTGATGCCTGTAAATATGTTGCTCACTATCCATCATTGCAACTTGAAGCGCTCCAGTGCGGGCATTGTACCGCTCCCTAGGGTGTAAGCCACTATAGGCACGCCAGCCATCCGTTCGGATTGTTGTACCTGGAACAACATACTTTCGAATGATTGGTATAAGGGTGCGTGCATTTCTGTTTGGAACAGTGCATAAAAACCTGCGGCCTGCTTTGAACTGAGGTACCAATCTTGTTTCAGTAACGCCGTTTGCTTGTGATACTGTCACAACCCTATTTGTACCTAGGGCAATAGCTTCGACCATGCCCAAAACCCATACACCTTCTACTCGATGGCCTCTATGGTACTTTCTTTTACCAAATTTCGATTCGTCTATTTGGACATGATCTACACCTGGCCCACCTATATCACATAAATTAATAAAGATATAAAAGAAATATTTATAACTTACCTAACATAATTGGATTATGTCTTAACAAATCGCTTTCAAATACAACAATAAGATCTCGGTATAGCTGGGATATTATCTTGTAGTCAATGGAAAGGTCTCTGTATATCGTTGAAAATCTTTCTTGGTTCATCGTAAGGCGAAATATAACCTTCAATGTGATACGGATGTCGCATCTCTTGCGGTAAAACATCGAACTTTTTGTAACAGATTGAGATACTTCTGTAGGATGCACAGCACGATTATAACAACGAAATTGGTATTGGTTACGGGATGCTCTCCATGTTGGACCACGCATTATTTCGCTGCACTTAGGACATCTAACCTCTGGTTGAGTAGAAATAGCTCCAATACGTCTTAAAAAACTAAAAAGGGTGATTGGGACTTCAGGCCACGATGGATAAATCATTAGATATACAGTTCAATCGGAGATATATTTACAGTCCAAATATGGAAACAAGGGTTTTTGAGTATGGAGAATACGATGCCGCAGTTTAAATATTAAAATTCCGACATATTGCTGCTCTAATCGCAGAATTTGGCACTTTTTCCATGTTCCGTAAATGTAGTCCAATCCTGTTATCACGTAGCTTATCCATTAGGTACCAGACATTGTAATTAATGCACTCAATCATAAAACTTTTGATTTTCTCTGCATCACTTCGGCTAGCTTTTTTAAAATACGTATACACGAAATTTTCTTTAAATTTGGCATAAAATAGTCATTGAAAGTAATGAAAGAGATACACAGAACAATATTAGTATTTAGTTACGGTTAAAAAGCATCTTGCAACCCATGAAGAGCATAAATTAATTTAACTGTAAGTGGGACACAATCATATTATTTTCTCGTTCTGACAGATAGTTAAAATAGCTTGGTTGGAAAAGTGTGGTCTTCCCAAAGTGATGATCCTGGGTTCGATACCCGGATGTGGATGATTGTTTTTATCGGAAATTTTGATCCTTCAACATTTTTGTTCACGGAATTTTAATTCGACGTAAGCCACAAAGGAAAAGAAGTTATCCCTTAAAATTTTTTTCTTTTCTCTTTCGTTTTTTTTTTGTTTTCTTTTTTTCCTTTTTTTTTTTCCTTTTTTCTTTTTGTAACTGAAGGTAAGTTTAATATAGTATTTAATGTAGTATTGTTTTCAATACTAATTTTTATCATCTTTGTAAAACATTGAATTGTTTAAATATTTTTATTCAAACTGAACGCAGAGTATTATACAAGATGTCAACAAACAACAATAATTTAACTTCAAATGGACCAAGCTCAAGAGTCGTACCAAACGGTGAATTAGAAAGAGAAGCAATTACAGTTTCTTACGAATCTTGTTGGAAGTAAGTGTCTTTTTTTTTTTACAAAAATATGTTTACTAATTTTTTTTAGTTGGACAACTAGGAGTTCAGGCCACGATGGATAAATCCTTGGATCTGGAGTTAAATCGGAGCTAGAATCGCAATCTAAGAACAAAAACATATACTTTAGGTCATTGTGCATCCATTGAAACTATTTTTGTATTCAAATTCCGACTTTTTGTTATCAGTATTTGCATTTGAAAATAGGCGGTATGAATAAAATTTTGGCGCTCTTGATATCCATGAGATCTTTATGGATTTTAATGAAATTTTGAACAATTGTGTAACAATATGTTCCAAAAATAGGCATAAATTTTTGTTTTATTTATTACCATTTGTGGTAGAGAAATAGGTCAAAAACTAACGCAAAAAAATATAAATGTCGGAGTTTATAGCGGAAAGTTTGTACATCTATTTTTGATAACCGTATCGTTTGGTCTGCAATAGTTTATAAAAAACTTTCAAGATATGGTAGGTTTATAGGGCTCCTAAATTTGTAGCATATTCGCACTTTTGTTAACATTGCGGAGCGAATATTTGATTTCACACTCCGAGACTTTGGGAAACTACTTATCTTGTTATGCTTTGCGTGTGGTAAAATTTTTAACAGAATCTAAAAAATTGAGTTTTGGGCACTCCGGCACTGTAAGCATCTGGTTTCCTCAGCTTGGCCTTGTTTACTTTTGTGAAGGATTAATGCTCCCAAACCACTTTGTACGTTCTTTGGACTCTAATTGCACTAATTAATGGCTGTTATAGAGAACATCATTATGACTGCCAAAAGTTTTCCGACCTAATTAGGATTCGTAGCTTACATGCTATAACTAGGGCTTCTTATAAAGAGGCATCATCCATTGTTCGGGTATGCATGCCACATAAAAGCTTGTTCTCAAGTATCTTTTGAAAAATATGAAATAAATACTAATACTTTTAGCTAAATGCATCATTTTTATCATGCGAGAATCAGATTATTTCTTCGATTTTTAAAAGGTTTTTATTTTTTGGCTATGGCTCCAATATTAGTTGTAAAAAAGAAAAAAAAAAAAAAAAACTAACTGTAATTATTGCATAATTGTTAAAATAATAAAAGAAAAGGTGGAAACAAAGATTGGGAAACAATTTGAACACTTTTGGATCTAATCTTTATTCAGCTTAAGTTAAAAGTAAAAATTACACTAACTGAAGGCAGATATTCATATCTTATTGAGTGAGGAATATTTCCATTATAAAAAGATAAAATCTAAACGAAATGATAAAAGTTAATGTCAATATAAGTTCATATTATTATGCAAATTATATGACTTTGTAAGGTTTTCAATATTGATACTAATACAACACACATTTATTAATTTTAGGATTTATGATAATTTTTAATTTACTCTTAATATTTAAATAATTATTATTTTTACATTAGTTGTTTCTCACCAATTTACTGTATTTATGAAAATGGTATGAATTATATTAAACAATATCTTTTTAGTATTTGTTTTCTTTTTTAATTTTGTAAAAAAAATAATATGAATTAGAATGTTTCTCAGTGGCTTAATATTCTCTATTGTAAGCGTTCCTTTAACTGGCAAGTACTTTAGCAAATGTCATTTATAATTATTGTTGTAAAAAGCTTTCGTCTGTTCGTTTGTACGCCTGTTATATATTATCTTTTACTCTGGGATTTTTTCACTGATTTAAATAACGTTATTCCAATTATGTAAAATATTAGAGAAATACCTGACATTTGATTGGATTTTGTTACTTTAGTTAATACTTCTTATCAAAGAACTCTCATTAATACAAAGCATATTCTGAAAGAACATGTTTAATTGGAATTGATTATATGGCCTTATTTAAATAAACTTATGTTTTATTTTATTTTAATTATGATCTTATATTAAGACTTGTATTTGTCAGTATTAACTGCAATCAGATTCTGTTCTAAAATGATAAGAGCATATATTATTATATAACAATGCGATATTATTCGTGAATATACTTTAAAAATATTAATTCATACCGTTTTTAGCATATTTTGTTAATTACAAACTTATTTTTAATTTAATTTTAAAATGTTCTTATTAAATGTGTTATTCTCATTATAATTCGTATTCAAAAAAAGTTAAATTCTGTTATTCGATCCGATACATTTTTCATTGCTATTTAGTTTTTTATTGCATGTGTATTTATATTCGATAATAGGTATAAAAAAGAAACTAAAATAGTCTGTAATATTTAGGCAAAGAAAAATTATAAGCAAGAGCATAATAGTGCTTTTGGTTTGCAAATAAAATTTAACTTATATTTATGCACTGATTACATAAAATAAAGGGTAGTCGCTTCATATAAGTTTAAGCAATTTACAGTAAAGTAACTCTAACACATCGAAAAGGTATGTAACAGATATCTTTATAAAAAAATGTTCGTGTTTTCTAATATCTTTTACGTTTATTATGTTGCGTTTGAAGTACTTTGCTCTGTGATCATAGCATTGTACAATGCTTCTGATGCTGCTTGAAAGTTATCTATATCTCGGTTTCGCACAACTTCCAGTAATCTACTTGTAGCTTGTTCGACCGAAAGGACACTATTGTTGTCAGAATTAGGTAAAGCACTGCTCTCGTCTTCTATCACAACTGCAACATCAGTTCTTCTATTAAGCCTACGGCGACGTAATGGAGGTGACTGTACTTCTGCTTGATAATCTGGATCATTATCAATATCATCCGTATCTGTGTCTTCACCAATATCGACTATTATGCAGAAATTATTATTATGTTAATTTAGACAAATATAAGACTATCACATTTTTTTTATATTTACTGTCAATTTCGTGGTTGTTGTTCATTTCATCAGTTGGATCACCTTCCATCACCTCTTCACTTCCTTCTTCTTCTGTTATGAGTTGATAATTCTCAACTTCTACATCTCTGTTTCTTTGTCTTGGCATATCAGGAAACGATACCTCCCCTAGACCACGCACTAAAGCCCTCCAAATTTGGTTACGGTTTTCGTAACGCCACAAGTATTCCATTAGTCTATAAGGACACTCGAGCTTTGTACGATGCCTAGCTTGCATTTCTCTTTTGACATCAGCCCACAATCCTTCTATAATGTTTGTGTTAATCATCCCTTGAGTATTATTTTGGTGAACTTGATCTTCCGTAGCAAACCCAAGGGAATGATTAACTACTTGATGCCTGTAAATATGTTGCTCACTATCCATCATTGCAACTTGAAGCGCTCCAGTGCGGGCATTGTACCGCTCCCTAGGGTGTAAGCCACTATAGGCACGCCAGCCATCCGTTCGGATTGTTGTACCTGGAACAACATACTTTCGAATGATTGGTATAAGGGTGCGTGCATTTCTGTTTGGAACAGTGCATAAAAACCTGCGGCCTGCTTTGAACTGAGGTACCAATCTTGTTTCAGTAACGCCGTTTGCTTGTGATACTGTCACAACCCTATTTGTACCTAGGGCAATAGCTTCGACCATGCCCAAAACCCATACACCTTCTACTCGATGGCCTCTATGGTACTTTCTTTTACCAAATTTCGATTCGTCTATTTGGACATGATCTACACCTGGCCCACCTATATCACATAAATTAATAAAGATATAAAAGAAATATTTATAACTTACCTAACATAATTGGATTATGTCTTAACAAATCGCTTTCAAATACAACAATAAGATCTCGGTATAGCTGGGATATTATCTTGTAGTCAATGGAAAGGTCTCTGTATATCGTTGAAAATCTTTCTTGGTTCATCGTAAGGCGAAATATAACCTTCAATGTGATACGGATGTCGCATCTCTTGCGGTAAAACATCGAACTTTTTGTAACAGATTGAGATACTTCTGTAGGATGCACAGCACGATTATAACAACGAAATTGGTATTGGTTACGGGATGCTCTCCATGTTGGACCACGCATTATTTCGCTGCACTTAGGACATCTAACCTCTGGTTGAGTAGAAATAGCTCCAATACGTCTTAAAAAACTAAAAAAAAATTAGTAAACATATTTTTGTAAAAAAAAAAAGACACTTACTTCCAACAAGATTCGTAAGAAACTGTAATTGCTTCTCTTTCTAATTCACCGTTTGGTACGACTCTTGAGCTTGGTCCATTTGAAGTTAAATTATTGTTGTTTGTTGACATCTTGTATAATACTCTGCGTTCAGTTTGAATAAAAATATTTAAACAATTCAATGTTTTACAAAGATGATAAAAATTAGTATTGAAAACAATACTACATTAAATACTATATTAAACTTACCTTCAGTTACAAAAAGAAAAAAGGAAAAAAAAAAGGAAAAAAAGAAAACAAAAAAAAACGAAAGAGAAAAGAAAAAAATTTTAAGGGATAACTTCTTTTCCTTTGTGGCTTACGTCGAATTAAAATTCCGTGAACAAAAATGTTGAAGGATCAAAATTTCCGATAAAAACAATCATCCACATCCGGGTATCGAACCCAGGATCATCACTTTGGGAAGACCACACTTTTCCAACCAAGCTATTTTAACTATCTGTCAGAACGAGAAAATAATATGATTGTGTCCCACTTACAGTTAAATTAATTTATGCTCTTCATGGGTTGCAAGATGCTTTTTAACCGTAACTAAATACTAATATTGTTCTGTGTATCTCTTTCATTACTTTCAATGACTATTTTATGCCAAATTTAAAGAAAATTTCGTGTATACGTATTTTAAAAAAGCTAGCCGAAGTGATGCAGAGAAAATCAAAAGTTTTATGATTGAGTGCATTAATTACAATGTCTGGTACCTAATGGATAAGCTACGTGATAACAGGATTGGACTACATTTACGGAACATGGAAAAAGTGCCAAATTCTGCGATTAGAGCAGCAATATGTCGGAATTTTAATATTTAAACTGCGGCATCGTATTCTCCATACTCAAAAACCCTTGTTTCCATATTTGGACTGTAAATATATCTCCGATTGAACTGTATATCTAATGATTTATCCATCGTGGCCTGAAGTCCCAATCACCCTTTGCTTGTTCTTGGGTATGTAAATACATTAAAGCCTTATGGTCAGTACGTAATTCAAATTTATTTCCCCCATAAAAACTCACGATATTTTTCTAGTGCAAACACTACCGCGTACAGTTCACGTTTAGTTGTATTCCACTTACGTTGAGAGGGTGACAAAGATTTAGATGCAAATGCAATATGTAAAGTTCTATTCAGCTCATCTCTTTGGGTCAATACTGCACCAACACCATATTGTGAGGCATCAGTAGCCACATAGAATTTTTTGGATAAGTCTGGAGTGTGCAACAGTGTCTTTGATTTTAGAATCTCTTTCAAAGCAATGAATGCATCAGTATGTTCTTGTGTCCAGTTGTTCTCTACATAAGGATCATTACGAAGTCTGTCGATAGGTGCAGCTACACGAGAGATTAAAGGTATAAAGTCTCTCATATATGATACAATGCCCATTAATCGCATTACTTCTTTTTTATTGCGTGGTATAGGCCAACTATCAATGTTTGTTAAGCGGCGTGGATCTACTTTGATGATACCACCACTTTCAACTACAAATCCTAAAAGATAGATTGATCGTTGATACCAACTGCATTTCTTTACATTGATTTTTAGGTTGACGGAAGTTAATCGTTCAAT
The DNA here is from genome assembly GCA_024220505.1 of Rhizopus arrhizus. Taxonomy (NCBI): domain Eukaryota; kingdom Fungi; phylum Mucoromycota; class Mucoromycetes; order Mucorales; family Rhizopodaceae; genus Rhizopus; species Rhizopus arrhizus. The sequence continues at coordinate 1,598,507 of JAKZZE010000007.1, read as the reverse complement.
CACCTTTCTTACATTCGAAGCATGGTTTTCAGCTGTTCCTTTAATTACACAGTCATCAACATAGGTCTCGATGAAATCCATATCTGCAAAGAGTATTTTCATCACTTTACAGAATATTGCAGTAACTGTTTTTAGACCGAAACAACATCCTTGGAAGGTACAGTAGCGGACAAAACTGGTGCACAAAACTTTTTTTTAGCTTTTAACTACCATTACCTGCTCATGGTAATTGCAATAGTCATGAAACTGTACTAGAAGGAGGATATACTAGTCATTGTAATCTATGTATGTTCTAAGCATGACATTGTTAAAACTGAGCGATAAGCGTGCTTTGAATTTATAAAATCTTATATTTTCTAAAAACCGCAAAAGTGGCTAAAATCTTAGACTTTATATAATCATCTCATCTCTTGATATCATCGGATGTTCTTCTTTGCATATGCTAATAATATGCGTGTATATCATTTTCAGTAAAAGAACCCGGCTCTTTAACTATTCTTTTCCAAAGATCATCGACCCTTTTTGATCTAGTGTCGTATCATCATACCTTTGCCATCAATTGCCACCTGGCATGCTTAAGCGGACTTAGGCCGGGATTAGTGGCGGCTAAACTTGTAGCACAGAATCGCTGTTATCAAATATTGAGTTTGTGACATGCGTTGACTTGTGCCTTGTGTCATTGTCATACTGAAACGAGAGATTACGACGTTTTAGACTACTATACGCTAGGCTTTTGTGGTATGAAGTAAGCGAAATATATGTGTATATTTATGAGTTCATTATACCATCGTATACCTGACACACATATTCTGGTCCTCAATATCTAATACAGCCTTAAAACATAACAGAGCAGCCAGCATGCTTCATTGTTTGATCACCGTGAAAAAATCGCTAAGGTTGCTCGACTTGCTTTCAATATTAGTGTATACTGTCTGCATCCATAATGTTCATATTTGTTTCATTGCTAAAGATAGCAGACTTCCAGCCCTCTATTGTATACAATGGCTTGTTGTGATACCACATTCATCGCTTTTTCCGACTTATACAGCTGATGAAATTCTTCGATTCCTTACTTCCAGACTCAAAATCTAGCTTCCTACTGTGCCTTTAGACTGACAGTCTGCTAACACTGTATCTTAAGATCCTCAAAATGTGCTGAGCATCAGGAACTGTGTGTAACGGACCTTGTCCAAGCTTTAGGTTGATGACTGAACTAGTAACTTTTCAGACTAAAAGCGGGAGACCTTCATGATCACAAGACATTAAGTTTCTTTCTTCCCTCTTTCTCCTGTTGATTGTCCATTTAGAGATTCTTGTTATTCTAGAAATATCTGTTGTCGTACGAACTAAGTGTATTCGAGATCTCAGAGTTTCGTTTTTACAGTTGCTTATTTTCTTAAACATATAAGGCTAGTACTTTGTTATAGTGAATAGGGTAAAAACAAAAGGGGGGACTCAATGGGAAACACAAAATAAGTACAGTTTTATATATTTTTTAAGAGCTACTAAAATTTACTAATATGCTGTGAAATCTGAAAGCAAACGGGAGAGATATGGGGAAAATTGAAAGAAGGCTAGACAAGCACTACATTTTTGGCGAAAATTGAAATATGCAAAAAATCACTAAAAATGACCTTATGCCTGAAGGATGTCCGGCACAGTTCCGGTTTACATAACATAATGTATATTTTGGACTGTCTTTCAGATGGTATATGCCACAAAAGTCGCAGACATATGGCGGAGATACAATGTTGATTTTAATTTTTGTGCACCAGTTTTGTCCGCTACTGTATATGTTCGATTCTTAAATTGAAAGGAGAGTTTGTGTTGATCTTTAGGGGCTACAAGGAAACTATTGTATGCATTCTTCAAGTCAATCTTAGTGAATACTTCACCACCAGCTAAGTTGTCAAATATGCTTCTTATTTTTGGAACAGGATATACGACATCAGGGATTAGTTTGTTGATACCACGAACATCCAAACATACTCTGTGGCTCGTTATCTCATTGTTCTCATCTTTCTTTGGTACCATTAATAAAGGACTATTAAATGATGTGTTAGCGCGGTTCTCTTTCATGATACCTGCTTTTAACCATTCATTTATTTGCTCTTCTAATTCAGGCATTTGTCGGTGAGCAATTGGATATTGTCTCTTAAAGGACTTTGCTCCCTTTTCCATTGGTAATTCTACTACAGATTCTGGTACTGTGCAGAAAGATCCAGCAGGAATATTTTGGCTGTCATCAATTGCACTCTGGATATAAGCCATGAATTGCTTTTGTTGATCTTCGGTACCATAAGGCGAGTTGTTAGGTTCAATCTCATTGTTAGCGTCAAAATTCATATTAAGGAATTGTGCGTCTTCTTTTAATCTATTTGAATAATCATCTTCATTACCTGGGTACTTGTATGCTACTCCAGTGAGACCGATATTCATTTTTCCAAGAACATCAGTTCCAAGCAAGACATCAAATTCTTGTGTCATTGTCTCATTAAAATTTACAACTTCAAAGGAATGTTTAAAAGAGATGTTATTCATATATGTTAAAGTGAGAGGATCAGTTTGTCCAATTCGTTTACAATTATTATCTGAAGACAAAAAATTTAAAGAACCATTTACAGAATTCACTTTGTCAATATTCAATTTATTATTCGAACAAATTTTTGATATGCAAGTGATATCACTGCCAGTGTCAATCTTTCCAATTAATTTCTTGCACTCTATTAATATAGGAGTCAAAAGTTTAAATGGATTAGTATCTTCATCTTCAGTTTTTTTATTTCATAATGCCTTACAGTCATATGAGTGATTTTCAGCTTCTGTCATATCATGATCATTATCATTTTCTTCATTTGCAGTACGAACAATGGCATAAATTGACTTGTCCGAATCTCTTGGATTTTTTGGATCGACATGAAGTTTTCTTTTATAGTCTGCATATTCTTGACAATGATGGCCATGGGACCAACTTCTACCACAATAGCGACAGGGTTTACTTGTGCTTGCCTTATGAGGAAAATTTTTATTGCCATAATACTTGTTATTTATGGTCGACGCAGCATCATTTTTCTTGTTTGTTTTACTATAGCAATCATCTTCATTGTGATTTGCATTAGCACCACCATGTCTTGAACAAAAGAAAGCACCAGACGAACCATGACCTTTGTTTCTTTTTTGAATACTAAAAGGACCAGCATTTGTGTGAATTCTTTTATTACCACTGGCAACATTGGCATAGGATGAGCTTGCATATGTCCTTGGATCATCTCCTAGCAGATTTCTAGCTACAGTAGCGGACAAAACTGGTGCACAAAAATTAAAATCAACATTGTATCTCCGCCATATGTCTGCGACTTTTGTGGCATATACCATCTGAAAGACAGTCCAAAATATACATTATGTTATGTAAACCGGAACTGTGCCGGACATCCTTCAGGCATAAGGTCATTTTTAGTGATTTTTTGCATATTTCAATTTTCGCCAAAAATGTAGTGCTTGTCTAGCCTTCTTTCAATTTTCCCCATATCTCTCCCGTTTGCTTTCAGATTTCACAGCATATTAGTAAATTTTAGTAGCTCTTAAAAAATATATAAAACTGTACTTATTTTGTGTTTCCCATTGAGTCCCCCCTTTTGTTTTTACCCTATTCACTATAACAAAGTACTAGCCTTATATGTTTAAGAAAATAAGCAACTGTAAAAACGAAACTCTGAGATCTCGAATACACTTAGTTCGTACGACAACAGATATTTCTAGAATAACAAGAATCTCTAAATGGACAATCAACAGGAGAAAGAGGGAAGAAAGAAACTTAATGTCTTGTGATCATGAAGGTCTCCCGCTTTTAGTCTGAAAAGTTACTAGTTCAGTCATCAACCTAAAGCTTGGACAAGGTCCGTTACACACAGTTCCTGATGCTCAGCACATTTTGAGGATCTTAAGATACAGTGTTAGCAGACTGTCAGTCTAAAGGCACAGTAGGAAGCTAGATTTTGAGTCTGGAAGTAAGGAATCGAAGAATTTCATCAGCTGTATAAGTCGGAAAAAGCGATGAATGTGGTATCACAACAAGCCATTGTATACAATAGAGGGCTGGAAGTCTGCTATCTTTAGCAATGAAACAAATATGAACATTATGGATGCAGACAGTATACACTAATATTGAAAGCAAGTCGAGCAACCTTAGCGATTTTTTCACGGTGATCAAACAATGAAGCATGCTGGCTGCTCTGTTATGTTTTAAGGCTGTATTAGATATTGAGGACCAGAATATGTGTGTCAGGTATACGATGGTATAATGAACTCATAAATATACACATATATTTCGCTTACTTCATACCACAAAAGCCTAGCGTATAGTAGTCTAAAACGTCGTAATCTCTCGTTTCAGTATGACAATGACACAAGGCACAAGTCAACGCATGTCACAAACTCAATATTTGATAACAGCGCTTCTGTGCTACAAGTTTAGCCGCCACTAATCCCGGCCTAAGTCCGCTTAAGCATGCCAGGTGGCAATTGATGGCAAAGGTATGATGATACGACACTAGATGAAAAAGGGACGATGATCTTTGGAAAAGAATAGTTAAAGAGCCGGGTTCTTTTACTGAAAATGATATACACGCATATTATTAGCATATGCAAAGAAGAATATCCGATAATATCAAGAGATGAGATGATTATATAAAGTCTAAGATTTTAGCCACTTTTGCGGTTTTTAGAAAATATAAGATTTTATAAATTCAAAGCACGCTTATCGCTCAGTTTTAACAATGTCATGCTTAGAACATACATAGATTACAATGACTAGTATATCCTCCTTCTAGTACAGTTTCATGACTATTGCAATTACCATGAGCAGGTAATGGTAGTTAAAAGCTAAAAAAAAGTTTTGTGCACCAGTTTTGTCCGCTACTGTATTTCAGCAGCTCTCTCTACAGTCCATGGTATGTTTTTATTTTCTTTCAAAACAAAAGCTGTCTTACACTTCTCAAGAACAGGTTCAGAGAATGATGCTTTAAATCTAGCAGCTACCATAGGATCATTTTTATTTGCCCCAGCCTCAATACAAGTGCTTAAAAATCGGGTCATATACGAGGAGACAGATTCATTTTTATTCATGGTCATTGTGAATAGACGATGCATAGCATCTGTTCTAGCATTATCAGTCAAGAATTTGTTTGTAAATACAATTCTAGCTGTATTCCATGTATCACATCTTTTGAGCTCTTTCTCGATCCAATCATCATTGTTATGTTCTGGTAAAGTAATTAAGGTAGCGATAAAAACCAAAGAATACTTTTTGAGACTGAACTTTATTTAAGACAATCTTAATTGTTAAAAAGAAATCATTACAAAGTCTACTATTTATATTCTTCTATCAGTTGGCGGGTAAATGAGTAGTTATGAGCGTAGATCCAATAATTGACATGTTTGATTGAAGAATGATCACTGTATCGATTATGAAAATTTTTAATTCGTTGTTTTTATAGATCTTATTGTTCTTTAACTGATCTGGGAGAATTGTCCCGTCTTCATTGAGAGGAAAGATATATTTATATGAAATGCCTCCAGTCAGATCAAAGTTGACTAGGTACCTGATCCATTATTATTCATTTACAGAAATGATGAATAGTAAAGATCATGACTTATTTATTGTTCATGTTTACTTTATAGAATGAATCTAATTGTGATAGTTTTATATAAAAAAAGAAGAAGAATATATTTTATTTGATAAAGATTTAAATTATTATCTTCTATCAATTTTAATATACTTCTTTTAGTTGTGATTATTCAATGTCCGTTATGATCAGACGCTGTTCTACAACATAGATCTTTAAATTTAATTTTTTTTTTTTTACCTTTGTTTCATTCTAGATTTGGTTACAGATAAAATCAGTTTGCCGTTTGTATTGTGGTCTTTGAATCTTATTTTAGATTTCTGTTTGATGCTTTCCACCTTCGTCATATTTGGTCCACTTTTATTTTTTTTTAATGAAAAAATTTCTAAAGTACTTTTTTTTTAAAACCCAAATTTAAAACACTCCTTTTTTTTATTCAAGTTTAAACAATACATTGAATGGAGATTCCTTTTGTAATGTCAATGCTGGGAGTGTAATTTTTTTTTTTTTACAATTTCAACATTGCAACTTTTTTTTTTTTTTTTTTCAAAAGTACTCAGTAACAATATACTTTTTCTTTTGTTTTTTAACCTTTTCATAGAAATCTCAAGACGTGTAGCATAATAGACATTCATTCCGTTGCCACCTTTTTTTTCTTTACTCTCAAAAAATAAAAATGATTATCAAAAATACTCTGTCTTTTTTATGCCGTGATCTTACTATTTAAAATATATCTTTTTCAGCTTTAAAACAAGTTTAACTTCTTTAGAGCCAAAAGAATCCTTCTTTTTTTATATATTTTATTCAATCTTTTAAATTTTCTACTATATTCACATTCTTTTTTTTTGTTCTAATTTATAAACACATACTTTTATACTTATTATTATAGCGATATTATGCACTTATATAAGAGTTTCATCCCTCTTATTCATATGTACCTCTTTACTCTTTCTTTTTTTTTTTTTTTCTTTTGTTCATTAGTAACCAAAATAAATCTCCTTTTGTATTAAACAAAGTTTTTTTTTTTTTGTAAAATACGACATGAGAGCCGAAGAATGCTTGAAAAGAAAACGCCACGACTCAATCACTTGGATTTCCGAGCTTGTAGGCCAATAGAACTGTGTTTTCGATCTTTGTTGAAGTTAAAAAATATTGCACTGAAGTTGAAAAAACATAGTCTTCCCAATTTGTAATCTTGTATGGCATCATGTAGCACAGCAGAAAATTATTTATTTTTTTAAAAAATACAATGTCTTTTTATTCAACAAACATATTATATACTTTTGATTATTTTTATAGATTTACAATCTATTTTTTTCAAGCTTTCTTCTGATATAAAAATCAGCTTTCTAACATTTAAATCCGAGTTCTCACTCATTTAATAGAATTACCACTATCAAAAAAGATCAACTTTATCAACTTGGATAACGGTGATTGGGTGCAGTGTGGCCACTGCAAATAATCGTGCAAACTCTGCACACTGTTAATTTTTAACAATATGCTTTTCTGTTTAACCATGCCAAACGCTGTGATTGAATCGGTATTTATGCCGACGTCAATATCGGCACCCTTTACATACCAAAAAGTCTGTCAATATATTCTGCGTCCCTGTTTGGTGCCGATATTAACGAAAAAGATAATCCATAGCTCTAAGTAGATTTACACAGACCCAATTGTCCTTCTGCGAAGGCGTCTCTCTTGTTAGCTGCTTTTCATAGTCTATTCTACGTTATAAATAATTTGGCAACCAATGATACTTTTTAAATTATTACTTTATTTGTCTTTTTACTCTTTATAAACCATTCATATTGCCTTATATACTTCTTTATGAACCACTCATATTGCTTTATATACTTCTTTACCGACCATTCATATTGAAATAAATATTGCTTTATATATACAAAAAAATAGGGATTTTGTTTATAAAAAATACTTTTTTTTATTTAAATAAAATAATAATAATACATAGTATTTCTTTGCTTGTAGCGTTTTAAAAGTGTACTTGACTTACCTAATGTCATCAGGATAGCAGCATCTAATCTAAAAATACATCAATTAATCTCGTGGAACTCAAAAAAAAATTTTAAAAAAAAAGCCAAGCTCAAGGATTCAGAGACACAAGGATTCAAGGACTTGGGCACTTAAAGCAAAAGAAAAGACATCAGTACTTAAGAACCAAAGCAAAGGCAAAAAAGAGATAGAAAAGGCCAAAGCAGAGCAGCATTCATCTATAATAGTTATTAGCTATCGTGTATATGTAATAAAAGTAATAGTACCTTTCTTTACATGGGCTGAGAAAAACCTTGCTAAGCTTTACCAACAAGTAAAAAAGGAAGCAGTACGCATCTATAATAATTATTAGCTATCGAGTATATAGTAAAAGTAATAGTACCTTGCTTTAGATAGACCATGAGATAAAAAAAAAAGAAAAAAAGACACCAGCCAAGCTTATACTAAAAATAAAAGAAGCAATGATAATCCTGGAAGAGACTTTATAAAGACCATTTAAAACATCAAGAAAGGAACAAACACAAATTTACTAAAGAACAAATACCATAAGAATAGAAATAGAATATATATAATGTTAAGAACTTACCTTTTAGAAAGAATGTTTTTTTAAAAAAAAAGAAGAAAAGAAAAAAAAAAGGAAAAAAAGTACAATTTTTATAGCCTCATTTTACATGGGTTACAATTACCCATTAACGGTTAACAATAAGTTTTCTTTAACACTGTTTAACTATTGAAACATTCAGAGAGGCTATTCATAAACAGTTTAAATTCTTTTTTTTTTATTTAAATGTAATATCTTTTAACACCAAAGACTTTTTTTCTTTGCTTTTTTTGTAAAATAAATGAAAGTATCACCTTGTTTTGTACTCGTCTTCAATTTATTTTGTACCCCTGTTTTTTCTTTTTTTTTCCTTATATAATTTGTTTTAAAAAATGTCTCGTCGTGCTGCCACCCCCATCAACGTTCCCAGTAATGCCCCTAAAAGGGCAAGAATTTCTTCAAATATCGCTGGATCATCATCCACTGTTGTTCCTTCTTCCTCTTCTCTTTTCTCTGCTCCTGTTTCCGCTCCTGCTCCTGTTCCCACTCCTGCTCCTGTTCCCGTTTCTGCTCCTGTTCCCGCTTCTGCTTCTGTTCCTTTTTCTGTTCCTGTGGCCGCTCCTGTTGCAACATTTGGCAGTCATACTGGTGCAGAGGCCATTGGAGCAGCCTCTAGTTTCACACCAGAGATGATGACTGCCCAAATGCAGTTTTTTGCTCAAATGTGGCAACAGCAACAGCAGCAGCAGCAGCAGCAACATCCAGTTCAACAGCCACAGCAAGGGGAGCAGCATGTTTCTGTGGCTGAGGTCAACAAGATCAAAAAGCAGTGTAGTGTAAGTTTAAAATTAAAGTATCAATTAGCAAATTCAATTTAGTAACTTTATTTCTTAATTTTTTCACTTACATTATAGGATCACATAGCTGATCACTACCGTGAATACTTGGTTGGCCGTGGCATCAAGTTTGATACGCTCAAGTCCATCACCGACAAGGCCAACAGAAAAGTAAAAAATCTGTTGCGCGATGAAGTCAGGAAGCACAAACGCTTCAATTACCTGACTGATTCGCAGATATTCACCATGATTAGAAGTAAGTTCTATTACATGGTGGATAAGGCAAATGGGAAAGCTGTGGCGACACCAACGTCAGCCTGCCGCAGCCGCGTAAATGCAGTAAGTACTTGATATTCAAAAAATCATAATATAAAATGCCTATAATACTTACATCAATATTTTATGATAGAAACTCCTTAACAGGAGGATTACTTACAACGCCAACGCAGCAGCATACCACGCCCGGTTCCCATTTGCCGAAAAGATCTTGACGGTTGCTTGGACCTCTGATGAGGAGGATGGCCCAGAAGATGAAGATGGCCGTACATTTATTGTCAAGCGGCCATCATTCAGAAGCGAAAGAGTAAGTATAACATATCAATAAACCTCATTTTCTAATATACCTTAATTGCCTATAGGTGTTGGAATTCCACAAAGAGCTGCAGAAAGGGCACAAAGACTTGTTAAAGAAAAAGGGGGCTCCACCAACTATTAGAAGAAGAATAGAAACCGTTGAGGTGGAGTTCCCCGATAAACTCGACCATGAGTATTACCCTTCCTGGGCTTTTTCTTCCCCTGCTCTTGGCTTCCCAACTTCTGTTTCTGGTTCTTCCTCCTTTGCCGCCGTCAACCCAATGCCATAGGCATCCACTTTTTTTTTTCTTTCCTTTTTGTTCCTTGTTTTGCCGTCGCTTTTCAAATTGAATAAACATTTGTTAAAAAAAAAGCTACGTTTATACGAAAAAAAAATATAACCTCTTCCTCTGCATCTGTCCAGACGCTTATGGGTAAGAACAGTTCTCTTTGCAAGTCTTCTAAATCCACCAGGATGCATGCTGCATTCGGTACAAGTGCAAGCGATTTTAATGTTGTTGATGTTGTTCATTTTGAAGAATTTAGTATTTTGTAAAGAAATAAAGAAGGAAAAAAAAAAAAAAAAAAAAAAAAAAAAAAAAAAAAGCGCCCGATAAAAAATGAGTAGTAAATTTGCAAAAACAGTCGGTGCTTAAACAATGAAATAAGGCAGTAAAACAATTTTTTTTTCTCTCTTGTTTTGTTTCATGGAATACACCAGATGTCAAAGGTACAAAAGATAAAAAGGAAAGCTCAAGCACTGGTCAAATGTAAGTTTATAAAAAAAATGTAATAACCAAGTCTAATGTCAGTTTCTTTTTTTTTTTTTTTTTTTTTTTTACATTAGGAATTCCTAATGGGACACATTCGGATGACGAACATGAACCTCATGAGCAAAGGTGTTCTTTTTAACATGATATAACTATAAGAATATCAAGCTTATATTACTGTTTGTTGTTGAAAATCCCTTTTTGGTAAAGGAAGTTGGCAATGTTAACATCTCTAATGGCTAATGGCTAATGGCTAATGGCTAATGGCAAACTACACCCATGTGCAAACATAAAGTAAGTAATGAAATAATATAAGCTTAAAAACATATATTCTTTTATATTATTTGTCATAAAAAAATAATAAAGCAATCTATTTACTTGAAAAACAAAAAAATTGTGCTTGTATCTATTAATTATAATTGCCTTGTAACAAGATGTTAACAAAGCTTCTTTTTTTTTATTCTTTTTAGAATATACAAGTGTTCTTTTGTTATAACGTAAAAGCATTTGTATTTCTATAAAGTATATTTGCTGTTAGATTATTGTTTTCATTTGAATAAGGAACCTTTTATTGCTATGCTCTTTTTTTTTTTTTTTTTTTTTTCACTAGGTCTTTTTTTTTAACTTTGTCTTTTTTTTACTTTTAATTTTCCAGCTTCTTTTTTTTTTTCCCAAACGCAACTATTTTGTTACGTTCTGTTACACGCTTCAAATGAACTAAGCTAAAGATCACAGACTGCCTTCCTAATATGTATTCTTTTGATCAAAATAATCGCAGAATGCTTTTGATTTCCGCATTTTGCCCTCAAAAACAAAAAAAAGAAGATATCGGTCTTTCAATTATAGAGGAGAACAGGCTTTCCAAAAAGAGACAATTTGAAAAAAAAAAGACATTCTTTTTAAAACATGAATAACTTTATGAATATTTACCCTACAATGAAAAAAATAATATTGTTAAATTTCTTTATTTTTTTCGCACCTAAATCTTTTTTCATAATTCGAAAATGACCAATACAGCAAGATATAATGTTTTTCTAAAAAAAAACTTTAAAACCTGCGGACCGATAACTGTCACCGATGTCAGAATTCTGCGTCAAATTCTCAACATTATTTGCAGTGGGCTTATATCTATCCTCGTCTACATTTGTCTGTTGGTGCTCCACACAACGCATGTGAAGAGCACTAACAGACAATTGTAGATGAGGATAGATATAAAGGTAAGTCAACAGTTCTTCAAGACTTTGACTTAACACAAAAATAATAAAATGATGTTAAAAGATGATTCTTTATTTAATGAAAATGTGAATGCTATTTATATTCATGGATATTCAAATATTGTCTAAGGGATATAGTTCATTCTTTAATTTTTGCATTCTTTGCTTATGCCTAAGGTACAGTTGATACAGACGCGCCTTTTTCCTTTCCCGATTTGGTATTGTTGGTTTGAACTTCCGTTTGTTCGGTCGGTACCTGAATGGAAGGTTATATTCAACTTCTATTGGCTGATTTGACATCCCGCTGGTTGGTTGGGTTTCCTCTAGGAAGGTCTTGACACGCATGAAGCGGTCCTATAGTGTAGACAAAAGATTTTTATTTAAAATGATAGTGGGTTACTTAGCCGTGGCCCAATGGGGTAAAATGGCTCACCCAAGGTACAAAAAATATATAAATTAAAGGCAATTGTAGTGTGCATGAAGCGGTGTGTGAAATAAAAAAACTAGTCACTGACTAGAAAAAGGTAGAAAATACAAAAAAGTAGTGGGTTTGCAAAAAGAAAATAAAATAACAAAACAAAAGAACAAAATAAAAGAAAAGTTGTAACAAAGTATAGTTTGTTTGTTGGGTTGAACGCACGGGAGGGTTGAGAGAGAGGCAGAAGTAGAGTTATTCAGTCACGTCAAGGACTTGCGGCAACAGCAGAGAAGGTTTACCATTAGTATAATACCAATTGAGAAATGTTGAGCCTGAAGTGTCCAAAGCATCGCCAGTGAACGTCTCATCAGGATGGCAGATTTGATCTATTTCCAGGAGTATTTTGCTGATTTCTGGCCACCACGTCGACCAACGAGAGACAACGTGAGTGTTAGCAGTGTTTTTCTTGGCTGGTGTACTGGGCAGCGTATTCAAGACGTAATCCAAAGGATTAGGAGGCGTAAGAATAGCCACATCCAGACGAGAAGCGACAGACAAACAAGAGAGGAGATGGTTTCGGGACGCATGAGGGTGTCCACAGCTACACGGAGCAGGACGGCCAGGCAACCAGCCCATTTTCCACCGAAGGAGACGACTTCGCTCATACTTGCTCATAGGGATAAACAAAATGGGGTCGACGCCAAGAACACCACGGCAGGCACACAACAGCACCGGAGGGAAGGAAGAAGCACGCATTAATCGTAAGGAGCGAGTACGGTAGTCTAGGATCGATTGACGCAGCTGCTTTGACTGTGTGTAATAGGCTAGACGATCTTCTACCGTAGTGGTTGCACCATTATACTGAGGATCTCGCCAGATAGGATTAGCACGTAAAAGGGCTGGCCAACGGAACCGTTTGTACTGGGGGGCCGTTTCAGTAAAGGAGCGAATGGTGTGCAGTAGCGTATCCTCTGGCAAGAAGTGAGTACGTAGGATGAACTTCAATACCAAAGTATGGGCTCGTTCGTGCATGGCAGGGAGGGATGTCATGTGTCGAAACACCGTGGTAGAGGCTGTACGATGTCCACCAAAAGCGAGACGTAGACATTGGTCTTGAGCCTTGTCAAGCAGCTTCAGGTTCTTCATTGTGAACAGACAGAGACACAAACCATATTCCAGCTTGGGTCGGATAAATATCGCGTACAAGCGGCTAGCAGTAAGGCGAGAGAAGCTTGGAGCATGGAGGCCCAGAGGCTGCAATGTATTACGCATGGCAGGCAAGGCAGAGGCAATGTTGCGTTTAAGCAGTTGGTCAGTAGCAATAGCGCCTTTGGAGTCGAAAGGAATACCCAAATATGGAAAAGAGTCAGCAATGGGTATTGGATCACCATACAAACGTAGAGGAGGGGCACCATAGATCGTAGGTGAGTTAACTACCACACACTTTGCTGGGTTCCATCGATAACCAAGTTCCATAGAATGCTGAGCAGCTCGACGAAGAAGACGGGGCATTACGTCAGGTGCAGCGATAATTACCACATCATCGGCATAGAGCAGGCAATTGATCCATAACCCAGAGTATTCTCTACGTGGCATGGTACCAAAGACACGGGAGGAAATTGGTAGAGGGACAGCACGGAGGACAGCAGGAAGAGAATTGATATATATGGAATACAGGAAAGGCGATAGGATAGAGCCTTGAAGCACGCCAGTCTTGGGCCAAAAGGAACGAGAAGAATGACCGTTGATTAGTACCTGTATACTCACTTTGTCAAACAAGCTTTGAAGAAGACCAAGGAGGGGTTCAGAGATGTATGTTTCAAGTGCTCTCCAGATGATCGCACGGTCAACAGTATCGTAAGCAGATTTGATATCTAAGAACGCCAAAACAGGGGCTTCACCATAATGATCCTCTGCATGTTGTCGACACAGCTCATGAAGACAAAGAGCCTGGTCAAGAGTACTACGGCTTCGGCGAAATCCACCTTGAACAGTATCAAGAGGGGGTGCCGAGGATTCAAGGTCATCAAAGATGCAGAGTTCAAGCAGCTTGCGTAGAACCGAGGTCAGACTGATAGGGCGAAAGTTGCCTGGTTCTAGCGGGTTACCCTTCTTATAGATTGGGACAACCTGGGCAGTACACCAAGCAGCAGGAACAGTGGACCACTTCCAACAGAGACAAAACAAGAGAGTAAGTACAGGTACCAACTTTGGAGCAATTGGTAACAACATTTCTGTTCTTAGATCATCAACTCCAGGAGCTTTGCGACGGGACAGGCGTTTGACCAAAGTATCACGTACCGTAGATTCTGTGAAAGGACAGGTGATTAGGTCAATTGCATGAGGGCCAGAAGGAATTGGAGGCGCTGGATAACGAGAAGCAGGGAGCGACGCACCAGAGAAAACTTGCTTGAGGTGATTAGCCATAGTATCAGCAGCAGCTTGGGGACCATTAGGATGATTGAACGTTGGGGTAATCGCTCGATTACGCTTGACCCGACGAACAATGGATGCGGTCTCTTGCAATGGACCAGAGGAGAGCTTGTTACAGAATTGTCGCCAAGTTTCACGTCGACGACGCTTCATGTCACGATTGAAGTAGTGACAAGCGAGCTGGTATCTGTCCCATGCTTGACACTTCTCAATTCCCACAGCACGGTGCCATTCCTTACGGCAGTGCTCACGGTGGTCAAAGGCATCTTGCAGCAGTGGAGTCCAAAACCAAGAATTGTTAGACTGTTTAGGATTCTTGCGACCGACTGAATCATCGAGAGAGGAATGAATGATACCAGTCAATTCAGCAGCTAACGCATCATGGTCAGGTTTTTGAAGATAGGATTGGCTATGTGGATCAAAGAAGGTTAGCAATCGTTCATGAAAGGAGAGAATGCGATCACTAAAGATAGACACATAGGTGCAATCTTCTTCAGTCAGGCGAGACAAATTCCATAGCTTACGAGGGTGAGTAGGCGGTGGTGGTGGTAGTTCTGGAAGTAGACAAGTCAATGACACAGGATGATGATCAGAGCCCATGTTTAGGTCTTCTCTTACAACCAGTGTAGGATCGACAAGTTCTTGGGTGCTGATGAACAAGTCAATGACACTCTTGAACTGAACACCAGACTGATGATGTACTCTTGACTGTGAGCTGTAGGTGGGGACCCCAAACGCCAGACGTGAATTCCAACAGGTGAGACCCGTGTCTTCAAGCCATTCCTGGAGCAATGTGCCTCTGGTGGTGGTGCGAGTGTCGCCTAGTAGTAGTTGGTGTCGAGCATTAATATCGCCACAGATAATAGTGTTCGACTGTGATGGGTGCGTTTGAGTAGGTAAGGAGCGTAGGATATCAAGTGCTTCAGTGTCAGACAGAGTGGAAGGAGGTAAATACACACAATGTATTAACAGAGAGGCAACTTGACAAGAAAGTACATAGGGAGAGGAAGACGGAAAGTGGGTCACTGGGTAGGGACACTCAGGGTTGACAAGAAGTGTGATGCCCATTTTACCACGATATGAATCCTCAACCGGAAGGCCATAGGTGTGATATTGCTGCCAGTGAGTTGGATACCGCAGAGGTGGCAGCAGCCATGTCTCTGACATAAAAAGGAGCGACGAAGAAGAAAGTGAATCAGTGATAGCACTAATAGCGTGGCGAGCACAACCATTAGCGTTCCATATGGTGATGTTGAGTTCTTGGTAAGGAGTGGACTGGGACATAGATGGTATAGGGTTAGTGATATATGTGTTACTGTCAAAACTCATTAATAGTTATTGACAGATTCACCAACACCTGAAGGTTTGTCAGAGGAAGCTTGGGTGTCATCGGTAAAGGTGTTGATGACATCGGTCATATCATCATCAGTGTGCTGGTTATCAACGTGCTCAACAGAACCCGAGTCAACAACCACAGCTTGATCGTACTGTGCCTTGGTGATCCACTCTTGCTGGTGGAAGAAGCGGGCTACAGCCAAACGAACAGGTAAACGAATATGCTTAAGAGCACGAGAGAGACGTTGTTGGTGGAGGTCGACGCATTTAGTCTTACGTTCCTCTTCAGGTAGAGAAGCGAAGGAAGGATTACGCAGACGGGCAGTATCAAGAGGATCGAATGACTCCAAAGGCTTAACACCAGCCTTATTAAAGTGATCCAGCAGTTCAGCAGCATAACTGTTGTGCACAAGAAGAGCAACAACGTGGTTATCTGGATAGTGAACATCTAGCACACGAGCATTATTGATTTTGAGCTTATTCAATTTAGCTCGAAGGCTAGAGTAAGCCTCACGAAAACGGCAAGGCAGGTATATGTACTGATACCCATGACCACCAGTAAGAGGAGCAAAGGTACGAGCGACAGCCTTCATCTGCCGAGGCGTGATACGACGTCGTCGAACAGGTTGGGACATCTTGGGTGGTGCAGGAGACGTGGCAGTGGCGGCACTAACGGCAGCATAGGACTTGTTAGCGGCAGGCACAACTGGAGCAGACTCTGGTGAGGACCAGCGGGAGACAGGTGTACCTTGACTAGTCGTGGGTGGTGTTGGTGTCGAAGGTGCAGAGGTGGGTTTGGAGTGAACGGCACGGTCAGCCTCCAAAGTCGCTATACGCTGTTGTGCGGTCTCAAGGGCAGCACGCAGGCGCAGGTTTTCTTCAAGCAGGTGCTCAAAATTGGCCAGTCTTTCATCATAGCGACGAAATTGTGCCTGGAAGATTGAAACCCAGTCGTGGGCAGGTACAGCGGGAGTACAGGTTGGTACCTGGGGAGAAGTAGGTAAAGGGGTGGTTTCCTTTACATTGTCTAATGCAACTTGTGATGTAGGAGGAGCAGTGGCTACACCAAAGTCGAAGGGTCCGGTCACGTTGACGGCGAAGTTGTGGGCAGGTGGTTGTTGTGACATTACGGAAGTAATAATGGCAGGAGCTGGACTGGTGCGAATGTCGATTGGCACAAGTGGTGGCGTACGGACAGAGAACAGACGCTTGCTTGGAGTGAGTGGTGAGGGTGATTCAGGAGTGTTTACAGAGACGGATTGGTGAGTCTGTGTAGACGGATGGATGCTTCCTGATGTGGGTTGATCTACCTTTGCTAATGATTCCAAATCAAGATCTTGAGATGTCGAAATGGTGCTACGGATGTCAGAGATCTTAGTGCCTGAGAGTGTTGGCAGGTCTTGGGGTGCTTTGGGTGTGGTTGACTGTATCTTTACAGGTACGTCTTTACTGTGTATACTGTGCTAATACTCTTCTTTAAGAAAATCGCTTGATGGCAAAACTTTTATCCGGTGGCGGAGCCAAGTAAAAGTTTCGAAATACGAAAGAAAAGTGGTCCTATAGTGTAATGGTTATCATATCGGTCTTTGAATCCGGTGATCCGAGTTCGATTCTCGGTGGGACCTAATAACTCAGTCATTTTTGATAAACTGTTGCTAATTTTTTTCGTCTCACATACTGTCGTGGTTGTGTCACATCTTTTGATTCTACTGTAGCTATTGTCGTGTTCTTTATAGTATTGTATATAAAAGGAAATATAGTCTTAAAGATTAGGTAGTGGATCTTTTCCTTTTATTTCTAATAATTATTATGTCTATTTATATTACTTTACAAAACTAAGATATATACAAGTATTGTCATAATTCATGAGTCATGTTGATATTGAATATAAACAACTCTCTTGTGAGTCATAGCATGTAACTTGTTGAATACAAACTTCATTAAAAGGAAAGCAACACAAATATCCATATATAGAATAAAAAGATATGACAATACCCCCTCTCCAAAATGTTGATAGTCTCTTATCAACTAAGTAAGGAGAAGGAAACCAAAGGAAATCAGATTATTAAGTCGAAGCAGAAACATGTGTGTCGTCTTCATTTCGAGCTGCTCTAGGAACGTACCAGGCTTTGTTTATAGAAGAACCATTGTATTTGCACAGGTGTAGTCTGTCAGTATGTACCCAAGAGGAATAGATCTTGCCCGAAACTTCTTGCAGTTGATATGTGTTAAAATCTAAGTTTCGCTTGATCACCTTGTAAGGACCCATCCAATTGTATTCCAAACCTTTCTTGCTTTCATGCCGCATTAATACGTAATCACCAACAGTAAACACTTGTATGTTCTGATTTTTCAGCAGTGAATCCCAACGAGCTTTGTCAATAGCAGATTGTTTCCTTAATCTTTCTTCTGCAAGGTAACGGTTTTCACGTAATCGCCTAAGATAGTCCAAAGCATTTTGGGAGATCAACTCGGCATCCTGTTCAACGAATTCTTGTATAAAAGGTCTTTGATGGTCACCAGGAATACGAGGATCAACTCCATAAGTTAGATAAAATGGGCTAAAGCCGGTAGTGGTATGTTTTCGAATGCGACAAGCAAATAAAGCAGCATCTATATACTCGTCCCAACTGTGAACAGCACCATCAACATATTTGGTGAGCATTTTCTTGAATGTTTGGTTGAGCCTCTCGCATTTTCCATTTGTTCTTGGATGAAAGGCACTAGTCAAATTGTGGCGAGTCTTAATTTTTTTTATATATTGTGTTTAGGAAAGGGGAGTTTTAGGTAAATATAATATAGCAATCAAAGATAAAGAAATACTGTTAGAACTTGGTATCTCTTTATTAAGTTAAGATAACTATTATATGATAAAAATAAATTCTACATGTAAAAAGTGAGAGTATTTATAGACATGATACGGATAAAGAATTAGGACAGATTTATAATCAATTTGACAGAATAGATGATTACTATTTCTAATTATTAGTTTAGCCTGTTCCTAGCTTGTATTGTCAATTATGCTATTGGGATGGTTTCAGATATAACTATTTAAGGAGACGGTACGGATGAATATAAAGACTTTTAGTTCCGTGATTGGATATCATTGTTAACAATAATATCTCAGTCAGGATAAATGTTTTCATGACTAATGATGATCCGGTAAGTAATCGTCATTCCTTATTCAACATGCTCATACTATCACTAAACTATATTACAACCATGTCATCTTATTTGACTATGTGAAGTTAATATGAATAAAGCTTAATATAAAAATCTAATCAAAGTATTTTATTTATCTGTGTTGGGAATAATGTTATAAATGATTCCAAGTTATGTCAACATATTATTCAGGATCATATATGATTCCTTTTACTAAAATAAAGTGACTATAATCTTATGTATCCTTAACATTATCCTCCACCAGATTCAACAACACCTTGTTGATTCGGCATAAAAGTGAATAAGTATGCGTTATGAAATGTCTAATCAATTTGGTAGATCATTTTCATGCTAAATTGCGGGGTAATTTACCGTGACTATCTTTGTCCGTTTTTCTTTTTTTTATTATTATTTTTTCTCCTTGTTAAGTCTTCTCTTTAACAATCTTTCTTCTCTGCTAAGATTTGTAGGAAGAGTTCTTTTCTTTGTCTCAACAGAATTTACTTTCTTCTCATCACTCACTTTAGGTGTGGAATTTCTATTGGACTTATTATATATGGAATTGGATGATGCTTTTTTCACAATTTGTTCAGCTCTCTCATGTTCCAACTTTTTCAGTTCGTCTTGTTTATCCCAATATTTTTGTATGATAGTTGGGTCTGTGAAATCACCGGCCTTTTGCCATGTGTTGGCACGCTCACCATAACCAGCCCATTTTACCAAATACTCTCTATTGCCAGAAGGTCCACGATGATCTCTAATGTCTTCAAGCTCATAGTATTCATCTTCAATATTAGATTCATCTATATGCACTATTTTTAATTCAGATGGCGTATAGTTACGATGCATTAATTCATTCTGCTCATCTTTTAACTCATATGATCCTCCTTTGTTCCTTCGAACCACTGTATAAGGTCCTTCGTATAGTGGTGCAAGTTTCCCACTTCTACTATTCAGTCTAACCATTACATGTGTTCCATTGGGGATATTTACAAGTATATTTTTATCATTGTATCTCTTACTATACTCCTCATTAATTTTTTGGGTTCTTTCATTTATGGCAGGAAATATAACATTTTCCATGTAATTGACTCGTTCTTCAAGTTCTTTGATGGTCATTACATCTTTTGGGAGTGGATACTTTTCTTTATTTGTATAATCGTCAGGTAAGTTTACTCTGCGAGCATACATGAGTGAGAATGGAGAGCTTAGTGATTTGTTTTTTATGTATCTGTTCATACAGAGTTGTACAATTGGAAGATAATGATCCCAATCTCTACTATTGGATTGTACCATCTTTCTCAATGTATTCAATGCAATTTTTACACTAGCTTCAGCACTTCCATTACCTTGTGGATGATACGCAGTAGAGTATCTACGATCTATTCCAAGGTTTTTTGATATACTTGTCATTAAAGCATTTCTGAATTCAGTTCCATTGTCACTTTGGATGATTCGTGGAAATCCATAATCTCCAAAGATATTAATTAGCTGTTTTGCAATGGTATCTGATTGTTTGTTTTTTAGTGCCCTGATTACAACGTATTTTGTACAAATGTCAGTGACAACTAATAAGAACAAGTAACCCTCATCCGTCACTGGAAGTGGTCCTGCAAGATCAATAGCTATATGATCAAACGGCCTATTAGCCATAACGTTAGTCAAAGGGTGATAGCCTCTCTTGCTAATGTTATGTTTCTGACATTCGGTACAGGAACTCACAATACTCTTTGCTTCATCATAAATATTAGTCCAATGCATGCCTCGACTATGAATGTCTCTGACTATTGCTTGGTATCCATAATGTCCAAAGGAATGTGTTTCTCTAAGTATAGCATCTCTCTCTTCTTCAGGAGGAGTCATGTAATCGGTACGTTCATTTTTAGTTTCTATCAATTTTGTAGCAAGAACATTAATAATTTTGTCTCTGCTATATTTCTTTCTTTTAGCAATAACTCTTTTCTTGTTACGGTTATCTAATTTGCTTGGCACATTATCCTCCACCAGTTTGTAGCTATCCTGTAAAGGTGGATACAAACGGCTTAACATGTCAGGAAGCTTATTCAATATACCAGGGATATGGACTACATCAAAATCAAAGTCAAGAAGTGTCTCAATCCAGCCGATCATCATAGGATTAGCAATTTTCTGGGTATGTAGATAAACTAAGGCTTTATGATCACTATAAACGGTAAAGTGTCTGCCCCATAAAAATTTCCTGAATTTGTTGAGTGCTAATACGATTGCATACAGCTCTCTTTTAGTTGTACTCCAACGTCTTTGCGAAGGTGTCAACGAAGAGGAGATAAAACTGATATACTTGTCACGATCATGTTCGTCTTTTTGATAAAGAACTGCCGCAACACCATATAACGATGCATCTGTAGCCACATAGAACTTTTTATTTAAATTGGGATAATGCAAAATCATGTCTGACTGCAAGATCTTTTTTAAAGCATAAAAACTGTTTGTTTGCTCATCAGTCCACAACTCTTCCACATTGGCAGCATTACTCAATCTTGTGATTGGTTCAGCTACTCTGGAAATCATTGGGATGTATTCTCTAAAGTAGTTGATCAAACCCATAAATTGTTGGATTTGCTTATTACTTTTGTTAGGAAGTGGCCAATTTTCAACATTTGTTAGCTTTTTACGATCTACTTTAGTGCCTGTCGTGTTTACAACAAAGCCTAAAAGTCGAACTGATTGTTGAAACCATACACATTTTTCTGGATTTATTATTAAATTCACAGAGGTTAGCTTATCAATCACCAATTTCACATCTTTTGCATGCTGTTCATGACTATCACTAGCAATAATACAGTCATCAACAAAGTTTTGTACACAGTCAATCCCATCAAATAGGGTTGCTAAGCACTTTTGGAATTGGGAAGTTAGCATTTTTACTCCAAAACATCCTTTAATGAAAGAATATTGGGCATTGTTATGTGTGAAGGTTAATTTATGTACATCTTCAGATGCAACTTTGAATCGATGGTATGCATTAGACAAATCAAGTGTTGTAAACACCTTTTTACCAGCCAGGTTATCAAAGATATCTCTGATCAATGGAACAGGATAATTGAAAGTGGGAGGTAATATTTTATTCAACAGTCTCACATCCAAACACACCCGATGATTAACAATTTCACCAGCTTTATTTCTCTTAGGAACGAGAAGGAGTGGACTATTAAAAGATGTGTTGATTTTGGACTTGATAATGGTACCAGTCTCCAACCATTCTTTTATTTGCTTGTCTAATACTGGTCTTAAAGCGTGCGGAATTGGATATTGCCGTCTATAAGCCGTAGCGCCTTCTTTAGTGGGAAGGTGGATAATGGACTCAGGCATTGGACATGAAGATTCAATAGGAATGCTCTGGTTCTCATCAATGGCCTCTTTAATTATTTTGAAAAATTCTGCCCTTTGACTGGGAGTACCAGCTGGCGAATTATCAGGCTCATATTTATTTTCACGATCAATATTGATATTTTCTAAAATTAGATTATCGTTGGCTGTAGTATCAGAGTGTGAATGTTCACCATCCAATTTAAATGCTACACCAGTTAAACCAATATTCATTTTAGGCAAGATATCAGTTCCAAGAAGAATATCAAATTCGAATTCTTTGTTAAACTTTATTACTTCTAATGAGTGTTTAAACTGAATACCATTTGCATATTTAAATTGCAACGGATCAGTAATCCCAATACGAGAAATTTCATTATTATGAGACAAAAAATTATAGGAACCAGTAATTTTATTAACTTTATTGATTTTTAACTTTTTATTCAAAGAAATGATATCAATGAAACTTGCATCGCTTCCAGTATCAATCAAACCAATAAGCTTTACGTTCTCTATAAAGATGGGAGTCAATAAGTTAAATGCATTGTTATCACTACATGCTTTATCCTTGTTTTTACTTGGATACTTACAATCGTAACTCAAGTCTTCCATCATCGCCTCAACTTCGGCAGTGGCCTTGTCAATTTGACTGTCTTCTTGTTTCTCTATCTTGGAAACAGCAAGAACTCTTCTAGGCTCATCTTTTTTGCATACATGGCCTTTAAACCATGGTTGATGGCACTTGTAACAATTATTTTCTTTTTTCTCCGTGCTCTTCTCAGCTCTATTCTTCAGGCTGTAACAATCATTGGAATTATGAGTGTTATTTTTTCCATGATGGGAACAAAAGAAAGATTTGGCCAACTTGTTTGCCTTGATAGGCTTGCTAATGCGATGCTTGCTTGCAAGCCCATGACCTACACCTTCTTGCTTCTTTACCCGATTTGCACCAGGAATCATAGCAGTGGCTTCAGCATACAGACTGTTATCGTCACCAAGGACATCACGTCCCACTTGCGATAAGTACTCGACCGTCCAATTGTGGGGTCTGCTTCGTTTTCCTTCTACTCTTGTCACAGTCATACGGATGATTGTTTGGACAGGTAGCGTCAACGATGCCAAAAAACGATCAGCGATACGTGGATCATCCTTAGGAAGTCCCGCATAAAAAACAGCTTGCAGAAATTTCTTAGAATAATCACTAATAGATTCCTTGCTGCTCATCGTCATTGTAAAAACCAAGTCATTGTAATAGCTACTAGACATGCTTGATCCATGATGATCTACGAATGCTTGTCTTGCTTCGGACCAATTCCTACATCTTTTGAGCTCGGTCTCTACCCAGGCATTGTCACTGTAAGGTAAGCAAAGTGGTAAAAACTTTTTCCAAACATGCTCAACACTCTGATATGAGGAACCCTCAATGATGTTTTCAAATTTCGTCAAGAAGTGCTCCACAGATTCAAAAACCTCTTCATTTGGAAAGGGTCTAAGGACACTGGTAGCCAACTGAAATTTAGGCAAATCCCTATGAGACAAGGAAAGCCCAGCAGAAACCGCATTGCTACCTCCAGTGGGGTTTTGATGCATGTCAAGTTTCTTGAAAAAGGATTGACATTCTAACATTGCTGCAATTCTGCGCTTTGTTTTATCTATCCCTCGAAGTGCTTCATCAATGGTTGCATCATCACCTGAAGCCCTTACATGACAAAACATCTTCAACTGCTCATCCATCTCACTGCGCAGTTGCGTGAGATTAATGGCAACGTTGTCCTCCTTCTTATTTGTCACCACAGAAGAAGGTACAAAACCAGAAACAGAGTCAACAACCATAGCTGAATCATCTTGAATAGACATACCAGCAGAAGACAAGGAAGAATCTTCATTGAAGTCTTGTGAATAGTCATTGGAACCACTTGCTGCGGCCATAGAATTAGTTTCAGCAGTATTAACACCAGAGTTTTCAACAGTAGAATTCATTTGCAAGTAATTAACAGTAAAAAATGTTTAGGAAAGGGGAGTTTTAGGTAAATATAATATAGCAATCAAAGATAAAGAAATACTGTTAGAACTTGGTATCTCTTTATTAAGTTAAGATAACTATTATATGATAAAAATAAATTCTACATGTAAAAAGTGAGAGTATTTATAGACATGATACGGATAAAGAATTAGGACAGATTTATAATCAATTTGACAGAATAGATGATTACTATTTCTAATTATTAGTTTAGCCTGTTCCTAGCTTGTATTGTCAATTATGCTATTGGGATGGTTTCAGATATAACTATTTAAGGAGACGGTACGGATGAATATAAAGACTTTTAGTTCCGTGATTGGATATCATTGTTAACAATAATATCTCAGTCAGGATAAATGTTTTCATGACTAATGATGATCCGGTAAGTAATCGTCATTCCTTATTCAACATGCTCATACTATCACTAAACTATATTACAACCATGTCATCTTATTTGACTATGTGAAGTTAATATGAATAAAGCTTAATATAAAAATCTAATCAAAGTATTTTATTTATCTGTGTTGGGAATAATGTTATAAATGATTCCAAGTTATGTCAACATATTATTCAGGATCATATATGATTCCTTTTACTAAAATAAAGTGACTATAATCTTATGTATCCTTAACATATTGCTTCACAACCTTGGACATGAAATTTGGTCCTCTATCTGTAATGATTTCTTGTGGGCACCCAAAACGCATAACTATTTCTTCATATATAAATTTTACAATTTCTTCACCTGTTGCATTTTTCAGTGCTCTAGCAATAGGCCAATTGGTAGTATAGTCTACAGCCATCAGAAGCCATCGGTTTCCATTCCTTGTAATAGGCAGTTCACCTATAAAATCAAGATGCCATCTTGAAAAAGCTGGAGGTACTTCCAAAGGCTTCATAGGAGCATGGTGATTGTTTTTATCAGGAGAAGCAGCCAGTTGACACTTTGGGCATTTAGAAATCCAAGCGTTGATGTCTTCTTGCATACGAGGCCACCAAACACGTGTCTTCATCAAATGATATATTGTGGTTCGACCAGAGTGACCATATCCAGCATGAAAATCATTTACTAAGTCAGCTCTTCTTGAAAAGGGTATAAACTTAAGTTCGATATGATTGTCAGTCTTTTGTATCTTTTCAATTCTATAAACCTGCTTGTCCTTAATCACGAAATGGTGTTTCAACTTGATTAAACTATCCTTTAGCTTCTCAGGCCATTTATCTTGATCATTCAAGTAATGCAGAGGCCAATCTTGTATGGGATCTTGCTCTAATATGGGAAGTGACTTGAGCGCCGCAGTTATATGATAGACATATCTCGGTTGTATAGATTTAGGGTCAGGAATTGAGTCAGGGCCATCTCTTCTCGATAGTAGATCAGGAATTTGATTGTCAGCACCAGGTTTGTACAAGATTTCAGGATCATATAGCTCAATTTCACTTAACCATCTTACCAATCTGGGAGTCGGCTTGTTTTGAGATCGTAGGTACTTTAAGGGCAAGTGATCAGTGAATATTTGATAAGAATTACCTTCGATAAAGCATCTCCAAGTTCTCAGAGCATGCAATATACTGAGTAGTTCTCTCTCTTGTGCAGGGTAGTTTCTTTCCGCTTGCGACAATTTCTTCGATTCAAAAGCCAATGGTTTCCATATTCCTTCAGATTCTTCTTGCATGAGTACAGCACCAATCGCAAAATCACTTGCATCACATTCAATTCGAAATGGTTTGTTCATATCAGGGGTCATCAAGACTGGAGCACTTGAAATCATTTTCTTGATTAAATCGAAGCTCTTTTGACATTCATCATTCCATGTGATGGCACGACATTTGTGACCAGTACCTTTTGTTAAATCTGTCAAGGATGCAGCAATACTTGCAAAGCCCGGAATAAATCTTCTATAGTGTTGTGCTAATCCAATGAATTGTCTAACTTGTTGGACGTTCTTTGGAACTGGCCATGACTGAATCGCTTCAACTTTTTTGTTGTCAGGATGAATGCCTTTTTCATTGATAGTAAATCCAAGGAAGGTTAGTTCTTTTCGATTAAATTTGCATTTCTTTTTGTTTATAATAAGCTTAGCTTCGTCTAGTTTCTTCAACACTAAGCGTACATGCTCTTTATGTTGTTCTTCATTTCCATTTGTAAATATCAGAATATCATCAAGATAGACCATTACGAACTTATCAATATATTCCGATAATACCGAATTCATCATTTTTTGGAACGCAGGACCACTATTAGACAAACCAAAAGGTACCACTTTCCAACAGAATTGACCATAACGAGTACTTATTGCAGTTTTGATAGAGTCAGCTTCGGTTATTCTCTGTTGATGGAATCCATTAGTCAAATCCAAAGAGGTAAAATGCTTAGCATTGTGTAGTCTCTCTAAACATTCATCTATCCTTGGTAGTTGTATCTTTTGTTTTAAAGTAACCTTGTTCAGCATACGATAGTCACAGCACATTCTTAAATCACCATTTGGTTTTCTAACAAAAAGCACAGGATTTGACCACTCCGAAGCACATGGCTCAATCAGTCCTTTATTTAGCAGTTCATTCAGTTGTTTTTGCAGTTCAGAAAATTCTAGAGGTGACATTTTGTATGGTGGTCTTGATACCGGTACAGTATCAGGCTTTGTCACAATTATATCTTGAGTGTCCCTCATTGGAGGCAATCCTGTGATTTCGCCTTTAAATACTTCAGGGAACTCCTTGCTAAATTCTGTAGACCATGAAGCATCAATATCATTTATATTGTTTAGATATACCATTTCATTTTCTTTAAGATGTACTTGAGCAAAATAGCATTCTTCAATTTGTTTGGTCTTGTAAAGTCTTTCTAATTGTTTGGCAGATATCAAGTAGTTGACTTCATTCTGCTTCTTATAAGTGATGTTGGTTCTTTAACTGGATGTAGTACTACCATTGACGAGTCAGGAAGCGCAATCGTCCATGTACTATCAAACCAATCGGGTTTTGGCTTTACTTGCTTTAACCATGAGTTCCCCAAAATGATATCAAACTTCGATTCAAAAACGAAGGCCTTGAAAGTGCTAATAAAGTTCCTTTCCTCCCCCCTTATTTCCATTTTGCATGTAGCTTCACCATGAATAATCGTTTGTTCACCATTAGCAGTCTCAACAGCTTGATTCTTAACTGGATGGTATGATTCCACAAATTTGAGTACCTTTGGGTGAATATAATTTGAACTGGCTCCACTGTCAATCAAAGCATTGAATGCATGACCATTTATGTACAGTAGGTGAAAAAATACGAGCAACCTTTTGGCAAAATCGACTTTTTTCGCTATATCAAAAGGTGCATGCCAACTACCGGCTTGAGACTCCTATGGTATATTTTCGGGGTCATGTGTTTTGAAACAGTAAAGAACTCATGTAGCAATGCTGGAAATTGAGAGAGAGATAAGAACGCGAATTTAAAAATTTGACTTCCGACCAGCTTAAATTATGTACGGTAATCATACGTTTACATTTAAGTCAACAAAGAACATATCGGAAGACTATATAGCGTACTTGTATGGAACTGTGAGTGTTCCTTATTGTATTCATATAAAAGCAAGTGCGGCTTCAAGAGCCCTTGGTTTCTTTTTTTTTACTCAACTTCTCTCACTACTTCTCATCATCATGCCTAAATCTATACCAATGGAAAAGCAATCCAGAAATAGAAGATATATCACTAAATAGTATGAAGCTAGAGGATATCGCAGATAAATATTACGTTCATTCTCGCACAGTTAAAAGGTATACTAGGAAGCTTTTTCCATGAAATTCACACCTGTCGGCTGGAAGACATACTATTGTCTCTTATGCCATGAAGCACTATATCGAGCTGTGTATTATTACTGGTCATCGAACAGTAGCGAAAGAGCTATTCAGGGAGTTAGGTAAGTTTGGTTACTTGTTCATGTACCGTTCAGGAGTAAATGCGCTGAGATCCATAAAGTGCCACCGAGAGCTAAAAAAAAGAAGGCATTCTTAAAAAAGGATCATTGAAAAAAGCAGATGGCCTGAGCAAAAAGGCATGGCAACTGGTCAAGTCAAGAGTGACGACCAGTAGCGTTCTCAGCTGAAGCAAAGACTAGCATCTAGTGATCAGATGGAGTAAAGTAGTATAGAGTAGTATAAAATGACATTTTGCTCCCTCATCACATCGACATTACAGTAAAGCACAGCAGCCGTAGGACCAACATATGCGGTCACATAGCTACTCCGGGACCAGCTTAGATATGTCAGTTTTATGATGATAATATAAACTCAACGACTTGTCTGCATATACTTAGCATTATTTACATGAACACATTAGAGTATCATCTTTTGAAGACATCTGATGTATACCTTCAGAGTGATAGCGGCGTAAAGCATAAATTAAAAATCATAACTGTATAGGTACGCGGTATCAGTGTAAGGTATATAAACTATTGGTATGCTCAAAGTCTGGATTTAAATCATATAAAGCATGTTTGGCATCAGCTCAAACTTAATCTGACACCACATGAAGTCGGAGAAAGAGGTGTCAGAAAGCTTTAGCAATTTGTGGATGTAGAGCGAAATAAACTCAATGCAAATGCTTGCAAGGGGTACATCAATAGTATGCCAGCCAAAGTAGAAGCACTTATTAAAGCAAAGGGAAGATATAGAAAATATTAAATAAACATAGCGAATTTTGAAAAATCATCATTGGCTCTTTTATGACTGTCTTTCCCTTTTTAAAAAGCTTGTACTTCAAGTAGAGTCAATCTCTTTAGTGTATTGTATGTATCTTTGTTGCCTTAATTAGTGTGTGTGATATTAAAGCTCTGGCGAATATGCACACGAAAATAAAAAGATATGAAGACAAATCGAACAGAGGTTGCTCGTATTTTTTCACCTACTGTAGATTTTGTACGTGGGTAATGTTGAATTTTTTGCATTGGTATTTAACAAAAAAGCACGATCTTGTGAAAAGTCAAAGGAATAAGGGGAAAGGTCAATTAAAGAATCTTTATTAACACTATCAAAAGAGCAATCATTATTTCGTTTAGGCAAAGTGTCATTATTACTTGTGTGAAATTCCATAGAATCAATATTGTTGACTAAGTGATTCCTAAATGGCCTTGTTCGCTTGTATTGTCGATTTTGCCGTATTCTTGACTGCTCAAATTCTTTGATATCACGTATTCTTGTCCTACAATCAGCCATTATATGTCCAGGTTTATTGCACCAATGACAAATTATCGTAGATCGTCTTGCATATCCATTATTCTGTCTGTTTTGTTGAAAATTGTTGTTGTCCTTGTTAGAGGCTACCATTGCATTGAGTTGATGTAACAATACAGATAAATCCATAGGATCGTTGACATATCTATCTTGTTGGATTTTTACAGGCATCATTCCTACTTGTTGTGCGCTTTCAAATGCAATAGCGAATTTACTAGCTTCTTCTAGTGTCCGAGGTTCTTTAGTCAATACATGGATTCTAACATTGTCTTTCAATCCTCTAACAAATCTATCCAAGGATTCATCATCCGAAATATTTGGAAGATCTAGTAAAATGTCTTGGAAAACATCCACATATTCAATAACCGATGATGATTGTTTGATGTTAGCTAATCTATCTCTTGCAGCTTGTTGAGAATAGGAGGGTTTGAAAGCATATTCTATATCTAACTTAAATCTTTCCCAAGTAGTCGATTGTTCATTCCTTTCTGTTAGTCTGTTCCACCATTTTTGGGCTCTGTCTCTCATAAGAGTGACTGCGTAAGGAATCCATTGATTACTGGGTACATTGTAAAATTGCAAATATCTTTCTACTTCTTGTATCCAAATGTTGATAGTTGCAGCATTTCTATCTCCACCATATGTCGAGGGAACTGGGATCCTGATATGGCTGTTTGTGTTCTCTGTGTTTTTAGGCATTGCTGAGCTTATTGCTGACGCGATCAGTTGTGCTAAATTTTCCATGTTAATATTGGTATTGTTATTGTAGCTCATAGGCGATTCTTCTAAATTAATATCTTCTTCTAAAATAAGTTGTCTGTTGTTGTTAAGTATAAAATCTGATGCGAATTTGTTTGCTATTGTCTCAAAGTATTCTGCTGTTTTTCTTCCGTAATTGATTCTTTGATCTTCAGGGTATGTTGGGACTTTTCTGTAAGCAAGGTATTTTGTTCTAAATTCTGGTGCTAGTAATCTGTAAACTCTTTCTTCTATTTCAAAAATTCTTTGTTCTTGCGATATTGTTGGCTTGCTACTTGACATAAATAAATTCTGTTGCAATTGGAATGTTTACAACAGATGCTACCAATTGTCGTGTTCTTTATAGTATTGTATATAAAAGGAAATATAGTCTTAAAGATTAGGTAGTGGATCTTTTCCTTTTATTTCTAATAATTATTATGTCTATTTATATTACTTTACAAAACTAAGATATATACAAGTATTGTCATAATTCATGAGTCATGTTGATATTGAATATAAACAACTCTCTTGTGAGTCATAGCATGTAACTTGTTGAATACAAACTTCATTAAAAGGAAAGCAACACAAATATCCATATATAGAATAAAAAGATATGACACTATGATTATGAAGATTTGAACTCAGAAACTTCTTTCAAGCTTTAATTTTTGACGTTTTGTAAATCACTTTACAAATTGTTGTAACAAACAAGAATGAAACGTCGGAATTTAAATCGTTGCAGTTTATAACGAACGCCTTGCAGTTTACAACAACCACCTTACACTATACAACAACCGCCTCTTATGTTATAACAACCATTGAAAATACCAAAAACAGAACAAAATCATAAAACCCAAAAACATATAAATAACCTCACATAATAATCTCAAAAAATATGACTTCTTAACAACTTCTTAACTTCTAACTTCTAACTTCCTAACTTCTCTCTTATTTTATTTTTACTTTTTCTTTTTATCAAATAAATATTCTTTTAAAGAGGCAAACTATCTCTTATTTTATTTAACATCAAGAACAAGAAGTCCCTTGAAGCTATTATACTTCATTGTAAATCCCCTTTTTTATTTTACTTTATCTTTTTATTTTTATTCTACCTTAACTAAAACAGTTTGATCTACTTTATAAGATCTGGTGGTCACTATAACAAGCGAATCAAGCCAATCCAACTCATATAAAAGCAATTATTATACCAATTACAACTTAAATCTGTTTATTTAAACCTCAACTCAACACACTCAAGCGAACTAGTAAAAATTTATTACACTATGATTATGAAGATTTGAACTCAGAACCTTCTTTCAAGCTTTAATTTTTGACGATTTGTAAATCACTTTACAAATTGTCATTATTTTTCCTATTTGACAAATTTTTAACCATTTGATATATTTTTTACATTTTGATATTTTTTTAACCTTTTGATATTTTTACATTTTGTAAAAATTGAACTTTATATCTTTGCCTATAAAAAGCCTAGCTTTTTATTCTCTTGACAAAACCTCGCTTTTTTTCTTGACTTTACTTCTCTTAACAATATAAATATATTTTATCAATAAACCAAGTATCCTTATCTCTGAATCTTTTGATATAACACTCTTAAAATACAAGCAAGACAAGTCCCTTGAAGCCAATTATCTTCATTGTAAATCCTTTTAATACTCTTATCAAGTTATCTGAATATAAAACAAGTCTGATCAACGTAACAAGATCTGGTGGTCACTTACAAGCGAACCTAATATCAATACTCTACCCAACTCTTATTTTTTTATCCATTTTCATCAACTTTACTCTATTTCAAAACCATTAACTCTTACAAGCCATTAAAGCAACAAAAATTACACTACTTTTGGTATGTTAAACAAGAATTCCTTTTCAAGTAATTATTAGCAAGTTACCATTGATGACTCACAAGAAGTACTTAGCAATGTAACACGAACAATGGTTTAGTCCCCGATACAGTTTGGATGAAGAACATGAACTGTAATTTACAGTTCAGAACAATGATGATCACAAGAACAAATTTTGATGTCCAGCGACATTGATGTCGTTCAACATAAACAATAAGCCACCCCATATTTTTATATAAATAAGATGAATATTTTTAACCAAAATACAGACATCCAATTTGAATCCAATTCACATCCAATAAATCATATCTTCTTGGGCTTAAAAAGCAATCTCTTCTTATTGGGTCACAATTACCTTTTCTTTTCTTTTTATTTTTACTTATTCTGTCTGATCTGATACCTGAATTATCACGAATCAAGAAAGACCCCTTTTATTTTTATCTTTTATTAAACAATCTTACTCCTAACCTTATTGATCTATAAAGATCTGGTGGTCACTACTTAAAATCAAAATACTTTATCAAAAGAACTGTTAAACGTTCAGTCAAGTTAATCAAACTCAAGTCATTCAAGGCTTCAAACTTCAAATTAAACAAATCTACAACACTTTAACACAATCCAAATCCCAAGTACTAAAAAGTTACAGTGTTGTAGCACAACAACCGTGGAAAATTCAATTGTTGGTGCCACGAATCTTGCCTAAATTCATACAATCATGCAAATTCATACAGCTTCCTGAATTGATACAACTCTGTGAATTCATATAACTCTATGAATTCATACAAAATTAAACTTTTATCACACCATCACCAAAAACAACATATAATCAGAAAAACCAAAAAAAAATATAAATAGCCCAATGTATCTTATTCTTTTTTTTTAACTTCACTCTTAACTTACTCTTAACTTTTGTTTTACTTTACTTTTTGATTATTTTAATAAATATCATATAAAGTAAATCTCTTTTGTTTTTCTTTTATTTTACTTAACATCAAGAACAAGAAGTCCCTTGAAGTATATACACTTCATTGTAAATCCTTTTTATTTTATTTTATCTTTATTTTACCTTTTTATTTTTATTTTATTCAAAACAGTTTGATCTACTTATAAGATCTGGTGGTCACTTTACTCAAGCAACTTATATTCAAATCATTACTCTTTTTGGAATTAAATCCTACCTAAATCTTTGATCTTACATCAAGACTCTCTTAAATCAAACCTATTTAACACTATATAAACCCTATAAACTCCAATCTCACAGTGTTACAAATATTCCTTTTTTGATACTTCTACCTACAGTTGTCATCCGCAGTATAGTCGCAGCATAGTCGCAGCAATGTCGCAGTACTTTCAATATTAACATTATAACAATATACAACAACATCACCACCGCAGCAAATGTAAAATAGTATAAATAGACATTATCTTTATTAAATAAAATCTATCAATCTTTTACTACTTAATAAGTTATCGGTACCTTTGTTAATTACTATAAAAAGACTATTCGTGATCAAACACGACAATAGTCTTTTTATATTGTAACACGAACAATGGTTTAGTCCCCGATACAGTTTGGATGAAGAACATGAACTGTAATTTACAGTGTAACGAAAATGGTAATAAGGATACACAGAGATTAGCCGAGTCAAGTCAGAAAGATAAAAAAAATTAAAAATATAAAAAATGTTAAAAAGATAAAAAAAGTTGAAAATATAGAAAAAGTCAAAAAAATAAGAAAAGCTAAAAAGAAAACAAAAAAATATTATTCATATATATATACCATCTTTTTGTGAAGAAATTGTCAGTCAGTTTAAATAAATCATATATTTTTACTCAATAATTAACAAACTTTAACAAGAAAGTCCCTGTTCACTTAAACTTTTTACTCTACTTTAACTTTTATCAAGAAACATCGTATTGATCTTACAAATAAGATCTGGTGGTCACTACTTAACAAGCATCTGCTTAAATTCTATATAAAACAACAACTTACAAGGCTATCTTAACCTTACAATCAAGCTTTACAAGCAAACTTTACTCTATTAAAACACAAACCTACAAGCCAACCCATACATATAACAGTAGATCAAACTTTTTTGTAATAAAGTAACTTGATAAGAGTTTTAAGAATGTTTACAATGAAGATAATTGACTTCAAGGGACTTGTCTTGCTTGTGTTTTAAGAGTGTTATACCAAAAGATTCAAGGATAAAGATACTTAATTTATTGGATAAAATATATTTAAAATAAGTAAAGTTAAGATATGTAAGTTAAGAGAAGTGAAGTAAAATAAAAAGTAAAAATTTGTCTATTTTATAGACAAAGAAAAATAAAGTTTCATTTTGATATAAGGTTTGATTTCGATATAAGGTTTAATTTCGATATAAAGTTTGATTTCGAAATAAAGTTCAAAAAAGAATAAGGTTCAAAATTAAAAAATCACAAACCACAGCCATTGCTGGTGTAACTTGTTAGTACTTGGGAATTGGATTGTATTAAAGTGTTGTAGATTTGTTTAATTTGAAGTTTGAAGCCTTGAATGACTTGAGTTTGATTAACTTGACTGAACGTTTAACAGTTCTTTTGATAAAGTATTTTGATTTTAAGTAGTGACCACCAGATCTTTATAGATCAATAAGGTTAGGAGTAAGATTGTTTAATAAAAGATAAAAATAAAAGGGGTCTTTCTTGATTCGTGATAATTCAGGTATCAGATCAGACAGAATAAGTAAAAATAAAAAGAAAAGAAAAGGTAATTGTGACCCAATAAGAAGAGATTGCTTTTTAAGCCCAAGAAGATATGATTTATTGGATGTGAATTGGATTCAAATTGGATGTCTTTTATTTTGTTCAAAATATTCATCTTATTTATATAAAAAATATGGGGTGTCTTTTGTCTCTTGTCCTGAACTGTAAATTAAAGTTCATGTTCTTCATCCAAACTGTAATTGTTGTTATTTTATATGGTTGGCTTGTAGGTTTGTGTTTTAATAGAGTAAAGTTTGCTTGTAAAGCTTGATTGTAAGGTTAAGATAGCCTTGTAAGTTGTTGTTTTATATAGAATTTAAGCAGATGCTTGTTAAGTAGTGACCACCAGATCTTATTTGTAAGATCAATACGATGTTTCTTGATAAAAGTTAAAGTAGAGTAAAAAGTTTAAGTGAACAGGGACTTTCTTGTTAAAGTTTGTTAATTATTGAGTAAAAATATATGATTTATTTAAACTGACTAATAATTTCTTCACAAAAAGATGGGATATACAGTAGGTGAAAAAATACGAGCAACCTTTTGACAAAATTGACTTTTTTCGCTATATCAAAAGGAGCATGCCAACTACCGGCTTGAGACTCCTATGGTGTATTTTAGGGGTCATGTGTCTTGAAACAGTAAAGGTCTCATGTAGCAATGCTGGAAATTGAGAGAGAGATAAGAACGCGAATTTAAAAATTTGACTTCCGACCAGCTTAAATTATGTACGGTAATCATACGTTTACATTTAAGTCAACAAAGAACATATCGGAAGACTATATAGCGTACTTGTATGGAGCTGTGAGTCTTCCTTATTGTATTCATATAAAAGCAAGTGCGGCTTCAAGAGCCCTTGGTTTCTTTTTTTTTACTCAACTTCTCTCACTACTTCTCATCATCATGCCTAAATCTATATCAATGGAAAAGTAATCCAGAAATAAAAGATATATCACTAAATAGTATGAAGCTAGAGGATATCGCAGATAAATATTACGTTTATTCTCGCACAGTTAAAAGGTATACTAGGAAGCTTTTTCCATGAAATTCACACCTGTCGGCTGGAAGACATACTATTGTCTCTTATGCCATGAAGCACTATATCAAGCTGTGTATTATTACTGGTCATCGAACAGTAGCGAAAGAGCTATTCAGGGAGTTAGGTAAGTTTGGTTACTTGTTCATGTACCATTCAGGAGTAAATGCGCTGAGATCCATAAAGTGCCACCGAGAGCTAAAAAAAAGAAGGCATTTTTAAAAATGGATCATTGAAAAAAGCAGATGGCCTGAGCAAAAGGCATCGCAACTGGTCAAGTCAATAGTGACGACGAGTGGCGTCCTCAGCTGAAGCAAAGATTAGCATCTAATGATCGGATGGAGTAAAGTACTATAGGGAAGTATAAAATGACATTTTGCTCCCTCATGACATCGACATTACAGTAAAGCACAGCAGCCGTAGGACCAACATATGCGGTCACATAACTACTCCGGGACCAGCTTAGACATGTCAGCTTTATGGTGGTAACATAAACTCAACGGCTTGTCTGCATATACTTAGCATTATTTACATGTATACGTTAGAGTACTATTATTTGAAGACGTCCGATGTATACCTTCAGAGTGATAGCGGCGTAAAGTATAAATTAAAAATCATAACTGTATAGGTACGCGGTATCAGTGTAAGGTATATAAACTATTGGTATGCTCAAAGTCTGGATTTAAATCATACAAAGCATGTTTGGCATCAGCTCAAACTTAATCTGACACCACATGAAGTCGGAGAAAGAGGTGTCAGAAAGCTTTAGCCATTTGTGGATGTAGAGCGAAATAAACTCAATGCAAATGCTTGCAAGAGGTATATCAATAGTATGCCAGCCAAAGTAGAAGCACTTCTTAAAGCAAAGGGAAGATATACAAAATATTAAATAAACATAGCGAATTTTGAAAAATCATCATTGGCTTTTTTATGACTGTCTTTCCATTTTTAAAACGCTTGTACTTCAAGTACAGTCAATCACTTTAGTGTATTATATGCACTTTTGCTATCTTAGTTAGCGTATGTGATAACAAAGCTCTGGCGAATGTACACACGAAAATAAAAAGATATGAAGACAATTCGAACAGAGGTTGCTCGTATTTTTTCACCTACTGTATTTGAAGGTTTGATTTCTTCCAAATGACTTCTAGTAGTAACGCGTTTGGTAACAACTGTCGGTTTGGCTGTTTTCTTTTGAGCAGTGGTACGTGTTTTAGTATAAGGAACTGCTCTGGTAACTTCGGGTGGTTTATCAGGTCTGATGGCGGTATATAAGTCTTTCTCGTATCTATTTTCATTTTCTGTTAGGATGG
Source organism: Rhizopus arrhizus (assembly GCA_024220505.1). NCBI lineage: Eukaryota > Fungi > Mucoromycota > Mucoromycetes > Mucorales > Rhizopodaceae > Rhizopus > Rhizopus arrhizus. The sequence goes on along the minus strand of JAKZZE010000007.1, from coordinate 1,561,304 downwards.
CATTTAAATGTTGTGTTTGTTTTTGTGATTGTTGTTTGGTTTCGTTAATGGATTTTGTTTGATTTTGGGTATTCGATTGACCATTGCTTTCGTTATTAAAAACAATCGACCCATCTAGTTTTTTGAAGGCTGATTTTGTGCAGATGGTTGCAAAGGAAGTTCATCATTTTGATTACTGTTGGGTTGATTACGATATCGGCTGTTGTAATTAGATCTTTCATATCCATTATTATAGTTATTTCTGAATCTATTATTGTGTTCATTATAGTTGTTATTTCCGTTGTAGTCGATGTTTCGATTATTGTTATAACCGTTATTGCTATAATAGTTATGGTTACTATTATTATTGTTGTTATATCTTTGATAATTGTCTTTAACGTTGGGATTATAATTGTTGAAATTGTTATAGTTGTTGCGAGCATTGCGATTGTAAGGTCGATTATGTTGATCATGTATATTCAATTCGTTGCGCATAGCTTGTTGAATCATATTAAGAATCTCTTGTTGATTATTGAGATGAGTATGACCGTGATGATACCTAGTTGAATAATTCACATGATATTGGGTGTCATTAGGATAACCTACTACTTCCATTGTTGACAACCGATTAACTCCTGTTGTAACATTGGTATTGGTAGCTAGATTTCCTGATGATTTACCAAATATTTGAACATCACTGACTGGTAAAATTTGTGCAGGTCTTTCATCAATATCTACAAGCTCAACATTATGATTATTTATGTTGTATCGACCAGCATGTGCATTATCGTTGTGATATATCAAGGCATTGTTAATGTTTCGAGGTATGAAGGGGTTGTCGACCATGGCAATCTTACGAGGTCTATTTGCGTTCCACCATCCTTCAGAATGTGTGAGCCAGTCTTTAAAGTTCTTGGAACTGCTTTGTATGCAGAAATTTTTTATTTCGTTTAGTAATCCAGCACGGAATCTGCTTTCTATCAATGCTTCATTATCAATATTGGCCAAATCGGCTGCTTCTCTTAATCTTGCAAGAAATATTGTGGATGCTCTTGTTCTCCTTGGAACATATCATTAAATTCCATTTCATAGCTTTGTATTAGTTCCGGGGTGATATAATGATTCTTGAGTGCTTCTATTGCTTGGTTATACTTGATCTCTGGCTGTTCTTTTAAAATAACACGTTCAAAGTAGACTTTGGCAGCACGTCTTAGTTGTGATTTGAGAATGGCTATTTTTCTTGATTCTCCCTGTGTATTATTAACTGCAAGGTAGGAGTCTAGGATTTCTTGAAAATGACGGAAATCTTCTCCTTCATATCCGTAAAATTCGATGAGTCTTGGTCTATAACCTTGTATTACGCTTTGGTTGCTGACTGAAGCCAACACGTTAGGTCCTGTAGTTGTCATTGCTGCTAATAAGTATTTTGAGATTGTTGGTTCGATTTGAGTAAATTTTTTTTGAATAAGTCTGTTGATTTCTTGATAGTTTTTAACTAGTTTTCAATTTTGATCCCTCGTAGTGATTTCTTGATTTGATGTTTTATTTCCCCTCGTAGTGACCACCAGATGTGAGATTGGAGTTTGTAAGGTTTTTATAGTGTTAAATAGGTTTGATTTAAGAGAGTCTTGATATAAGATCAAAGGTTTAGGTAGGCTTTGATTCCAAAAAGAGTAATGATTTGAATATAAGTTCGCTTGTAATAAGTGACCACCAGATCTTGTTAAGTAGATCAAACTGTTGTGAATAAAATAAAGTAAAAAGATAAAAAAAAAAGGGGATTACAATGAAGTGTATTTGCTTCAAGGGACTTCTTGTTCTTGATATTTGATAAAATAAAAGAAAAACAAAAGAGATTTACTTTGTATGATATTTATTAAAATAATCAAAAGTAAAGTAAGTAAAGTAAAACAAAAGTTAAAAGTGAAGTAAGTCAAGAGTAAGTTAAAAGTATAAGAAATATTGAAGTTATTTATATGTTTTTGGCTTTTCTGATTATATGCTGTTTTTGATGATTTTGTGGATATTCTGTGTTTTTTTGTATTTTTCTGGATTTATCTGTATTCATACGTATTTGTTTGTATTTTCCTGGATTTGAATTAGTTGGAGAGAGAAAAGTCAAATGCTGCAAAAGTTTGCTGCATTGTGTTGTAATAAATTTTTACTAGTTCGCTTGAGTGTGTTGAGTTGAGGTTTAAATAAACAGATTTAAGTTGTAATTGGTATAATAATTGCTTTTATATGAGTTGGATTGGCTTGATTCGCTTGTTATAGTGACCACCAGATCTTATAAAGTAGATCAAACTGTTTTAGTTAAGGTAGAATAAAAATAAAAAGATAAGTAAAATAAAAAAGGGGATTTACAATGAAGTATAATAGCTTCAAGGGACTTCTTGTTCTTGATGTTAAATAAAATAAGAGATAGTTTGCCTCTTTAAAAGAATATTTATTTGATAAAAAGAAAAAGTAAAAATAAAATAAGAGAGAAGTTAGGAAGTTAGAAGTGAAGTCATATTTTTTGAGATTATTATGTGAGGTTATTTATATGTTTTGGGTTTTATGATTTTGTTCTGTTTTTGGTATTTTGAATGGTTGTTATAACATAAGAGGCGGTTGTTGTATAGTGTAAGGTGGTTGTTGTTGTAAAAGCTGGCGTTCACAGAGTTTGAGTAATTGAGATAGATAAAATATAAGCGCGTTTGCTTGGAATAAAGGTAGTTCTTGACTAAGTAGAATTGATTTCGGTTCTTGTAAGAGTGACCACCAGATCTTGTTAAGCAGATCAGACTTGAGTTTGATAGAGTAAAAATTAAAAGTAAAAGAATAAAATAAAAAGGGATTACAATGAAGATATATTGGCTTCAAGGGACTTGTTCGTGCTCGATATGAATAATTCAGAGGTTTTTATAAAAAGGTAACTTGATATTTATTTGATAAAAATATATGAGGGAAGTTAAGTAAGTCAAAAGTAAAGTTGAAAAAGGGGAGTATTTTATATCTTCTCATGTTTTTGGTTTTTCTCACGTTTTCTATTTTTTTTGTTAACATTTGCTGTTGTAAAAGTAAATCAATAAAAGCTAATTTCTGGCTAAACCTCTTTTGGAAGTAGTGTAAGGATAACCGGACGTTGATGGCAACAAAGCTACATTGTAAACTGCAACGATTTAAATTCCGACGTTTCATTCTTGTTTGTTACAGTGCTACACCATTGAAGCAACAAAAAATTACAGTGTTACATACCAAAAGCGGAGCAAAAGGTATGACAGTAGGTTGTTGTACTACAACATGATATGAAGAGAATGCGCGAACCGGGAATCGAACCCGGGCCCTTCGCGTGGCAGGCGAAGATTATACCACTTAACCATCCGCGCAGGTGCGGGTTTGACAGTACCCGAAATGTAAGATAATAAACTCAATTTGTGTGGCAAAATTTTTAGTTCTTTTTAAAGAAGTTCTGGATAACTAAGCTAGTTTCTTTTTGGTGCAGTAATACTCGCCTTAAAGAGGTGAAGCTTTGGGTCGTCTTCTTCTTGGGTCTAGCTCAACTTGGTCATGGCCGAATGGAATGAGTAAGTCAATGTGAAAGAAATTCGAGAAAATGAAAGATGTCTGTTGGTGACCTGGGGGGTCGGTAGCGAGTCGATGACGGGGTGTAAGAAATCTGGGTTTGATTTCGGTGTTGTCTCGGCGGAGCTTCAACAGCATTGATCATTGCTCAAAGCTTAAATTTCTTTCCTTTGATTTACCATTTTTATTCTAGTATTTCCCTGACATGTTTGACGCTAAAATAGTTTATATTGTTCTAAATCTCCTTATGCCACAAAGTTTAGTTTACATTCACTCATTCCCATTTACATCATTCCTTCAATTGTGTTATGTTTGATATCATTTGTTAATTTAGTTTATTTTCAATAATGTATAAAAGAATAACTTATGCGAATCAATAAACGATACCTTTTTTCGAAGGCCTAACTTTTTGTCTTTGGTTTTCTGTCTGGATAGACAAGGTTATTTTCTCTGGTGAACTGCTGTTTTCTTTGGTATTCTTAAAATCTAACTAACGAACACTTACCGGTTTCTTGGTTAACGGTTTTCCTTATTTCTTAACTACCCGCAAGTCCTTCACTTTCATAGTCTAAACTACCGCGTAATTCACAGGTTGACAAAGTCGGATTTTGGTCGATGATCGCCTTTGATTCCTTTTTGACACTGCAAATAATGTTGCGCCTTTGACGTAAAATTCTGATATCGGTGACAGTCATAGGTCCACAGATTTTAAAGTTTTTTTTTAAAAAAACAATATACAGTGAGTTAAAAAACCGTTTCAGTGTTTTTCCTAAATATGGTTTTGCTACCATAACTACTGATATACTAAATAAAATGCTACATTTCATACACCATATGAAAGCACTAGTTCTGATGTATAATACAATATAAAAATAGTATTGCTTTTTCAATATTTGCTCCCTAAAACGTATAAAATTACTACAGTCGGTGCACTGAAACGGTTTTTTAACTCCATTAAAAAAAACATAAATACCAATTACAATTATGGAGACTTCATTTTTAATTTATGCAATACACATAAAGTTAGGGGAAGAGTATAATACTTTGCATTTATTAAAAAAACGAGTATATAAACACGTTATTTTATTAATAGACGCGTAACAAATTTCATCCTTTTTCATTTTACATTTTTAACCCAATCTTTATTAAAAATGACTCGCTCCATTTCCCAAGATACTCAAAATGATTTGAGAGTGCTCTTAGAGTCTGATTTGTCTTATGAAGAGATTGCTAATCGCTTGACTCTCTCTAAAGCCACTGTTCATCGATATTGCAAAAAATGGAATATCCAAAGACCTGATAACACTGGCGGACGACCTCAGATCTTAACTGAAGCAAGCAAGTCCCTCATGAAGAGAATGGTAATCTTAGGACGATTGAAGTCAGGTGTTGAGGTCTTCGATTATTTTAAGGCCATTTATCCAAGGTTGACTTACAACACCACCCTAAACGCCTTAAAGAGCCTAGGATTCAAAGCCCGACCAAAAAGAAAGGTACCTCTTTTGTCAGCAAAACACAGGAAAGCACGCTTGGAATGGGCACTTGCTCACAGGTACTGGACTATTGACAACTGGAGAAAGGTTATCTTCTCTGACGAGTCGAAAATCAATGTTTGGGGCTCTGATGGAGTTGAATTCTATTGGAGTCTACCTGGAAGCCCATTACAGCCTCATCATGTAATCCCAACCGTAAAACGCGGCGGTGGAAGTGTTATGGTGTGGGCCTGTATGACTTCCCATGGAGTTGGATATATCTGCGAGATATACGACGGCAGAATGACTGCATCCGATTACATCCATATCCTAAAAACCGAACTGGCAGATACCCTTCATTATTACCGATTAGGAGATGGTGATTTCATCTTTCAGCATGATAACGATCCGAAACACACTGCCAAGATAACGACGACTTATCTTATAGAAGAAGCAAAGTACCCAGTATTGCCTTGGCCTTCTCAATCGCCTGACCTGAACCCAATTGAGCACATGTGGCGACACTTAAAGTTGAAATTAGCTTTATACGAGCAAAGGGCAAGAGGTGTCCATGAACTATGGGAAAGAATCAAAATTGAATGGGAAACATTTGATAAAGATATTTGCTGTAAATATATTGATAGTATGCCGGCTAGAGTTCAAGCTGTAATAAAAGCTAAGGGTGGAAATACTATATATTAGTATTTTTTTACCTAGTTAAAAAACCGTTTCAGTCATCCCCTTTTTTTAAAATGGCCATTACTGAAGATGTAATTCATAGATTAAGATGAGATGTACATTGCTTTGTTGCAAAAAAGCCATATAATAACATAATAAAAAAGAACACGTATACTCTAAATATTTCTTCCAAAAAAAGAATAAATGTGTGAGTTTCAATTTTACTGAAACGGTTTTTTAACTCACTGTATCTTGCTGTATTGGTCATTTTCGAAATATGAAAAAAGATTTAGATGCGAAAAAAATAAAGAAATTAAGTAATGTTATTTTTTTCATTGTAAGGTAATATTCATAAAGTTATTCACGTTTTAAAAAAATGTCTTTTTTTTTTTACAGATGATCTTTTTTTGGAAAGCTTGTTCTCCTCTATCGTTGAAAGACCGATATCTTCTTTTTTTTATTTTTGAGGGCAAAATGCGGAAATCAAAAGCATTCTGCGATTATTTTGATCAGAAGAATACATATTAGGAAGGCAGTCTGTGCTTTTTAGCTTAGCTCATTAGAAACGTGTAACAGAATGTAACAAAATAGTTGCGTTTGGGAAAAAAAAAGAAGCTGAAAAATTAAAAGTAAAGAAAAAAGACAAAGTTAAAAAAAAAGACCTAGTGAAAAAAAAAAAAGGGCATAGCAATAAAATGTTACTTATTCAAATGAAAACAATAACCTAACAGTAAACATGTTTTATAAAAATACAAATGCTTTTACATTGTAACAAAAGATTATGTGTATATTCTAAAAAGAATAAAAAAAAAAAGAGGCTTTGTTAACATCTTGTTACAAGGCAGTTATAATTAATAGATACACTAGGTGAAAAAATAGGGACAACCTTTTCGAAAATTTCATTTCATGCAGCATGTAGCATTAAGAGAAGGTCGCCTCATGACGCTAGCAATATGTTAAAACGAGGTTAATGAGTAAAGTATTTCATCAAAATATGATGAGCCAAGTATGGAAAATGAGGGAGTAATGCATGTATAATTGGTAGAATTTTAGATACTCCACAGCTCAGTTTTAGACCATATTTCGTACTCTTCTAATTTGACCTGGAATATCAGCTACAATTAAAATGCAAACCAATTCTAATTTTAGCTATGCACATTCCTATAATTAATAATATAAAATGGGTGCTGCTTTCCTTCATTCATACATTCTTTTTTTTTCATTATATTCATCTTACTTCCTGCGAAATTTCTCTTACTGATGCCTCGCGCTTTACCTCAAGGAACGCAAGACAGCATCAAGTCTGCACTGATGTGCAATAGAAGCCCAAAGGATATTGCTGGTGAGCTTGGTGTTCATCCCAAGACAGTTAGGAGTGTTATGTTCTGGTAAAGTAATTAAGGTAGCGATAAAAACCAAAGAATACTTTTTGAGACTGAACTTTATTTAAGACAATCTTAATTGTTTAAAAAGAAATCATTACAAAGTCTACTATTTATATTCTTCTATCAGTTGGCGGGTAAATGAGTAGTTATGAGCGTAGATCCAATAATTGACATGTTTGATTGAAGAATGATCACTGAATCGATTATGAAAATTTTTAATTCGTTGTTTTATAGATCTTATTGTTCTTTAACTGATCTGGGAGAATTGTCCCGTCTTCATTGAGAGGAAAGATATATTTATATGAAATGCCTCCAGTCAGATCAAAGTTGACTAGGTACCTGATCCATTATTATTCATTTACAGAAATGATGAATAGTAAAGGTCATGACTTATTTATTGTTCATGTTTACTTTATAGAATGAATCTAATTGTGATAGTTTTATATAAAAAAGAAGAAGAATATATTTTATTTGATAAAGATTTAAATTATTATCTTTTATCAATTTTAATATACTTCTTTTAGTTGTGATTATTCAATGTCCGTTATGATCAGACGCTGTTCTACAACAAGGAGATATAGAAACAAGCTATTTGGGCCAATGGTACCCGCAACACGTGGTAGGCATACACTTGTGTCATCTGCTACGAAGGAATATATCAAGGTATTACTGATTAAAGGAGCCCCAAATACAGCCAAGGATGTACATCGGATGCTCATACAACTTGGGTATTCTATGACTTACCGTTCAGCAATAAACGTCCTTGTATCAATGAATTTTCATGCTAGGCGTAAAAAGAAGCAGCCTCTTTTAACTAATAACCACCGCAAGCAGAGGTTAGGATGGGCAAAAAAGTATCAAAGTTGGTGTATGCAATAGTGGCATCAAGTAGTGTTCTCCGATGAAACGAAGATCAACATTTGGGGATCTGATGGCTGCAGATACTATTGGACCCAGCCTGGTGATGTCCTTCGTCCACACCACATAGGTCTTTCAGTGAAGCATGGTGGCGGCAAATTGGTAATGTGGGGATGTATAACCAGTGAGTGATCAGGATATGCGTGCCAGGTATACGATGGTACTATGGACTCCTTGGTGTACCAGCATATTCTTGGAACAACTTACATGGAAACGTTAAAGTACTATGGTATGAACAAGCGCACTATTTACTTTTAACAAGACAACGACCCAAAGCACAAGTCGAAATCAACAATGTCATGGCTCCAACAAAACAAGGTCCAGTACATTAACGATTGGCCACCTAATAGTCCGGATCTGAATCCTATAGAGCATGTGTGGCATTTGCTGAAACTTAGGTTAAGCCTTTATGAACGAAAGGCCAGAAACATCGACGAGCTATGGGAACGAGTGGACTTTGAATGGAACAAGCTAGATAAAGATGTTTGTAGAAGTTACATTGACAGCATGTCTGATCGCATAGCAGCGGTAATCAAATTAAAAGGGAGATTTACTCGTTATTAAATAAATACTACCCATTTTATAATATAACACTTATAAAATTATTGCAACTATTTCCTCTTTTCTTCCGCCATATGTTATCCTGATCAGTTTTATATGCAGGAAACGTAATACTCACTACCTAAGGTTACGCTCTATAGGCATGGCTTGGATGTCGTACGGAGTGGAAGAGAAAAAAAAAAGTTAAAAATTATTTTAGGGTAGGTTGTCCCTATTTTTTCACCTAGTGTACATGCACAGTTTTTTTTTGTTTTTCAAGTAAATAAAGTGCTTTATTATTTTTTTTATGGCAAATAATATAAAAGAATATATGTTTTTAAGCTTATACTAGTTCATTACTTACTTTATGTTTGCACATGGGTGTAATTTGCCATTAGCCATTAGCCATTAGCCATTAGCCATTAGCCATTAGCCATTAGCCATTAGCCATTAGCCATTAGCCATTAGCCATTAGAGATGTTAACATTGCCAACTTCCTTTACCAAAAAGGGCTTTTCAACAACAAGCAACAATATAAGTTTGATATTTTTATAGTTATATCGTGTTAAAAAGAACAACTTTGCTCATGAGGTTCATGTTCATCAACCAAATGTGTCCCATTAGGAATTCCTAATGTAAAAAAAAAAAAAAAAAAGGGAAAAGAAGAAAACAAAACCGACATTACATTTGAATTATTATTATTGTTATTTTATAAACTTACATTTGACCAATGCTTGAGCTTTCTTTTTTATCTTTTGTGCCTTTGGCATCTAGTGTATCCCATTAAAATGTTTTTCCTGTTTATTTAATTCTATATTGGATAGAAAAAATGGTTATCACTTAACAAAGTATTTTATTTTACATAATTCTTCAAATTGATTTATAAATAAATTACAACTACCATCAACTGCAATTACATCTCTTTTGTCTACTTTATTATGTAATTTCATGTTTGAACATACCTCCGTCACTACTTACACGACATAATTCACTTTTAGATACACTTAAAACCATATTATTAACACCTGCTAGAATTTGAGTTCTTAAACCACTAGTTTTTAGCTTATAAGACCATCTTTTTTGTGCACTTATATCTGGTTCACTATAATCAATGGTGCTATCATGCCCATCTAATAAAAGTGTAATATTTTTAAAATTATTTGGTTTTTTATTCTAGCTGAATAAATTCTAATTTCAATATTTGAAAACATATTTTGCAAGCATAAATCAACACACTTACTTAAATTATTATAGTTTTCTATCCAAAATTTTTTATAAAACAAATAATAAGATGCATATGGTAGGTTTCTTTTAATATTTTTATTTGTAATGTCTGATACTAAATGATAAATTAAATATAATCCTTTCTCGATTTCTAAATAAGAAGAAGAGTATTCTTTATGTGTATACAATTTGGTTAAGAAGAAGAATACAGCGGTGTATCCAAGCTTATCTAATAATTCTTTTTTAATGTCATTAATTTCTTTTATATTTTTTATTTCTGTACGATGCTTATATTCATTACCTTTTTGCTTCCAATTTTTATTTAAAGGCTCCCATCCGTTTAAAATTATTTTATCTATTTCTTCCTACAATAATCTTTGTATAAGTCTAATTCTTCAGTATCCAAAGTTGATTGATAATCATTTATAATACTTTTTTTATTATATATTAAATTCAATTTTAAACAAAAAATATTAAAAAAAACTGGTCATGAACCAGGACAAAAACTACACATACTTACTGAAATATACTAGGATGTTCGCGGTAGAGGTACTCATTAGTAGTTTTTATATTTTTGAAAACATAGTCACAATATAACAACACAGCATTCTAACGGTCTTTATTCAATATTTGACAATAATTTTGTTATTAACGTATATATACTACATATATATTAACCACTCCATTTTCTATACAGCGCTATACAGAAATTGCAGGAATGGGCTTTTTTAATTTTTTTTTAATACATTTTTGATTTTGGAATATTAGTAAGATATTGAAAAAGTTGATATATAAATATGTGTGGCCATATATTAATTACAAATAAATAGAAAGGCATCATTCAGAGGCTGGGCCATCCAAAAATGTATACATGATGTTGAACATACAGTGGGTCAAAAAACTGCACCAACCTAACCTAATTTTTCGGAAATAAGAGCATAGGTCTGTCAGTTTTATAGCAAACATTATGAAACTTGAACCAAACAAAGTTAATAGTATTATGATTTATTGACAAAACTTTCAAAGTCAGAAGCTGAGTATACACTTAAAGCGAGCCCAGAAAAAAGCGGAGGTCGGTTGGTGCAGTTTTTTGACTTTTAAAATAAAAGTGGGTTTGACACTATATGCCCGGACTGAGGCCATTCCGGCAGATATAAATTAGTCTGTGGAGTATGTAGTCACACTGGGATCTTAAAATAAACTTTTTTGCAATTATTTTCCTTTTTTTTTCTTTCCTACTTTACCCAAACGTATCATACATCGCCAGTGTCTATCCATCATTAGAAATGCCCAAAACGGTTCCATTCGATGTTCAAAACAGTATCAAACCACTATTGGTAGATAGCGTTGACCCCACAGTCATTGGGAAACGAGTTTGAGTGCATAGAAATACCGTTAATAGGTATGCAAATAACTGGATGCATAATAGAATACGTAAAAGCGGAGATAAATCGAGCATTGTGGCAAAATCAACGCGTCGATACATCAAGAGACAAGTACTCACGGGTTACTGGAAGACTGCCAAGGATGTTCAAATGAAGTTGGAGGAGCTTGGACACCCTATGTCGTATCAATCGGCCATTAATGTTTTACATTCAGTTGAAATTTATGCTGAGATCAAAAAGAAGAAGCCATTATTGACTGAAAAGCATAAGAAGGCTCGATTGACATGGGCAAAAAAGCATCAATACTGGACAGTACATGATTGGCGACGTGTGATATTTTCTGGTGAGACCAAAATTAACATTTGGGGCTCTGATGGTTGCAAATATTATTGGAAGAAAAAATGCGATCGTTTACAGCCCCACCATATCGACGTTACTGTGAAGCATGGAGGCGGCGGTCTCATGTTATGGGGTTGTATAACCAGCGCACAACCTGGATACGCATGTCAGGTCTATGGTGGTACCATGAATTCAGAGCTATACCAAGAAATTCTTGCTACAAGTCTGAAGGACACCATGAAGTACTATGGTCTGAATTGGAAACCATCGGTATTTCAGCACGAAAATGATCGTAAACATCGATCAAAGTTCACAACGCAATGAATGAAAGATAGGGGCATGGTTTACATTGACGATTGACCACCACAAAGTCCAGATCTTAATCCTGTTGAACATGTATGGCATCATTTGAAGTTAAAGCTGAGCATGTATGATAATAGGGCGACCAGCATCCATGAACTGCGGGAAAGAGCCGAAAATGAATGGAATTCGTTTATTAAGAAACAATGCATCAAATATATAAACAATTTGCCCGCCAGAATACAAGCAGTATTAGCAGAAAAGGGTGGATCCACTCGATTTTAAGAAAGTCAAAAAACTGCATCAACCGACCTCCGCTTTTTTCTGGGCTCGCTTTAAGTGTATACTCAGCTTCTGACTTTGAAAGTTTTGTCAATAAATCATAATACTATTAACTTTGTTTGGTTCAAGTTTCATAATGTTTGCTATAAAACTGACAGACCTATGCTCTTATTTCCGAAAAATTAGGTTAGGTTGGTGCAGTTTTTTGACCCACTGTATATACCTAATGATCCGCCACTTTTTTAATCTATTGTATTTGCAATCAATATCTCACACAATATAACAACATAACTCCTATCAGGGTTAACAAAAACCATATTTCATAATTAGTGCTTCCTTCCCCAATTTTATCTTTTTTATTAATACAACATTCAATTTTTGTTTTTTAGAGTATGCACGATTACATAATCAAACTAAACTAACAAAACGTTACACATTTAATAATAGTTCTTTAGTTCCCAACAGTCTCAACACCGTCTCAACACCGTCTCAACACCGTCTCAACACCGTCTCAACACCGTCTCAACACCGCCCCAACTTAACATCGTCAACATCGTCAACATCGCCCCAACTCGACATCGTCAACATCGTCAACATCGTCAACATCGCCCCAACTCGACATCGTCAACATCGTCAACATCGTCAACATCGCCCCAACTCGACATCGTCAACATCGTCAACATCGTCAACATCGCCCCAACTTAACATCGTCAACATCGTCAACATCGTCAACATCGCCCCAACTCAACATCGTCAACATCGTCAACATCGTCAACATCGTCAACATCGCCCCAACTCGACATCGTCAACATCGTCAACACCGCCCCAACTTAACATCGTCAACATCGTCAACATCGTCAACATCGCCCCAACTCAACATCGTCAACATCGTCAACATCGTCAACACCGCCCCAACTTAACATCGTCAACATCGTCAACATCGCCCCAACTCAACATCGTCAACATCGTCAACATCGCCCCAACTCAACATCGTCAACATCGTCAACACCGCCCCAACTTAACATCGTCAACATCGTCAACATCGTCAACATCGTCAACACCGCCCCAACTTAACATCGTCAACATCGTCAACATCGTCAACATCGCCCCCAACTCGACATCGTCATTAACCATTTTTGATCTAATAGACTTGGCTTAAAAATGACACAATCGTGTTCTGTGACCCAAATTTTCATATTAAGCATATTAAACTCCGCACACAAGTTTATATATGTATATATAGTAGATGGACGGTGATGTATCCATCATTCATAACTCGATATGAAAACAGTATTAATAAGCTACATGTAAAATATATCCAATAGATAGGCTACAGGTTAATTCGGATAATCTTCATTAAGGATAAGATGCTGCGTAATTGCACGGTTAAATTATATTAAATCCAGGAACTAAATCACAGTCAATCGCAGTCAATCATATACAAGTATTCTATGGATAAATGCTTATGATGACAAAGATAACAATGGAAGAACACGTAACCATTATCTATTTGTCATCAGTTATATCATACTCATTAATTATTAATCCATGACATGAAATATTATCCGTGTATGAAAAGTATAAATAGAGTATCATTTTCTTATTAAATAAAGCAATCTCTTTATCGAGTCTCGTCCTCTCTTGTTCCTTTCTATTCTTGGATAAATCATTTTTTTTGACGAATTCTCTTTACTCTATTATTACTACGCTATTCTCAAACATGTCTATCAACTCTAACCTTTTGGCTTACAACGAAGAAACCCTTCTTTCTGAAAGTGACCCTGCTTTCATTGGTCCTAGACTTGAAAAGCCCTCCATGGTTAATGGGATTGAACTTCCTCTTACTGGATCTCCAAACTCTATTACAGAAGATATAGAGATGGAAGAAGTTGAACCCAGGGCTATGGCCTCTCCACTCGCTGGTGTCAAGGGCAGTGGCGCAGCACCACCTTCTCAGGTCTCGGGTAGTCGTAATTTGACGGCTACCGTCCAGACTTTGACGAAACAGGTAGAACAAATTGCTGCGGCTATCACAGGTCAAGAGCTTTCAGGAAAGCAACTGGCTAACCTTTCCCGTGAATACACGACCAAGTCTACCATCTTGGCCTCCTTGTTGGACTTGCAAGCAAAATTGGCTAATAACTTGACTATACAGACCAATGGCTCTGCCATTAACGGTTCTAACAGTCAACCTACGGTGGTTCCTCAAAACTTACCTTTGTTTCAGTACACTGGTAATGTAGAGAACTCAGCATTGCCCGTCTTTAAAGACATTGCTGACTGTATCCGACGTTTTGAGGATATACTCTTTGCGTACCGCTTGGATGTACAGGTGCATTGGCAGCGCCTCATTCCTTTCTCCCTTACCCATACTCAGCGTTCTTGGTATGATGAATTACGGGCAAAGAAGAATTTATCTTGGACCATATTCAAGGAACAATTAACCTTGAAATATGGCATCGAATCCACTGAGGCTCAAGCCCACGCCTCAAGAGAGCTGTTAACCATCAGCATGCAACCTGATGAATCTGTGGAAAAATACACTGACCGCTTCTTGAAGCTCAAGCGTGAAGCCACTCCCGTAGCTGACGATTTTTTGGCTATTTTGTTTGTGAACTCCCTCACTAGTAGCCTCCAAAATCATGTCAACATGGCCATCGTCAGTCTTGATCAGGAGGCAAAGAATGACATAAACCTCCTTTCTAGTATCGCAAGAAAGTTTCATACGAAACAACAGACCTTGCCTCATATGTCAACTAAAAAATTCAATAACCAACCCTCTCAAGTCAACGGGTTGAACCCTCCCAGTGGTATTCATAAAAGAAACCACCGTACGGATGGAAGGACTTGTATCATCCATGGAAAGTGCAACCACACAACAGATCGTTGTAAAAAGGCTCAGGAGCTTGGAATTGCTAACAGTATGAACAAAGAGACATCTAGTAAGCGTTGCTTTAAATGCAACGCTCCTTTTACTAGGGAGCATTTAAATGTTTGCCCTAAAAGGAATCAACCTCTTTCTGCTGGTTCTGCCTCCTCCTCCTCTACTGCACCTACCATAACCAGGGCATTCCGCTCACTTCAGTTGACTGGCAGTGAAGATAAAGCAATGGGTACAAAGGCTTCTAAATACAACCCTGCCAACCAACAAAGCCACGATGAAGAACAGGATCTTGACGATGAAGCCGTCAAGGACATCCACTACTACTCATCATTATAAAATGTCCGTACTTGGGCTTTGGTTGATACTGGGTGTAATACTTCTACGATCTCTCCTGACCTAGCAAAATTTATAAACGTTAGAACTTTTCCTGTTTCAGGAAAATTACAATTAGCTAGTTTGGATACCTTGGTATCTAGAACTGCTATTACAGATCAAATAAAAGTATTTTATAACGGAATCAATGTCTTACATGAATTTGAAATTTTTAAGTTTGATAAGGATATACCTATTGTATTGGTACAAATCTTATGCCTAAGTTAAACATTAACTTGACAGGTTTAGCTGTTACGTGGGATAGTCCTAATATCTCTACAATACCTGATCCAATAGACCCTTCACCTATCAAACCTAATAAGTCACCCGCTGGTACTCACCAACAGCGTGAACAACTTATGGACGCATTACAGCCATATTTGAGCGCCAATGCTAAGATCCCTAGCACGTCTGCATGTCCTCTACCTGAAGCGATAGTTCGCTTGGAAACTGAACCAGGTAAAACCACTTATAGACGACAGTATCCTATTGCACTGTCAATCCAGCCTAAAGTACAAGAACAGGTTGACAAATGGTTAGCAGATGGTGTAATTGAAATAGCCCCTCCTAATACTGCATTTAACTCTCCTTTGTTGACTGTACGTAAGAAGGATGCTAATGGTAATTATAGTGACGATGTACGGGTGTGTATAGACCCCAGACATATCAATGCAATACTCATAAAAGATCGTACCGACCGCTTTCAATTACCATTGATAGCTGAGTTGCATCAAAAAATGAGTGCTGCGACACTATTCACAGTACTTGACCTCAAACAAGCTTTTCATCGGTTACCTCTAGCTGATGAGCATAGAGCTCTTACAGCTTTTACATTTAACGGTCAACAATATCAATTCTGTAGAGCACCATTCGGTTTGACCCCTATACCAAATCATTTCCAACGTGTGCTAACTACCCTCTTACATGACTTGCCATACGTTACATGTTTCATTGATGATTTAACTATCGGTACTGGACCCGATATTGAGGAACATATCAAATGCGTAACTACTGTCATCGAACGACTTACATCAGCTAAATTTATTCTTAACGTTGATAAATGTCACTTTATGCAAACTTCGGTAAACATCCTAGGATTCACTATTAGTCACAATAGTCTCTCACTGGATAGCAGAAAGGTTGCAAATGCTTTAGCATGGCCAATACCAAAGACTGGAAAAGATATACAACGCTTTCTGGGCCTCGCTAATTATTTTCGAAGTCATCTCCCAAATTTCTCTACCATGACCGCACCGTTAGATAAACTACGTAACGAAGGTTCATTGGAACACATTTGGACTGATAAATATCTGCAGGCTTTTCGAAATATACAAACAGCCTTATCTAATGCTCCTGTTCTGTCTATACCTGACATGCGTCATGAATTACAGCTAGCTACAGATGCTAGCAACACAGGAATTGGCGGTGTACTTTATCAAATTATTGACGATAAAACTCGCTATATTGGATTCGCAGCAAGAGCACTGTCGAAGTCAGAAATGAACTACTCGACAACTAAACGAGAGCTGTTAGCCATCTGTTATCTTTTTGAAAGATTTCACAAGTGGTTGTATGGATCTCAATTCACGCTGTATACTGATCATAAAAGTTTGGTCTATCTTGGCACACAAAACATTCCTAATCCCATGATGCTGAATTGGTTCGAAACTATTTTCAACTATACATTCAAAGTAATTCATCGTCCAGGAATTGAAAATGTGTTGCCGGATTCACTTTCTCGTCTTTTTTCAGACGATACGGAAAAAAGACTGGGGGGAGATAATAATCCTCAGCAACTTTCCATAAAAAATAAAAATACAAAGTCACAGAGTAAACGTACTACAGACAACAGTATAAACATAAAACAAAGAGCTGTACAACTAGTAGACTACATGACACCACCAGAAGAGGAACGTCATAACCTATTATTAAAGGCACATCTACTTGGACACTTTGGGGCTGATGCTATTGTAAAGACAATCCACAATGATAATTTGCACTGGATTAATATTAAAAAAGATGCATTGCAGCTAGTATCCAATTGTCCTGAATGTCAACAATTTAATATTGGCAAACACGGGTATCACCCTCCCCGTAGTATTCTACCAGATGGTCCTTTTGATCACGTCTGTATTGACCTCGGTACCCTGAACATTACATCAACAGAAGGACATAATTTCATTTTAGTCCTAGTTGATCTCTTCACAAGATTTACAATTCTAAGACCATTAATGGATAAAACTGCAGTATCCATAGCTAATGAACTTAGAGATATCTTTTGCACTTTTGGTTGGCCCAAAAAGCTTAGTTCAGATAACGGTACAGAATTCACTAATGAAATATTTAATTCATTAATGGAAACCTGTGGTATTGACCATAGACTTTCACTGCCTTATAACCCATTGGGTAATTCGACTAACGAATCGTTTGTTGGAATAGCCAAACGAGCTCTTGTTAAAAGATTACAAGGCAAGAAAGACGAGTGGAATCTTTTCCTTCCTAGTATTCAATATGCTATGAATTGCAAATATTCTAGATTACATCATTCCAGACCATTTGTGCTTATGTATAATAGACAACCAAATGAATTTCAGGATTATTCCAATGCACAATCCTCAATACCTAACTCTAGTCAGCAGTATGCTAAAGCACTAGAAAATAAATTAGACAATATGAACAACATAGTAATCCCTGCTATACGTAACCGTATTATGACTACTCAAAGAACTGACAACGAGTATTTTACAAAGAAGCACCGCATTGTACATCAACAATTTCCTACTAATAGCGAAGTTATGATAAAAAATGTGAATAGAAATAGTAAAACTGACCCAAGGTACGAGGGCCCCTTTGTCGTACATGGAGTCACAAAAAATGGTAGCTACATTTTGACGGATAAAACAGGTACATTATTATCGCGCGACGTACCTACCTCGCACATCAAACTCATCTCTACAGACAACGTTGTTAATAATCGCGCTGACCAACAACAGTACGATGTGCAGGCAATTATCCAACATAAAGGAAATAACACTAGTAATTATAAATACCTAGTAAGATGGAAAGGTTATCCTCCAGAATATGATACCTGGGAACCTGCCTCAAGTTTTGATGACATGAGTATGATAGAACAGTACTGGGCAAGACGTAACGTCAATAATAACATTGGCAAACGTAAACGCTCATCTCATACCAATGTTCCAACCAAGACTAATAATTTTAACAAACGAAACAAGACAAAGTAACGAGCTGAATATGATCTTTTCCCATTACTTTTTTCCTCAAGAGGTTTTTTGGGTTTTTATCGATTATATACCAGAAGAGCATACTCTCTCTTTCCTCTACGCTTACGTCTTTAATATAAACAGCCTACGCAATCATATTGGATATGATCCCTGTACCCTTCGTTATTCATGATGCTCATCGGTTGTTCCAACCTGGAAGGGGGTAATGATGTATCCATCATTCATAACTCGATATGAAAACAGTATTAATAAGCTACATGTAAAATATATCCAATAGATAGGCTACAGGTTAATTCGGATAATCTTCATTAAGGATAAGATGCTGCGTAATTGCACGGTTAAATTATATTAAATCCAGGAACTAAATCACAGTCAATCGCAGTCAATCATATACAAGTATTCTATGGATAAATGCTTATGATGACAAAGATAACAATGGAAGAACACGTAACCATTATCTATTTGTCATCAGTTATATCATACTCATTAATTATTAATCCATGACATGAAATATTATCCGTGTATGAAAAGTATAAATAGAGTATCATTTTCTTATTAAATAAAGCAATCTCTTTATCGAGTCTCGTCCTCTCTTGTTCCTTTCTATTCTTGGATAAATCAGACGGTAAATCTTTCACAGATCCGTTAAGGATTAGGAATCATTTTTTATTTTGTGATATATATTCTTCAAACTATGACCATTTGAATACTCATTGAACAGGCCCTTCTTCTTCCCTTCTTCCCAACAGGCGGACCAATTCATTCGACCTTTGTTATTCTGCTTCCAATCATCGATAAATGCAATCAACTCTTTGTATTTGAAATTTATACAACTAGAAGCGCCATCAAAGTCTTTAGGAAGCTCCATTGGTGTTGTTGCTTCTGATGGTGTATTGCTTAATCCTTGTTTCATTGTATCGTACTTCCTTTTAAGGCTCGCACTATAGTGTCGCCCTGCATCTGCGTATCTATGCGCTTGGCTTGGGTTGTCGAAAATGGTCGTCATTATTTTCTCAAATTGATTTTGTGTTGCTTGACAAATCGTTTGTAAAGCTTCCACTTTGTCATTCTCTCTCTTCCTGTCATTTTTGACCATTTCCATAGCGACCACGTACAGTTTTGTGACATTTGGGTCGTCCCATCGGTCAATACTGATTATGCTTTGCTGACCAGAAGTCAAAAAATGGGCAAAGGCAACCAAAGGGTCCAATGCCTTGATATCGTGGTCGTCGATAAAAGGATCGATACTCTGCTTGGTCAGCATAAAGCAACTAGTTGCGAAGTGGCAGCAAGGTGTTTCTAAGAGGTAAGACCTGTTTTCGATAGGTTTGAAGAGGTCTCTCAGAGCTTTGGATTCTGTTTTTGAGGTACAGACGATGAGCAAAATTGGTAAAACGTGGAAACGCTTGTACACATTCAGGCAGTACTGGACGGCCCGGCACATAAATTCACGTGTCACTGTGTGCTGTATTTCCACTATTACAGGAGGTAAGTTGGCAAGATCTGCTGAATGAGGTATATAGAGAATGTCACACTCTGTGCCATCGATAAACATATTGTCACCAATCGTGTAGGTGCCTGAAGAAATGCTCAGAAGCGAGGTGGTGATCAGGTCAATAGTAAACTGATTCTGGGCTACGATCTTGCTAATTCGATCTGTACCTGGTATGTAATCGCGAGGCAATTTGTATTGTAATAAATCTTCTGGTACTAAAAAAGAAGAAGGCATTTTTAAAAAGTTTCATCTTGTAGGTTTCGATACTATCTTACTCGTTGTCATGGCAATTTTGGGAAAGAGATAAATAGTTTGTGTGTATACGATGTGTTATCTAGTAAGAACAAAAAAAGACTATAGAATTCAACGAGACTTAAAAGTTATATTTTTATTTAATATTATTGTATCTGGTATTTATATCCTTTTTATGAATATTCAATTAAATCCTTTTCAAGATACTTTAATTAATTATAGCTGTAGATCTAGCATGAATAAATTTTAGTATGAAGACCTGTTCCTGGTTATGCAAGTGGACTGTTTATAATTATTTATTTATTTATTTTTCATTTATGTCTCATTGCATCAGGAGCTATATTAAAACAACTTGTACTGAGTTAAAGGAGTAGAATTAGCTATGACCGAATAATAGAGAAAAGACTGTAATAAATCTTTGTAAAGTATTCACTACTCTGATTTCTTATAAATTGAATATGAATCATGTTTAAAGTATGTTGGGATACGACATACAAAAAAAAAGGTTCGCCAAGTGTAAAAATCCTTGTCTCCCATTTTCTTTATTTCGAGCGGCGTCTGAAAATCACGATGACGATGTTGACGCACTGCAAATAATGGTGCAAACTCTGCGCACCGTTAATTTTTAGCAATGTGCTTTTCTGTTTAACCATGCCAAAATCTGTGGTCGAATGGGTATTTATGCCGACGTCAATATCGGCACTGTTTCGCCAAGTATTAAAATAAGAGAAATAAACTAAAAAAAGACAATAGCTGTGAAACTAAAGATTATGTATGACTTTATTAATAAAAAACATTTGAGGTTATTTATACTTTTTGGATGTCTGAGTCTTTACCACTATTTCAATTGATTGGTTAAAAGAAGGATATGGAAGGTAAAGGAAGGATAGTGGATAATCAATAGTCGCTGTCTTCTTGACGAATCAAGAGACAATGAAGTAGATCTAACGATAATTATCGAATAAGGTTGAATTGAACTGCCGTTGTTGTAATCAGGTTCCGATATAGTCGTGGGAACGCCGATAGGGACAACAGGGTAAGGATGGCTATTGCGGAAATCTCACATCTATCCATGAATGTTCACTTTACTAGTTGTGTGGATACAACAGGCACCCTTTACAGACCTAACATTCTATTAATATATTCTGCGTCCCTTTACGGTGCCGATACTGACGAAAGAGATAATTCATAGTTCTAAGTAGATTTACCACTACGACGCAAAGAATGCTTGTTGAAGCGCTTTTTACAGTGTTTCCGGCGTATTTTTGGCTTTCTTCTTTAGTTGTTCGCATTTTTTTTTTTTTTTTTTTTTTTTTTTTTTTTTTTTTTTTTTTTTTTTGCAGGTAAACACTGAAATAGGGTGGATCTACTTGGCAAAATCACTTTTTAAACTATATAAAACCTGAGCTATGCTGTTAAAAGACGTAACGAACCGATATTACACAACTTGCATTTTTCTGCACTATGATTGTAATGGTCGTAAAAAAGATTCCTTTTCATTAGTTTTTTTAAGCAATTACAAAGTAGATGGTGTACAATTTTTTTTAAAAAAAGTTCCGTAATTCTCTTTTTTGTTTCTTTCTTGAACTACATTTTGTGGTTGTTTTTAGAATAGATAATTTGCAACAACAACAAAAAGAGACAACTTATAACTCCATTACTACCAAAAATATAAAAAAACAAAGCTTACTTTTTTTTATACCTCTGTCAATTATTGTATCTTAAACCACTTCCACATCTTGTGCTCTAGCTGACATGTTTTTAATGGAAACTTAAAATGTGAAAAAGAAGACATGTAAGTACAGTGAGTTAAAAAATCGCTTCAGTAAAATTGAAACTCACACATTTATCCTTTTTTTGGAAGAAATATTTAGAGTATACGTGTTCTTTTTTATTATGCTATTATATAGCTTTTTTGCAACAAAGCAATGTACATCGAATCTTAATCAATGAATTACATCTTAAGCAATGGCCATTTTAAAAAAAGGGGATGACTGAAACGGTTTTTAACTAGGTAAAAAATACTAATATATAGTATTTCCACCCTTAGCTTTTATTACAGCTTGAACTCTAGCCGGCATACTATCAATATATTTACAGCAAATATCTTTATCAAATGTTTCCCATTCTATTTTGATTCTTTCCCATAGTTCATGGACCCCTCTTGCCCTTTGCTCATATAAAGCTAATTTCAACTTTAAATGTCTCCACGTGTGCTCAATTGGGTTCAGGTCAGGCGATTGAGAAGGTCAAGGCAATACTGGGTACTTTGCTTCTTCTTTAAGATAAGTCGTTGTTATCTTGGCAGTGTGTTTCGGATCATTATCATGCTGAAAGATGAAATCACCATCTAATCAATAGTAATCAAAGGTATCTGAGAGTTCGGTTTTTAGAATATGGATGTAATCCGATGCAATTATTCTGACGTCGTATATCTCGCAGATATATTCAACTGCATAGGAAGTCATACAAATCCACACCGTAACACTTCCACCGCCGTGTTTTACGGTTGGGATTACATGTTGAGGCTGTAATGGGCTTTCAGGCAGACTCCAATAGAATTCAACTCCATCAGAGCCCCAAACATTGATTTTCGACTCGTCAGAGAAGATAACCTTTCTCCAGTTGTCAATAGTCCAGTACCTGTGAGCAAGTGCCCATTCCAAGCGTGCTTTCCTGTGTTTTGCTGACAAAAGAGGTACCTTTCTTTTCGGTCGGACTTTGCATCCTAGGCTTTTTAAGGCATTTAGAGTGGTGTTGTAAGTCAACCTTGGATAAATCGCCTTGAAATAATCGAAAACCTCAACACCAGACTTCAATCGTCTTAAGATTATCATTCTCTTCATGAGGGACTTGTTTGCTTCAGTTAAGATCTGAGGTCGTCCGCCAGTGTTATCGGGTCTTTGGATATTCCATTTTTTGCAATATCAATGAACAGTGGCTTTAGAGAGTCAAGCGATTAGCAATCTCTTCATAAGACAAATCAGACTCTAAGAGCACTCTCAAATCATTTTGAGTATCTTGATTCTTCAAGAACACAATGGTTATTGATTATCCACTATCCTTCCTTTACCTTCCATATCCTTCTTTTAACTAATCAATTGAAATAGTGGTAAAGACCCAGACATCCAAAAAGTATAAATAACCTCAAATGTTTTTTATTAATAAAGTCATATATAATCTTTAGTTTCACAGCTATTGTCTTTTTTTTTATTTTTTTTTCTTTTATTTTGATGTTTGGCAAAACACAATGAATATGTTCCTCTGCCCAGCGAAGCCTATTTTCGTGGTGTCTTGTAGCTAATCTAGGCTTGTACGATTTGATGTCAAGTCGACCAAAGAGTTTCTATACACACAGAAGCATCCAGCTTTGCTAACACCACATTTATTTCTTTAAAAGAGTCAAAAGGATCCTGTCTCATTATCCTTTTCAGGTGTCTTTCAGTTCTTTTATTTATTTTCAATGATCATCCTGTTTGCTTATGAGGTAAATATCTGCCATAGTT
This sequence comes from Rhizopus arrhizus, assembly GCA_024220505.1. NCBI lineage: Eukaryota > Fungi > Mucoromycota > Mucoromycetes > Mucorales > Rhizopodaceae > Rhizopus > Rhizopus arrhizus. Next base: position 1,537,481 of record JAKZZE010000007.1, on the reverse strand, counting down.
ATCAATTTTGGTTTTTATATCTTGTACAATGGACTTGTTCCATCCAACAAGTTCTGCAATCTCTCGAATCGTGTGATATATTCCAAACTAAGCCCCAAATGCCTTGCTTTCCTTTGTTTCATCTTCAGGTAGAACTAAAGGTCGTGTGCAGTCTATGGAGGTTCGAGTTGACATACTTTTTTAATGAGTCGATATCTTGTTCTTCAAACAGGTTTTGATTTACATGGTGAGGAATTCAGGTCAATTAAAAAGCCTATTATGTTCATACATATCTTGTTAACTTTTTGCTTAGTTCTTTACTGCTGCCTCTTTCTCCAACCTCTTGCATTCTATTAGTTACGGTTGCTTGTAATTCTTGTTTCTGAGCTTAAATAGCCCTCGATTCTCTTTTCTCTCCATTCTATTTCTTTTAACGTGCATAAAGCCTTAAATTGATTGTTGACATGCTTTTGATTAAGACAAGTTCCCAAACGACCACAGTGTTTTTGTACAGATTTTAGTATTTTGGGAAGTGTGAGGCAGTTGTTAACGGAGTTTTGCCAATATTTGCAATAAGTGATACTACAAAATAGTCATTTAATAACTCAGATGTCTTGGCCTAGTTTTGCAACTCTCCAGTAAATAAATAGGAAGGTAACTTCAGATCCTGTCTTAATCTATCTTGTAGTCTTTAATGATAACGTATGGTTTGGGTAAATTGGGTGGTGTTGTGGATATTTTTTGTAAAAGTTGTTAAAAAAAGAAAATAAAAAAAGCCATGCTCAAGATATGCTCACACGTTCATGTGTTGTCAATTGTTTCGATAGAAATGAACGAATTTGCCTTCCTGCAACTATTCCTGATACTCTATCATTCCTTTTTAACAAGTTACCAGCGATGGACTGACTCTTAGTGATTCTGCTGGCTTGCTATATACTCAATCCTTCTTGAGGTTGGCAAAACAGCATGGCTGTCTTCCTCAGAGTACCACTTTTCTTGGTGGACGCTTCCTTTGTTGGCGCAACTCTCATCCTTAACTTCTTGATTCCTTTACCACTTTTTTGTGTGTTCTCAAATGGACATTGGAATCCCTTGTTTTTCTTTTTTTTTTTTTTTTTTTTTTTTTTTTTTTTTTTTTTTTTAAAAAAAAAAAAAAAAAAAAGACAAAAAAGGTGGAGATTTATTGAAGTTTGGCACCATTGTGTGGGTTCATACAAATTATTGTGTACTTTTAAGGAAAAAGTCCTATTGAGGGTGGAAGCACATCTTTATTTTTAATTAAAAAGTATGCTTATGAGATCTATTTGTTGCTATCACACGTTATATAAATAAAAGAAATGAAATCAGAAACTGTATATGGACAATACATTATAATAGATGTTCTAATAGGAACATAAAAATCAACAATGTTTTACAGCAAAAAGATAAATTGAGATCCAATGCAATCGTGAGATAAAGCTAATTCTAATGATTTTGCTTACAAGTTTCAAGTTTTATCCTTTTCTTTATTTTATTTAATACTTGCATATTTTAGGATAATTCAAACTCGATTCTTTTCAATCCTATCTTGTGCTTCATGTAATTTATGTGTTTTCTGGAAAGGAAATCCATAAAATAAGCTAATAAGCAAGTCTGTTTTGTTGTTTATACAACATGGCATATTCTTTGTAGTATGGCTTTCAATTATCTCCTTCAAATCTCATCCTTTGTGCCTCTCTGAATAGCATCAGGATCGATCGGGTTTTCTTCAAAACAAACGTTACTATTCTATAGCCATAGCCACAAATCTTTTTTTATTTTATTTTCATAGTGTCAAGTGTCTAAAAAAGGGGATGGTTTAGTTGCTATTCATTGATAGTGTATGCTTCTTTTTTATTGAAAGTAAGTTTTTATTGTGCTGATTGTGTTTTTAAACGTTCTAAACGTTCGTTATCTTCTTGCTCTTGTTCAAGCTGCTTTAATTTTTGCTTTGCTTCTGAAGCTGCCAACATTTGATCTTGTGCAAAAGTCAATACTCGTTTATTTTTTTATAAAATCACTTACAGTAATTGCTTTTTATTAAAAGACTTCCATGGAAGCACCAATGGCAAGACCAACACCAAAAATCTTTGCATAAAATTGTGTTAAAGAAGACATGTGAATTGGTACAGAAAAGAAAAATCCCCCTGGTTATCAGTGTGCGGAGGTTTATTTTTCAGTAAAGGTAAATTTGTAGGCTTTCTTTTTTATTAAATCGTAACAATTGGAGAAGAACATGCCCTTCAAGCACATAGCAATCTAAACCAAAATTTTAAACTTTTTTCTTACTCGAACTTTGGAAAAATAAAATTAAAAAAGAATGCTTTTCGTTATGTAACTCACACTTGTAAGCTATAGTTTGACATCATTTCTTCTTCCTTTTTTCTATGAAAGATGAGTTTATTAGATGTTTAATTCATCGACTGTTATTATCATTCCTCATTTTCTACAATTTATTAATCCTCTTTCAAAGAATTCCTTTTTTTCGTCTTTGCCCGTAAATTTTATTATGTAATCTCATATGCAAAATAGTAAATTTATCTTCTCACACTTTTTTTCGTTTTTTATTTTTTTTTTTATTTTTTTATTTTATTTTTATACAATGGAATCGACACAAATATTTAAGGAAGGCTTATTTAAAGGCAAGGTGTTGTTATGTTCAGGTGGAGGTAGCGGTATATGCAAAGTCATGACTGAAGCAATGGTTAGACACGGTGCAAAAGCCGTTATTTTTTCTAGAAGGTAAAAAACAGAGGATAAATAAAGAGAGTCAACTGAAGCCCAATTGCAATACAGTAAAGATAGATTAGAAAAGGCAGCCAAGGAAATGAGCGAAAAGACGGGTGGAGAGGTCTTGTAAGGAACATGAAAAATAGTATGGATAACACGACTAAAATGACATAGTGCTGTTGCAGGTGATATTCGCAATCCATCCGATGCAGAACGCGTTGTCAAGGAAACCATTGACAGATACGGACGCATTGATTATTTAATCAATGGAGCTGCCGGTAACTTTTTAGCTCCCTTTAAAGATTTATCTTACAATGCCTTTCGTACTGTGGTCGAAATTGATTTACTCGGTAAAATGATAAAGTCTTGCAAGACAATTGCTAATATCGGATCATTAGGTACATTCAATTTGACAAAGGCAGCTGTTGAACATTTAAAGAAATCGAAAGGTGCTATTATCAATGTTTCTGCTACTTTACATTATACAGGAACTCCGTTTCAACAGCATGCTGGGGCTGCAAAGGCTGCTGTGGATGTAAAGATGCATTCTACTACCTTACATTTTAATGACCTCTTTGTATCTGTAGGCTTTGACTAAACATTGGGCTGTTGAATTAGGCCCTTTTGGCGTTCGTAAGTACGAGTGTATTTTATATTGAAGTCTATATTAATTAATTATTGTAGGTGTCAATGGTAATAACAGTAACATAATATAGTGATGATTATTAACCCCTTTTATCTATTTATCACTTAGGCATTGCTCCTGGACCTATTGTAAGTCACCAAGATTGAGGATAATAAAAGAGTTTAACTCATCATGATATAGGCTGATACTGTTGGTATGAATAAGCTGGGTGCAATATTTGATACAAAAGGCGTTCCTTTACAAGTAAATCATTTTGTTAGGAATAAGGAATATTGTTTAATATCGTATAATGTATAGTGTATGGGAAGTGTAAATGATATTGCCAATTCTGGTGTGTTCTTGTTTTCTGAGGGAGCAAAGTATATTACAGGTGTTGTCCTTGTTGTGGATGGTAAATAATATTCTTATTCCTTATTGTTACTAACATCAGCCTTACTAGGCGGTGCTTGGATGATTTCCAGTAATTCGAATTATCCTGAAATGGTATTGAATCCACCCAAGTTTAATAAATTATAAATGCTAAATTAGCCAAGTTGATACTTTTCATCCAAACGTTTATTTTACTTGGATTAGAGAATCTTTTGACATGATGTTTATGCTTGAATGGTTTTTTTTTTTTTTTTTTTTTTTTTACAAGCCTACATATTCTTCTCACGAACTGACAAGGATATTCTTTGGCCCTTTTTATCTCTTTCAGCTTTTTTGGTTATCCATCCAAAGCATTTTAATAAACATGAGGTGTTGTCCAACACCAAGACGAATGAATAGCAGAGGTGTCATGAGTCGGACCAAAAGACGAGACATGTATGATTGAGTTGGTATAAGGCCAGTGCTTGTCTTGCAAACCATCAGATGACACATTTTGCTGTTGTTCTTTAGAGGAGTCACAATAATGTAGGACTGTTTCTAGTCTTTTCGCGTCTAGTACTTGGCTGGTGCATACGATCGATGCCTATTCCTTCCAGGGACTGCATTCCTAAAGTATATTTGCCTTTTCTTTGAACGTCAAATCAGTGCCTGTCTTTGACCGGTTGTTATGCGTGTTGTATCTCTGGTTGGTCAGACGATTGAGGGAGATACTGAAATAGCTTTGAAGGATCGCTATGTGTTTAGAAAAGACTTTTAAAAGACCATTGACTGATACAACTGTTTTTCTTGCCATAATGACCTTTTGCATCTTGTTACTATTTATAGATTGTCTGTGGCAAAGGAAACAAAGAGCAATAACCCATGCATCCTCCTATTCAAAAATCAAACTGTCAAATAATCATAGCCGGTTGCTGAAACAAAGGGCCACTGTGTGATTTTTATCTAGCGGCAAGGATCAAGAACCTTTGATAAAGCCGGTGCCATCTTAGTGAGTCCATGGGACGTATCAAAAATGGAAATGACCAAAAGAGAAAAAATCAAGTTTGGCATGGAGTATCTTGTAATGTTCAGCAAGAATAATTTCTCGACAAAAGGGAAAATTTGAGAGTCATGTTTAGAAATTGATCAAGCTGTTCAAGTGCTAGCAGCCTCAATTCTTACATTCATCTCCAAGGCATCGTCCATCTTACAAACGCAACTTGACGGCGTACAAGCCTCCCCTCTCCCCTTTTTTTCTTTAAACGTGTTCTATCACCATCGTTTGCATGTTGAGGGATATGCCGTATTTCTAAAGTTGTGTCTAATCCTCGGTCCCTTTATCATATTAAGCACTATTCAACGTAACGTCCATACTGCTGCTATTCAGTTGTTCTATATCATTGTTACTGCTGGATAAAATGTCAAGTCATTTAAAGGTTTCTCACTATGTTGAATTTCAATAAATCAAGATTCTTGTCTTTATCTCTTCCATCATCTGTTTTAAATGATACTTGTCAAACACTGCCAAATGTATTGCTTACGTTCTATTCATTTCTACAGCAATAAATCTCATAAGCATATCGTTGAATATAGAGTGTACTTGAGTACGGCAGTAGCTATCATTACGCAAAACAAACAGTGGTCTCTCTTACAAAAGGGAAAACGTAAGATTCACTGATTCATTTCGGTTTGGACTTTTACAATTGTCTTTTTTTTTTTTCCATTCTCTTTTGCTCAATGCAGTGTGCTTGATCATTCAACTTTAGATGGTGAATGGGTTGTAGCTTTAAAAAAAGGCGTGTTTACTATGTCTATAATCCAAAACACTTAAAGGGGAGAGTCGATGTACTAAAAAGGAGGTTATTTACTATGCTACCTGGCCAGATAATGAGCCACTTTTGTCACGTACCTGAAACTACTAAAAAAAGAAAACGTCAAAACATTAAATTCACAACTTTAGTAAGGAAAAAGAGAGTATTGACGTATTCTTACTTTTTTCCCCTCCTTTATGTTTTCTAAAACTAAAGTTGATAATATTACCTGCCTTGGATTTAATTTTATTAATGTGTGTCTTTATATCATTACAATGGCAGCTTCTATGATGAAGATGATTACAGAACATGAAGATGTATCACAAATATTAACATGTACATACACACTGTAAGCCCTTATTTTTCACTACACACTTATTTTATACTCATCAAATTATTAGTCTGCTGTCAGGTACCTTGCTTGTGATAGAAATTAAATCACTTCATATCATTTTGGATTTATTTAAATTGGCATTGACACATAAAGGAAAAAGTTTAATATTAATATTGTAAATATGAATATAATGAAAATAGTATTACTCATACAAATGAATAGACTAGGAAGTGTAGTGATATCAAATAAACATACATTTTTATTAGTCACTGGTATATTGAATTTATTGATCGGATTACTCTATTGGATCATTTCATTTTTACCTTCTTGTCCTTGTCCAAAATCAGCCATTGAAAGTTGGCAAAATTGGCAAGAATATTCAGCTGAAGGAATGGATTTAGATAAACCAGATACTGTAAGTGAGATTCAACTTATACTCTTTGATTTAACAAGTAAAGGATAGGGTGTGGATAATGCGACTCGATTAAAGCTATCGATGATTGACAAACCATTAAAAGCTAAACTTGACCCATAATTTATATAACGATAATAAACCACTAAATAATCCAGACCATGCTTGTGCACCATTAGAATAAGCAGGTCTCCACAGATCACATCCTTTTTGTCTCATTAGTTTATAAAACAAAACAAGTCTCCTATTTACCACAAAAGATACCGTCCATGAACAATTTGACGATGGATACTTTTATCATCCACTTGTCTTGTTCATCTAACGCGGTCATTTTATGTTTTGATGACTGCTGTCTTAACAAGTTCACAGCGTGTTCCATATCTTTTGCTATGCTGATAAACCAACAATAAGCTGATACTCTCTCTGCCCTCCTCCCCACAGGATCAGTGAGCAAGCCGAGCTTATAAAAACAAAACACATCATCCGATACACTATTCATCACCTTCACAAACAAAACCATCCTTTCCTTTCCGTCCGCATCCTTCATCTCCCTCAGGGGTCCGATCGCATTCCCCAGTCTTAATATTTTGCGTGTGATGGAGCACTGGCTGACGAGTGGTGTGTAGGGTCTAGCTGATTTGAATTGGTAGTGAAGAAGAAGTTTGATAAAGTATTGGATGGTCTTTATCAATTTATCACGACCCTCTAATTCCTTTAATATACATTGTATAATACATATCCAATCTATCCTTCTACTACATTGCTTTGATTTATTCGCTTTTTGCATAGAAATAAAAGAGTGAAAAAATTTTTTTTTCTTCATGCCTTACTAAATTATGATTCCGCGGAATTCATATCGGCATAAATAGATTTTTGTTATTTACCATTTTTATTCAATATGCCTTATAAAGTATTACAATACAAACAATACTCTATAAATTTTTTAAAAAAAAATAAGGAAAAAAAAAAAAAAAAACACATCTTTTTTCAACTTTCTCTTGAATGGTATTCTCTGATCGATTCAATTTAAATTATGATCTTCCTGATGAGTGGCCAAATCTGGGGATATTCAAGATCATACTTCATGGCACACAGATTTTGGTTGGCTTCTTGGTTTTATTTCTCGTGACGCCTGTGATTTCTGCAGAAAGGCAATATGATGTAAGCATCCGATAAAAGCCATCAAAAGACTCATGTGTTTATCAGGGATCAAGTCAAGCATCACCCAATTATGTCCTGACCATCGCCCTCTTCAGCATGTCGATCGCCTCTCTCTTGGCTCTCTGTCCCTGGCCACATAAGAAATGCAGCAGACTGTGGCGGTTCTTTCTTCGACCACGCACAAGCCTTGTCTTTACCGGCTTTTTCTCTAGTGCTTGGTTGATTGGCATGATCTCGGCAACAACACATGCAGCGCATTGTACGTTGAGTGATACGTTGAGAAAGCAAGACAATCGTTATTCGACCCTCTGGATCCATCAGGTAACGAGAACCAGTGACCTTTGGGCTCATTGCTCATGTTATTTCTAGTGTGCGTGTGCGAAAGCAGTGGCTGTGTTTAGCTGGATCGATTTCTTTCTTTGGTTGGCGACGGCCATGATGAGCGTGATCTTGTTTTGGCAGGAAAAGAAATTAAAGTACGAAAGATCGCCCATGCGTGATGACGTCGAAAAGGACCGTGATTTACTGCAGGCACCTGTCCTGGGCTCAATACGATCTCTGGCTGCTCACCAACACCCCTTACCAGACCTACCTTCCTTGTCTGAATCACCTATTCCCAACAGCCCACCTCCGATAGCGCACGCCTTCCATCACCACCCTTCAGAGAGGATGATACTGCTGCCTAGCTCACCTCCTCTCTCGTATTCACCACCGAATTCAATGCTTTATCCACCACGGACACCTCACATCTATCCCTCTCCGATCGTCAACCCATTGTCTGTTCAATCATTACCCTATTCTCCTTTTATACCCAAAAAATAAAAACTTTATTTTAAAAATTCTGTTTCTTAATCTAAAATAGCGGCCAGGAGGAGGATCGAGGCGATCACTGAAAAGGAAGGGGACACACAGGAAGCATGAGATCCCTGAGGAGCAGGGAAAGGAGTACCAGAAGACCCAGCGGGTGAAGCACTGGGTGCAGTACTTGCATCGCTAGCTGTAGGGGCAGCAGCACTCGCATCGCTTGTTGTGGGGACAGCAGCACCCGCATCGCTCGTTGTAGGGACAGCAGCACCCGTATCGCTTGTTGTAGGTGCAGCAATCACAGAGCCGCCATTCGTAGGAGTAGCACTCATGGAGGCAGCAGTGGTAGAAAGGCCTCCACCCACCCCAGTTGAGTTGTCAGAGGTTGTATAATTCAAAACTAGAGAAAAAATTTGTGTTTTTTTTATGTGTGATCAATAGAATCTTACCTCCACTGATTAAATGCAATACACCCGAATCAAGCAAGATGTTAGGCTGAATGATACTTGCGTTATTAACTTTAAAAAAATAAGCAACCGATGTCACTTTTCTCTATCTCATGTACCTGAGAAACCAGTACCGTTCGTTGCCAAAGTGATGTTTGTACCGGCCAGAGATTGAAGTTCGGTCGTGTTGGTGATGTTGGAAGTGTAATAGATACCTTGTACAACATGAGCAGATAGAAAGTAAGGAATGGTCTGATTATCAAGTTCGGTCTGTCCTTGGAAGGCATCATCGATCGGTACAAAATAAGTAATCTAAGAGGGGGCATGATTTAGAAACAGTCAGAGAATGTGGGGAAAACTTACATTGGTTGTGTTGGTCAGAGAATCAAAAGCAGATGAATTGGTGCTGTTTAAAGTGGTCAAGAGCTGTTCGAATTGGGTGATATTGTAAGATTCAGTCAGATTGGTGAAAGGTGTAGTGATATTGGTTGCATTCACAAGCGCTTCTATCGTATCACTCAAATTGACAGGTGGAACCAACACTAGATGGCATGATGTCGGTTACGCTCTTTTTTTTAGCGTTTGCACTTTTTACCTTTATCAATAAGATAGACATAACCATTGGAAGCTTGAATCACTTGACTTGTATTGATGTTAGCAAATTCAACACTACCACCTACCGTATAATTAAACATCGGGCCATCTGTCGTACTGGATGTATCACTGCCATTGTCGGCTGGAACCCTTTGAAGCACCAAGGGAACACCTGTGCCGAGCTTGTCGAGTGTGCTGTTGGATACCAAGGTGTTCAGCACAGTAGCATTATATGCTTCTGTGCTGTTGGTGGTGTTGGTACTGTTGAACGACGCTTGGATATCAATGGATTGATTGACAATGTGATAATGGATAACATCGGTCAGATTAAAGTCTTGAATATAAGGATTCGTATAGTAACCACGGGTCCCGTTCAGCGCATCTGTCTGCGTGACACCTCCCGTCTGAGAAGGCGTTGGTGAAGAAACACTGGTGGACGTTGTCTCGTTCGCCGTGCTGGAGGTAGCATTGAGGGCTTGAAGGACCTGATCGGATGGGATGAAGAGTGTCAGGTTGGTCGATTGAGACAAAAGGTCAATGATCGGCTGATATTCGGGAGACGACGTCAGAAATGAAGAGACCCACTGGACTGGGCTGGATTCTGTGTTATTCAAAATGTCAAAGATGGATTGACAGCGGGCGAGGCCAACGAAAAGTAACAAGTAGCAAATAGATCGCATGAGGATGAAGGAAGAGAGGGTGTCGAGGGTATTTATAGAAGGAGGAGGATTTGCATAAAGTGAAACCCCATGTTGACTGAATTAAGTAAAGAATAGGTCATCATTTCTGAAACATAGCCTTGTCCTGTTCTTTTGATATTTTTTTTTAAATCACCAATAAATGAACTAAATAACTTTTACAATAGATATTTATTAAATAAAAAAAAGCACAGACAAATGTTTTTAAACAATCGGACGAGAACGATCGTTGGTTTCATTTAAACGAACTGGAGATTGTGTGTCGTTGTTGTTATGGAGCAAATTTTCGGGATGGCTGTGGTGAGAAAGCGTATGAGAATTGTTGTTGTGATGGTGAGAAAGGTCAAGGGGTGAATGCGTGTGGTGCTGAGATGAAGGGTGCACAGGCGATTGAAGGTGGTGAGATTTCTTTGGAGATAAAGGAGGACTGTGATATTCATAGTTGGCTTTCATAGAATGAGAAGGACTAGAAGTTCGGTCCTGGTGAGAATCACTTGTACGACGACGATGACGGTTCTCCACTCTGGATTTAATATTGTGGTTCATGATGGAGACTAGAGTAGACCAAAGACCCGGACGTGGCTGATGAGGAGAGACCTTAGTCGGTTGAACGTTTTCTTTTTCGGGTAACATCTCATACTTTTTATCTTGAAGACGTTGGTTGAAATTGACGATGGATCGAGTGACACGTTGATCAAGTGCGTTGAGCTTGTCGACCACCATGGCCTCGATGGATTTTGCAATCTGCTTGCGAATGGTACCCATCATAAGAGGTGCAATCGTTTTGTAAAGCATGTTATGGCGACTGTCGTTGACCTTGATCTTGAGCTTATCTACCGTACATTTACAGTAATCGACCTTGAACGTCTTTGTTGGATCATTCGCTACGCTGCGTAAACGAAGCACAAGGGTGATACCCCTGCGGCCGACAGCCATGGAGGCCACGCCACGATCTTGCAGCTTGGGAAAGCCAGTCTTTTTGTTATACCAAAAGACAACATCATCCATATCAGCCTGGATTTCACTCATTCGGACCAGCAAGCTTTGGCTGCTGGGTTTAGAGGCCTCATCCGTCTTGAGGCTAAAGCTGTTGAAGGATTCGATCTTGGTATCAAAGACGTTGGGCAACAAGCTATCACCTGAGATGACCAAGTTTTCGACAACCACATCATATTGCTTATCGCTGTATTCAATGCGAGGAATTGGAATATACCTGATTTCGTCCATCAAGGCTGGAAGAAGTGTCATCTTCATGTCGTTTAACAAATGAGGTTTAAACGCAGGATTTCCTTCACTATAATGGCCATCAGTTTTTTATTCTTTATTTTTTTTTTATTCTTTTTTTTTTACCTGTCCATCCATAGATCACGATGAATAGCACCCACACGATCACTGATGTCACGAGCCACAGGATCCTCAGCCATCAGACGCCAATAGTGACGGGACTGAGATGATAGGTGGTTGAGATGATCATCATAGTTGCCATGAAGCACTTGTTGTCCACGGTCCATCAGTCTCCTGCCTTCTTCTAGAGACTCATCTCGTGAGGCATACTCTGGTTCACGTACCATACGCTTGACATAGTCCATCACCGTACCGTAATAGTCGTGCAGCTCGGGGTCGTTTCGGGCGTCTTGCATGACTTGCTGCAGACTGTTCAAGAGGGGATCGATCGACTGTCCTTGAGCCCAGGCTTCGACCAGTGACTTGAATTCTCGTTTGCTGACAGCATCATCCGAACGATCGCTCATGTCGTCCGTCTTTTGGGAGAGGCGGTTGGACCAAGACTTGACCAGGCGGATGAGAGTCTCGATCGCACGTTGATAATCTGGATGTTGCTGGATTTGACCAAGGACCCGTTGAAGTCGGTGAAGGAGCTCGTCTCGCTTTTCCTTGGGTACATGCTCTTGAACGGTTTGATGAGCGTCTTTCTTGTGCTCGTTCAATCGATCCGATGCCTTGTTTCCCATCTCCTCTCGGCCATCTGATCGCTGCCTGTGGCCCATAAAGTCTTGCTGGTCATGGTGGAGGGGGCTGTCATTGGCCGAGAGCTCGTTGGGTATCGCGTTGGGATGAACAGAGTCGCCGGTATTCAAGAGTCCGACGTGTCGAGGATCTGTCGTATCTGTGCTCACAAGGCTCTTGTGGTTCGAGGTCGTATTGTCAAAAGAACCGCCGTGTCTTTTATTATCCAACGCATCATGGCTGCCCAAGGCGTTGTTATCCAAAACATGGCTTTGGTTGCCTGGACCCAATCGTCTTTGATCATCCAAAGCATGATCATGATGATCACCTAAAGAATGAGTGTTGTTTAAAGAATGATTGTTGCCCAAGGAATGATTGTTGCCCAAGGAATGAGTGTTGCCCAAAGAATTATTGTTACCCAAAACATGATGGTTGCCCAACCCACGATGATGGCTGTCCAAGGCACGATGGTTTTGATTATCAAAGGTATCCTGTCGGCTATCCGAAAGACCACGATCCAAGGCAGAATCGACGAGGTCTTTGCCAGATCGTTTGCTTCTTTGATCACCTTGAAGATCATCACCCGCGTTCTTGAGTGAATCACCTAGCTTGGAAGTCATGTTTGTAAAGATATCTTGAGAGATATCGATCACTTCACCCAGCAAAGAACGGAATTCGTTATTGACCAACATCAGCTTGCCGATTTGATAAAGTGCATCTGAGGCTATCCAACTCGACATCAGTTGCTTGTCCGATTCACTTTTTTTTTTTTTTTTCTTACCTTTCTTGCCATCTGACTTTAATGTGTCTTTGTCTTTGTCACTCGTCTTGGATAATGTGTCGAGTTTGGCTCGAGAGGGTTGTGTGGATGAATGATAGACCATGGATTGAAACAGCTCATCCTGATTCTTTTCATGCAATGCCCGTTTGAGAGTCTGGAGGAGATCACGAAAGTCTTGCAAGAGACGTCGGCCGTCATCAGACACCATGTGTTCTCTGGATCGAATGGTTTGGTTATTGATCAGTTTAGTCAACATGTCATCCAGTTGAGCGTTATGAGGCATCTTGCCTTCACTCATCGCTTTCCAGGTGCTAAACAACTTGTATTTTTCTTCAGTGGCTTTTTGTTTGGCAGCCTTGGCTTCCTGTGGAGAGAGATCTTGATTTATTTTTGTACTAGACATTTTGTTTAATTCTCTCTTTTGGTTCCTTATCGTCCTCTTTTTATACAAGGAACAATCATCGATTAAAGTGAAATCATTTTGTCATTGTTTCATCACTTTCGCGCTCTTATCCCGATTTGGTAAAGCAATAGTTTGTACAGTGACGATAATCTTTCGTGATTTTTATTTTTTTAGTGTACATCATTCTTGTCTTTTTAATAAGAAAAAGACTATTTCTCTCATCATCAATGCATAGCATTCAACAATAGATAGAATATCAAACTCAACATAAACTACCGTTACAAAGACAATCATTTTTAGCGTATGACAAAATAATTGAAATCATCTTGACAACATGAGAATATTAATTAGAAAGAATGAATACATATGCTTGAAATAATTTCATGATCCATGCTTATTATCATTAACATAGACTCTTGATAATAAATAGTTCTCCTTTTTTACAACACATTTCTTCATTTCATGTACTACAAAAGTCAGCTCCCCTTATTTATTTTTTTTGTATGTGAAATCATTCGACTTGAACAGACTCAATAAAAACAATAAACTCATCCAACATTTTAGAAAGACGCTTTTGATACATGTCCAAACATACAAAACATAAACATGTCTTTTATTAGACCTTCACAACCCATTTAAGCAGAGTGAAGAGTTTCCAAGAATTTCTTGTTGGCAGCAGTAGAAGTAGGCTTCTTCTTTTGAACCTTGGCAACCTTACCGTTAGCGACCTTTTGGGCCTTGATGATTTCAGCACGACGAAGGACTTGAGCGTAAGGGTTCAAACGGTTCATGACACCTTGGTTCTTGAGAGGGTTCTTCTTTTGAGTGAAAGGACGCTTGTGGTGCTTGTTACCGGCAGGACGGACGACAGATTGGATTTCGTCAGAGTTGATCAAACGAGCGACATCAGGGTTGGTCATGATGTGAGCAGGCAAGACATAGTCCTTCTTCAAGGTAGCAGGGGTTTCGTAGGTACCGAAGAGTTCATCCAAGAGAGCAAAAGCAGATTGAGTCCAGATGATGAAACGACCCAAGTGTCCACCAGGAGCCAATTGGAGCAAGTTCAAACGACGGACATTGACCAATTCAAGACCGGGCAAGTTGCGGAAGGCCTTGACGAGACCGTTGTCTTCGTTATAGATCACAAGAGGACCACGGCGTTGACGGTGGCGACGGTTACGGAGCTTACCTTGACCAGCACGGAGCTTGCGGGAGTTGGAGACCTTGACAACGTCAGAGTAGGCGTTGAGGGCCTTCAAGAGGGCAACGGCTTCCTTAGTCTTGGCCAACTTTTCAGCAGAGTCGTCAACGACAAGAGGAACTTCCTCAATCTTTTCGATACGGTGACCACGGGCCATGACCAAAGAGGGAAGAGCAGAAGCAGCCAAAGCGGAAGCAGTAGCGAAACGCTTTTGGTTCAAGTTGGTCTTGATTTGCCACTTTCTCCAGGTCTACACACATGAAATCCGTTATTATTTCCATTTCAACATCCTCTTTCTTATACATACCTTGGTAGGAGCAAACATACGACCACCACGACACATGTTACCGAAAGCGGCTTGACCGGCACGGTGAGTACCAGAACCGTTGACACGAGGAATACGAGCGACAGCACGACCAGTACCCCAAGATTCAGCAGAGGTTTGCTCACCAGCCTTGGAAGAGACAGAGTGAGGTTGACGCTTGTTCTTGGCCATGTTGGTGTGGACAAAGTTGACAATGTCAGGACGAATGGGGGCCTTGAAGACGGCAGGAAGAGGAACGGTGCTAGCGACGTTCTTACCACTATCGGCGTAGACGTTGATGACAGGTCTGGCAGCGGACTACATGAGAAAAGATTAATAACAGTTGAGATTTCAAAAGAGAGGAGAGAAAAAGATGCGTTCAATCATGCTGTAGTTGAGATGTCGTCTTTCTGTTTATCCATCCTCTTTCTCTCCTTTCTTTATGTAGGTTGATGTTTACCATTTCGAAAAAGTTCGAACAGAAAAAGAGAAGGTTTGTAGGGATGCATGTGGATGGATGAGTTTATTTCTTCAAAGAGATCCCTTCAGAGCTTTTTCGGACCGGACTTACTCGGACCGGAATGCATACATGTCTATTCATCCTGTCAACTCTATACAACACACAAGGCTCAAGTAATACATAATCAACTCCACCCTATTGCTTCTTGTCATTTTCAATCTATTGTTGAAACTATCAAAGGTTTTATGAAAAAGAAAAAAAAAAGTGTGGCTTTTGTCACCATTGGATTGGCTCCCTTGCAATAAAAAAAAAAGTCGAGGGAGATTAAAGTTTTTTATGCAAACGACCTATTTTTTCCTTTTTTTTTTTTTTAAAAAAAAAATGAATCGTGGTTTGATGATTGTGATTGAGGGTTGTGACCGTGCAGGAAAATCAACTCAATGTGAAAGACTTGTAAACCATTTGAGACAAAAAGGAACTGCTGTTGAACTACTCAAGTTTCCTGGTTATATATCGATTTAAAAGATAATTGTGTCCACTGACGACTCTCTAGATAGAACGACTCAGACTGGGAAGATGATTGATGATTATTTGCGTCAAAAGAACGAACTGGACGATCACGCGATCCACTTGCTGTTCTCTGCCAACCGATGGGAAGCAATGTGAGTTGAGATAAAAAAGAGAGCAAAGGCTGACGGATGATTAGGAAGACGATTGAAGAAAAATTAAAAAAGGGCATCACGCTCGTGATTGATCGATATGCTTTTTCGGGCGTGGCCTTTTCTACTGCCAAGGGTCTTGATTTCGCATGGTGCAAACAGCCTGATGTCGGCTTGATTTCACCCGACTTGGTCCTGTTTTTGGATTTGTCGATTGATGAAGCACGAAAGCGAGGTGGATTTGGGGAAGAAAGATATGAGAAATATGATTTGCAGATCAAAGTGAGAAAGGAGTTTAGGAAATTAAAGGACGAGAGATGGAAGGTGAGACTAGAGTGAGACGAGAGTGAGATCTAATTCTCTTTTTAGTTTATTGACGCGAGTCAAAGTATGGAGAAGATTGAGCAAGACATCTTAAACAAGGTGACTGAAGCAGCAGCCGCTACTGAAAGAGACATTGAATACAATTTATGGAAATAAAAAAGGCGTTTATTTACTACTGGCCGTATACTGTCTCATTCTATCCAATTCTTTATGTACATCTTTTCTACTAACCGTAGGTCTTCTGTAAGCATCCAATTCACTTCGGCCATTCGATTGCTGCATACCACTTAAAATGGATGTAGGAGAAGAAGTAGGAGATCCACCACTGGCCTTTTTGGATAATAGAGATTGAAAGAAATTGGCAATGATTTCGTGCGAAGGTCCATTTTGCCCATCGATATTATTGGTGGGTGGAGGCGATCCGTTTGGTGTCTTTTCAACAGACTCCTGCTTTCAAAAGGAAGAAAGAGTTAGGATGTGTAAAGAGGATATGAAAAACTTACTTTTTTGTTGGTATCTATTCGTGTCAAATCATTCGTAGGAGGCGCACCCAAGGGACCGACGACGCCTGGCCTACTCACCTTACGAGAACTGTCTACTGTCTTTTGAAGTGTTTCAAAATGACGTTCATAAAAGATTTGTTCGTCTTCACATACAGTAGCCACAGAGATATGCTCAGGCTATGGATCGTTATTAATATGTCTGCAAAACTAATGTTGTTCAATGGGCTTACTTGGCTGTCTGACTCTTCATTGGGTATCGCTTCTTGATAAATACCAATAGCTCCAGTCTGACTATTGTCTGCATCCATATTTTCATCCCATCCCTCTGATATGCTTTCGCAATCAAACCCCTCTCGTAACACCTTGATCTTGTTCCAAGAGTCCCAACCGGAAGGAACAAAGACCGTGTCACGTTCGACGACTTGAGCTCGACTCTGAAATGGGTATGGTTTGCCATTGATGGTCAATAGACGATGCAAGATATATTCTCGAAGTTGATGATAGGTATAGGGTTGATAACTGGAGGTATAAAATAAAGCTGCACCATCTATACACGAATAAGTATCTTTATTTTTCTTTTTCTTTTTCTTTTTACATTTCATGCAAATGGATCTTAAAGTTTGTTGAATATAGTCAAACTGATCTTCTTTATAATCATGTGTTTGTTCCAAATTGTTCATGGCGTCACTCTATTTAAAAGGTAAAGAAAAAGCCGATTTGTTTATATTTGTTACCTTGGAACAAACGACAATGATGGGTATACCAAAATTAGTGGTTAAGCAACCATTTGTCAAGGGCAACACGACTTGATCTGTATGATTGGTAGTATTTAAAGCTTGAGTTGTTGCTGAAGTACTAGGATTAGGATTGGCCACGATGGAACTTGTCGAAGTGGATGCGGTCAACACAATACCGTTGGATGGTTCAGTATATGTTTGTAAATAATGTTCCACTACGCAAAAACATGTAAATAAAAGAATACTTTTTTATAGAGCTTACAATTCTCTTTGAGTTCATCCATGACCGCCTTTCCTTGACTCCACTGATTGGTTGTGTTTTCTTTACAGATCTCATCCGTCACGTACCTCAAGACATGAATCCAGCTACGTAAGGTCTCCAAGAATTTCCAAGGACGAGACCAGTCGAGCAAGATAACAACACATGAATCAGCGACGGTTTGAGAGCGAATAGCGAATTTCAAGAGTGGTAAGAATTCAGGGGAAGAAAGTCCGAGTTGATAACATCCCAATCGAGCGACGGCTACTCTCAGATGTTAGAGAACAGTGAAGCAAGGATATTTATTTACCTTCATGCTCCTCATCCTTGACGTCTATAAACGAATATCCCAAGGCCAAATCGTTTTCTTCCACGGGTGTTTTGATGTGTGGGGTATAGTGACTTTTGACATGATAGTTGACAGGCGTTTCCTCTCGCTGCTGTTGAGGGCCAGGATCATTTTTCAAATAGTGAATCAAGGTTGATTTACCTGCACCCATTTCTCCTGTTTATATGAATAAGTACAGAGTTTTATTTGCTTAAATTAGGATTCACCTAGGATTAAAACGTTTTTGGTAGGTACCATCTTGGTGGAAGCAACACCTTTCAAAATACCAGACCAAATCTCGTCCTTCTCGGGTATATATACTTGCTGTTGTCCGGCAATAGAAGTAGTAGAAACACTTGCTGAAGGTGTTACGGAACTCAACATGCTGAAAATGGGGTATCAATAGAAAAAAAATAAAGAGAAAAAAAAAAAAAAAAAAAAAAAAAAAAAAGGAAAAAAGAAAAAATTGGCGTTAATGTACGTCATAAATTTAAATAACGGAACAGACAGAGACAGATGTCAAAAAACGTACTTTAGAATTTTTTTTTAAAAAAAAAAAGTGAGAGAGAGAGAGGAAAGAGAGGACAGGATGACAAAGACATGACTGCCCCTTAATTTTTGTCTTTATGGAATGATTCGTGTTTTTAGACTTTTAAGAGTTTGGGAAAAATAAAGATGAACCTTTCAATTACAGCCATACTGAAAATAATCCTTGATTGAATAACAAAAAGATGAATGATATCATTCAGATTCTAAAAATAAAAAGGGGACATCATCACAAGATGATAATAAATAAAAAGATTGATGGTTATCATTATTTCTTCTTTTTTTATATCAAAATGGATTTTAATTATTCGAGACCAACTTTGAATGTGGTTGATTGGGAAAATGAAAATACTGCTTGTTATCAAGTAGAAGTTAGTGGTGTATGCGTTTCAAGAAGACAAGGTAAAGGATGAATGAGATGATTGAATAATGATTGTTATTAGACAATGATATGGTCAATTGTACAAAACTATTGAACCTGGTTAATTTGTCTCGAACCAGAAGAGATGGAATCCTGAATAATGAAGATTATCGGGTGGTTTCCAGGGTAGGTTCGATTCCACAAAAGGGTGTTTGGTAAGATATAACTGTGTTGTTTGCTTTCTTTACTTAATGAACATAGGCTTCCGCTCGATAGAGCTAGATATTTAGCCGAAGCATACGAGCTTACCGATATCCTCTACCCTTTACTGGTTAATGATCCTTCCAACTTTTTATCATCCTAGCCTAATTAATTCAACTCACAGCAGTCTATTTATTCGTAACCCTCAATTTTAACTACCATTTGGATAAATTCTTTGCTTTTTTGATCGGTTATGAAAGATGAGGTATAAATAAACTAAAAGAAATAAATGTGAATTAATTGTTTGATAGACAGCAGATGAGTTCTATAAAGTTAAATTATGGTATGCATAGTGCCATCTCAATAAACCTTCTTTCTCCACATTTCACCTTTTTTCAAATAGTGATGCATACCGTATCACTGCATATGCTCCTCCCTTTTCCTGGTTTCAGTAAGCTGATGGAGATGAATGTTTGAGTTGAACCAAACAAAAAGATAATCAGAAGGGATCGAATGAACCTGCAGTTATCCTTTTCATCTCAATCGACTTTATTTAAAGCGTATCTCTTTCATGATGGATTCAGACAGACTGCAAGGGGCTTGAGAAACCTTGAAGCTCAGGTGGGCGTCAAATGTACACAAGAAAGCGAGACTTGTTTAGTATGTGTGTCATGCGCCTGCTTTTTAGTGGCTAAAAAGGTGTCATCTGGCTGTGCTTTTTTTTTTTTTTTTTTTTTTTAAATATAATAAGCAATAGAAATGTATAAAACTATACAACAGCAACAGGCAATGCATTTTGCTCATCTTGTCTTTTTTTCACAAGGCCCTTTCAGTATCTTGTTGATTGACCCTACTCTTTCATACAAGTGGCATATTGGATGGTATTCGAGATCAAAACGCGATTCATTTATCGTTCATGGGTCAGAGTGGCTCATGTAAGATGCTTTCGGTCGTCATACAACAAAAGAGAATTCAAACGCTGCGTTTTATGCACTGGTTTAGAAAGTTTAAATGAAATAGACTCAATGCAAGTACATTAAGAACATTCTTTATCTCGAAATAAAGCATTCAAGAGCTCGCTGCATCCATATCATTGTATCCTCTGCCTTTTTGATTGTTGCGAAAACTAGGGTTGCTGAATGATTCATCTCGAGCACACTGTTGCTATCGTTACGATTCAGGTTGCTTCTAGCCATATGAAACCAGAAAGATGTATGCTTCTTGGCTGCATCAAAAGCGGAAATAAAGCAGTTGTACAACACTGAATAGGTGCATCTGGTTTTGATGCTTGACTTTTTTGGAAAACGTGTACCAAAAAGTCAGTGACACAGTCGATAGCTTAACCAATTCAAATCGACTCTAACAACAGAAAGTGAGCTCTCTTGCTGACAACCCTCCCCCTTTGCTTTTAATTTAAAAAAGGCGTGTGATAAACAAACACAGGAAATAAACCGATCAATAAAAGATGGGGTTTTGTTACAAGAACTCAACAAACCATGAATCTACATCACTGTCCAAATGAGCATCTAAACCCCAAGTCTCTAATCCAATTGGCATCTATCCCTTGAGCATCTCCTTTATTCTTTTATTCATTTGGAGGAAAGTTTGGTTAACTTGCAATCATCATCGACTTCACTAGCTTTAATAAAAAAGAACGGTTTGTGATAAAGAAATAAAGGATCGATCATTTTGATTATTGACATCTTGAGCTATCTTTTTACACTCATCAAGAACCAAAAGATATGTCCACTTGCTGATATTCCATAGAGCAATCTATTATCATCTATCAATTGAAACGATCACTGATATCAATAACACGAGAGGTTCGTGATCTTGGTGGATGTTTGGCTCAAGTAGAATTTAGCATGAACTAATTTCATGTGCATTGATTGAAAAGAACATGTATTAATAATAAAAATAGTCTAGTCTTTATTGAGTTTTTGACTTTTTCAATGTCGTGGGAGGAGCAATCCAAGTACGTGAGACGAACTTTAAGAATTCATCTATGAAAAGAACAGGTGTAGATATCCACAAGACAGCGATCCATTCGTCCAGGTTAAGAGGTACAATAGCAAATAATTTGGTAAAGAAGGGGACGTAAAGAATCATGAAATGTAAAACCATGGACAATACAATCGATAATACCAAGTAGGGATTACTCCACAAAGGTAAAGTGAATAAAGATTCATTTTCACTCAAACTAAAATAAAGTCAGAAAAAAAAAAAAAAAAAACTTGCTCTTCCTTACCTGTTCATTGCATTCAACATTTCGATGACAACCAAGATGGATAAACTCATGGTGGTGGCCTTCATGGAAAATTCATTTGTAAACATGTCACAGCCAATCTCTGGGAACAAAGAGGGACATTGATGAAAGTGAGAGAGTTGATAGTAAGAGATTTGAGGTCCACCAGAGTAAAACATGAACCACCAGACATAACCAAAGACGGTGGCAACACCCACATAGACACCCACGGCCATATATCTAAAGAAGAGCCATCCGCCGACCAAGGGCTCTTGACCACTACGAGGAGGACGACGCATGATGTCATGGTCAGGGGGATTGAATCCGAGTGCGGTAGCAGGCAGACCGTCTGTTACCAAATTAACCCAAAGCAGCTGAACAGGAATCAGGGCCTCAGGAAGACCCAAGAGGACAGTCAAGAAGATGGAGACGACTTCACCGATGTTGGATGAAATCAAGTAACGAATGAATTGCTTGGTATTGTTGTAAATACTACGACCTTCTTCCACGGCTTTTTCAATCGTTGCAAAGTTATCATCGGCCAAGACCATGTCCGCAGCGAGTTTGGCTACATCCGTACCAGAACCCATAGCAATACCAATATCGGCCTTCTTCAAGGCAGGGGCATCATTGACACCGTCTCCAGTCATTGCCACAATTTCACCGTTCGATTTCAAGAGGTCGACCAGTTCTTGTTTGTGAGCAGGTTCAGTTCGTGTAAACAAGTTGGCGCGTTGGATGGCCTGTTTCTTTTGAGCAGGCGAGAGCGCGTCAAATTCACGTCCAGTGTAACTCTTGCCGGTCAAGTCTTCATTGTATTCAAAGACGCCAATCTGCTTACAGATGGCTTCAGCCGTGTTCTTATTGTCACCCGTGATCACAATCACACGAATACCAGCAGTCTTGCATTGTTCGATCGAATCAGCAACTTCCGGACGAGGAGGGTCCATCATGCCGACCAGTCCAAGAAAAGTCATGTTGCTTTCATATTCGGCAAATTTCGTTTGGTCCTTCAAGTTCAATTCATTCGCATTCACATTGTCGAGTTTGGCTAAACCCATGCATCGAAGAGCCATGGATTGACCGTATTCTTGAATCTTTTTGTTCAATGATTCGCGAATAGCAGCCGTCATAGGCACAGGAGCAGAGCCTTCAGAAAGAGAAACCCAAGAGCAGCGTTCAATCACAGATTCAGGTGCACCTTTGACAAACAACGTGTTGTTCACAAGGACAGACATCGATTTACGATCACGTGTGAACTCGAGAGTAGCTGTGCGTTCTTGAGCAAAAAAGTCGTTACAGGCAGTCGAACGCTTGGATTTGGACAAGGTGCTCAATTGACTGTTGAAGTTTACATCGGTTGTACCGAGCTTTTCGACAAGGACTTGAAGGGCAGCTTCTGTAGGTTCACCCACACAGGTATAGCTGTCGGTAGTGTCATCATAGACAATACGAGAATCGTTACAGAGAGAGCACACGAGAGAGATGTCATGGAGGATAGAGCCTTGGTTGATCTGAACTGCGGGCCGTATGGCTCCTGTGGGCGCATAGCTGGTTCCTTCAATCTCCAATTCATTCAAATCGCCCTGGATATTGTTGACAAAGGCCAATCTAGAAACACTCATCTGGTTGGTTGTCAAGGTGCCCGTCTTATCTGAGCAAATCACGCTAGTACAACCCAAAGTCTCCACACTAGGCAAGCTGCGTACGATCGCACCGCGCTTTGCCATCTTCTTGGTACCCAAGGCCAAACAAGCGGTGATGACAGCCGCCAAACCCTCGGGGATGGCAGCAACAGCCAAGGCAACCGCGATCTTGAAATAATAAACTGCGCCACCGATCCAACCCTTGTGAGAAGGGTCATTGAAATGACGAATGTTGACAAGCCAGACCAAGATACAGATGACAGAGATCACCTTGGCTAACAGATCACCAAAGTCATCCAATTTACGCTTCAGTGGGGTTTTTTCAGATATCTGAGCCGAGATGGAGGTATGGATATCACCAATCGCAGTCCTCACGCCCGTCTTGACCACAACCGCTCTTGCCTTGCCAAGGACACAGGTCGTGCCTGAGAACAGCATGTTGCACTGATCTTGATTGACCGCACGTTCGTCCTTGATCGCATCCACTTGTTTTTCTACACTAACCGATTCACCCGTCAAGAGAGCCTGATCCACGCGAAACACACTGGATGAAATCGAGAGCACACGAGCATCCGCAGGAACCTTGTCACCGACGTTCAAGTCAATGATATCGCCCGGCACCAGCTCTTCCGATCGAATTTTACGCACCGAACCTTCTCGAAGTACCTTGGCTTCATCAGGAGAGTATTCACGAAGAGCGTCAATGGCCTTTTCAGCGCTGGATTCTTGCAAGACACCCACAGTCGCATTGGCGATCAAGATGATGAGGATCACGATCGGTTCGACAAAGGCTGTCGCTGTGCTCTCTTGGTCTTCAAAAATCGCTAGTACAAAAGAAATCACGGCTGCACCCAGCAAGATAAGAACGAGTTGGTCTTGGAATTGTTCGAGGATCAACTTGTACAAAGGTGTCGCTTCCTCTTCAGGGAGTTCTACAGAAACATGCATGGGTCTCTGATACGTCCTTTTTTTATGTGTGCCTCTTACCATTCTTTCCATATTTTGATCTTAATTCTTCTACTTGTTTTGTTTTTAGACCATGATTTATGTCTACGTTAAAAAAGGAACACACCTCTTCAGGTGTTTTGACAAATGAATTGTCCATTCCTTCAAATAGTAATTATTAAAAAAAAAAAGAAAAAGAAAAATGGACTAGATTACTAATGGTCTGTACAATGACACGTCCTTTTATGCGCTGATTTAATAATCTGCGCCAATAAAAAATTACTACGTTCAATCCACTATTAACCTTTTGAAAACATGGTCGATACTCTCACTGGCCTTTACTTATCTAATAAAACACACTGTCTATACTCACAAGATGGTAACCTTTCTCTGTTGTTTCCATTTTATTTAGCAAGCATGTATTTTCAAATTGAACTCTTGTCACTTTAGACCATCACCATTCCTGTCGCAGTCATATCCCATCACACTACTTCTTTTCTACTAAAAAGACAGTGAACGCAGGATGGGGCTCAATTGGTTGTGATAGATGTGAATGACAAAAACATAAACATACAGTGAACGATCAACAGTGCTTTTTCATCAGCCACCGTACTATCCTGTCCACTGACATATTTATTTTGCAAAACAAGTAAAAAATTCAAAAAGCAGCAGTAAGGAACAGGGTTTGAATTTTTTTTTTTTAAAAAAAAGGTTTTGTTCATGAAAACAAAAGACTGACATACAATTCATCTTTAAAGTCTATAGGAACGGGTTATTTTTTTGTTTAGATAGATGGTAACCTACAGCCTTTCTCTTGTCTGCTTGTAACAAGAAGAATCGCAGTGGTCGTGCACTACTGTAGAGACATAAAAGAGAACTTCAGGATGACTTTTTTTTTATATAGAAAAGCAAAGGTGAAAGAACATGACAGAAAACAAGAGATGGTATTACAAAGGGCTCGACTGTAGATGAACAGAAAATTGGTTCCACTGTTCTGGACTGAATAAAGATTGGTAGCCTTCTATTGTATCTTTAAAGGACAAGCGCAGTTCATCTGAAGGACATTTCCACTGACTGATTATATCAAATAACATACGAATTGCCTATACAAAAAAAATGGGTTTCTGATACTTTTTTTTTTTTTGTCTTTCTTTTGCAAGAGATCAGACTAACCTACCATTTCATTTAATCCCTCTGGATATGATTGTACTGCTCTACATAGGCCTTGAAATGCTGTATCTTTCTCATCATTTTCTCTCATCTTTCTCGACCTGTACAGCCAATCCTGGCCTATGTTGGGGAGGTAACGAGCGAGTGACTCGGGTGCGGCCAATCCGATTCTACCGATCGTGTTGATCGTGTTTTCCAATAGATGGTCTGCATGATAAATAAGTGGTACGAGTATCGGTAGAATGGTAGGTACACAACGTTGTATCTTGGACCATCGAATCGCAATTTCACCTAGAGCCCAAATCGCATTGTTTCGAACAAACATATACTCTGGATCGTCATTGCTCAACTGACCCAGCAATTCTGGCATGATCTTATCCAAGTAAGGTTCCAGACAACCAAAGCAAGCCTTGGCCAAGTAACCAATCAAAGCATAGGTAGGCTGCAGTACTTCACAGCGAGAGCTCTAGTCATAGGCAGGTTAGTATCCAAGGAAGGAAGGGAGGAGAAAAAGAAAACAAAGGTCATCCGGAAAGACAACTTTTTGTTCTTTTTCTTCTCTCTATTTTTTATTAAAGAAAATATTCCTTACTATCATCAACCTACATAGTGAGAGCATACTGTTAGCAAAGGTAATAGTGTTGAAGCTTCCACAAATCGTTCAGCATGCTGTCCAAGACCTTGAACGATACCAGACAATAAATCTAAAGGAATACTGATCCAGTCATCTTCAAATTCTTCGTCCACAAAGACTGTATTCTGAAGGATGTTTGTCACCAGATGAACACATCTTGAAAACACGGGTGTTGTGAACGGCAAGAATCCTTCACCCAGAGAGGTAGCAATGTCCGTCAGACACTTTTAAAAATTAGATGGGTTAGTATCTCCTTTGAATCCCAGAGAGAGAGAGAGAGAGAAACTTACGGCTAACAGTGGGAACAGATGACGATCAGTATCTGCCAGACTATTCCATTTAGCGATGATGGGTGGCATCAAGACTGCGATGCATTGAGGTTCATTCAGTGAGGGTCCTACAGACTCAGCCAGGGTACCCAGGGTATCATAAAGTAAGCGTAAGTTTCTGTTACCATAAAGCCTCAAGGCCCTCGTCAGATGATTCAAGATGGCCGGTAAATAAGGCACAAGTTCCTTCGCCGAAGCTTCTTCTTCTAAAATGGAAAACGCAGAACACGCTGCCTCTTGTACTCTTGTGTTTCTATCAAGGATACGCCGTAATAATTCACGAAGGACGGGTTCATAGTACTTGCTTCTGGTTTCTTGGTCATCGTACTGTAAAACAAGCCACCCTGAAAATTGACCAAGGGTCCAGCAAGTGATATATCGTATGTAAACCTTAGAGTGGATTAGACAACACTTTGTTATCATTTTCTTCTTCTTACGTTCGAATTGGATAAATTCTTGACAAGAAAAGGTATTATCTCTGGTAGATGAGGCACAATGTAATCCATGCCACCTGAATACACGGATGAGACATACTATTATCACCTCACTTGTTCCCAGTTACCTTCAGCAGCAGCACCCAATGCTAGGATACCACTCTCGATCACCTTCCAGTCTTGACTGCAAAACGACGTGGTGTTCAGCAGAGGCAAGAGTACATGGACCACATGCGATTTGAAGGCTGTGGTCAATGCCTCCAGAGAGGTTGCACTGTATTTACGTAAAGTCCAAACTGAAAAAAAACTCGTCGTCTTCCACATCATCCTCTTCTTCCATTTGTTCTTCTGCCTCATCTTCCTGTTGTAGTTGGATATCACTATGCTTACGACGATGCCTTGGCAGCAAGATCTGATCCCCATCACTTTCATCTTGATCCCCAAAGGCCATCAGGTCATCCTCAGCATACACCAACGACTGAAGTAGGACGGGAACGATTCGAGGCAGGTAAGGTATCAGGTAGTGATGCAGATGATCAAGAGCCGTGAATCGATGCCAAAACTCGGAGGCTTCTAAAGCGATCGGACTGCTCTCGGATTGATTGCAGTGGATCATGTATTCAATAAGTGGATCAAGATAAGGCAAGATCTGTTCGGACAAGTGATCGAGAAGCATCATGAACGATCGACAGACCTCTTGGCGCACCTGAATGTTTTCATCGGACGCAGAGAAAAAGAGGGATGATTGGTAATCGTTCATGTATTTGAGAAGCGCGTGTGACTTGAGCGGGATAGAGTAACTGATGGCCGAGATAGACAGGACACGAAAGGTAGGATTCGGATGGCTATTGAACGGGATCAGTTTACGGATAATGTGCTCTAGCATCGGCTGATTGTAAAGTATGGCTTCATTGATATCTGAAATAGTGTCTTCACATATCTTTTGTATGGTATCAAGCGACATCTACACAATCTAAGTAACATGAATGGACATCAAGAGATGTATACCTCTAAAGCCAGTGGCTCTGAACTTTCCAACTTGGAAAGTAATGTATAGATTGAATCTGGCCAAGAGGACACATGTCCTTGGACTACGATCGCTGTTATCACTGACCCTATTGTTTTCCTAATCGTCACATCTGGGTCTGGAACATCAAAGGAGTCTAGGCATATCTGCTTCACATAGCTCAATACAGGTTCTGGCGTCATTTCAAAATGATGCAACAGGTTATTCTTGAGCGTCAGGCCGGCAATAGCTCGAGTATAGCTGTCTTCATGAATGGCCCTGACAAGTATGTAAACTAAATAGGCATTGTATTCTTTATATTCATTGAACCGAGATAGCCTCTATTAACCTATCAATAGTCTGCAACTCTCTTTTTTTTTCTTTACTCAAACCTGTTGAATTAAGGCTTGCTCCTTATTATTTGGGTTAATGGCATCTCTCAAAATGTTCAATAGTTGATTCAAGCTGGTCTGATCAGGTTGCCATGCCATTGTAAAGTATAAGAAAGAAGAAGGTGGAATAAGAAAAAAAAAAAAAGGTAGGGTTGCGCAAAATATGTATAAAAAAAAAAAAAAAAAAAAAAAGATGGGAGTTCACTTGGCTAAGGTCTATCAACTCAATTTGGTAATTTGTAACCAAGATAGCCATGATTCCCTTTCATAAATAGACCTTGATTATGACGATTTAGGCACACTGAAAAAGCCTCGATTTGTTTGTATGCATCACTATCTCGTCTATCACAAGTATCTCCTTTAATGTGTGTCATGAAGTTGTCAGTGATGATGTATTTGGTGGCCGATCGTCGTTGATGATTTCTATGCAAAGCTTAAGTCGGTTCTTGAAAATAACAAACAATCATATGCATACTCCTATATCCTAGCTAGACAATGATTGGTCCGTGTGGTGATCCTAGCACAGTTTCTAGAAACGCATTTGTTTGATGCAAAGGTACACTCTTTCCATAAACTAAATTCATCTTCGTGGAAAACAAAAGCAGCGAATGGCGAGAACAAAATTCATGTAGTATGAAATGTAATTTCGTCTTCACTGACAAATCGGATGCCCTGTTGCCAAGAATGTTTTGTAGTACAAGCCTTGACATCCATGGATATAAAAGTCTATACCAATTGGTTGTCTTTTTTTTTTTTTAATTTAGAAGCAAATATCTCAATAGTAGAACAAGTATAGTGAATTATACATATTTAATTCAAGTATTAGATATCATTAATGAATTGTATCAATCCATCTTTCACTAGACATGATGTAGCATAGCAATGCTAAATAAAGGAGATAAAGAAGGGAAAAAAAAGTGTGATAGTACTTTAAGTTTAAGCGAATCTGAATTAAACCGCCACATGACTATCACAACCGCCAAATTAAGCTTGTGATGTCGAAAATCGCCAAAAAGGTAGCGGATGGTAGTGTTTCAAGTTCAAGTCCATTAGTGGTTTGGAAGATAAACAAAATACGTCAAAAACATATGCATAATATTTCATTTCTGGTAGTATAATATGATTGAATGGGAAGTAACAGTTGTGAGTAAAATAAGTGAATCACTGGCCATTTTTGTGTTGCCCTTTCCAGTAATGTATGACAAAGTATGAAAAGAAGCACATGCAAATAAAAAACAATCAAAAAAATATGCGAGTTGTCAATGGAAACGTAATCGACACCTGATACATAATTGTCTTCAATAATGAAGATATAATCCACAAACCATTTGTTGGGCTTTATGTTTCTATATCAGGATCAACAACAGTTCTTGTCTTAACAAAGTAATCATCATCAAAATCAGCTTGCACAAGCTTGGTATTTTTTTTTTTTTTTTTTTGTAAAGAAATATTTATTTTTATTTATAAAATATAATGTGAGCCACACATCCGAGAGCGGTGTGAACCAAAAGAAACAGAATGTACGCGATTGAACATGCTAGTGAGGGTCAAGTCTACCCCTTTTGAAGGTGGCAAACTGCGACATAGCACGAGTGATCAGCTGTTTATCAATAAAAGGGAAGTCGTCAATAGTAAATCTCCAGTGGGCACGCCAGATAACGGAAACCACACAGCAGCTGAGAGTCCAGATAGCAGTATTGTCAACGAAAGGAAACGGCTGAAAAGACTAGAGGATTGAGCATACATCGTCTTGAGTGAAAGTGAGGTGTGGATTAAAGAAATTGAAAGCATCTTTCCATACTCTCCATTTCTTAGAACAACGCACGAAGAGGTGTTGCGAGTCTTCAGTATTAGCAGAACAGAATTTACATTGTGAAGAGGTCAACCCCTTATCAAATCTTGAAACAAGTAATTGGCTATAGAGTTTACGGTGGAATAAACGATACCATAAAGACCGGCTTTCCGGCGAAACAAGCAGTTTCCAAAAAGTGACCACTTGGACGTTGATATTGGTGACATTGCCTATGATGGTGGAGATCACTGTATTAAAGACAACCGAAATGGTTTAAGTTTGTAATTGATTCATTGGGGCTGCAAACAGAAGGCATCGATGAACGCTGAATCATCTACTTCACCCAATGGTTAACTTTGATTCAATATATGAGGTTAGATAGGCTGGTTTAGCTTGATAATACGATTATGAATATCTCGGCTTAACTTGGAAACCAGATGAGGGAAAGGAGGCTGGTCAGATGACAATAAAGGCTGTATACATCCAAAGTGGTGATCATACGTAAAAAATTGAGACACCTTGAGTTTTTTGTGTCGTGATCGAGTGACCCAATAATCAGTAGGAATCATAACAAATATAGCAGACAGGGGCAAGCAGAAAAGTGTGGCAGGAGTACACTTTACCTATTGTGTATCTGCATACCCATAAGAATCAACCGTCTCATATATATTTTGCATAAAGTTATTAGCATGGGCAGCAGGATGTAATCTCAAAGGAGGAAAAAAGAGTGCTAGCCTTGTTCTAGTATTTCCTGAATGGAAACGACGTATGTGATCTAGCAAGATAAGTTGACTGCAAGATTGAGGGAAATTGTCTTCCAGAAGTTGACGAAACCAACATATCTGTAGGTTGTGTCGTTGAAATTGTGGATCCAAAAAACCTAACCCTCCTAACTTTTGATCTAAACACAACTGCGTGTACTTGATCTTAGGTTTGCAGTTATGCTAGAAAAGCTGATAAATCACGGAATTGAGCCGTCGAAAGAAGGTAGTCTGTAACTGAACCATCCTCAGAATATACCACAATTTAGAAAGTATTAATGCGTTCATTATGGTAGCACATCCTTTGATAGAAAGCCTACGTTGAGAGTACATAGTACATTGAGACTTCACTGTCTGTAATAACTACTGTTCTAGATAACGACGTTGATGAAAAGACTGAATCAGGGGAAAGCCAAGATATCGAAGTGGACTAAGTGACGAATGATCATGCCATTTGGAAATACCTTATGCTGCTAGAAAAACAATCCACTCTGGGCAGGAGCATTCAACCAAAGAAAATGCTTCAGTCTTGTGAATATTAACCTTAGCATTGGATACAGACCCATAGCGGTCTAAAGGTGGCATAGGCCACAGTAATCGTCCGTAGAATGCAACAGGACACATACATCATCCGCATAGGCTAGGGCCTTTAAGAGAGAAAGCATGCTGTTGGGTGTTATCGTGACCGGGTTGCTCACAAATTGGAATTAGACCCATCAAGAGCAGAACGACTGCCACTGTACTTTTTCTCCTATACACTGTTGGCGCAACGACATCTTTCCAAATGCGTCTGTGTAACAAATTCATGTCCGGATCGGACACTGGAATAGCCTTCTCTCAAACGAGGACAGTGGCATGAAATAAACACTCAGAGTGAATACACTAATGGAAAGCAGCTGTAAAATAAGCATCCTTCCTTTTTCCCTTTCAAAGGTAAGCCAGGTGAACATTAGAACAAAAAGAGAGAGAGATGGAAAAGTGGATGGGAAAAAATAAAGATGGATGAAGAGAAGTTGGATTGAGTTAAATGTGTGGATATTGATTTTTATCATTATAGTTTTATAACCATGGGTGCCTACAAATATTTGGAAGAGCTCGCTAGAAAGAAGCAATCTGATGTCTCTCGCTTCTTGCTCCGTGTCCGTTGTTGGGAATACAGGTAAAAGTGATGGAGCTTGAGGATGTCCATGTATTCATTTTAAATAGACAATTGAATGTCATTCACCGTGCCTCTCGTCCTTCTCGCCCCGACAAGGCTCGTCGTTTGGGCTACAAGGCCAAGCAAGGATATGTCATCTACCGTATCCGTGTCCGTCGTGGTGGTCGCAAGAGACCTGTTCCCAAGGGTGCCACCTACGGTAAGCCTGTGAACGAAGGTGTCAGCCAACTCAAGTATCAACGTTCTCTCCGCTCTACCGCCGAAGAACGTGTCGGTCGCAAGTGCCGCAACTTGCGCGTCTTGAACTCTTACTGGATCAACCAAGATGCTACCTACAAGTACTTTGAAGTCATCCTCGTCGATCCCTCTCACAAGGCCATCCGTAACGATGCCCGTATCAACTGGATCGCCAACCCCGTTCACAAGCGTCGTGAAGCTCGTGGTTTGACTGCTGTCGGTAAGAAGTCGCGTGGTCACCAAAAGGGTCACCGCTTCAACAACACCAAGGGTTCTGGTCGTCGTGCTACCTGGAAGCGTCGCAACACTCTTTCTCTCCGTCGTTACCGTTAGATGGTCATTCAATAAAAGTGTACATGATTTTTCAAGTCGTTTTTTTTTTTTTTTGATGAATTCAGGTACGATGTGTAAGGAACAAAAAAGGAATACAAAGCAAGACAACAGCCGTCGGTGACCAACATCGAAGCCTGTCTTTGCTAAATACATGGAGCATTTCAGCTTTGGAGTGACCTTTGTAAAGTAACTGAGCTAGGATGATTTCATGCCAAGGTGTCTCAGTGAGTTTTTTTTTTTTTTTTTTTTTTTTTTTTTTTTTTTTTTTCAGATAATCCATACCATCTTTCAATGAGTTACCATTCCAAGTTGAACTCCAACAACTTTTTCAGATAAAAAAAGAAATACGCACTGCACTATCAAACAAAATGGTTTGATACATACAAATTCGAATGACAAGGACATGATGTAAATTTTACATCAAAACGTGCCTTGGATGGAAACCCGAGTCTTGTTCTCTCCATCTGGCCCAGACGTTCACTATGCACAACCGATGATGGTTGCCAAGAAACCTGAATTGTAGGATACTTTAAAAGAGATGTAGAATGAGCTAAAGGTATTGGATGAAGGGTTGAGAATCCAGATGGGTTATCCACTAATGATTTACACATTTTTACAAATGTTATAGTTTGACATTTAGGATGCTAACAAGCACCTTACGAAGCTATACATGTTTTATTTGTTATCCAAACTTGGAAGATGATAGCATGTTGGTTGATATCAATGCAAGAAGGTATACACTTTGTAAACCAAATAAAACGAAATAAAGACCAATACAGAATGTTCAAAATATAGACCACAAAGATATTTTTTGAATACAGTTTTGTTTTTATAATGTCTGCAATTTCAGCAGTGAGAATATCAACATTGAAAGCGAATTGACAGTAGGTTCACTGTTTTTCACTTTATTGAATTGTGTTTTGAAAGGAACGAGTATCAATATGCTAAAGAAGGTTGAAATAAATAAATCCAATCTTAAGTTTGACCAATCCAAGTTTTTGTTGGTCATTAAAGCATTTTGCTTGGCAGTACAGTTTTCTTGTTATCAATACAAAAAAAATCTTCCCATGTTAAGAGTGTTGGGCAAAAATTAAAGCAGGAGTATGCAAGATACTCTTATTCAATAATAATTGATTGAAGAAAGCTACAGTCAATGGGAATTCCTTAAATAACCATCTATTGTAGCAGCCACACCTCGATGCATGTTTTTGATTTATCAATTACCTTACTGGCAACAATATATAAAATGTTGCCCTCTTCATCTGTCAACGTTTTTCAGTAACTTTTTGTTCAAACAAGTGCTCTTGAATAGACTAATGAACATTTGGCCAGTATCCCATATTGCAAATGAAATCGAATTTGACGCTTGATATTCCAAGTTTGCTGTTCATATTCCAGTTGGATCAAACACCAGAGCTCAGTTAATAAGAGAAATGCTATTGCTGTTTTTCATATGTCCAAGGAGGCATTGAAAGCTTGTTTGTTGCCAAAGAAGACGCATTACTTCATATCTGAGCACGCTAAAACAAAAATGGTAAAGAAGCAATCAACGTGTCAGTATCTGTAGGCTTACCTTCTGGTGAAGCATCTGAACCAAATGAAGCAACTGCTGAAAAAAAAAAAGGAGAGTAACAAAGAAGTCTTCCAGTAAGTCTTTTTTTAAGTTGTTAAAAAATTGTGGCTACCACAATATATGGTTGTTTAAAGAGATTCCATTTGTGATGCAGCAACCAACACTTAGTTATTCTGTTTTCAAAACGTTTCATGAAGTGTTACAAAAAAACGCCCAACCTTGTTTAATAGAAAAAAAAAAAAAGAATTCGCAGCAACTATGGTGTTTTTACTCTTTCTGTTTTTTTCAATTATTCGTCACTTGTTATCATCCTTCTAATCATAACTCTGCTATTGGTTTATTTACTGTTCTTGCTTTATTTTTTTTTTTTTTCTTGTAATTATCGGTTCTATTTGTTGTTACTTGTGTATCCTTCTCTATTTTTCTTTTATTGGCATTAACTAAAACTGTTATTATTATACTTGATTCGATCAAAATTTAACTTCGAAAATTATGCTAGAAACTGTACTCTATCAAGATGGTAGTTTATATTTTATTGCGCATGAAATATACATTAAAAAAATCTAAGCTTTATTTAAGAAATTGCCACAGTCATTATAGCCCTATAGCCAGATGACAAGGTATTGTATTTTTGACGATCTAGCAAGAGAGCTGGAAAACTTCATCATTGATAAATACGGCAGACAACAATTTCACGTTTACAAAGGAAGTTGGAAGGGTCGATTCAAAGCAGTCGCAGGATCGATGGGATATAAGATGGAAAGAAACGTTGGCAACTATTGGCAGATGAACATCATCAATGCATTAAAAGATTTAAAGTCTAAATCGAAGGTATCAAGCAGCATCAATATCTTCACATCATCAAGTTCTAATTGACAAATAATACTTGCGAAGAAGGATTTGATTCTAAAGAAATATCAGAAATCAAGAAGGATAACAAATGGGTTCTATCGACCAACAAAGCAGTAAAGACAGAATGAAAAGTCCCATTCAAGAGACAGTGTATGAACATCCTGTTCACTCGCTAATTTTAGACCTCAGTGATCCGATTTGGGTCAACTATTTTGATGAAAATGAGTTGGAAGAGATTAGAACGACGAACATGAAAAAAAATTCTAGCTTTACCACTTGATTTATCTGCATACATCAGCACGTATGAGATATACATAACAGCACGAAATATGCACGAATTTGCTCACAACAAGTATTATGATCCTATAGAAGAATTTGATAGAAAATGGGTTCAAGAGAGTCTAATCGAAGCCTCTGAATGGTTTATTCGTGATTCTATCCTGCAAGTTGATGATTATTCAGAGCTAGACACCATAATCAATACTTGGTCATTTGTATATAAGGCATT
Source organism: Rhizopus arrhizus (assembly GCA_024220505.1). Taxonomy (NCBI): domain Eukaryota; kingdom Fungi; phylum Mucoromycota; class Mucoromycetes; order Mucorales; family Rhizopodaceae; genus Rhizopus; species Rhizopus arrhizus. The sequence continues at coordinate 1,502,452 of JAKZZE010000007.1, read as the reverse complement.
CAATGACAAGCAAATCAGAGCAAATTTAGGTGAAAAAGCCCAGTGTGTTAGGAGCCATACCAAAAAAGAATGGAAGGAATCTGGAGGCTGTGGAAAAGAGACGAAGAAAATCAATAGGTGCAAAAATGGATATATTATTCAAATGCGGAGCAACAGAGTTGGGCGCATGTGAGATTGGCTTACATGATGTAATAGAAGCTGATGACAATTATATAAATGATTGTTTGCAGAAGCCCCCAAGACATTGAGGGGGTATATTCTCTGTTCTTGTTTTCAAAAATGAGCCACAGATCAACAATCTGACAGCTGTTGGATACATTATGATGGGTAATAAAATTATTTATGTCTAGAAAAAAAAATATGTATTAAAGTATTGAAATTTTTAGGCTTGGATATGGAATTCACTGTCGCCGATGTCTCTATAGGAACCAACGCTGTAAGATTTTTAAAGACTTAAAGATTTGGATACCCGGAGTCTTTTGAAAGCTTTTATGTGGACTTTGTCCCACTTTTAGAACTTACTTTTAAAGGAAAAGGATTCATGAAACAAACCCTAAATATTCTAAACAAGAGAAACATGAAAAGTACAGGGCTTCCTTGTACTTTAACTAGTCGCAGTATACCTCTGCTGTCACCTTCTTTTTATAATAACAATGATTAAGTTAAATAAAAAAAATGAAAAGCCACGATGTTAATCACCGAATCGTATCTATACATTCTATCATCCCTAGCACGTCCTGAGGTGAAAGCGACTTAATTGATTAAAGTACTGGATGTTTAGCCTGGAGGGACGACTCGCTTTTCGGAAGAGATCGGTCGATAATTGAGTCTCAAGGAAGTAATGGCTTTGAGTGGTGCGAATATAGCAAAATGAGTGAGCTAAAGAACAGTTCAGTGAACCTACTATTGATTGTCGAACGCAGGACGGTGCTCTCTTTCAACAATAGCTTCATACAATTTATTTTCTTAACAATGTCGTTCGTGATGCAGTGGAGGGCTTGAAAGTATTTTTGGTCTTTAGCCCTACCTAAAGTCGTGACAACTTGCTGGTGGTGTTTGCTTCAGAATAGGATACCCAATGATGTTAAGCTTCATCATTGGGATCCAATCACTTGGGATGATCCCCGATGTTCTTTATGTCAACGGCATGATGAGTCACTACCCCATTTCTTCGTGGACTGCCCTCTAAAATGGGCTTATAGGCGAACATCTCTCATCCAAGTTTCTCTCGGATACTGTAACATCTCCTGGCAATTTATAGTGTGCACTTCGCACCTTACATGGCTATGTGGGAAATCATGTGTTATCCAAAGCTCTAGAAGTCCTTGACTATCCTTTGGAAGTCTTGTGGAAGTACGATCGCACTTGTGTCTTTAGTGGATCTTCCTGGTCCAATGAATCATCGATAGCCTGGCTGAATTTATTTGCTGTTCTAAAGATAGTCCTGCAACAAATACAGAATAAAAGAGGAGAGTAATCTTCTTTCTGTATAGTTTTCGTATATATACATTACAAAATGTACTTTTTTTTAAAAAAAAAGAAAAAGAAAAAGAAACAAGCAACGTACTACTTATACAAATAGAACAATTGATGTTCAAATCCGTCATGGGTCATTATGATGAGAATGATAACAATCGACAGTTAGGCTACAAATGAGTGCTTATTAAATTCAGGGGAGGTGTCTCTAGAGGATGGCAAAGAGACTATTTTTTTTTTTCTCCCTAATTTTTTTCAATTTGAACAGTTGTATTCATTTGATTGACATTGTTTATGATAAAAGAGAATACTCTTTTGCAGTCATTATCTGAATAAGCCATTGAGGCTTATGGAGCCAAAAAGAAGTGGAAAGGAAGAGTTTCAAAGACTGTGTCACAGCGTCTTTTAACACGCTACATCCGGAAAAAAACAATCACGACATAAAAAGATGTCTTTTGGATCAAAAAGGAGGACAGTGTCCATCCAAAAAAAAGCTAATGGTGTGATACGAAACTCTCGGTGATGAGTAGAAGGTGATTGAGTTCAAACAGGAAGGAGCATATGATGGGTCAGTGAAGGATTCAAGGGGTTAAAGGAAGTTTTCAAGATTGAAAGAAACCACAGAGGATCCTGTCATCAGTTGGAGATGAGTGACATGCTTTTTTGTGCTTGTCTGAGTTGAATGAGGAATACAAAGCTGTAAACAATCCCCTCTCCCTTTCTGATTTACAAATACGAGGGTTGATCTTGTATTTCTTTTTGCGGATATTAATTTTCACGTGCTGTCATAAAGATCTTCTTTACAAAAAGGGACAAGAGCCTGCTCGAATTTTACTGTCTTTTTTTTTTTTTTTTTTTTTTTTTCTATTTACAATGTCTGTACCCAAGCTTGAAACTGTTGCCATTACCTTATTTAAAAATGGAGTAGCCGAGATTGCATTCAATCGACCCAAACGTTACAATGCACTTTCACCTCAATCTTATAAAGTAGGCTGATTACAGCTTGTTCTTTTTTACTAAACTCAGAATATGGATAGGATTGGCTTCATGCTTTAAAGTGGGCTGCTGATACAAATGACGTCAAAGTGGCCGTGTTGACAGGACGAGGAAAGTTTTATACTTCAGGACAAGAATTAGTATTGCCTGATCCTGACAAAAAGGAGATGCAACGTAGAAGAGATACGACAGAGTAGTTTTAAAGAACATATAAAAAAAAGATGGATGCTTATCTCCTTTCTTTAGGGCCGTTGTAAGTGCAATGATTCAGTTTCCTAAAATATTAATAGGCGCTGTGAATGGTAAAGACAAACTAACTCTAGTGGGATGTTAATGCAATCTGTAGGCCCTAGTATTGGATTTGGTACAACAACGCTTGCTTTATGTGACGTGACTTATGCTGTACCTGAAGCGACCTTTACGACTCCTTTCATGAAGCTTGGTAAGCAACCTTTTTTTTTTTTTTTTTTTTTCTCTTGTCTGACAGACATGATTAGGATTTTGTGCTGAAGGATGCTCATCCTTATTGTTCCCGAGGTAAAAAAGAAAAGAAAAGAAAAGAAAGAAACCAGGTGCCTTTGTGCTTAACTGACGCCTTGTTCAGAATCATGGGTCCTTCGAAAGCGAATGAGATGCTTGTAAGTGATATAATCATATGGAAAGAGAGAGACTGACATGAAAAAAAAAAAAAAAAAAAAAAAAAAAAAAAAAAAAAAAAAAAGTTGCTTGGAAGGACGTTTACAGCCCAGGAAATGGTAGATTGCGGTTTGATCAGTCGATTGATAGAGAGTGATGGTTTTCGTGATAAAGTACTTGCCATTGCGGATCAAGCGGCTCAGTTTTCTGTGTCGGCGGTCAGGACCACAAAACGTTTGATTCGTGGTATAGATGTCGAGTTATTGGAGAAAGTGAATAGGGAAGAGATGCATGCGTTAGGAGAGCGAATGGAAAGTGCTGAATCAATCGAAAGCATCCGTCAATTTATCGGTAAGTTTTTCAGTGTTATCTGTCTGTATCTAACTCTTTTCATAATAGAAGCAGGAAAGAAAAAGAAGGCGAAATTGTAATCCTTTGTTACACAGAATAAATATTCATTGGTTCTTGAGCTTTCACTGTATGCTCCCTGTATCACCTCCTTACAGATATAAAGATCCATTCTTTTTTTTATTTTTTTTTTATTTTTTTTTTTTTTTCCTTTTTCTTTACACACAATTGCAATGAAATTGATTGCTTTAAGTTTAGTAGCAAGTTCTTTAGCCATTGTCTCTGCCCAAAGTGCCACTGCTTCTGAAGCACCTACCCGTACCTCTAATTCTGCATGTGCCGTTCAAAGCGTGTAAGTACAAGTGATGATGAGAGATTAAAGGATTATAATTCTTTTAATAGATTTGATTTGTGTATACAAAATCAAGATGATTATATAAAGAGATGTGGAAATCAAGGTAAATAAAATATAAAATAGGTGTAACAAGCATTGATTGTTTTCTATAGATTTTGCCTGTTTGTGTTCTGTAAGACAAAATACAATGGTTGTACTGTTATACTAATCATGATCCTATCTTAGACGAATAAGCAAAAGTTATCTTGTTGGAACAATTGTCCTAATGACACCGGTTTGCTTTCACAGCAAGGTGCCGTTGAAAACTATTGTTCTATGCCTGGTGCCAATGTGTAAGAAAAAAAAAAAAAAAAAAAAAAGCTAAAAGCCTTTCGATAGTTCCGTGACTCCCTGGTCTAGTTCTGCTCTTCCTACCTCTACTGCAACGAATATAGTTGCCAACAACAGTTCAAGTGCCTCAAGCACGACTGCTCCTAGTACTACCCATGCCACCTCGGGTGCTTCCACAATAAGCGCCGGGGCACTGGGTACTGCTGTGATGATGACCGTTTTATACTTTATATAATTTATTTATTATACACATAATTAAACACGCAACTTCTTCTTCATGCCTTTCCAGAAGGCACCTTTCTGTTGGTCTTCCAACCAATCTTTGGATTCTATTTTTCGTTGTATCTCGTCATAATCACTGGGTGTCCAAAGACTCAGGTCATCCATCTCTTTTGACATGGATAGCCGCTGCTGCAATTGTTCAGTGAATTCCTTGTAATACACTTGAGAGACGACTGGTTCTGAAAAGGTGCTCGAGACAGGCCTGCTGCTGATGGACATGTGTCTTGAGGCAATGACAGGTATATTTTCAACTGGATGGGTAGGGATGGGGGGTAAAGGAGCGGAAGGAGGAGGGGCAGGGGCAGGGATGGATTTCAAACGGGCTGTGGCTGGTTTTTGACCATGGCTGGATGTGCTGTGAAGTGAAGAGCGAGAAGAACTGGACGGTTGAGGAAAGAGGCTGCTGAGTTGCTGTTCATAATACAACTTGTCCACCATGTCTTCTTTTTCCTTCAATCGATCCATCAGTGTCTCTACTTTGGTCTCGATACAGACTGTCTGAGCTTGTGTTTCCTGTTGAAGATCATGTGCCGCTCTTTCTACGCTTCCTATCCTTCTTTCCGTTTCCTCGAGCCGGCTGTGCACTGAGGCTAACTGATCCTGCCAGTCGTCATGAACGAGTGTATCGAGTGTTTGTCGAATGGATTGAACCGTATCCTCTTGCTCAAGCTGAGGACGCTGCATTAATAGCTTTTCATTCTCAAAAGTGAGATACTCTATCTGTTCAGAAAGAGCCTGTACAAGCGCTTCTTGTAGCAAGAGTAGCTGGGATTGATGGTCATTTTGCTCCTTGGCTGCTGCCAACTGTTTCAGTGATTCTTGATATTTGCCTTGCAGTTCAGTCGAAAAGTTGAGTTCAGAACTTCTTTTGGAGATGACCTGACTTGGTTCTGTGTCTGCAAAGGTTTTGTTGAGGACAGAGACGACGGCTAAACTTTTGATACGCTGAAGCTCTTTATCTCTTAGACTACTTGAAGAAGGTTTCTTCATGGTCCATCTCTCTGTAGATTCCATAGTGTAATAAAAGAGAGAGAGAGAGAGAGAGAAAGAGAGGTGTTCGGAGTTGAGATGATTTAATATATATTTATAAATAATGCTGTGAACGTGTGCGTTTATTGTGTGAGTGTGTTATATTAAGCGCATGTTAAAAGAGTGGTTCGATTACCCCAAATATAAAAAACCTGAAGTGTAGATATCCAGTTGTTTTCCCTTATTTAAGCTTTGTGCACCTGATAATCCAATAACGTGCTTTGTTCACTCATTGGCTTTGAATCGTCGGTGTTTTCTTTTTTATTACTTTATTCATGCCACAAAGGAGAAGCCATCTTTTTTACAAGTCTTTATTATGATTATGATACAAGAAAAAATAAATTAAGCCTTGACAGCTTCCTTAAAGTAATTGGCAAGACTGCCCTTTTGAGGAACGAATTTGACATAACAACCATCGGGCTTGACGAGACCCTTGGAACGAGCTTCGACATAGTCAGCACGGTCCAAAGGAGTGAAACCCCACTTCTTGGAGATAATGATCTTTTGTTGACCAGGGAACTTGTACTTGCAACGTCTCAAGGCTTCAATGACCACAGCCTTGTTGGAATCCTTGGAACGAACAGAGAAAATGATTTGACCAATGTTGACACGAGCGACCAAACCGTTGGGCTTACCGAAAGCACCACGCATACCGGTTTGCAATCTATCAGCACCAGCACAAGACAACATCTTGTTGATACGAGTGACGTGGTAGGGGTGGACACGGATACGCATGTGGAAGGAATCCTTACCAGAGGTCTTGGCCATGTACTTGTTGGCACAGATACGACCGGCTTCAAGCGCTTCAGCAGAGAGTTGTTCGTATTCGTTGGAGACCAAGTGAATACAGAGAGGGAAATCGTCAACGGATGCCTTCTTGCGACCTAAATCGTAAATTCTCAACTTGGCATCGGGAACACCACGACAGTATCTGGACTTGGGGTAAGGCTTGTTCTTACAGTAACGATAACAACGTGCAGGACGACGACCCATTTTGAATCACTACCAACCGTCGTTTACTATCATCCATCCATCTCTTCTCTATCCACTTACCAAGTACGAAGGTAAAGAGAGACAGGTGCTTGCTCGGATGGGCATCTTCTTGCCCCCCTCCCTCCCTCCTTCACACATTCTTAACACCTGTTCATGGGCATCATCATCCTCTCTAGTCTCGGATTTTGATCAGTGTCCGGTCCGGACAAGCGGGTATGTGATAGGTCACTGATCTTTTGTAACACATGTTGCTTTCATGCCGGTTTACCTTTATTTTAAAAACACCAAACATCACTGGATAAAGTAGAAAGGTGAAGAAGCAACCTTTTCATTTCTCACAGCTCCTTTTTTGATCTTAAAAGCTGAGAGCGTGTGGACGGAATGCGTTGAATGGACCATGAGGGAAGTCTTCAAGTGCTTTTGGCCAATGTTTTTTTAACAGTGCTTTTTTATATCTTTCAGCATAGACCATCAGAAAAGATGTTTAACAAGTCGGCTTTAAAAGTTTCATCTTGCCACTGGAAAAGGAGTTGACAAGGAAAGGATGGTAATCCAAGACTTTGGGCTCACCATGTCCAAGTGTGCTGTTTAAAGGTCTTGATCCTCTTTGATTGATGGGATGTCTCCGTACGATGAATAGTGCCGAGGAGGATTTTAGATGAGGGTTGAATGATGAAAAGAGTAATATGTCTGTTTTCAGTAGGAAAAGCATAATCCATTCTACTTCGTATCTCTAACCAATCGGGCCATGCTTTCATATTAGATAGAGTCATCCTGTGCTTAAATGAACTCATCTCAACCAGACATGAGCAAGCTGTAATGACTAAAGATGAACCTCATAAAAACGAGGTGGCCTCCGATCGCTCTTTTATTGTAAACAGTAAAGAATTCTTGAGATATCTTATGTGGGCACTTTACTATGAGCATGACCATCATAGATCATTCTATTTTATGCTTCAAATGATACTAGTGAATATCCCCGTCATGGTCTTTGGGAATACAAGATCTTTTTTTCTCACAAAGTCATCTACAGCTGCATTCAATCATATAGCGCAAACATGCAACTTTTAAAGTATCAATAAAGACGCAGTTCATGTTTTACTGACCACAGTCATTTTGTGTTCTTTCATGGACTTGATCTAAAAGAGACATGGGGGCTTGAGGCCTCTTTGAGTACATTAAAAAATGGCCTCACACTTGTCTTAAAATGTTTACTTTCATGCTCATTTTCTTACAACACACGTCCGGATCGGAACAATGGGTGCATTAAAATCCACCAGAAAGAGCAAGTGTATGTTTTTTCTTCCGTAATGAGTGGACATTATAAACGTAGAAGAAAAGAGTATGTACCTGAAGAAAAATACGATGTCGACGGTCGATTAGTGAAAAATGAGCTTTACAATAAACAAATTTGGGATCTCAAAGCTATTGTAAATACTTTATATATAAATATATATATATATTTCAAAAGGAAACTGATAAGAATGATCTGTACATGAGTTTTTAGATTTACAATCCCAATGACTATTATAAAGCAATGAAAGAAGCGCAAGAATATGTTAAAGAAAAGAGAAAAAGCACAGCCACCTGTCTTATGTTCGATCGGCCTTGGACAGAAGAAACCGATGACTTGTTTTTTTCGAAAAGAAAGCGAGGGTTGGCATCATGGTACTTGCCTTCGGGTTCGTCCATTTACTATGAATTTGAGGGTAACTAGAGAAAGGAAAAAGAGAGCAAACTGAGTTGTGTCTTTAGGATTTTATGTCAAATTGAAGGAAAGCATCTACAGAGACAAGGAGTACAAGGACGGATCGGTGACCAAAGAAGAAGGAGAGCTGATGAGACACGCGTTGATCCTGTTTCATGATTTCAGCCAAAAGAAAAAAGAGGGCGTGAAAGAAAAGATTGAGAGCGGCCGCAAGCTGTTGCCAGTGACGCCGTTTGCGAATGCGATCGTTCAGACATTAAGAGAGCATCGGGTCTTGCTGATCGCGGGTGATACGGGATGTGGTAAAAGTACACAAGGTGAGTGTGTATCCCGAGTGGGAATCCGTGTAGCTAAACCAGTGATGTGTTTCTAGTACCTCAGATATTGATGAAGGCTGGATTCGACAAGATCGCATGTACCCAACCACGACGTATTGCTTGTTCATCTTTGGCCAGACGTGTTAGGTAATGATGTGTGTGTGTGTGCACTGAACGAGACAGATAAACTTTATTAGCTATGAGACATTGAATGAGTATGGATCTAAAGTAGCTTATCAAGTGCGATTTGAAGGAACCAAGACAAATAGAACACGCGTCTTGTTCTTGACAGAGGTAACACTGTCACCTTTAAAATTAAAATCTAAATCAATCATGAAAAGGGACTTTTGCTTCGACAGTATGCTCTAGATAACACACTGTCTATGTATGATGTGATTGTAGTCGATGAAGTTCATGAAAGACACATGATGGGTAAATAGGATTTCTTGAGAATAACGAAACTTACGTCTTTTTGGTATAGGCGATTTTTTACTATCTCTTTTAAAAAAGACACTGAGTATACGTAAAGACCTCTATGTGGTCTTGATGAGTGCTACTATCAATGCTGAATTATTTGCACAATATTATAATGCACCCACCTTGATTATACCTGGCAAAATGTACAGTGTCAAGGTACACTATTGGCCACAAGGAGATGAAGATCCACATCTGGTGAATGAAGCAGCACATAGGAAAAGACAGGCAGATGTTGTCAAGGTATATACAGCATAAAAAAAGGAGAGAATTAACACACCGATTAGAGTTCTATACCAAGTCGACCTCAGCCTATCAATCCAGGTACAGAAAAAGAATGCGTGTGTGATTGTTGCTGATAGTGTAAAATAGCACCTTATATAAAAGTCATGGATTACATTGATCAATCCGTTCCAGCAGGAGAAAGAGGTGATTTGCTCATCTTTATGTCAGGCATAAATGAGGTATAATTTTTTAGAGAAAATGGTTTCTTTTTGCTTTTTTACTCACAAGATGAAAAAGATATCGACACTTGCAGAGGCATTGATAGAACATACAGAAGAATCAAAGTATATGACAGCCTGTTGTTTATCATGCTTTCTTACTTGATTTATATAGGAAATGGATTGTACTCATGCTTCATTCTTCTCTTTCAGTAGAAGATCAAGAAAAGGTCTTTGATTCCGCTCCAGAAGGAGTCAGGAAATGCATTATTAGTTCAAACATGTAAGTACAACACCATGCCACTTGTACATCTATTGACTTGCTTCTTTTTGTAGTGCAGAGACAAGTATCACTATTGATGGCATTCGATTCATTATTGATTCAGGTCAGCCCTCCTTTTGCTTTCTTCAGTTTCCTCTCTGATCTCATCTACTTGTGACAGGCAAAGTAAAGGAAATGAATCATGATCCGGCATCCAACATGAGCCGGCTCTCTGAATTCTGGATTTCCAAAGCGAGTGCCAAGCAACGCACCGGGCGAGCGGGTCGTACGGGACCCGGTGAATGTTTTCGGCTTTATTCTGAAAACGAGTTTCACCATCTTCATGATTTTGCTATTCCCGAAATCCAGCGAGCCTCGCTTGAACCGCTCTTGCTGCAGATCAAGTGCATGGAATTAGGTGATCCGAGACAGTTTGATTACATTGAGGTAAGGTCAAAGAGACATCATATGGCTTGCTAAAAGGGATCCACAGGCACCGTCGATGCATGCCGTTCATGCCTCGATCGCGTTTTTACAAAATTTGGGCGCTTTAGATCTAAATGAACAGATCACTGGCTTAGGATCCGTACTGGCCCAGTTACCTGTGGATGCGATCGTTGGAAAGATGCTCATTTTAGGCGTGGTCAGTAAACATTCAATAAGTTGTGTGTGTGCAGAAAGCTGACGGGTATTAGGTGTTTCAAATGGTGGACCCGATTGTTACCATTGCTGCCGGCATGAGTGTTCAATCTCCCTTTGTTCGCATGACGAATAGGAATGCAGACGTTATCAAGGTAGATAAAGATAGTAAGGGTAGTGGTTTGTACTGAGGATATGATTTAGAATCGAAATCAATTTGATTCAAAACACGGTGATCCATTTACTTTATTAAATGTGTGGCAAGCTTGGTTGGACGTGAAAAATGATCGAAAGGTTAGGAAGCGGACAGATGCTGTGTGCAATATTAATTTCCAAGGCAGGAGTCTTCTCGTAAATGGTGTAAAAGGCACGGTGTTGAGGAGCAAAGACTATATGAAATTGCAAAGATGAAGAGACAGTTTGAAAAGATTTTAAATGATTTTCAGCCAGGCCTGGCATCAAGGACAGTGACGGAGGATGACAAAGAAGAGAGATATAAGGTGAAGGAGAAGCTAAGGAGAGAGCGATTTGATATACGATCGAGTAGGAAACGTAAGAGATTGGTGCAAGATGAGAATGAGGATGAAGAAGACAGGGTAGACATACGAGATCTTGAGTTTTCACTGATGCACCGTAATAAGAAAGTGTCGAGTCTGGATGATTGGCAGATTCAACTTGTGAAGCTGATCATTTGTTCTGCTTTATATCCACAATTGGCTATTGGTGATGAGCACAATGCACACAGAAATAGTAATGAAATCATGTTTCATACGCCAGGTACACATATAAATGATATCAATTGTGGACCTACTAAAGGTAATGTGAGATAGTCAAAAGCTTTTTATCCATTCATCCTACCAGTGTCATTGCTTCAAATCCAGATTGGGTACAAGGAAATCCATCCAACATTCGAAAAGGTAACGTTTAATTTTAGAACAGCTAAAGACATGTATTAACTTAAAATAGACGATAAGATGGTAGAGGATACCATGGATCAACAATTGCTATGTTACCTACAACTTTTAGAAACTACAAAACCTTTTATTTTAAATATCACACGAATGCCAGGTAAAAACAATTTGATAATCTAAAAGTGTACAACTCAAACTGTTGTGTGTAGGGATTCATGCTTTACTTTTATTTTCAAAGACAAGTAAGTTGTTTGATTGTTCATATTTTTGTATCTAATCCTCTGTATGTTTAGTTGATACAAATACAGACTGTAGTATGTTGGTGATGGATTCTTATTATGTCATCAAGTTCCGTACAGCACCTGTTGCGGAATATGTACTTCAGTTATCAACCCAACTACGTACCATGTGGACTCGATTATTAAATCTTCGCATCAGTCAAGGATTAGGCAAAGTGAGTGAATCGTAGGCATAAAAAACCCGAAAGAGAATAGGATTAACTAGTTTGTTTAGTCTGCAGAGTTGGACACAGAATGGGTAATCAGTCCAGAAATACGAAAAGGATTACCACTGGGCATACAACAGATCATTTCAGATCAAGAAGCAACAATGGATCTAAAGGAATCAACTTGTGAAAAAGAAATAAAATCACTTTCTGGTACAAAAAAAAAAAAAAAAAAAAAAAGTGAGTATCAGGGATGACTAACCTATTTTTTATATAGAAAAATTGGTCTATTTTATGGAAACTTCCATTTCTGCAGAATTAAGTATTGGCAAAACTACTGAATTATTAAAAATGGTAAGCTTATGAAAATCAAAGAAAGGCTCACTCATATCCTGTTCTTAGTTTCCTAAATACATTGAATCTCAAGATAAAGATCAAAGTCTACCTCGATCTTGGAATCCAAAAGAAGGTAAAACGATATCAACTACGGCATGATTTGTTATTTATATTCTTTAGTCATTCGCTCTGGAATTCAAATCACCCCTCATCTTTATTACAATTCGATCAATGCACCCTCTTGTGCTTCACCGGTAGATAGCATGTATATCCCTGAAAACTTGGCGACGTTTTGGTATTGCCAAGTATGTAGAAAAGTCTATTCTTTTAGAAGACATCAAGCCATTCAGCATATGGAAAGCCATCATCAATAAAAAAAAGTCCTTATTCAGATCTTCTTATCAAAGACCCACTAGCAGTTTTTTTTTTTTTTTTTTTTTTTTTTTTTTCAATAATAATCAATTTAATGGGAAGGATGATGATGAGAAGGATCGTATCAATAACAAGGTTATTTTGTACTAGGAAGATCTTGCTATCCTCTCCAACATCCTTATGCTGTTCAAAAAGTGCTTGCTTTATTCCCCTCACAAGTGAGCCTATAGAACATGTAGAGAATGCGCAGGTTATTCATGCAACAAATTATTTTAATTCTTCAACTTAATACTTATATGATTGAATGTAGTAAAGGATATGCATTTTTATATTTCTTTTTTATCTGACTGAGATTGGAATGGATATTGAAAGAAGTTGCATTGTTCAAATGAAATTACATGGACAATAAATTCAATCTGGAGTTTACAAAAAATATTGTTATCCTTACCAACAATACAAATTGCTATAAAAACCAAAGGATTTTCGTTAAAAAAAAAAGGGGGAAAATGATACGTGATATATCATTTATATAAAACGATAAGGTCTGCAGATTTATAGAATCATTTCACTTTTTTGTCAACTTGCGCTCTTATTAAAACAGAGTCTTCTTTTCCCAAATGAGTGGGATTGTAAACAAATGGATCGTTTTGTAAAGTAATACGAGTATCTGGTATTACAATAAAAAATCGCATTGTCTTTTGTGGGGTTACAAAAATGATTGTCAAACATCCTGTTTTGATGCAGCTCAGGTGAAAAAGGAAACAAGGACTAGGCTTGGTGAATTTAAAAGGTGAATAAGGTCAGTGAGGATAAGTTATGGATCATAAAAGTGAAATGATATCCATTGGATGATTAGAGTGTGAACTGATATCGTTGTGCTACACAAAGTCATAGGTTTATAAGTAATGTAACTAAAATATCCCCTTACATTATATAACAAAGATGTACAAGGGGAATGAATAAACACATGTATACAATCATCAAATGATCTCTCAATTATCAAATAAATTGGATTCTTTCTCTCTCTCTCTCTTTTTCTTTCTAATATTTCTTTATGCTTCGTATTCAATCTATCTTATATAACGAACGTTTATGGACTTCTGTTCACCCTCTACATGATCCTGTTTTTGTACAAGAAGAACGAGATGAATCCGAAGTAGAAGAGGAAACGTTGCCTGTGTTTGTAAAGCAAGAGCAGGTTCATCCAAAAGAAGAAGAAGTAGTAGCACTACTAGTGGAACAAGCACAGGAACTAGTGCATGAACCCATAAAGGAACTAGTAAAAGAACAAGAGGTAGAAAAAATAGAAGACGAGGCACAAGAAGAAGTGTTAGAAGAAGTGCAAGAAGAAAAGGAAGAAGAAAAGGAAGAAGAGGTACAAGAAAAAGAAAAAGAGATGCAAGAAAAAGAAGAAGAAAAAGAAGAAGAAAAAGAAGAAAAATCACAAGAAATAAAAGAATTAAAAGGTAAGAGAAAGAGAGAAAGAGATGATTAAGTTCTGATTTGAATTCTTTAATTCTACTAGAGCCTAAAATAATAAAAGAACAAGTAAAACAAGACGTTAAAGAAAAAGTTACTGTTGTTTATGAAGAAAAGAAGGAATTAGTGATTGAAGAAGTGATGATAGGAAATAGATCTATTATTTCATCTTCTTCTAGCTCATCTTCCTTTTCTGCTTCAAGGCCTCTTACACCACCTAATCATCACTCATTTCCAACCCGTACTACTTCCTTGTTTAGACGAGAGACATTGAAGCTGAATGACAAACGCAAGAATCTGACAAAGAGAATCAAGAGCGTCATCAAGAAAAATACTGTGTAACTTGAATTTATCCTTTTTTATTAATATCCATAACAACTCTACATTCATACCCTCCCCCTTTCCTATATTTATTCTGTATTTAAAAAATATATTCCTTTTTATTTATTTACAATCTTTATTTTTTCTTTGTATGTAAAATGATTATTGAAGAGATGAAATATTCTGAATAGCATTTAAATTGATTCCATTCGATTGAGCAACTTTACAATCCTTGTGAGCCAATAAAAGTGTCTTTAAGCTAATCAACTCTTCTCGTAACAAGATGGCTTGTGTCTGTAACTGTTCGTTATCATTCGTCAAGAACTCGACACGATGTTGTAAATCAGCCAACCACTGCTTTTTTCTTTGTCTACATTTAAGTGCAGCGATTCGATTACGTTCTAGGAATTGACGTCTTTGTTGGTCATCCGTACTCGTCTTTTTCTTATTCGATCCATATTTGGATAAGGACCCTTCTGTGTAACGCCGACTGGCAGTCATCATGTCAGTGGGCGTTTGTTTATCGTTTGAGAGACTGCTTCGGTGACCTATTTATGTTTAGTGTACGGAATGAATGAATTTATTCTGTTTACTTGTATAGTTGAAAGGAGTACGAAATGATTCAGATGGATTTTGTTGATAATTTATATTTTGTTCAATCATGACTAATAAAATATAATTATTTTATTATTATCTTTGCTATTTGTTTACCTTGTCTTTCTGAAGGTATCAAGTGATTATAAAATGTATTATCTTCTATAAATTGTTGTGGTTGTTGTATATTTAGAAAATGCATTTCAGATGAAAATCTATTTTGAATTGTATTGTCTAATAAAAAAAATTAATATCAGTAAAGAAATAGTATTAATACTTTACTCATTCTGTTCAAGGAAGAAGGAAGAAAAAAAAAAAAAAAAAAAAAAAAATAGATTTCTAGAAATGATTTTGTCGGTGTTATTTCATATAATAAACAAAAAAGAAAAAAAGAATAAAAAAAAAAAAAAGCTGAAACATTTTCATCAAATGATATTCCTTTTAGGCGTAGAAGAAATTCGAAGGAAATGGTAATAATAATAATAAAAAAGGTATTCAACCCTGCTTTTCATTCTTTAAAGTTCGCTTCTATTCATTCAAAGACTAGCTTATTTTATGCAAAACTGTAAACCGATTGAAATTCAGTTGAAACACACTTTCGTGCACGTACTGTTTGCAAAAAAAAACAAAAGATTTATGTTGCCTTTTCGGTTATTTGCGTACTTTAGTTCTTTTTAAAATAACAAATAAACCTTATTCGATCCACAGTAAAAGGATAGAATATCTCATCAATAATAACTCTCACTTGGATGATTTGAAAAGTGATTTAAATCGATTAGTCAAGATTTGATCAGGTTTGCTTTTTCTTGATCATTTCAGCAAGAAATAATAAATACTCTTTTTTTTCTTTTTCATCAAACTATCGACTCCACCTGTTAACTTTATAGTCCACTTTATAATACTTTCCTTGTAATCTATATCATTTTTGTATGTGTGTGTCATGCTTATTATAATCCTACTGAATGTCTTGACCAATTTACTTTTCGCATGTCTTTTAAACCCCTCCTAACCCAACAGAAATCAATGAACAATCTATAAACTCCGTCTTGTAGAATTAAAAATAGGATCCATCCACTTTTTTTTTTTTTTTGAAATCAAAAGGCCTGATTGAACTATCTTTGGAACATCAATTTACAAACAAGAAAGGGCTCATGTTTAATCTTGCTTTTCTTTTAAAAAAAATGAATCTGATAAGCTGATAAATCCTCTGGGAACCACAAGAGTGTCATGGATAGAAATCATTGGCTCTGACCTGTACGTTATCTGTTGTCATTCACTCCTCCTGACAGCCACAAGTGACAAGCGATTGTGCACTATTTAATGCACAGCTATTTTTATTTAGCAGTTCTTAAATCCAATCTTTCTCTGTGAAATTTTGCAAAGAAAAGGGGATATGAACGATAGATGCGCTTTTATTTACATGCTACGAAAAGGAATTCATACGAAAAAAAAAGGAAACAACTCATTCATGAATAAAGAGCAAAACATATAAATTCTTATCATCCGATAGCAGTCAAGAATGCTGCTTAAGGTGACTTTATCAAAAGCAGAGAATCCATAGTCGATTCATAGTTGATTCATCAAGAACACTTTCTCTTCTTCAACCAATAAAGAAGCAAAAAGTCTTTTATTGTTAACCAAAATTAATTCCTTGAGCCAATGGCAGCGCACCAGAATAATTAATCGTACTATTTTTATAGAGTCAATAGGATATTTTTATCATTATTTCTATAGTTACCATGTGCCTCGTCTACAATATTGTTTCCAACTGTCACTACCACTCTCACGTCCACCGCCTGTTTCTTTCTCTCCGCCAAAGGCGCCGCCGATCTCGGCACCATTAGTAGGAATGTTAACATTGATGATACCGCAATCTGAGCCAGCAGGGCCAATCCATTTAAAGATCGTTCCAGGATTGGTAGTAAAGATAGAACTGGATAAACCTTGAGCTACGTTATTGTTGATAGCAATGGCCTCATCCAGGGTCTTTTTGAAACAGTGAGTATGAGTGAATGATGAAGAAAGGATTTACCTTGTATGTCATGGTATGAAGAACAGGCACAAAGGCTTCATTCTGAACGACTTCCATCCCAGGCTGAACGCGGGTCATGGTGGGTTCAACAAAATTTCCAGATTTCAAAGAGCCTTCGCTTAGCACACGGCCTCCGACCACGACCTGACCTCCTTGTGCCTTGACCTTTTCCAACACGTCCTGATAGACTTTAACGGCTTGAGACGTATGAAGTGGGCCACAGAGCACACCGTCCTGTAGAGGATCACCGACCTTGACCTGACCATAGGCCTTCTTCAAGCGGCCCATCAAGTTGTCATAGATCGATTCCTGAACAATCAAACGACGTGTCGTCGTGCATCTCTGTCCAGCCGTACCCACCGCGGCAAACAAGATGGCTCTTGAGGCCAAGTCGAGATCTGCATCCTCTGTCACGATGATTGCGTTATTACCACCGAGTTCAAGGATGGATTTACCAAATCGGCCCTGGACGACCTGTCCGACCTCTCGACCGACCTTGGTAGAGCCGGTGAAGGAGAGGACATGAGCCCGTCGATCACTCACCATCGCCTGGCCTATCTCCGTACCACCTGTGACTAGAGAGCACAAGGAGGGAGGCAGACCGCGGTCTTTGAGAGCCTGGGCGATGATCTTGGTGACCGCAATTGCACAAAGAGAGGTTGTCGGGGCTGGTTTCCATACTGTACCGTTACCAGTGACAAGCGCAATCGCACAATTCCAACCAAAGACAGCCACTGCATAGCATGAGTGATGAAAGGAGGAATCACAAACGAGGATCACTTACCGGGAAAATTGAAGGCACTGATGATACCCACCGTACCTAACGGATTCCAAGTCTCCAACATCGCATGGCCAGGTCTTTCAGACGGAATGATCGTTCCCTGGAGTGTACGAGATAAACCCAAGGCATATTCCAAAACATCAATATACTCTTGTACTTCGCCAATGCCCTCTGGTAAAATCTTGCCCATCTCAAGTGAAACTAACTTTCCAAGCGGTTCCAGATGCTTCACAAGTGCATCTCTCATGGTCAATAACACCTGCCCACGTTTAGGCACAGGCATCTACACAGGTCAACATGAGCTTTTGTTTTCTCATTCCCTCTCTCCCTTTTTACCTCTCTCCACAGCTTTTGTGCTTCGGCTACTTTGTCAAAAGCAACATCCAGATCTTGCGTGGTTCCCTAAGAGGGAGTGTGAGAAAAAATGTCTATCGTGGGAAAATGCGACTTACTGTGATCACTTCTGCAATCACTTCATTGTTAACCGGATTGTAAGAGGGTACGATAGGACCCGATCCTTTCCACTCACCGTCAAAGACACCTGGGTTGTTTGATTTGTTTAAACCGAGTGCCTCAAAAACATCCTTGTGTTTATCAAATGTGGATAAAGAACGTGTATAGCGATAAAAGGATGGATGACGTAAACTGATACGTGATCTTAATACTCTAGTCAACATCACAGTA
This sequence comes from Rhizopus arrhizus, assembly GCA_024220505.1. Classification (NCBI taxonomy): domain Eukaryota; kingdom Fungi; phylum Mucoromycota; class Mucoromycetes; order Mucorales; family Rhizopodaceae; genus Rhizopus; species Rhizopus arrhizus. The sequence goes on along the minus strand of JAKZZE010000007.1, from coordinate 1,484,209 downwards.
AAGAAGAAGAAATATAAAAAAAAGGGAGAGAAAGAAAAGGAGAGAGATAACGTATTTTATGCAGTGATACGTGGGAATAGGTTTGTCCAATCAATACACGGTTTCTTTATTTGGCAACTTTCTCACCTCCAATGTTCACTGTGTCCATTTATGCTGGTCTCACAGAACCATATGCGGATTTTAAATTACATTGGTAGTTTTTTTTTCCTAAACTACAGTCTTGTCATATCCAAAGGGTAGGTTAAACGTACTCTTTCTACATGAAAAAACATGTATCTACTTTCAAACATATCAAAAAATTTTAGTTGAAGAAAATCTAAAGAGCAAGATGAATATCTGAACACCGTTATTCCTAAGGGTACTGGTAATTAGAGTTATTTAGCAGATTTTGATTGTCACAGCTATCATAACATCCCAATTGAGTAGTACAATTATATAACAATATAAAGATAAGTGTAGAATCTAATCTCCTATAACTATCGATACTATGATAGTAGTCTATCCAATGCTTTGACACTAAACTCTTTTTTAACTTACTTATTCTTTGTTTGAATCTTCTGTTATATTTACCTGTATCTTCTTGAATGAAATCCATCAAACTATAATTTTAAGCAAAAACAACATTCCCGTATTAAAAATAAAGGCTTAATCTTAGATATAACTTCTTTTTCATACACTATGTATTGGTTATACAGTCTTTTCTATAAACATTGTCAAAGAAAAGTGTGTTGTTTCTAGAAATGGTATTTTCATTTAGGTGTCACGCAAAGACGTACACCTTTGGCTAATATAAGAAAATGATAGAAGGACACATGTAAAAATAGATGGGATTAGGCACTCGACCAAGAACTGTTTTTAAGGCAGCTATTGCTTTCAGTTGGTTGGTTTTTTTTTTTTTTTTTTGAATAAGCTTGCGGCCATTCTTGTTGACCATCAAAGACGAAATTTTAGTGAAATTTCGAGAGGGACAGGAGAGTACAGCGACAAATAGAGACAAATGAGCCAGAGGGGATGACTGTGGGGCCAGACAAGATAGGACGGGTAGTGATAACAAAATGAAGTGATGAGGGGATCAATAAAAAATCCATTGGCGATTGTTTACCCTATTTCTTTGAAAAGAGGACAAGACTGGATGAAATCTTTTTTGGTGTCTCCATCCTGTCATAATAAACACAAGAAGGATCAGGAAATTGTTTGGGCGTCATTCAGTCCAGAAGATATTTGCATGGAAGCCTGTGATGGTGTAGATGGTCTGGGATTAGTTTTGGCCCGGTGAGGAAGAGATATAGAGTATGTTGCTTGGAAACTAAAGGACGAGCTTTGAGGTAAATAAAGACTGTGGTTCCTCCTTTTCTCTGGTCCTGCCTCCCATTCCCACCGATTAGTTATGTGTGTTTCCACATAGACTATGCTCTGAATCAACTTCCATCTTACTGTGTGGCATGGTGCATAATTGTTTGACACTTTGATCAGCTTTGCAACCCTGATGGTGACTACACCACGGATCCCTATCCTGGCCAAGTCTGGTTAGATCTGTCTGCTTCTCGTCTCTCGTGAACAGACTCCTCTCACATCTTCATCCCACTGTCAAAGCATAGTAGTGCACGATGCAGAGGGGATCATGGAGTCGAAGGGATCGCTAATTCACCTGCGCTCAACTGCATTCACTTGTCATTGTCACCTTAAATTGTGGACCTGTGTGTGTGTTTTTTTTTTCGCTTACTATGTCTCTTTTGTTTCGGAATTATACAAAAATGATCAAAAGATAACCTGCCTATTATTCCTCTTGAATAAAAATATATAAATTTTCGACGGAGGCATATAAAGAAAAAATACGTGCAAATCTTTGAATAAAAGATTTTAATTATTTATTTATAATATTCGTTTGAGCGTGGGGTATTTATCACATCTGTTCGCCCGGACTAGCTCAATATGAAATAAAGTGAGTCTAAAAAGCCCTACGGGATCAAGGATAAAAAAGGTTAATGGGATAATATTTGGAACATGGTAACAACCTTAATGCTTTAAGAGTCAATTTAGAAGGAGCTAATCATGTGCAGGTATGGTACAAGTGTTTATATAGTGATTACGATGACCAGTTTAAATAGGATTGAGCATATGATTGACCAACGAAGAGACCAAGGTGTAATTACACGTTTTGAACAAGGAATTTTTGTTGGTAGAAGATTTAAAATAAACCAGAAAGGATTTTCAATAGCGCTAGGCATTTGTAGCAGGCTCTGCATGTCTTTTTGTCAGCATCTGATCCCGATGGAGGAGACCGGGCCTGGGTTTGCTGTCAGGCAGTCATCCAAGACACCATCTTATGCATCGGCTGCGTTCTTTTCGGGTCATCGGCAACCAAAGGATTGGATCAAGTGAGATTGCTGGTCGACAGCAAGAAAGCAGTTTTGAATTTGTATGTTGTTCTTGGTAATCTAGACCTTGTTGCAGAAATTGTTTCTTTATGGCCTTGAAAGCCATGAGACTGAGCTTAACGAAGAGCAAAATCATTTCTGGTCTTTTGCTAAATCGCTTGTCAAAACCGCAAAGTCTTGGTAAAAACTCTGTATGACCAACTAATCGCCGTCAACAGGAAGCCAATAAGCTCTACTTTCGAATGATGTATAATATGTAGTAGCTTATTTATCTTTTTGTTGCTGATGAATCCCATTGAATCCAAAATGCAAAATACTTGTACAGTTTTATGAGCCACTGTATGTATTAACTTTGTTTATGGTGAATTGGTCAAATATGATGATGATGCAAACTTATGAATAGACGTAGGAAATTTGGCTCGAAAAGCAAATAATGTTACTGATCAAATGGAAACTATGTTGTCTTTTCAAAAAGAGAACTTTTTTTTTTTTTTTTTTTTTTTTTCTAAAAGATCTATCCAGCTCTTGGGCAGGGTATTTGAAAACATTTTGCCGTTGTTTGTACCAACATGTCATTTAGGTCATACTTGCAATATAGCAACAAATAATCTTGCTAAAAATGGCTTAAATATCAATTAGTTACGACATGAGCTTAGTTTGTCATCAAATGCTATTGATATCATACAGCAACTATATACAATTAAGGTAACTCAAATATATTGGCATTTATAGAATTCTAATTCAAAGACAATAGAAAGAAGTAGAAAGCAGAGCCATTGAAGTAATGAATGATCACAGTCATAAATTGTGTCTTGATTATGCCTTTAATGCTAGTAAAGGAAAAATACCCACCAATTACAAGACCAACTGGAAGCGCAGTACTTGGTGTACACCACCAAACAGAGGAGAACCAAAGGCGCTAACATTTCTTTTTTGTTATCCTGCATACCATGCTGACGTAGAAGAATGTTATTTAAATTATGATGGGTATGGTTGAATTTAACTTGACAACGACTGCCAGTGCAGTTGTATCACAACAGAAAAAAAAAAAATTGAAAATAGCCCTTATAATTGAACTTTTAATGTTATATGTTTATTTCATCTACATCTTTTTATAAAAGTAAAAGATACAAAAAACGTTCATATTAAGCATTTACTTTTTTTTTTTTTTTTTTTTTTTTTTTTTGGAAAATGCTTAGCCCTCGAATATATACAAAATAAACTTAAGCGTCAACATTAATTCTTCAATAAACATTTTAAATGGGGCTTTGTTTGGCTTTACAATCTTAATAACGGTGAGAACTTCAAACCCTCACCGTAAAGAAGATGAGGTGCGCAAAATGAAAATATATAAAAAAAGAGAAAGAAAGCTATATTCCTAAAATGACATTTAGTCAATCTCAGTCTGCAATAAGTTTTAAGCTTTTTTCATCGTGCTATTTTTCCATGTTTAAATTAGATATAGAACCTGGTTGAAGTCGCAGGCCCTATATCGGATAGCCAAACAGTAACCATAGATGTATTTCTGGATAAATTCTTTTTTATCTTTATTTATTTAGGTTTAAAGCATTCAAGTTTTCTTTTTTTGTTTTGTTTTTTTTTTTTTTTTTTTTTTTGCTGGAAACTACTTGAAAGTAGATAAAAGATTCATTGCATTTATTCAAATTATTTTGTTAACTGACAAGAGTTCTAGATTCATAAAATGGACTAAAAGAATGAAAAGTTATAACGATTTGGTGAAACTCATGTACCGTTCCACATGCAAACCCTTCTCAGGTTTAACAAGCAACAGGCCCTTAATAATCAAGCATGTGAAAACCGTTAGAGCAAACAGGTGGCAATGATCCTATCCAGTAGAAAAAAGCACTTGATAGAATACGATATTCAAATGTTGTTATTAACGCAGCCTTAGGCTTTACTTGTTATGCTGCCAGCCGCATGCACCCTTAGCATGCTGACTGTATATGTATCTTATGTCGCTGAAATGAGATCACGACAATGTATTGTTTCATACAATTATTGTACTCTGTATGTTAGACATACTTTTGTAGATGATGGCCAATTGAATGCGGACACTGAAACTAATACTGAATATTGTAGACATATTTTTTTTTTTTAGATTTAAAGACAAAGAGAGATAGAACTTGTTTCATCAAATGACTCATTTATATAAGACATGAAAATACTCACAGGCCAAAGTAAATTCAAGGCCAACTTTAGTTAACTTTGGTAAACAATACGAAATTTTAATGATACTATGTACTCAATCCCATGTTGCTACTCGCGCAAGATTTGAGTAATTCTATACAAACAGCATCTGCCGAGTACGGTGAATAAGGCGCACAAAGACATGGACTGCAGACTATATGTCGAGCTATTGTAACCTTGTATTAGGCATCAGAAACAGAGCTTTAGTATCTTTTGATCACAGTTCTGTAGACAAAGGCAAAAAGGAGCATATGAAACACGAAATAATTTAAAAAACACAAGGAAAATAAGCAAAACTAGATAACAAGAACCATGACAGACAAAAAGATCTCTGAAAGACAGACCATTCATCATTACTACAGAAAAGACTCATTTTTTATGTATGGATACAAAATTGACCAGGAGTAAAGTACCAATTGCTATTTTAACTTTGATTTTATTCCAATCTAGATTATTATTTTTTTAAAAAAAGACAGGTTTGTTTATTTTTTAACTTTATTATTAAATAGGCGTTTTCTGCAAATGAAAAAAAAAAAAAAAAATTGAAATGATACGAAACACTTTTTGAGAAAAGCTAAAAGGGGAGTTTCTATTGATGAAAGCATTTTTAAGACTAGCAAATCCTTGCGTTAATGAAAGAGAGCCTATGCATAGTTTATTCGATGCCAGGATAATCTATACACTGGATTCATTGACAACGGTCATGCCCTGATAATTTGCTTCATTTCTGTGTGCCCAGAATGCATATCTTGTGTTGTAGTACAAGAATGAAGTGAAATTACCACTCTCTTCACTATTACTATGCGCTGATTTAATAAATGCCATCATTCAATGATAAAAGGAGATTACTCAATGAATAAGGCTGATTAAATATGTCCCTGTTGCAGACCTAAAAGAAGCTTTGAAAAAAAAAATTAAGGGAGAAAATGAAAAAAAGTCCATTGTACCACTTCTCCCTATTTGATTAAAAAAAAAAAAAAGAAAAAAGAAAAAAAAAACAACCTGCTTTGAAACCCGTTTCTTGTCACTCATTTATAGCCCCCACTTTGGGTTTATTTTGTATTTACTTTAGCTTTTCCTCTTCTTTTTCTTCCCTTCTAAACAACTTGTCCTTTTATTTGGTTTTCTCTTTTACTTTTATCATTAATTTAAAAACATGTCAAAGCAAAGTATTTCTGAAACAAAGTTACGAAAATTATTAGAATTGAACGAGAAATTAAAGGAACAACTTGAGCTATCTCGAGTGCCAGTTTCAGAAGCTAGCAAATCGTAAGTTTTTAGATATGTTTTGTTTTTTAACTGAATGAGCATATAGTTTAATTGATTATTGCCAAACCAATCAAGACAGGATGGTCCCATCCGTCTGGGGGAGTCGTTATCCTGATCCATTTACTGAGCCAACAGCTGGATGTGGTTGTATTTTAATGTAAAAATCTGTTTATAGATATCTTTGACTTGTACTATTTTGCTTTATGATATTCATCAACAAAAATAAAATTGTGGTGTCTGCTTGTCACTTTATGGCTACTCAAAATGAATTAAAAAAGACATGGATTAAAAGAGGATGCTGATCTATTCTTGATTTCATTATATATAAAAGGAAAGGCAACAAAAACGATTTATGGGAATAACAATGGTTTATGTGATCTGGTTTTGTAATTTATGATTTAGTATGACACTAAAAATTTAAGCAAAACAGGTATTATTGTTGTTGTGAATAATAAGTGATCGTAATACATCTTTTTTTAAAATTACTTTAAAATTGTCGAAAAGAAAGCATTGGGTTATATGACGACATGAATTTTGATTTATTTGACTAGAGAGTACATGGAATTTGAATCCTGTATATTGTATGACTATATGTGATGCAGTTTGAATTTAATTCAAAATATTATAAAGTAACAATTAATCAAAGTTAATCTATAAAAGACAGGCTAGTTCATTTATTTAATAATGCAAATTGATAGTATACAAATTCGTCGTATAAGCACCTGTGAAGCTCAACTACTTGTTGGATCAAGCAGGAAAAAAAAAAAAAAAAAAACTAATAGCGGACAAATGATTAACCGGTGGTGTGATCGGATAAATAATTTAGCTCTTTTTTTTTGTTTGATTAAATAAAAATATAGTTTTGCTTTTTTCTTGCCTTTTTCTCTCACAACTGTGAATTATAATACATAAAGAGCAGTTTTTAAACATTCCATTCTGTTTATAAAAAATGGATCTATCACAAATAAACCCTAAAAAACGATCAAGGACAACCCAAGCTTGTACGTACTGTCGGAAGAAAAAGGTACATAATAGGAGAAGGGTTTTTTTTTTTTTTTTTTGTTTTTGAGTACGCGACAATAAATTTATGATGCTTTAGATAAAATGTGATGGACAGCAACCCTATTGTTCAAATTGTCAACAGATGGGTATAGCATGTGAATACGCAGAGAGCAAGAAAAGAGGTCCACGCAAAGGATATGTGCAGACATTAGAAGAAAAGCTGACAGAACTGGAAAAAAGATTGATGAGTACAGAAAATCTATCAAGATCCGCTTCTCCAAATAATATCTTGTCTACACCCATTTATCCAAGTATTTGTTTGTTTTTTGGATTATATAAGCATTAGAGTTAAAATTTTGGGGTTTTTTTAGGCGACTCTGGTGATGATCTCCCACCTTTACCAATTGTGGATCACCTTGTAGACATATTCTTTAAGCATATCAATGCCTTTATTCCCTTTGTGCATCGTGCAAGCTTAAAAAAGAGCATTCGCAATGGAACAGTATCCCGTCCTTTATTATACAGTGTCTTGGCGGCCAGTGCACGGTAAAGTAACAGATATAGATCATTAGCATGTCCATTCAATTGATTTTTTAAAAGATTCTCTGATCATCCTTCAGTCCGTACAAATCCACCTTATTCAGCATGCGAACGGTTTGCGAATAAGGCCTTATCGTTGGTGGATGCCAGAACTTTGCAACCCACGGTAGCCAATATACAATTTTGGGGCATCATGTCCTGTGTAGAATATGGCCGTGCTTCAGGATCAATGTAAGACCAAACGGTTATACAAACTTGATGGGTTAACTTAAACCCGTTCTGATAGGTCTTGGGTTTACGGAGGTTTGGCTATGAGGTAAAAGAGATAAGAGAATGTAAGAATATTGAATTAACATGTGTAATAGATTCTGTCAGGAATTAGGTTATCATAAAGAAGAAGTATTAAGTGCACCCATTCTTGCAGAAGATGGTTCGGTAGACGCAGTGGCAATAGCGGTGCGCCGTCGTGTGTTTTGGAGCTGTCTCCTACTTGACAAGTTAAAAAAAAAAGAAGCAACACTAATGCCTTTTTTTAAAACTTTTTTTTTATAGATTGGCAAGTGCAGGAACCCATCGTCCTCAGTGTCTTGAAAGATCAGATCGTGATGCGCATCCTACAAACGTTGCAGAAACCATTCTACTCAGGGACCCTGATCTTCACACAGATATTCATGGAAAACCAATTGCTGAAGACTCTCTATTGAATATCGTAAAATACTATTTGGACTGTGTAGAAAGATTTGGAGAAGTCAACAAATACATGAATAAAAACAACAGCAACAAACAGAATGTGAATGGCACGATAATGTGGCCACCGATTGCAGAGTACAGAAACCTCGATATGCAACTTCGCTCATGGCAAGAGAGTTTACCTGAAAAGTTTCAGTTCACACAAAAGAACTTGGAACATCATCAAAGGTTTGCAAACTCTCAGCACTTGTCCATCTGGCTCAATTGTCATGCGGTATGGTGCTCAAGTATGATGATACTTCACAGAGGAAGCTTGGCTTACATCGATCAATCGCATCACGGGTCCGATGATTTAGCCAGAAGAATAAAGACGAGTATTGAGACTTGCCACATGTGTGTGGATGCAGCCATGGGTATTTTTGGTGCAATGAAAGACCTCTGTGGTAGCTCTATCTTGCCTTATATTGGGTATTCTGCCTATGTGTTTGCTACTCTCTTGATGACCTCGGCTTTTTCACGCACTCGAGAAGATCGTGAGAAGAGTAAACGAGGCTTGAAGATTTTGTACGAGCTGATTGAGGTCAGTGGCAATTGAAGCTAATGGGTCATACAAACTAAAAGATCAAATAGGGCCTATCACCTTACTGGTTAACTTGTGAAAACCTAGCAAACGCAACCAAAGAATTGCTATTTACTCATGAGAAATTGTATGAAAATACTGATAGAAATAATTATAGCCAGGGAGAAAAACCAAATCACTCAATATCAAGCATGCTTTCTCAAGACCCGCAGTCATTGACGCAATCCTCCATGTCTTATCAATCTAATTTCTATATGCCAGCAAGTACTACTGCAACTCAACCATCTGAATCCAACTCGTCATCATTATACAGTCAACAGCCACAGACAGCATTCAATTACTACCGGAATGACATCAACTTCAACAGTGCCGAGTTTTTGTTTGACACTGAACTATTTGGACAGGTTATTCTCGATTCAAGAAGCAATTTCTCACATGCACCGCTTTTGTCAGGACAGCAGCAAACAAACTTTAATCATCCTACACAGCAGCAAAATTCAAATACATATACTGGCATGTAATATTTCACTATTCCTGTTTATATCATTTTAATTTAATCTTCTTGACATTCGATAAGAAAAGAAACAAAGATAGAAAACCAAAGGAAATGAGAGGGAAAGCGTCAAGTGAATCCATTTTTTTTTGTCAACATTAATCATTTTATATAAATTGTACATGCTTATTACCGTATACTGGACACATTGGCTGTCCAAAGACAATACGGTGCCAATCTGCGGCTTTGATCAAGCTCAATTGACACCTTTTTTTTTTTTTTGCACAAATAGGCTGTCGATTGCGATGGATTTTGTATTATAAATACAACATTCACAGTTATTGCAAACCGTTTTAAAAGATGCATATATATAGAGAGGGGTGTTGACCCAAAATGAGTTGTAAATTGCACACCATTTCTGTGGGATGGATTTATTTTTTATGATAAATGAATTCAATCTCTGTCTTTCAACAAGCAAGCAGCAGGCTCATCTTGATCGCTTTATTACCAAAAGAAAGACAAAGGATATAGATACTGACCTGCTCTGTTGTCAAACTTGCTTTTGATATACAAGTTATTTTCTATCTTGACTATTTCTCTTCAAGCTCTCAGTATGCAAACTTGAAAAGATGAAGACAGAAAATGACTGTGAAAATTCTTGTATTTTAAAAAATAAAAGTGAAGCTTGAAGAGTCCATGCCCACATTTTTTGTCTTCATTTTGGTAACAATGTCATTTGTATACTTGATAATAGAGTATCCTTTACTTCAATAAAGATCAATCAGAGGCTTTTCAACACACTTGACAAGTCAAGTAAACAGCTTCACCGTGCCTTTTTGTAGTCTTTGATGAGCTCAACATCAAGTCTTAAACAACCTGATGCTTCTCTTCATTGAAAAGACGCATGATGACCAAGAGGTTTGTTCTACAGGTGAGCAACTCGTAACGGTGTGTAACAACCAATTCTTTCTTTCTTGCAAGACCCGGCAATCATGGATATATCATTTTCAGCAAGACAATAATTAATCACTATAAAAGTCGACAGTCATACAATCCCAAGATGGTCGTTGCCATTTTTTTTTTGCTCATGTATCAAACTGCAACTTTCATAAACATGTCTGATTTCAATGTGTTCCCTGGAGAGATGATCACATGCCTGAAGAAGTCCAGTGGTTGGAGGCACAGTCATTGGTTAATAATGGAATGAGTTTCAGAGACAGTGGGTAAGATGGTACTGATTCTTTTGTTTTGACTTTTGGATAATGCACGTATTCCTATTTTTAAACAGATGAACAAAACGATATTATGTAGAGATCACAGGTTCCTTTATCTTCTAACCCACTCTCCTGAAATTTACCCTCTTTGAACATCGGTTGAGCTATCATAAAATGAAAAAGTTCATTGCAGCTTGGTGAACGGCAAGACTTTGAGAACAAGAATTTCAGAGACTTAAAATAGTCTCCAAACCACTTCCTCATGGCTTTGTTCAACATTCTATCGATCTCAAGCGTTCTGGATGAGCCTGTCGAATGATGTTTGCAAGAATAAATCGTAATAGTAGTTGAGCACAGTTTAAAATAAAAATCTACAGATTGGCATCGAGAGCGTTACACTGAGCGTACACTATGTGAAGCACAGTTTGTATAATAAAGATATAAATTCAGCGAGCAAGAAAATGTGTAAAGGTTCAAGACTTTATATAAACAGTAGGAAGGAGAAGAGAAAGACATTATATAGGGTTATTTACAACATCATCTTCAGAGGGTTCTCCATGTACTCTCTGAATGCCTGCAGCCAGGTAGCACCAACAGCACCATCGACCACACGGTGATCAGCGCTCAAAGTGACCTCCATGACGTTACGGACAGCCAAACCACTCTCGGTAGTCTCATCCGAAACAACCTTTTGTTGAGTTCCACCGATAGCCAAGATGCAAGATTGGGGAGGGTTGATGATAGCAGTGAAGTTGTTGATACCAAACATACCCAAGTTTGAGATCGTGAACGATCCTCCTTGGTATTCATGAGGAGCCAGCTTACCATCACGGGCACGCTTCGCCAAGTCCTTCACTTGAGTAGAAATGGTAGTCAAACCCTTGGCCTCAGCGCTAGTGACAATAGGAGTGATCAAACCGCTGGGAGTGGCGACAGCCACACAGATGTCAGCAGAGTTATATCTATACAAAGACGTCTTTAGCACGGCTAACTTTTTTTTTTCTACAACTTACTGTCGAATGAAATCGCCTTGCCATGCAGAGTTGACTTCAGGGACCTTCTTAAGAGCGAGAGCAGAGGCCTTGATAATAAAGTCGTTGACAGAGAGCTTGTACTTGCCTTCCGAAGACTTGTTGAGGACCTCACGCAACTTGGTCGTCTTGTCCATGTCGACTTCGACCGTCACATAGTAGTGAGGCACTTGCTGCTTGGATTCGGTCAAACGGCTAGCAATGATCTTTCTCATGCTGGTCGTAGGAATGTCAGTGAAGGCATCACCAGTAGCATTTTGAGGAGTATAAGCAGCAGGGATTTGAGCAGAGATACTAGAACCAGCAGCCTTTTGAGAAGCTAGATGGATTGTCAGAGATGAATATGACCATCTTTTCTCATTTACCTTTGTCTTCTTTCACCTCTTTCTTGGAAGCGGTTTCATTCTCAGGCTTCTTTGCTTCAACCTTGGCAGCTTCTTTTTTCTCTTCCTTGGGTTCTTCAGGCGTAGCCTCAGCCTTGGGGGTATCACCAGCGACGTCAGCCATTGAGAAATTTTCAAAAGCAGCAACGTCCTCCTTGTCTTCCACCAAAATAGCAATAGGCTATAACAAACATTCAGCTTTCTTTATCTCTCCTTTCTCGCATATTTCCTCAGCTTTACCTTGCCCACGTTGACATCCTTGGCACCAGTGTCAATCAAGACCTTGGCGAGGAAACCTTCCTCTTGACATTCAAAGTCCATTTGTGCCTTATCTGTTTCGATCTCTACCAAAACATCGCCCGGTTGGATTTCATCACCCACCTTCTTTTGCCAAGTACCGATGGCACCTGCAGTCATCCTGTCAAGGCAAAGAGGAAAAAAAAAAGCAACAGTCAGGGATTGCCATTGTCTGTTTTCCTTTAAACTTACGTGGGAGACAAAGCAGGCATGGCAATGACATTGTGAGCGGGATAAGCTATGGTCTCGGGTTAATAAAAGCGTTGCGTCTCAAAACGAAGGCTTACAAGAATAGAAACGAGAATCCTGACGGACAGCTTGGTTGACCAAGGAACGAAGAGCAATGAACTTGGGTGCACTAGTATGGGAGAGCATGAGCAAAGGTGACTTTTTTGAATCAAACTCACCATGTAGCAGAGAATGCGCGAACAGAGACGTGTTTAGCAAATACGGGTGCAGTTCTAGCGGCAGTAGCACGAGCAGTAGAGGAAACACCTCTCATCACTTGACGTCTAATGACAGCAGCGGACATATTCTACAGAGAAAAAAAAAAAACAAGAAAATTTTTCAAAAAGAGAAAAATTTTATTGACTGATTGAGAAAATTAAAACAGCAACTATAAAGATCCACTGCAACATGGTTTTCCACAAGAAAAATAACAAGAGCAACAAAGACTTTTTCACTTTGGGAGGCTCTGGCAGGTTTGAGGGATGGACGGTTATTTAGACGCGTTTGTTCATGTTGCAAAAAACAAATAAGTTCAGTGTGACAACAGAATTCTATAAAGGAGAGCAGAACAAGACATAGCTCAAAGAAATAACACTGTTCAGAATATATGTGAAGAGAACAATAAAGCAAGATCAGAATGCTTTCGTCATTTTTGTTTTCAAATTCTCCTTATGATCAAACTGAGAGCAATCAATTGCACTGGATTTTTTTTTTACAGTGAGAGATATCCGAGCTTCACAATGATTTCTTTCAAATAAATATGCAATTTATTTTTAAACTCTATTCATTGCTGATAATGATTTCAGTCTTGATAAAAGTACACTCTGAACCGTGCTTTGTTTCAGCCTAACAAGGCATTGAGGATTTCAGACACCGAGTCAATGATGAACCATTCAAGAATTAAACTAGTCTATCGTAAAAGTACAATGTCTTCAATTTACATCAACAGTACCTCTGCTTTGCTCACAAAACTATTAATAAACAGAGACAATTCAATAGGATGAAATACAAAGATGATTCCATGTACCTTTCACAGTATAACTATTAATCTTTGTATAATACAGTTGACAAAGAGAGAGAGAGAGATTCAGAGGATGGACTATCCATTGTTTCTTTTGCAAAGACGACAGATAGATAGGCCTGAACTTTACGAAAACGGTTTTGAATCTACTGTGAGCACAAACGTATCTTGGGACATCTTCATCCACCTACAAAATCCTTCAAAGAGCTCGAATGATGCATAAAGGCATCTCTCATCATTAAATGAAATGTTTCTATGAAGTGCTTCCATCGCTTTGTCTATATAACCTCAGTATCGACCAGCTCTTGTCTCTCCAGACGGGTCCTTTTCTTGGATATGGCAATGTTTTACTATGAACATTCTTTGGAAAATAAGAAAGCGGCGAGCTTCTGTTTTATGGATTCTTTATTCAAATTGAAGCAAGAAAGAAAGCCTGTGGACGGTTTTAGTTTGTTTAGTTGTTAATAATATCTCACAAAGGCCATTCCAAACACTTTTTTGTGAAAAGACTTTTTTTTTTTTTTTTTTTTTTTTTTTTTTGCAAATTTCGACGATTTGGGCTTAAAGACATTCTATGCTCACCATCATTAGGAAATAGGAGTTGAATTTAGAACCAAAGCAACAAAAAGAAGCTTAAAGTGTATACTCTTGTAAGGATTATTAGCCATCAGGCATACAGAGTAGTCTTGTAAGCAATGCTGCTTATAAAAAGAGCAGTAATATACAATCGTCTTTTGAAGCATGAAATGTCAATCGTTGTTGCCTTTCAAGACAATTATTGTCAGTATGAGGAATAAGATCAGTGATTATTGTCTTCTTTTTGTACGTTATGGCAATCTCTCCTTCCTTAGATTTAAAATTTCAAAATAGAACACGCAATTGCTTTATCAAAAAATCTGTCCATATCATCTTTATGACAATTCATCATCAAGCACAAGGTTTCAAATAATAGTGATCAGTGGTATTTCAAGATTTTTTTTGGGGGACTCTCATTCATTGGATCAGGTACATCAACGTATCCAATGATACATACTATTGTTTAGATAGTCATGATGATTTTATGATCCTAATTGTCATTTAGAAATAAAGATGAAAGAAAAGAAGAAGAAAAAAAAAAAACGAGGCATGATTGCTCCTTTTGCTTTATTTGATTTGTTGCGCAAAGATGTCTTTTGATAGGTTGATGGTGCCAATCACAGGTAGACTCAATCCTTCAAGAGAGTCATACCATGCATGGCTAGTCTTCTTTAACCAGATTTTGATTTCTTTCACTGTAAAAAAGCCCTGTACATCAAACTCAAGTATCTGTCAGTGGGGTCAACCTAGAACAGCACTGGATGTCTAAAAGTGACGTAAAATCGGAATCTGAATCAACCCAGTGCGGCCAAAACCACTATCCGCTTCATCTTCTCCCCTGGTGAAAACCATTGTCACTTTTTTTTTTCCCCTCTTTAAAAAAAAAACGAGATATGGGAGGTTACTATACTATTGCCGGAAAGCAAGTTCCTAATCACAAGGTGAGCAGACATAATATGTATCTATTTTTTTCTTTAAACAAACCCATTTAGATTGCCATGGCCTTCATCGGTGGTTACGCTGCTCTTGGTGGTTACTTTATGTTGAAGCCCAAGGCTCCTCAACCTGCTACTCCCCCCATTCAAGCCAGTTCTTCTGATGAAGAAGCCTTCATTCGCGAATTCCTTCAAAAGGTTGAAGCTGAAGAAAAGAAAAACTAGAAGAGAAACTAGAGTCGTAATCTATTGCTTTGATAAATAAATCGAAATACAAGAATTGGATATTTATTTTTCAAATGAGCTCATAAAGTAGATGTGTGTGTGTGTGGGATGCCTAATGGACATTTTTTTATTATTTTTATTTTATTTTTAAAAAAAAATGAATAGATGTTGTATGTATACGAGAAAGTGTATGTAAAAAGATACAAGAATTATAATAATTATACAAGTATATATATATTTTTTTTTTTTTTTTTTTTTTTTTTTGCTTCTCTTGGTTTTATTCCTTAGGCTTTCTTGGGTCCCATTTTAGGTTTAATGTTACTGGGACACTTGATAGACTTCCAAGAGATGTTAACGACACCAGCATCAAGATCAGCGAGCTTCTTGAAAGCAGCAGGAGTTAAATCAATAGCCTTGCCGACGACGCAACCAGCACATTTATCAACAATCTTGACAGTAACATGCTTCTTTTTGTTTTTGTTGTTGGTAATCTTCATACACTTGTAACAGTATTCAAATTTCTTCATGGCCTGTGTGTTTAGAATGTTAGTAGGATGGTAGGGTACGGATAGGATGATCATTTACCATGGCACCAATCATGCTGTGGATAGTAGCCGAGTAGGCTGGAAGACCTTTACGATCATAACAAGCAGCGTTCTTCAAATCCGATCCACTGTACCTAAATACGATAGTTGTCAGTGAACCCCTTCTTTCTCCTTTCTAAATCAATTTACCAAGTACCACGACCACCACGCTTTTCAAGATCGCTCAGAGTACCATTGTTGAATTGCATGAGGGTAGCCATACCTCGGCCACGGATTTCAGCGGCCTTGACAACTTGGAGAAGACAAACAATGAGTAAAAAACAAATAGAAAGAGTGGATTTCATAACGATTTTTGTTTGAAAAAGAAAAAAGGAAAAAGAAAGGAAAATGATAAGAAGGACGATTTAAAAGAAAAGAACAAAAAGAGAGAGAGAGAGAGAGAGAGAATAGACAGAGACAAAGAATGCATCTTTGGCTACACAAATAAAATTAAGTGAGATGGTTCCTTGATGATTCAAGAGGAGTTAAAAGTAGATCAAAATCGGAAACTTGTACACTGATTTATTGAATAAATGGATTTAAAAGAAGCAATGGATACTAAACACCCCAAAAGATTTAGATTATATTATTAACTTTCATTATTATTTACAGAGATTAAAATAAAGAAAAGCACAACCTAACAAGTACACGCGCTCATGAAAGGAAGCCAAGACATCCCATCTTCTTCTCTTTCTTTTTTTTTTTTTCTTCCCCATTTAATACCAGTTATTAGAAAAGTAGGACAAGTGTTCAAGCTGAATTGAAGATTGACCACGTTTGGCAAAAGAACAAGATGGATACTGGCCGAATAAAGAAATCTAATGAGTACGAGATTTATTATTTCGAAAAAAAAAAAAAAAGGGGGACTCAACTTCATTTCTACTTTTAATAAAACCTCGATTCTTGATTGGTTTTTTTTTTTTCTTTTTCTTTAAACAAGCTGGACATCCTGTCAATTTATTTTCATATTCCAAAACCACTGGCATCTAAATATCCCCCTCCTTCCTTTTTCTTCCTTTTGTAACCTTCCGAAATGAAGAGTTAAAGTGGATGTCAGTCTATTGTTATTGAACCACACAACTTTATTTTACGTTTTATAAAGTGGCCACCGAAACTAGGTTGCTATCCGTATCACTTTGTGCTACTCTAGCACATTCAAGGCTTTTTATTGACAAGTCAGATGATGTCCAGCTCATTTATAACGATTTCATTATCTTTTTATTGCGTAAAAGAAGGATAAGACAAGAGTGCAAATTGTCTTTTTCTGACAGACATTCACTTCTTGTCTCTTGTTGTCCTATGATGATAGCACGGGTCTCTCTGATGGACTGAGTTTGACAGTGGGGGTTTGCTCAAGAGACATCAAGAGGATCTTTTTTTTGCTGTGGATGATCCATTTGATTGTATCAAGGACAAAGGTTGTACAACTCCACTGCACCCCCCGTCACTGATACAAGTCTCTCTTTGTGTAAGCAAATAGCCGATAATTCCGGATTCTACAAAAAAAAAAAAAAAAAAAAAAAAAAAAAAAAAAAAAAAGACTACCCTCCCAGTCCGTGGTGTCACCCAAATTTTCGTACTTGAATCCCTCTGATCGGGTCATCAGTTGAATAAAATGTTTCAAGAAGATCTCTTTCCTCCAATGCTTTTCGTATACTATTTTCGATGCAACTGACAATGAATCTTTTCTTTTTTTTTTTTCAGACATGACATCCAGCAAGGTCTCGGTTTGTACCAGGCATGGATTCCTCTTGACTTTTGGCCCGAGTGGTATCACTTTTTCGATTCTGACTGTAAAGATCAGAATGAAATTCTCTCTGGATCACCAGTCCGTCTCGGGTTGCTGAGGGTCCTGAAGGCTGTGAGATGTAGTGTCTTTGGTCCACAACCAAGAAGAGGAAAGAGGTGATGGTGAAAGATCGAGAGGGGGGCTTGCTGTGAAAAAGTGCCTGGTTGGATTCAGGTTCTTTCATGGTCAGTGAAGCATGTTTTTTTTTTTTTTTTTTTTTTTTTTTTTTTTTCTTCTTCTCAAAAGTGACTATGAATAGGATGCGGTTGATAAAGAGATTGTAAAGAAAAAAAGATTAAAGAAAATCAATTTTTATTTTTGTCATTTTAATAGTAAATTGATTGGGCCACTGCTCTTCTAAAAGTTCAATCCATTTCCTTCTTGTGGATTCTTGTAATTGATGAACATGACTTTCGATTTCACTGTCTCTTTGAATGATTGCCCAACGAATCATGATTTTATCCTTGATTCTTTCTTGTTCTGAGGGAACTTGATTCAGAAAGAGCATGATTTCTGTAGAGTGAATTGAATCTATTTTACCAGCGCTGGGTCTAATAAAGTATCTTTCTGTACCGTTGTTTGTATTGCTGGTCATGAACTTGAAGAGGATGACATGATCTTCTGGTAAGGTGTTTTGAAGTGAGAAAGTTAATACCTGTCCTTTGTGATAAGGTCTCTTGAAATAAAGTCGATGTTTCTTTTCTGCTGTATTTAGTGATTGGATGAGTAATAACATCCGTCTTTCATTCAGTGGTATCACTGGTGTCTCTTGATGATTTGAACTGAATTTCTCTGTATAGATCGTAGGCATATCCTCATCCTCGGCTGACACTGGACTTTGAATGATACTCATCCGACGATGGTTATCATCATCGATCAAGATGTTCATGTAAGGTGGTGAAGGAGGTGGAGGTGGAGGAAGGTTACGAAATCTTGGTACCGGACTGGGTTCAACAAAAATAATTCTTGGATTCTCACTGTCTTTGGAAAGGACAGGTGGGTCATCTGGAGGAGTAGTTGTTAGGGTATCGGATGAGGATGACAGGGTCTGATGGTCTATAAAATCATAATGTTTTAACCTATTCTCTCTTCTCTTTCGTCTCCTTCTCTCTTTTCTTTCCTCGATTGATTTTTCTGAATCATTTTCTCTGTTGACCAAGATACCAACAGGTTCTATTGTTCTCTTCAGATGGGTCTCTATCATAGAATCAGTCGTTGTGAATTCATGATCAAAACTTGTGGGTGTGAAATCATCATGAATTGAAATAGATTTTGAATAAAATAATCTTTTGAGTTTACTTTTAGAAGAAGAGGTACTGATTGAATCTGAATCATTCTTCTTTTTTCCTGGTAACCAGTTCTTGATATTATTCCAAATAACTGTACTCTTGGGTGTGAATGATAGGATCGAATGACCCACAGAAAGAAATGATTTTGTACTTTTTGCACTTTTTATACTCTTTTGACTGTAAACAGATGAAGCATATCTTTGAGTCATTTTAAGAAAAAAGAAAGAGAGAGAGAGAGAGTGGGAATAATAAAAAAATAAAATTTATTTATATTCTCTTTCGGATAACAAGTGTTCCGAGAAAGAAAAAAAAAAAGGTAAACAAAAGAATTAAGGAAAAAGTTCAGCCAAAATACGCATTGTGTCTTCAGGACACTGAACACTGTGTCCAATCACATTTGGATGATTATAGATTTCATAATCATTACCACCTTCAAATGTTTTATCACCAAAAAAGTGAATATGTTTGAAACCATCTGATTGAAGATGACGCAAGCAGTAAGTCTTGTCCCAACCGGTGGGGAAGACATCAAACGAGATCTGTCCTCCGATAGAATAAGTCAAGGAAAGATGAGAGAATTCCTTTTGAGTGCTTCGACAAACTTGACTCGAATACCATTCGCAAGATCATATTTTTCAAATTCATTACGTTCTTCTCTTGAACAATTACGTCCAATAGGTGACACGTTGATCATCCCATTACGAAACTCGATAAATGTACCTCTAATAAACCACACAGTGAATACACCCTCTTTTTTTAATTTTAATTCAATTACCTCTTTTTTGGAATATCCAAGTCAGCAAGATAATGTAAAATGAATTTAATCAACTTGTTGTATTCTTCATCACCAATCCACTGAATAAAACTCTATTGATCCCCCCCATCAGTTTATCATCCTTTCCTTTTCCAATCCATACTCACTTGTGAAGCCATCTGTTGTCCCAAACGATAGGCCGTAAGACCATTTTCAGCAAAACAGAAATCAAAATCTTCCAAGACTAATCACTGTTCATCAGAGCTTTGTCAACCCACCCCCTTTTTTTTTTTTGGATCATCCACTTACTCGTATTTCCAAGTTGTTCATATTGTTTACTGATATCAGATCCACCTACAAAACCAATAGCCACCTTCTTGCGAAGTTGTGCCAAGCAATCTTTCATTTCTTGTGAAACAAACTAAAACTCTCTTTTCACTTTATGTTCATTTCCATCTCTAGTCTACTTACGTTACGAGCAGGTGTCAAGGTACCATCGACATCAAAAAGTACGATTGTATCAGGGATTGTACGTTCCATAAAAGTAGATTCAACAGGTGCCATAATAATAAAGTAAAGAAAAAAAGAAGAAAAAAAAAAAAAACAGTAGTATTTGTATCTGTGGAATTTTTTTTTTATTAAACTTAAAATAGGATACGATTTCAACACAGCCAATGAAATGAATCTTCGTGTAGATCCCTTCTTTCTGCGATTTAAATTAAAAATAAGCCTCATTCTAAACAAGAAAGAGGATCAAGAAAGTGTCCCAGTTGGACATCAAGAAAAAAAGAGAACAGGTCACTTTTTTCTAAATTTATTTCAAGTTGGGGTTGATTCATCAAAAAAGGGGTCTTTATTCAATCACACAAAAAGAACTTTGTGTTTCCTCCCCCCCCCTTTCATCACTTTGCATTGTTTCCTTCCTCCAGCTTGAAAATTTTAAAAGTCAGTACTTTTTGACGGACAGTGGTAGGACGATGGACTACAAATAGTCATCATCCAAATGGCTTCTTTTGGATGGCTCATCTCTAACTTGGATACAACGAGAGGTCATACAAAGAGGTTCTCATCACTCATCCTCCAGTCACCCATTCATCTCACCTCATCAGCAAAGACAGCAACTACTGAAAACGCCCTTCGTCTCTTTTGGCACGATGCATAGGCACCAGCCCATGTCCTCTTCACTGCCAAATCACTTGGCCGACACAAGGCTTTTGTCCAAAGGGGACGCTTGATATGATCCTGGTCATGACCAGAGATGGAAGCACTCGAGGAGGTGTGACAAAAGCACGAGACGCCCATCCAGTGCAAAGGACGGGTTGTATTAACATCTTTGGGATAATTCACATCCTACTTGTCACTATCCTATTGGAAGCACGGAGCGTATATCTATCACTGGCTGAGAGGTTCATCTGCACCTACCAGACACACTCCTTCTTAAAAAAAAAAAAAAACAAGGTTGGATACTTTACCACTTTTCTGACCTTGTCTTTAGTCCTTTATGGAAACAGTCCCATGGGTTGACAACGAAAAGATACACGGTTTCCTTTATCTACTTTTGATTGCCCATGATATGTATGGGTGTATAAAAAGGAATACAAGCTCCCTTCATTTTTGTGATTACCCAAGGCTGGGATTTGAACTGAAGCTAGTTATCCACTCTTTGAAATCGACTTGAACGATCAAGAGTGTGTTTTATGGTATTGTTTCTTTTGCATTGAAACCACAATTGTCTTTTTTTTTATTGATCAGGCAAATCATGGTAATATGGCAGACCTTGGCTACTCACCCCGTCTGGTTTGACAAGCGTATTAAAAAAAGACGGCAAGTCGGATGGTGTGACTGCGCTCTTTTTTTCGGGCTTGACTGGACGCGAGTGAAGGGGAATGGAAAGATGGTGGAGAGAGCAAGATCCTTCCTTTGATTACTGTAGTCGCCATGGTATGTATCTTTAAAGATAGAAAGAAGGAGCCAGAGAGAGAGAAAGAGAGAGAGAGGGAGAGAGGGATGGATGGATGAGATGAGATGGATGGATGAAAAAAAAAAAAAAGGAATGGATTGATTGACCAAGTGAATTAGCCTTTCGTTAAGCAACAGAAGAACAAGGCTTATTTCAAGCGTTACCAAGTCAAGTACCGTAGAAGAAGAGGTATGAAAAAAAGAGAGAATTGCATTAACCTGTGCTGAACCTGTTTGACAGAGGGAAAGACCGACTACTATGCCCGTAAGCGATTGGTGGTTCAGGCCAAGAACAAGTACAACTCTCCCAAGTACAGAATGGTCGTTCGTTTCACCAACAAGGACATCATCTGTCAAATCGTCTATGCCAAACTTCAAGGTGACTTTGTCCTTTCTGCTGCTTACGCTCACGAACTTCCCCGTTATGGCATCAAGGGTGGTTTGACCAACTGGGCCGCTGCTTACGCTACCGGTCTCTTGCTCGCCCGTCGTACCTTGACCAAGCTCGGTTTGGCTGACAAGTACGAAGGTTTCGCTGAACCCGACGGTACGGTCCAAATGATCGAAACCGCCGAAGGCGCTCCTCGTCCCTTCAAGGCCTTCCTCGACGTCGGTCTTGCTCGTACCTCTACTGGTGCTCGTGTCTTTGGTGCCATGAAGGGTGCCTCTGATGGCGGTATCTACATTCCCCACAGTGGCAACCGTTTCCCTGGTTTCGATATCGAAACCAAGACCAACGATGATGAATTGCTCCGAAACTACATCTTTGGTATCCACGTTGCTGAATACATGGAATACCTCGAAGAAGAAGATGAAGAACGTTACAAGAAGCAATTCGCTACTTTCATCAAGGAAGGTATCACTTCTGATGCTGTCGAGGACATGTACGCTGAAGCCCATGCTGCTATTCGTGAAAACCCTCTTCCTCAAATCACTGAGAAGAAGAAGTCTGGCACTCTCCACAAGAAGCCTGCTCGTCTCACCAAGAAGGAACGTCTTGCAAAGATCAATGCTGCCAAGGCTGCTTTCGAAGCTGAAAACTAATCATGTGAATAAAATGGCTCATCTTTTTTTTTTTGTCTCAAAGATCCATCTCGTTGCACAAAACTGATATTGATGGGATATACTGGGTTTTGTCTGCTTGAATCCGTTTATATCTTATCATTTGAGATGCTTATCTTTTTGTATTGTTTTTATACATGTTTCTTATCTTGGTTTGTGTTACAAAGAAATTGAAATCTGTACTTGATAAGCATGTATCAAGCAAGATCCACCGTATTATAAAAATACAAGGGTTTATTTATTTATTTATTTGTTTATTTATTTTTTATTATTTCTCCACTGGAGATTCTTGTTTTGATCTCAATGGCCGTTTTATCTCAAGGTAGATGAGAGATGAATTGAACTAGGGATATTGATCTGTATTATAGGAGTGGGTTATGGTGTTGTATTAGGGTAAGATTGAAGTGAAGAGAAAAGAGGAGACTGATAATAAAAAATAAAAGATTTGGTGCATTGTTTGCATTGATCATGACAAGTATCACTTTTTTATGTCAACGTTATCTAAAAGAAGTTCAAACTTCAGAAATGTACATGACCGCTCAACGTACGGTCAAGACGGGTTTAGTTGCCAGTGCGATCGTATCCAGCTGGACTTGGGCAGCCACTTTGTTGACAAGTACAGAAGTTGCCTATAAATATGGTGTGTCGGTAAGTAAAGAGAAAGAAGGAGATGGAGAAAGAAGGGTGATGAACAAGGATGAATAGGGACCTATTTGGTATGCATCCGGTGCTGTGGTTCAAGTATTGTTGTTTGCTGTGTTGGCCATCGAATTGAAAAGAAGGGCACCTAATGCACATACTTTTCTTGAAGTTGTCCTGGTGCGTTATGGTAAAGGTGCTCACACAGTCTATCTTTTGTTTTCTCTGCTGACAAACATTGTAAGAAACCAACTTTTCCTTTCTGTGGTCACTGATCCATCTTTAGATTGTTACTGCCATGTTGCTGTTGGGTGGTAGTGCGGTTATTAATTACTTGACTGGTATGCATACTATCGCAGCTTGTTTCCTTCTTCCTTTAGGTGTCATTATCTATACACTTTTTGGTGGTATCAAGGCAACGTTTATGTCAGACTATGCGTAAGGAACCCCTTCTTTTTTATATATGTTTGAGCTCATCGATCACCTATTAGACATACTGTGGTTATTTTCATCATCATCATTTCCTTTGTTTTTACAGTCTATGCTTCTTCTCCCAAGATTGGATCCATCAGTACAATGTATGATTTACTCGTAGCTGCTTCAGAAAAATCACCTATCGCTGACAATCAAGATGGTTCCCTGATGACCATGTCTTCTTTACAGGCACTGATATTTGGGTAAGCAGAATGAAAAAGGGAGGAGAGGAGGATGGATGGGATAGTGACCGATGGATAGGATCATTAACATTGTTGGAAACTTTGGAACGGTCTTTGTGGATAATGCATACTGGCAGCGGGCTATTGCTGCCCATCCACAATATGCAGTGAAAGCTTATTTGATTGGTGGTCTTTCATGGTTTGCGATTCCTTTTACCTTGGCTACTACCATGGGTTTAGCAGGAAGGGCCCTTCAGATCGATATCACACCCTTTGCTGTCAGTCAAGGATTGGTGTTGCCAGATGTGGCCGTGGCTATCCTCGGACCCGCTGGTGGATTTGCTTGTCTGGTGCTTGTTTTTATGGCCGTGACGAGCGCTTCCTCTGCAGAATTAATTGCTGTGTCTTCTGTGATGACATACGATGTCTATCGTACCTATTTCCGTCCAGAAGCGAGCGGTAAAGAAGTCGTTCGATTTTCTCATATTTGTGTCATCAGTTTTGGTCTCTTAATGGGCGTTCTTGCTGTGTTGCTGAACTTGACTGGTATCAACCTAGGCTATCTGTATACTTTGGTAAAGAGTTGAGTGGGGAAGTTCATGTCTGGGTACTAACGCAACAGAATAGATGGGTGTCTTGATCTCCTCAGCCGTCCTTCCTCTCACGCTCACTTTGCTGTGGAGTAAACAAAACAAGCTGGCAGCCATCCTCTCGCCTCTCTTTGGCTTCTGTGCTGCTGTCAGCACATGGCTCGCGGTCACCTACAGGCTCTATGGGACGATCACTGTCAACACAACCTCTCAAAACTATCCAATGATGTCCGGAAACATCGTCGCCCTCGTCTCACCGCTCTTCATCATCCTCCCCCTCAGCCTGATCTCACCCGACCGGTTTGATTTTGATGCCACACGACAGATTAAACAAGTGCACGATGACGCCCAGGGTCAGACGGTGAACGCGGCGTCCGAAGAGGAACTGGCCTCCATGGCCAAGTCCTCCCGGTTCGCAAAGATCTCCAGCATCGTCTTGTCACTCGCCCTCTTCATCCTTTGGCCCCTGCCCATGTTCTTTTCTCGCTATGTCTTTTCTAAATCCTTTTTTACCGGTTGGGTCACAGTCTCCATCATCTGGGTCTTTCTTGGCTTTCTGGCCGTCGGTGTCTATCCGGTGTTTGAGGGAAGGTACACGTTGGTGAACATGGCTCGTGAGATCGGTCGAGACCTCACAGGAAGACGTGTGCCGAATTTACCTCAAGGGACTCACATGTCTGAAGAACACATTGAAATCTACACAACTGAAAAGAAGGTCAATCTGCATTCGTCTTGATTTTTTTTTTAATTTATTAAACAACGTGGCTTTGTCCCATTCGACTTCTTTCCCTCTTTTCTACTTTACAAAACCGCTCTTTTTCTCTTGTCTGTGTCAGCAGAGGCTGCTTTCCAAATCGATCACCTGCTTTGAGCCATCCAAAAGGTGACACAAAAAGCCTCGGGCACGTTAGAGCCATCCATCCTTCCTCATCAGCCGCGGTCAGTAGCCCATGTAGACTTTATGTGTTGTAAAAGCGGTCGGTACATAACATGGACAACCTTCTTTATGGCTGCAAACCCTATGCGTTGGCATCCTGGACCATCCATACTTGAGGGATGATATCCTTTTCCTGACCAGCATGCCTCCTCCATCCAACAAAAGGAGGGGAGCGCATCAGCTCTCATTCCAACCAGGTGGACCGCATCCAAAGTAATTTCTACACTCTGATTTCTTAAAAAAAAGTTTACAATTTTCTTGTAGCCTGTTCTTTTACAGAAATGAGTTGCCTTTTGAATCAAGTGCTTGAAAGCTGAACACTGGACCCTTTCAAGATGTCTATTTTGGACAGAGTCGTTTCAACCCACTGCATTAGGGCCTCAGCGACGTTTTTTTTTTTTTTTTTTTTCGTCAGTGGAATAAATGCATTTCTTTCTTTGCCATGGCAGTTGATGGACAAGACCATTTTTTAGGATTTTTTTTAAAGGGTGAAATAGAAGTTTTGCTGTTTTGAGGATGGACCTGGTTTGAAAGATGCAGCGATTGAGTGTAACTGAGCCTATTAAAAAAAAAACACCTCTTTATATATAATGTATGACACCGGCTATTTTAATAACAAGCCAAACGATAAAGACTGTTGGTATTTTAAATTCATTTTAGAACAACCAATGCTCTTCTTTTTTCAGGAGAATAACAAAGTGTCTTGTTGACAGCCAACTATGTCATCCTACACATCTCTTCTTTTTATGATTAGCAAAGAAGACCTTCTTCAGAATCAAGGTTTGTGTTCATTTCACAAACCATGTTTACAACGATAGACGTGACTCGATCAAAGAAAATACCCAAAAAAGAAATACCGAAAGGGAGCCCGTCTGTCTTACCTTCCCCCCTGAAAAGATCTAGATGGGTGGTCACCCTGAGGACTCTAGTCGACAGGTTCAAAGACAACAAGACAATATCCGAATCACTGTCATTGTCTCATTGTTTCGTTTGAGATCAATAAAAAGTAAACAATGACAGATACAAGATTTCGTACACTTCTTTTTGATCAACATCCAAATGAAAGGTATGCACTCCTAAGATGATTAGGGTTACCTTCTTGCTTGTCTATTCAGGATGAACTGCTTTTATAAAAAATATGCTATAGAGAGCAGTGGGATGCACAGGAACGAGTTTATAAAGATTACAGGTTCAGGGGAACTATAAAAAACTGGTTTAATATAAGTTGTCAAACATTTTGACAAGTGCATCAAAGGAGGGAAGGGAAACACAGAGAATCATTCATCTCAAGCTTTTCATTTCTTTACTTCATATGTGATTAGTGACAGGTCCGGTTGTTTGACCAGCTGAGGATGACGGTTGAAGTCGTCTTTTAAAGTGAACAAGAAGGGTCGGATGAAATAGACGGGTGGACTGATCCGAAATTTAATTGTCCGCTGAACGTTCACTTTTTGGTGTCACTACGGAACTCACTTTTTTTTTTGTTCCAGTGACAGAATTGAGGGCTGGTTTCTAGACTCTTGGGAAAATAATATTGCTAGGACAACGAAAATAAAATGCGGTGAAAGTGCGGTGTAGGCTATCTAAAATTGGAAATAGACTACATCATTGGTCTCGAGATTGACAGCAATCAAGTCCAACGGAAGCCAGTGCGCGCAGGAAAGTCATGGTTGTGTTATGATGCATAAAGGCCAAGTGAGCATGAGATGTGACATGAGCCGATCGGTCCAAGTTGACCAGGACAGTAATAATAGGGGATGGGATGAACTGAGAAGAGGGACAGCTGGAGACGGTTGTCTATCCGATCGACCATTTCTTTTTACGAGTCGTTTCATGGTTACTAAAAAAGGAAAGTACAATGTGAATGATACACAAATAAACTCCTTATTTACCTCATCCTCCTTTAATTCTGGGTTGCTTCTCCTTCAAAACTTTATAAGACATGTAAAATAGCATGTATGCCTAGAACCTGCTTTTATAAAAAGTAAGAAGAAGAAGAAGAAGAAAAAAAAAAGGGTTAGTTTACAAGAGAAATAAGTGCTAAAGATCAAAGGAGAAGTAAAACAAAAAAAATAAGGATGAAAAGATATCCTATCGGTCACTTTGATTACATTTCCTAAATGATTTATTTTATTACAAGTTGTCAACAAGTTTTAGTAACTCCGCCGACAATAAAGCATTTGATGTGAGAGGGAATAATAACAATGAAAAGTAAATAAAGAAATGAAGAGTTTGTTTGCATTGATGAATTAGGGGAGAGAACACTCTATGTGTGCTTTACACAAAAACAAATCATCCTTGATAGACAACAAGGATTAAAGTTGTTTTTTTTTTTTTTTTTTTTTTTTTTTTTTTTTTTTTTTTTTTTTATTATTCAATAGGAACTAAAAAGGGCCATAAAATCTTAATTATGATTTGTTATAGACAAAAGGGGATGTTGTTTATTATTATTCATTTTTCGACTTTCTTTTTAGAAGTGTAAAAGAGACTACGTGCATTTGGCTATAATAAATAATGTACGTCTTTGTTTACTTATAAACTACCTATTATTATTATTTTATTATTTTATACATTTCATGCCAACGCATTACTGAGGATAGTACAGATTGGATTTTCACGTTCCTTTTTTTTGGGTTTCACCCGTTTCTTTTTTTATTTTTTATTTTTAGGGCATTTGTTCAACTATTTTTTTTTTTTTCTTTTTCTTTTATTTTTTTTTTCTTTTTTATTTTTTTTCAAAAAAAAAAGTAAATGACTACATTAACACTGAATCGAAGGACATTATCTTCTTCGGTCAACATGATGATGGATGTACCACTCACACCACCACTACCCACTTTAAAACCAGTCAACACCAGCTCAGGTTCACTTTATCACAACTGTCGTTCAGTCCTGGACAGGTTATGCTTGATTGAAGGCATGACGAAATATTTGGATAGCACAGAAACAACAGATCCTTTAACTAAACTCACTGCTATTTGTCGTCAAGGATTTCCTTTATGCAAATTATACAATGCTCTTAACCCTGAAGAACCATTAGCTGTCGATAGCGACCCAAAGCTAAATGCAGTCAATTCTTGTAAAGCGAATGTGTATCATTTCATTGTCGGCTGTCGTGCTAAACTATTACTTGCTGAAGAAGACATGTTTACCATCACTGATCTTTATCAAAATGATACAAATGGTTTTGTCAAGGTAAATTGATCCATCCTCATCCATTTCCTTACTCACCTTTCCCTTCCTTCTTCATATAGGTTGTTCATACGGTGAATAAATTATTGCAAATGTTGGAAGAAAGGGGTATTATTACCGTTCGATCATCCAATAGGAACTCTGATCTAAACGCACCTAAAAACACAAGAGATAAAGTCGTATTGGAATTACTTGAAACAGAAAGAAAATATGTTCAAGACATGGAGATACTTCAAGTAAGCTCAAAGAGAATTTAAAGAATATATAAACTCATTCTATCCTAGAATTATATGCGTGAATTACAATCTCAAAAAATTCTTTCTCCTGATACAATTCATTATTTATTTGGCAACTTGAATAACTTGGTTGATTTCCAACGCCGTTTCTTGCTTCGACTGGAAGAAATTGCAGAAAAATCAGCCGAGCAGCAAAGGATTGGAAATCTGTTTTGTGAATTGGAGGAGGACTTTGCAGTTTACGAACCTTACTGCGCCAACTATTATTCAGCACAAGATCTGGTTGTACAAGAGACCCCTCGTTTGATGAAATTGGCTGATCTGCTGGATCCTACCTATCAGTTACCTTCGTTGTTGATCAAACCGGTTCAGAGGATCTGCAAGTATCCTCTCTTGCTACAGGAACTCGTCAAGAGCACCAATCCGAACTGGCCTTATTATCAAGAATCGCTCGACAGTGTGGATGCGATCAAACGCGTGGCCGAGAAGGTGAACGAGACCCAACGTCAGCACGAGAACTCACAGACGGTGCGTGAACTCAAGAAGCGACTGGACGATCTGCCCCTGGAAGGTTATGGTAACCTCTTGCTCCAGGACAAGCTGATGGCGGCCACCGCAGAGAATTATGAGCGTGAATTCCACGTGTTTCTGTTTGAACGCACGCTGCTGCTCTGTAAAGAGACAAAGGGAAACAACATCTTGCCGACCAATACGCTCTCAAAGAAAAAACGCCGTGGGAGTTTGGTGCCCAAGTTGATCGCTGAGGTCATCTGTTTGACAGATATCCAGATGTCTTCCAAGCACGGTCTCTGGTCCTTGCAGGTCTCGTTGGATGCACATGAGATCAAGCAGGTGTCGATCAAGTACAGGAACGAAGAACAACTCAAGTTGTGGTATACAACGGTTGTGAAGGTGCAAAAGAGAGCACTTGAATGTCAAGATGAGATCCTGTCGATGCAACTCGCCTCTCGTTCTCCTTATATTGGATATGAGGATGAGGAGGATGAGTGTTATGATGACGATGAAGAGGATTATCAGTCTAGTAGCGGTAGTACCACTATCGTGTCCGGTCGATCTCGTTCTGGATCGTTCAGTAGCCATCTGAAGCCATCCTTGAAGCCCTCTTCGAGCACAAGCACAAGCTCTGGCCGTGCCTATATGCCCGGTATGAACCTGTCGCCTTTACCTCGCTCCAACTCGAGTTTTTCGACCATGTCATCCAATCACTGTCATACTTATTTCCCAGTGTCTCCTCCACCCTCACATCCCTCTTCGCCTACCACAAGCACCACACGAACAGCAAATCAATCCAATTTTTATTGGCCAGAAGATGAAGCGTTGATGCGTGTGGAAGAAGAAGAATATGAATTGTTTGCTCAGCAGCATTTAAATCAACATGCAATGATCAAAACAGGACGTTCCAAGTCACAACCCACCACGGAAAAGAATCCTCCTTTACCCAGCAATAATCGACTTCGATCCCAAAGCAATCCCAATCTCCTCAAGGGAAATGTCACTCATCTGATCGATATCCTCCCACCCTCACTTCGTCCTCCCGAGTTGAAGCCATCGACAAGTACCAGATTGGCAGACATCATTCTCATGTCTCCTTCACAATCTTCTTCTTCACACAGTGGCACGATGAAGATCAAGTTGAATTTTCATGATAATATCTATGTGATTGTGACTCCAACTGAAATTACTTACTTTGAATTGATGGAAAAGATTGAAAAAAAGATTCGATTGTTTGGAAACCTTCAACCCACAGACATATTACGTCTCAAATATCAAGATGAGGAAAGTGACCTGATTACGATCAATTCGGATGATGATGTTCAAATGGCTTTTGAAGCTGGTGGTAACACCGTCAATTTGTTTGTCAGTCTTTAAGCACCCCCTTCTTCTTATCCCCCCCCCACACTTTCATTTGTTTTTTTTTATGTATGAAAAAAAAAGTTCCAGCTAATCGCACACAAAATACCCTCAATTATTATTTGTATCATTCCTTTCTAGATTTCCTGTATTTATGTTTATTATGTCCACTCCTCTCCTCCTCCCCCCTTCCCATATACCACGCAAAAAAAACATTCCTATCGTTTAGATTGTAAATAACCATTCCTTTATATAAATAAATAAAAATCACACACACACCTTTTATCACAAAAAAGAAACGCGTCCATTTTATAATAAATTGATCTACAGCGAAAAAGAATCTCCGAATGTGAAACCTATTTACATTGAGGGGAAAACATTTCCCCATTTTGTTTTCCATCCATTCCATCTGTGTTTACAGCATGAAAAGAAAGAAGGAGGGGGCCACTGTTTGTTTGATCAACAAAAGATTATTAAAAATAAAGGGAGGGGGTAGAGTGATGAAGGTTTGATTGTAGTTCAAAATTGATTGTGTACGCAATAAAAGCAAAGGTCGATTCGAATCGTTAACAACCAGTAGGACGGATCTTGAAAAAAAAGTACCAAAATTAGCAAAAATGGTTCTTTTTAAACTACACTAGCACACAAAAAACTTTTTCTTCTTCTTCTTTTCGAGTTCATTGAATGGAAACAGCCACCAAAATCATTTCGCATCATTCAGAAAAGAGTTATTTGGAAAGAGAGTTGATTGTCTCTTTAGATCAAGATGGTCCAATGATTGGACCTAACTTGGAGATGATGGATACAGCAGAAGACAAAGGGTCTCGGCACAAGTGGTGGAATAAATCAAGAGGACAGCAAGATCCTCTCGAGTTTTCAGCATTAAAGAAAAACGTCATTTTACTGATTGTAGCTATTGCTGGTGCCATGTAAGTTGTATTCGCTTGCCTGCAATAAATTTAACCCGATTGTAGTTCACCTCTTGCCTCTACCATTTATGTAAATTGACATCTTTTTTTTCTCAATCCTGATTTGATTGACTCTTTTCTAGTATCCGGCGATAGTCACAATGCAAACTTATTTTAATACAAACGATACTACCATGAACGCATCACGTAAGTGGACAAGATACCAGCACACACACACACACAGACCCTGATTTTTTTTTTTTTAATTATGCAGTCTCTGTATTTACATTTCTTACTGCATTTTTCGTAAGAGCACATAACTCATTTGACAAGTCATGGCTATTAACCTCATTGTCCCTATCTAGCCACTGATATGGGCCACATTTGGTGATCGCTTTGGTAAACGGCATGTGACAATAGCATGAGACTCACGTTCCATTTTAGGAAGAAGAAATATTTATTTAATCTCCTTTTTAATCTCAGTCATTGGTAGCATCTGCTGTGCGGTGTCAATCAATGTCCAGATGTTTATTGCCTTTCGAGCGGTGAGTGCCATCGGATCCTCTTCGGTTATGTCCATGGGGGCCGGTACAATCGCCGATATCTTTGAGCCCAGGGAACGTGGAAGAGCATTTGCGTATTATACCTGTGGACCCCTGCTGGGTCCCGCGATTGGGTAAGACAGATTGGTAGCAAAGAAATCTACTGACGCTTCATAGGCCCATTGTCGGTGGATACTTGAACAAAGGCTTAGGCTGGAGATCGATCTTTTGGTGTCTGGCCATCCTTTCGTTTTCTCTTTGGACAGCCATCTTTTTCTTCTTGCCCGAGACTTGGAGACCCCCAGTGATGACCTCCGAACCAACCGCAAAAGAAAAGCAAACGGACCCGGAGCAGCCCGTTAGAAAGTCAAGGGTCATGAATCCCTTAAAGGCCCTCGGTTTGCTTTTATATCCAAACATTGCTCTCGTCATTGCCTATGTCGCCATACTGTAAGTGTACAGACCATGTAAAGACCGTAGGCTGATGTCGTCTAGATTTTTTGTTCTTTATTTAAACAACACCATCTTTACAAGAGTGTATTCAAATCAATATCATCTAGACACTGGTATCGTCGGTATCTGTTATTTGCCATTCGCCATCGGCGCCATGCTGGGCGGTATCTTCGGTGGCCGATTCTCTGATAGGGTCTATAATGCCTCAGTGGCTAAGGCCAAGGAAAAGAATGAGGAAATCTATCCAGAGATGCGTCTGAACGTGCTCGTCTTGGGCTTTTCTAATCTTATACAGGCATTGGCTCTTATTGCTTATGGATGGTGTATACATAAAGACGTACACCTGGCTTATGGACTCGTCTGTCAATTCATTTGTAAGCAGATGCTCTCACTTTATGCTTTACTCACACGTTTGCGTCTAGATGGGCTTGCTAGTATGGCACCTAACGTGACCATCAGCGCTTACATGGTAGATTGTTTCCGTAAACAAGGTGCTTCTGTCACTGGTAAATTTCAAAGCACGGCTCAAACATGTCAATAACTCATTATTATAGCCTGTAATAATTTTGTGAGGTACATTATGGCAGGCGTTGGATCCCTGATCGCGTCCGACATTCAACGCGCAATGGGAAACGGACCGCTGTTTACATTTGGAGGTGCGCTCTTGATTGTTTTTTTTATTAATGTCATAATCGTTCGACGATACCCTAAAAAATGGGCTGCCCTTAGAGAATAAAGTTTTATCTTCTCCAATATTGTGCCCATTTATGAACTGTTTCCATAATTTGAGGGAATAAGGCATTGACACTTTCAGAGATCAAACCACGGAAATAGGAGATCGCTGCCTCCTCGGATAGATCCAGACGAAATTTTTCTTGCACCTTGAGCACCGCTTTATCAGGCTCAATCTTGATATCGGGTATATTCGCATCCACCATCAGCGCAAACAAGTTTAGAATCAAGTTGGCGTTTCGACGAAGCGTTGTAAAGGCAGTGTAACAGTATTGCTGAAAGTTCATGTAATAAGGTGAATTGGCGCCTCCCATCGCCTCAATCATTTCTTTACATAGCTTCATGGGCGGAGGAAAAGGCTTTGGATCTCGGCCCAAGATGAATCCAAAATCGACGTGGAAGAGGTGGCCATCAGGAGACAACAACAAGTTATCCAAGTGACGATCTCCAACACCAAGTAAATACGTAATGACACAATAACCAGCTGAGAGTGACTCGTCGTTAGCATCTTTAGTAAATCACAAATATTGCCTTACCACAACTTCTAATATATGTTTCCATCACTCTTGGGTCAATCCCGTACACGTTACCAGGTTCAGAACTTGGATGATGCTGTCTGAAAAAACTCAGCAGGTTATTTTGATGTTCATTCAACACTCCAGCCAAGGACATGGAAGGAATGAACTGCATCAATCCATGCTCTGATCCTGTTGCCAACACCTTATAAGGTGTCAGTTTCAAATCCAGATTTTCCTTTTGCATCAATTTATCCATCAACAGGATAATCTGTATCACCAACTGATCCTGTCTTAGGTCATCGCCCGTTTTGAAAATGATAGGATATTCACTCTTGTCCTCACAGACAAAGGTGATCCGGAGTGGTTGAAGGCTACTGTTGAATACGCCCGACTTTTCTGGTATAATGCCGCATACTTTCTTTGTAGGGTCCAAAGGCAAAGGCAGTGCTGGGAATGAATGCAGTTGCCCTTTGGGATCGGCCAAGACGGCTCGTAGTCTTTCGACCTTTTTGGCTCTTGCTTCCTTCATGGACCGGATCTCGGTCGACACCTGAGATAGCTTTTGAATCAGCGTCCCTTGCTCTCTGAGCTCGCCTCTTCGGATGTGGCCTCCATGGACCTCCATCAGTGCATTAAAGTAATCATAAGTCACTTTGGCATACATCTTGTGTACCGCTGGATCTTCACATTCCATCATCACATACCTAGACAGAGGGATCAGTCAACACTCGCTTTCAATTGACATGTCTCGTTTTTACCAGTGGAAATAATTTCCCAAGACGGGGTTGTTGTGTGATCGGTTGATCAAGAACCTTTCAAGTGAGGAATCATTATCAACCCCTTTGTCGTTGTAATGTTCGAATTTTAATGCTTGTACAAGCTGCAAGAGGTAAAGTAACAGGTCATCATCATCTGCCTTCTTTAGTTGATTGACAGCATAGGAACGAACGGATCGATTCTGAAACTCTTTGCCTAATAGTTCGAGTGCATCGTCTACATCGATGTCTACCCAAAGTGGTAGTAAATCTACCGCTTGTCTTACTTCCGTTGCATCTGTCCAAACAACGCATTTCAAGAATTTTGTTAGTGCCTGTTATTGAAAGCTGTCAGAATCTTTTTCCACTCCTCATTTGCTATGATTCATGTTTACCCTCTTATCTCTTGTTAAATAAAACCTAAACTTCCAAATTAAATCCTTTTCTTCAGAAGTTAATGTTTGTGTAGGTGGATAGGACATGATGCTCTATATAACAATGGATGTTCATACTCAAATCATAACATTATACTTTCTATTATTTACATTCAACTCATCTCTGATCTTTGGATTTGGCTTTAAATCACGATCCAGTGGACCACTACGGTGGCTTCTGACCAGTCGACGGTGCTTGGCTTCGACTGGATTGTCTCGGTGTAAATCAGGATCCAATACAAGAGAATAATTGGTGGTATCTGATAGTTCCGAGTGAATGGTTCCATTCATGGCTGTTACCAACTGTTGTTGTTCTGTGATAGATGCATCTTCAATAAAAGGATCTGGCAGTTCATATTCCTTTATAACAATAACTGTGAATATAAT
Organism: Rhizopus arrhizus; assembly: GCA_024220505.1. NCBI lineage: Eukaryota > Fungi > Mucoromycota > Mucoromycetes > Mucorales > Rhizopodaceae > Rhizopus > Rhizopus arrhizus. The sequence goes on along the minus strand of JAKZZE010000007.1, from coordinate 1,448,851 downwards.
AGAGCAGTGTGTATTACAAGCGTACCATTTCACCATAGACAACAGGGAAATCAAACTTTGGAAGATCAACGTATAAAGCCAATTCGGTTAGATTAGCGGATGCTTCCTATACATAGTGTTGTATTAGTATACTGAAAACAAATGTATTCAAGTCATCTTACTTTATGAATTTTTTCTATTTGTCTAAATGCTAAATTATCCAACCATTCAACAGGTCGAATATCACCACAATCGTATCTTTTACGAGCTAAAAGGCTTATTAATAAAGAGGATACTTTTTGCTTGCCAAAAACCTTTTCTAATTTATTCATATCGTTGTCTTGTTTGTTCTTTATTTTACTTGGTGTTGTTGTATCTTGTTTTCCATCTGCTTCAACATCAGGCCAAACATGTAATTTCTGTTTTGCTCTTCTTAACGTAATGTGCTTTCCAAATACTTGCAGAGTTGTTCCCCCTACAGCCTTTACTTTTCTGGGTCCTTCTGATTTCCAAATGGTGATTGCAAACTGGGCTGAGGCAGGTAAATCACAATATTTGATTGGAAGCGTTAACCACTCGCCCCAGCTGTACATGCATCGTTAACTTTAATCTCGTGTACTATCTCAGTCTGTTTACCTCCAGTGGTTTTTAAAAGCTTTATAGCTTGTCCTTATCGGCACAGTCAACGGTTTATTATCACCAAACAGTTGAACAGTGACATATAGATCAGGTAGTGGTTTACTATATTTCTAACAAGTGTCAATGATTGAAAGTTTTTGCAATGATCAATTACTTTTCGCTGTGTAGTGAATTACTTTTTCCTTCCAAAGTTGAACTACAGCAGAAAAAAAATAAATTAAAAGGTCTTTTTTTCCAACAATAATATGTACATTCTTATCGATACTCGTGTTTGAACATCTTTGGTTAAACAATATGAAAAGTCCATTTTTAAGGGAAGAAAAAAAAAAAAAAAAAAAAAAAGAAGGGGTTAAAGTGCTTGTAATTTTTTTTTTTCGCTTGTTTGCCGGACCATACACCGCATTGATTTTTCATGCAGAGCTGAGAGCAAACTTGTACAACCCGAATAAGAGAGGGAAGAAATAGACGTGTCTCGGTATCTTTCATGCACAAGAAGAAAAATGAACACTGGTTCCTCTGAGAGCACAGCAAACAGAAACAGTACTCGCTTTCTTCAATACGTTCAATAATGAAGGTGTGAGTATACATTTACCTTGATCATAAACTTACTTAAAAGCACGATTTTTATCGTTTAAGCCAAATCAACGCCAGTTCCATGATTTCATTCTTTATTCTTTCGTTACAAAAAGGGACATCGATGCTTTTTTTTATGATTTGTCTCTTTTATCTTTTTACAATCGTATCTAAAGACGTCTTCAGCCACTCTATCCGTTTTCTCTATATAAAAACAAGATGATTATTGGAAAGTTTGCATGAAATAGAACATGGTCAAGGACCCTGAGGTTTCTTTCTTCACAAGCATTTTTATAGCCTTTTTTATGCTGATCATTTACTAAATAACAAGGTCGTACTGTTTATATTTAAAAAAATTAAATAATTTAGTCATCTTCTTGCTATTGAATACATTGGTAAAAAAAAATAAAAGCATATTTGACAATTTGTCTCTATTTATGATCCATATACTTTATGTCCTTTTTTGTCATGGCTTTGATGCAAATAACAAATAGAAATTTGGGAACATGTACAGAAATAAAATAGAATAGACAAGGTTTTATAGATGGATGATAAAAATGTTACGTTTACGAACGAAACAAAATATGTACGGGATCTATACTTTTTTAAATAATATACAGGTCACTACCTCTCTGCAGCCTCTCTACTACCGGTCATCTGAGATTCGAGGTCTTGGATCCAGAGCAAGATGAGCCTAAGTCGATCCATCAAGCCATTCGTTTCCAACAAGACATGTCTTTCATGGTTGCCCACTGGCAAGACAGCAGCCGACCACCAGCAAAGACCGACAGGATCCTCGGATGAAGGCAAAGGACCGTACATGGCTTGAACAGAGTCTAACCAGACAGGCCCCAGGAGCCCTTGTACATGATTAGAAAATGACTTGGAAGGTGCACTTTGAGCAAGGTGGACGAAGAATGTATGAATACGGGTAGCCAACTTGATTGACGACAGGTCATCCGTTGTTTGTTCACTTGCTGTCAGCTCAAACTTCCTCTCGATCTCGGCTACCATATGATCCTCCATCGTCTGTTTGATCTCCAAGACGGCAAATCGATCTATGCCGATGACAGTGATCAAGGCACCATTCTCCCTTTGCTCAAACGACGTAATCTTTGCTATAGTTCCCACATTGGCCTTGGATTTGTACAAGATAGCCAATTGAAGCGATTGGGTCTCTTGACAGATCAAAAGATGATTTCTCAGGGTAACTTGGTTTTGAAGTGTGTGCATGGGTATACGAAGAATTTGAGATGGAAGGATAGGAAAATCAAGCAAGTTGATGGGTATCTCTGTCCGTGATAGGCTGACATAGGGAGACAGCCAGGCTTTCTGAGACTGGTCTGCTGGATATCGTTCGAGAAGGACTCTGTTGGTAAGAAAAGTGATGGGTTGAGCCTGAATGAATTGGTAACTCGGTAGTCTCTTTTGACATGTAGGACAGCTGTTAGTCATTATCTTTTGCTGAAGCAAGCACACTTTGCAAAATGTATGTCCACAGTGATTCGTGACAGGATGATCCAGCAAATGTCGTTGTCCAATGGAACACATCATCGGGTTTTGAACGCTCTCTTGTACTAGAAGGCTTTCGATGACTTGATCCTCATTTACGTTCGGGCCAAACAAATGTTTTTCTCTTTTGCAATCACTCACCGGACAAACAAAACGGTTTACCTCGTCCTCAGTCGGAGGTAGACAGGATTGGCATACAGTGTATCCGCAAGATAAAGTGATGGGTGATGTCAATGTATTCTGACACGCAAAACAGTTTAATGAGTGGGTTGCCATTTGATAAAAATATGGATGATGCTAAAAGAAAAAGAACCTGATAAGAATGGTAAAAGTCTATATAGTTAAAATATGGATTTCTTTCTGGATCTATTGATTTCTACATTATTTTCGATCGTGAGGTGGTCAACCTTACGAAGTTTTTAAATGACCGATTTATGCTCATTGGTAGACTAATAAAGGGGCCGTTTATCCCCTTCCTGCAGTGCTCCTGATGCTTATTTGTTGCTTTACTGACTTCCACATCGAAGGCAATCTGAAGATTGGCTTGAGCCAGATTGCGCTATTTCCAGGTTCTACTTTCGTTTTCTATATCGTTGTTGTAGGCAGTCCTATACGTCAACTCGTTTCGATTTGCCTACTACTTTTAGAAAGGTTACACTTGTGTCAAATAGATGGTTATGATGATCAAAAGCACACTTCACCTGAATAGCAAGCATAGCAAGTGGAACATAATCAGTCGTATCCAACAATAAGGTATTCAAGGCTAAAGGCATCCAGATTCTACTCTATCACTGGGCGTATCAAGCGTGCCTGAGACAGATATAAAAAGAGATGCAAGCTATTGATTCTATAACGCATTATCTATCTGCTCACAAAAAAAAGACTGACCAAGAAATAAAGAGAGCTAGGCCGAATGCTTAAAATCAAAGTTAAATGTAACAATAACTTTATGGTTGGACTATTTTATATAACAAAAACAAAAGGTATTGACATCGTCGCAATATGAAAAAACTAAAAGCTTTAATGATACATGATGTAGTTTCGTTGGATTTCGAATTTGACACTTGATCAATTGGTGTCTGTCAAGTTTAACAAGTAAGCACTGAGAGATGTTTATGTATGCTTTTTTTATTGTACAAAAAAATAAAAGGAAAGTTCTAAATGTTTTTTCAAAATAAGCTACCAATCGATATTTGAAGGGTCTTCTTGGTCAGAATCATCTTCACTTGAAGAATCTTGAGCAATCACCATCGCCTTTCTATCAAGCGGCTTTCCTTCTAATAATAATAATAAAATAAAAAAACAACAGTCAGCTTTTCAAAACAGAATCATCCTGTTTGTCTTACCTAAGCCTTTAGAAAAGTAATCTAATAAGGAAGGAAAGTCGACTTGAGGAGGGTTTATGATGTTGTCTTCTATCAGCACGTTATCTGTTACTTCAATAGCTGATGCCATTGCCATCTCTTCCTCAGCATCCACATCCATTGCAACTACTGTTGAGTCTTTGGGTTCAATACGAAGAGTCATAATAGAGCTCATGAAGGTATCAAACAAGTTTTCTACTTGAGGCAAAACATGGCTAGGCGCAGATAATCCTGCATCTCCTTCTTCCTTTCGTCTTGCTTTTGTTTCCTTTCGATTGGCTGACATGGCTTCTTCACGCATTTGCTGTGCTGTTGTCAGTCGAAGGCGAGCTTGTTCTTTTGTTTCACGCTCATCTTGACGAGTACCGTACATTTCGTTCAATAGATTACGCTCTACAGGCGCTTCAAGCGAGACAGTGTTCTCCTGTACATCTACTGCTTCATTCTTATCCTTTATAGCTGAGGATTGTAAAGAATATATAGACATTTCATACTTGTTATTAAGGCAAACAATGTTACTCGAACCAAATGATTCATCTTGCTCCTTTGGAAGCCATGTGACAGCCAAACAGGTATGATTATACTGCTGAAGAGCAACAGGGATGTGTGATTTGGGATCAAAGAGAATAAGACGAGATTGGTTGGCACGGTGTGCGTTGCGGACGATGGCAAAATAGTTGGAAGTCGTGTCAACTGCAAAGTGGTCTACGGAGATCTTGTAGCTCCACCAGACCTTACAAGTCAACAGGTTCCAAACATACATGTAAGACGCCGTGATCACGACCATGAAGGGGCAATTGTCACCCAAAAAGCTCAGCTTTTCGATATGTTCAGAACTGGGTTGGGCCAAGACGGCTTGGATAGAGTTCAGATAAGGATCCCATAGGGTGACGGTATGCCCGAAGCCAACGGCCAACATACTACCATCCTCAGAAAAGGCTGCGGTTCTAGCTTCACTATCATGATAGACACCAACCGAACGACACATCCATGCAGCTTCCGTATGAGGTTGAGCTGAATTCAAATTCCAGACCTTGAATGTTTTATCTTGAGAGGTGGTGATGGCCATAGGTCCCCGTCGAGAGATAGGATTAAAGACAAGTGAAGTGATAGGTTTTGTATGAGGGTAATCAACACGTGTGTGTAGCTTGTAGTCTTGGGTATCAGGATCCCATCTCCAGAACTTCAAAAACAATTCGGGTGTTGTCACCTTGTCGTCTCGCATGTCTACCGTCGCCATCCATTCTCCACTGGGCAAAAAGGCCACATGCATCACATGGGCATTGACAATCTCTTTTTCAGCGGCACGAACCACACGATTCATGGGGACCACTTCCAGATCCATTACATGACTGTCTGCATTTGCATTGTAAAACTGTATACTTCCTGGAACACCATTCATGACCAAATGATGGTTACGGGGTTCAACTACAAGGCCAGTTGTAAGATGGTTTGAAGAAGGATTAACTTGAGCTATAAAACTGTTTAGAATTTACAAATGATGATGGTACTCAAACTTACCATACTGAAGTCCTTGAATAACTTGCTCAATAGTTTGTGTGATACTGTTGACTAAACGAATCGAATTATCATCCAATCCGACACAATAAAATCTATTGTTTGGAGAGATGGTAATGAAGTCGATGCTACCACCCATTCTAGGCAAGAACTGTTTGTGGCCTGTCTCAAGTTGCCAAATGACCAAGACAGCTTCTTCACCACCAGACATCAAGTAAGAACCATCTACCATGAAGGTAAGACAACGTACAGGTAAATGATGCCAGTGATATACAGATCGAATGTGATCGTTTGTATCGTTTGAGTTGTAATTTGCAATCTGTGTAATTCTTCCGGATCGATCACCTACTGCTAAGATAGGTCTGTCCGGATGGAATTTAAGCACAGTAAGGTATTCTACAAAGACATGTTGAATGACTTGAGTGGGTGTGACGTCTTCTCTATCTTCATTCACAGGCCAGACATAGGCTGTATATCGCCCAGCAAATGAGAGCCACTTGCCATCCTTGGTGATATCGATTGAAGTACAGTCTTTGAGTGAATAGATCTGGCGCATCAAAGGCTCCTCTCCAAATGTATAACGATAGACAGTTGAATTGTTTTCTTCTAATATATCCTAATCAATAACCACATAAAATACAAAACCTGGCTTTCTTACCATCCTTTGTTTTCGCAACAATATAGGCATCATTGGGAGTTTCTTGTGAAATAACCATGTATTCTATGGGTGATCTTATGTGATATGTCTTTAACAGGATATTATCGTTGTAATCCCACAATTTGATCGTTCCGTCTAAACTAGCCGTGTACAATTGAAGATGATTCTTTGGATTCAATATCACACAAGTCACTTTATCCGAATGTCCTCCTGCTAAAGTTGATTGGGAAAGAACTTTGACAACAGCACCTGTAGCCATACTGTATACCTTTACACTAGAATGTACACTTGTGAAGAAATATCTATTGTTTACAGTCATCAGTGTTTATTGTCTACATCTTTTTCTTCTTCTTTTTACTTTGAATCTTTAGTGAATTCAACAGGATATTGCGAAATGTTACCACCTGCAGTTTTTGACAAAACAATCTTGTTGGGTGCTTCATTCTTTATGGAGGAATTCTCGGCAACAGTTACCTTTTTCGTATGAACTGAAGGCATGATCTATGTATATTGTATGATGTATAAATTAGATTAGAACAGTAGAATCTCAAGAAGCTTTCTTCTGTTATTTGTAGGTTGAAGAGTATTAAAAGAGAGAGAGAGAATAAGCTACTGTGAACTGAAGTTCTTTTCTAACTGTATTAAAAAAAAAATTGTCAAATTTGTTTTTTTTTTTCTTTTTTGTAATGCTCTCGGAGTCAAAAATTTTGTTGTTGTGACGGCTCTCAGTCACAATCGCTACAAAGTGAGAGCGAAAGGTAAGCTAAGCAACCATCCAACTTTCTTTTTAAAATGTCTCTTGTCCCCGATTATAGCAGTGATTCCGAAACTTCTGATACTGAACAACCACAAAAGCAACAACAGCCTCAAAAGAGATCACTATCATCTTTACTTCCTACACCTAAAGCCAAAAAATCAGTTGTATATGTTGACCTTCCAGAAAATGTAGATGATGAAGAAGAAAGCAAGCCAGCAAAGCGAGCGAAAACAACATCAGGATTTAGTCTTGCTGATTTATTGCCAGCACCAAAAAACAATACAAAGCCATCTCCGGCTGCAACAGATAAATTACTAACACCTCATTCGTTAATGAAGAATCTTAAAGAAAAGAAAAAAGAAGTTGTACCTAAAAAGGAGGAGAAAGAAGAAGAAGAAGAAGAGGAGTTACCGAAGAAGTATACAGGATCTTTTTTTCACATTGGTAAACAAAAAAAGAAAAAAGAAAACGGAAAGAAAAATAGTAAATATTCAATGTATTTGTGTTTAGGTAAAGAGTTAATAGATGAGCCCATTGCTGAAAACAAACCAAAGCCAGTTCAAACTACTACTGGATTAGTCTATACAGTTGAAAAGCCCAAAGAAGTTACAGCTGTTGATGCATATGAATACGATCCCAATGCCATGTACTCTACAGACCCATCTGCATATCATTATTACCAACAACAGCAGCAGCAACAGCAGGAGGAGGAAGAGTATGATGAACCAGAGGCCAATGGCTCTCTAGATGATGTGAATTGAAAAAAGTCTTGTTTTAAAAAAGTGCTAACGTAACTTTTTGATAGCTGCAACATATTGTAGGCCATCGTATGAGAGGGGATCACAACATTCAAATCAAATCTGTTAATCAGTCAGACATGCTGCCTAGTGAGGAATGGCGGGCTACACACGCGTTAACACAAGCACCTAAATTTGATGATGGCATCAGTGTAAGTTATTTATGGGTCACTATAGAATATACTCCAATTTATTTTTTGTTAGTTGACAGCAAGTAAATTACAATTGAAGAAGAATAATATTATGGCGTTAGCAGCCCATGCAATCAATAACAGAGAAAAGTTGGATAATATGTTTGCTGAACAAAAGAAAACAAGGCGCGATGCAGCAAAGAAATATGGTAAGATGAATACGATCATTATTCTCACTGACTCATGTAAAATGATTAGGTTTTTAATCAAATTGCCCGCTTGTAACTATAAAAATAAAAAAGCAGCAGACAATCCTTGTCTTTTATCCTTTTTTTTTTTCAAATAAGTCAAAAAAATAATAGGAACCTTTGACATTAACATTAAGCCGATCTTATTTACAGTGATGATGTTATATAAAAACAATGAATATATAAAAATAGTTTTATAAACATAATAAAAAGTAGAGTTGATTGACTTTTTTGCTTGATGACAGCATTTAGATAAACTCAATATCTGAATGCAATTGGTATCATCATACCAAACATATATGCATAGTTCTTTCCATTTTACTAAACAATCAATATCGTTTTGTATGACATGCTTTGAATGTTTCCATATTTGTATTAATAAAAGCATTATGTGAGATAGGGTCATGTACTATGCAGCTACGAAACAGAACGAGTATGATTCATATCCTATATCAATTGATATTGGCCTCTTGAGCCTAATTTTGATGTTGGCAATGTTCTTGTGATACATCTGCAATGTTATCATTTCTTTTTTTAAATTATAGAGTTGTGCAACTGTAACAAAAAAGCTGTGGCGTTTGAAGATAAAGACAGAAAAAGCGGATATTTGCCACAAAACATAAAGTCTTTATGAATGGAACCAGCTACAGCAATTGCTGTTATTCATAATGAAAAATCATCCCGTGTTAATTAGATTAGAAAGTGGGCCTAAATTAATAGTGAACTCTTTAAGGAGATGGGCACAAATGAGGGAAGGCTATGATATGATAAATGCCCAAGAAAGTCTTTATTTTCACAAAAGATGAATATTTAGGAGAAATTTGGCATACTCTTGTTTTTCTTCAAATGAGTTGGTTTATGAAACAAGTGGCTTTTAAAAGATGCCAGTGGAGTACTATGTCATATTTGCATGGACTAAGTATGTTTTCTTCTTCTTACAGCTTAGCATCTTGCAGCCCATATCAGATCCACATGTTTATTTAAGCCAAGATAGTAACGATCTTTAAATACAATCTCCTTAAACGATTCATATAAGGAGAAGATGAAAATGAATAGGCGCCTTACGTAAATTACAAGATAGACTTTAAATAAGTGGCGCACTTTGCAGATGATTTCTATAGGCTTGCGATTACTATTGGCTATGATGTAAAAATATGTACGTGTGAGAAATAAACAATGAAACAGTATATTTGTTTAAAAAATGTTGTACAAGGTCATATCCAGCAATTTCAATCAAATGTGTTCATGAATAAATCACATCTTAATAGGAACACGGAATCTCTGTTTGTAGGTAAAATCACTTTACTTTTGTATGTATCAAAAAAGGCAGGATTTGAAAGGAGAGTATACGGAGTACTCTTTAAATACAATAACTTTATTTAATCATGAACAATCCTGTTTTTAGAATTATGCTTTTAACTAAAACATACAAGCAAAACATAAATAAACAAAAAAAAAGGAGGTGGATGGAGGGAGGGAAAAAGGAAGGCCAATTATTTTTCTCTCTTTCTCTCTTTCTCTCTCTCTTTCTCTCTCTCTCTCTCTCCTTTTTCTCTCATGTTCCTTTATGATACTCGTTCAATGGACAACGCAGCAGAAACTTCCAATCGTACAAGATGCCTTCGTGAAGACAAAAAGACAAATAGGTGTACAGCAGTAGAAGAGCCTTTGGGAGATGAAGAAAATTCTATTCATATTCGACTGATACCTAACGTTGGAACCACCAATAGATGTTTTGTATTTGATGTCATTAATCGTAAATTAGTTGCTGGAGGACCTAGTGTCAAACTGGGCCGATATTCTGACCGAGCAGTGATTTCCAACCGATTGTCTTTTAAGAGTAAAGTAGTCAGTCGATATCATGCAGAAATATGGGCAGGAGAAGACAAGAAGGTAAGGAAATGAACTATGAAAAGGAGAAAACACCAACATCTTGTTTTGGACAGTTGTATATCAAGGATACTTGTTCATCCAGTGGTACTTTTGTGAATCACGTTCGTCTATCACCTGCCAATTCAGAAAGCACACAACCTCAAGAAATCGTGGACGGGGATCTTGTTCAATTAGGAGTGGATTACAAAGGAGGTCTAGAACCCATGTACCGGGCAGTCAAGATGCGTTTGGAAGTCAACCGTCGGGAATGGCGAGAGACTTGCTCAAACACCTACAACTTGACCGCCTTTCAACAGCTTAAAAATCAGTTGTCAGATGCAACAAAGCGAGAAGATATACAAGAGTGCTGTATCTGTCTTTATTGTATTGCACCCTTTCAAGCTTTATTTATCGCTCCTTGCTCTCATGTGTATCATTATAGGTGTTTGAGACCTTTGCTCCAGCAGAATTATCCTGGGTTTTCTTGTCCGCTTTGTAGAACGTATTCAAATTTAGAAGATAGTGTGGCTGTAGAAGAAGAGGAAGTTATGCATATGCTTGGTTTAGGTAGAGTTCATATTCCTTTCGTCCTTATTTACTCATGTATTTTTAAAGAAGAAGATGGAGAAGAACAATCAAATGAAGTCAGAGGTGGCGGTCATCAACGTGAAAAAACAGTATTTGATGAAGAAAATCAAGAGGTATACATAAATCTCATAAAACAATCATCATCACTCATAAAACAATAGCCAATAGTCATGGCACAATCTCTTGTATTTTTAAATCAGAGATTATCAGAAGAAGGATTATAGCATAGATATAATTTGAATGCGAAATACATTATAGAAAAAAAGAGATTTAAATTATTAATATTATTTGTTTTTGTATAAACACATATACAATCTTTTTACTATCTTTAGCATCTTTATTCTTGTTCTTCTTGAGCCTTTCTTGCAGCATCTGCAGCAGCTTGGTTTTCAGTAGATCTCAAGACAAGATGCTCAGGTGTTGCTTCGGGTATGGCATGAAATAAACGTTCACACAATGATCGCTTGTCCTTTTTGTTCAGCAACACATTAAATGAGTTTTTACCCTTCCAAACCGGCAAGATGAGCGATCCAACAAATTCTGCTTGCTTGCAGCTCGCTTCATCCAAATAAGCAATACAGCAACCAGGCGTCACTGCATTTAACTTGGCTCGGCTCGATTCTAAAAAGCGATCAACAGTGGGGAATGCCTCGACAAGCAAGACACGAAGTTCGTCCAGATTGACCTGAAGACGGCGTTGATGAGACATGACGGCATCCAAAAGAGGTAAACCTTCAGAGGTCAAACGGAAAGGTGAGCCAGCTTCGACAGGAGATGATTGACGAACAAACAGTCTGACACCCGTGTTGACGGTCTGAAGACGGCTAAAGTCCTTGGATTCGAGTACTTTTTTAATTGCACTAGATACAAAGTAAAGACTGCGACCCTTGGCATTGTTTTCGGATCGTAGCAAGAATTGGTCACGAGGGAAACTGGCATCAAGGCCATAGAATTCAGTAATATCCTTCAAGTCTTCTGAATCAGAAGAAACCAATTCAAAGGGTGCCTCTTTGATACCAGGAACATCTCTCTTTGGTTTACCCTCAAACGGTTTAGTCTCTTCTTCCTCCTCTTCCGTCTTTGCTTTCTTTGTATTGTTTTCTTCAGGATCATCATGGGGAATTGAGCGTTTGACAGGGATCGCTTCCTTGCTTTCTTCTTCTAAATCCGTCTGAGCCACATCCTTTCCTTCCATTTTCGCAAGATGGATGCGGTCCGCAGCTGTCAAGGGCTCGACTTTTTCAAATACGGCGACAAAGAAACCACCAGTGTTTTGCTGATGAGGATAGATACGAAGACATCGCTCTAGATGCATTTCATCCGCCTCAGCCTGAGTCGGTGGGAAAGCTGTGAGAGGGAATCGCTTGCGCAATTTCTCATTGACCTCCTCAAAACAATTGACGAAATGACCTTCTTTATCCGTCACCTTCCATGTTTTCAATCCAGGCTTTCGCTTCAACTCGGTCAGTTCATTTGAGACATCGATCAGTCGAATCGCTCCCTTAGTCTGACGAAGGACCTCGGCCACGACCGCTTCATTTTCAACTGGATTAAAGGAACAGGTAGAATACACGATGCGACCACCCATCTTGAGCAGTTGACACCCGCGAGCAAAAATTTGAACCTGTGTCGTGTGAAGTTGAAGGGCGGCCGCAGGGGACCAATTATCCCAAATCTTTTCGTTTTTACGAATCGTGCCGTCACCACTGCAAGGAACATCGCACAGCACGCGATCAAATTGCCATGGAGTGGATGTGTCGGGTAAGCGAATGTTGGGGAATTGAGAACCGTCATGGTTGGTGGCCATAAAGCATGGGGATTGTAGGCGCTTGGATTGATGGATTAGCATATGGCTACGTTTATAGTCTGCATCATTGGCTACAACAAGACCCGCTTTTATACAATATAAGTTATGTTTTCTAGTAGTTTCTGTATTATCTTACTTGGCATTTCGTTCAACTTGTCGTTTGAGTGGACGGCTTCAATAATTTGGGCTGTTTTTGAGCCTGGTGCTGCACACATATCCAATACCCATTGATGAGGCTTAATATCCATTAATAAAGGAGGCACCATACTCACTGCTTCCTGTCGACTCATATTACCCTGCATGAATAAAATCAGTCTTTTTATCACAGTGCCTCTCTTTTTTTTATATTACAGCTTCTGTTTCAGTCACAATAAACTTGTGAAACTCTTGAAATTCAGGCGATTTCTTGACAACCAATCGAGGTGCGTTGACTTGCCAGGCAAACTGTTCAGGATAAAATGGCAATGGCTTGGGTGGTTCAATCTTGACGCCGTCAATAACAATATTCTGTAATTTGGGAACATAATTCTTTTGAACAACATTCAAAATCTCCAGTGCAGTTCTGTATTTTAATCAATCAATAGTCCTATTTTCTTAGTTTAGGATCTTACGTTCGGCTACCGGTAATTCTAAAGGTGGTGGGTAAGATCGTCTTGATGTATTCATAAAACTCTTCAAATTCTTCTTCAGATAAAATATTTTGAGTCTGAAAACGACCATCATTATACAGCTACAATCTATGTGTTTTACGACTTGCCTTGTAATAGGTTTTGAACTTTTCATTATCTCTTTCTATTTCTGCAAAAGGCTTACGCTCATCAAAATATTTTTGTTTTGGCTTTTCTTCAGTGGATTGTTGTTCACTATTAGTCTACATAACTATTGAGAATCTTGCCTATTATTTTCAAGTATTCTTGTACCTTATTTTTACGCCCTATGCGTCTTCTTTTACTGAATCCCATTTTTATAGTAGATTGAACAAGAAAAACTTTTTGACAGATCTAAAAAACCTCGAAATTTTTTATGGAAAGATGGATAGTTTTTAAATAGCCGCTCATTGAGCCACATAAAGATGCAATGATAAAAAGGAGATTTATTTACAAAATTATACATTAAATTCATTGTCTAGTTGCAAATGATTATTGCTATTAGTATTTCTAGGTATTTCAATCGATAGATCATCATTGAACATGTCACCCTTCTCTTCTTGATTTTTCATTTTTATAACAACAGCTACACCGTCATTACCACTATCAATATCAAGATCCATGTCTTCCATGTGATTTGCATCGTTCACATCCAAATCTTCAATGTCTGCTTCTTCTATTACCTCTTCTGTTTCCACAATTTGCTGAAACAATTTATTCTATTTCGAAATCAGCAAACAGACTACACTAGAATGATATCTGTACCTTTTTCCCCAAAATGTTATCCATCAACGTTTCTTCTATTGTATCCCTAATGACGACCGTATGGACATAGGTTTGTTTCGACTGCGTCATTCTGTGGATTCTCGCAACCGCCTGATCCATCGTAGCTACAGGGTGATATGTTATAAATCATACTACAATAGATACAATTCAACCAAATAAAGAAAGAAAATTTCTTTTGTTTCTTTTCCTTTACCTGGATTCCACCAACGATCCAAAATGACCATATGATTTGCTCTTTGTAAATTTAAGCCGATACCACCCGCCTTGAGTGACATTACCATCACTCGCATCGTTGGATCATGGTTGAATCGTAGTAAGCCTTGTCTACGATGATAAGGGGATAACCCGCCATGATCTAATAGAGATGAGTAAATAGGTTGTCTGGGATCGAGTGAACTTACATAATTGACATGGGATTTTTGAGGAACTCAATGCTTCACTGACTTTGACAATAAGATCCACAAACTAGCATCCTATGCGTCAAATACAGTCATTCAATCATTGTATACATACCTGTGAAACTACCACCACTTTATCCGCTGGATTCGATGACAAGATGTCTTTTAGAAAATGGACAAGCCATGATATCTTGGTAGAATGCTTCATAAATTTCAATTTTTGTAATTGTGATACATCCACTGGTTGATCCAATTCACCAAACTGGTCACTATCGTAGATGCTCAGCACTTGCTCTCTATCCTATATCCGTCATGCTATTTTACTAGTAACTTTCAATCAAGCCCACCACCTCTTTATATTCTGATAGTGTCTCTTCAGGGTTCATCCTTTCTCTTACTACCACCTCTTCACTTTCATCTGTATTATTCAGCCTGTCAATCAGATCATTCTCTGCTCCAGATTGTGCCATTGGAATCAAATCTGGAAATTTGTCAAGCAAAATCATATGATGTCCACACACTACTACAGTTAGATAAACCCCCTACGTTTTATTCTCTGACCTAACCTTGTTTTAATCTCAAGTAAAGAATGGCCGTAGTTGCAAACGTCGCATGTGCTTCACCTTGTCTTCGTGTGATGGCTATCTGTGTATACAACAATTTCTCTAAATATTCATACAAGGCTCGCTCTGATTCAGTGAAATCCAATATGATTCGATTCTCTTGCCTAGGTAACAGGATGGATTCTTCGTGCAAGATTGAAATATTTCTGCGAATCATGTGTAACTTGAGTAATTCTGCAATGTATTCTTTGTCTGCCTTCATTCTCGGGTTGATTTCCACTTTTAGAAATGCAAAGATGGGATATAGCTCTGAAATGTCATTCTATTCAACGAATAAGTTATACTACGCGTGTGTTGGTATGTATCCACTTTACTTGTAAAGGAGTGCCGGACAAACACCATTTGAACTTTCCTCTTAATTCAATCACAGCATCACTCAACATGGTTTTGAGTGCTCTCACTTTATGGGATTCATCCAAGACGATCCTATACCAATCAATATGATATAGTGGACAGTTGGGATCTCCGTTGATGAACTTTTTATATTCCAATCGAACACGATCATATGTGGTGATGATAATCCGAAAATGAGGTTCTATAAAGTGGAAATGTCAGTCAATATGTATTTTAACGGTAGCTGATTTACGGTCAATTAGTGAAGCACAGTCTTCCTGATAGACAAAATAAGGTACACTTCCATATTCTGTTTTTGTTCTAATCTCTTCCGCCCATTGATCTCCTACAGCCCTTGAAGGAACAACAATCAAGCTACAAGCATGAATGTTGATCCGTGGTTGTTGTCTAAGGATAACAGTTAACGTCTGTAATGTCTTTCCTAATCCCATCTACACAAAGTTGCATGTTTAATTGAGTAGATTGTATTATTATTATTTTTTTTTTTCATACATCGTCTGCCAAGATGCCTCCACGGTATGCCTTTTCCATATAAATCATTCTTTCGACGCCTTCTTTTTGGTGAGGTCGTAATTCAACAGAAGGTCTTAAGCTGGCATGAACTATAGAAAATATAAATTAGTCAAACTCTAGTCAGACGAGTATCTATTCCATACCAGCGTTCAAGTTTAGCTTTGGAAATAGCTCAGTGTCTTCTAAGGTAGTGACAATGATTTGATCCTTATCTCTTAACCAGCTTGTCTCTTCCACATGATGGTATATTCCACCCATGTCAATATAAAAATAATACACGGTTTGTTGTTCCCACATGTCTGGAAATTCTTCACAAAGACGAGCTAGGATGCTAGAAAGATTTTCATGAGAATGAGCGTGAATCTTGACAGGTCGCGCTTCAATCGTATTTTTAACAGATAGCCGAATGATATCCAAATACTCTCCTTCTTCACACTTTTCACAACTAGGAAATCCATTATGTTGCATGTTGTTTGTATTACTACTGCTTATGAAAAAAAAGGGGGCGAAAAAGAATGGGGATGCGCGCACAAAAAATTCGCGTTTTTTATTGTGTTTCGTGAGAATAAATTAAGGAATTTAAATCATTTATCAAATTTTGGTAGATGAAATCTTTGACGTTTTCTAAAGATTGATCGGTTTCAATCAATTTGATGCCTAACCTTCCACCTGCCCACCTTGCTTGGTATATCATTAAATTAAACTTGACTGTACCTTGTTCCATCAAGACTTCATCTTGGGAATAGGTATATTCGCACCTCAATAAAAACGGTTCAATCAAAGTATATTTTACATTGATCTTGGTCAACACCTGTTCAACATAACTTATCATTTCATTGGCTGGTATCTTGAATAAATGTCTTCTATTAAAATTGAATAAACTCTTTGGGTTGTGATGACTCGCTGTCTTGGATCCTATGTGGTACATTAGTTCCTAGAATAACACGACCCAATGAGCCTACCTTCATGTTCTTCAACAAAACGGGCATGGTTCGCCTTTGGTTGCTGTTGCCGATAGCTCAGTGAATTGGATTTCAAGATGTTCATTGTCTTTTGCTTGAGCGACACATCGACATGGTCAATGGATTCATGACTTCGACTGGGTAACATAGCGCCCAACCTTTTAGCCGCACTCTTACTACGTTTCAACAGGTTACTCGACGATGACTTGACCGAGCGTTCACCGACTGTGCTGTGATGGGCAGGTGCAGCCCAATCCTCTGGGTCCTTTTCAAACTGCTGTCGCCTATGGGAGGGCGCGACGCGTTCAGTCTTCCTTCGCATCACACTCGTCGTGTCTTTGCTCGATTTGGAAAGTGAGGTACTGGCAGATCGGCCGATTTGCACCGGCGATTGATATCCTTCACTTTCCAGCATTTGAATCTTTTCATCCAGCTCTCTTCGTTCCTTTACCAAGTAATAAATTGAAATCAGTGGGTTATACATGGCCGGGAGTGTTTGTGGGTCATCTTTTGGCTTAGCACTTCTTTTTAGAGACGTATTTCTACGCCATCGTGAAAGTGAGTTGTTGTTTTCATACGTGGTATGCTGCTGATGATAATTTTGATCAATTTGTTGAGCTGCGTATTGATATTCAGGAGATTGAATGATTCTTTCCAACTTGTATTCAATTCTTTCAGGTGAGCCCAGACCAAATCCTTGCATACCTTGAATGACTTTTTGATCGATTTCATGAAGGGGATGACGGTGTGGCAGATGGTTTGTGATCATGTCATCATAGCCTTTATTCATCCATGGATGACTGATCACAAATGATAATGTCTCTCTTTTATTTGGATCTACAACTAATATCTTGGATAGCAAGTCAACACATTCTACTTTATGATGAGTATAATACGACTTACTTTAGATTATTTACCTCTGCTGAGATGATCAGGATAGTCTACTTGTCCTTCTTTAATTTTTTGATGTAATGCAGGCAAACTCGTATCATCAAAGGGCACCCTTCCACAAACAAGTACATAAAGTACAACACCAAAACTCCATACGTCAACCTCTGGACCTGTATAATGCTTTGCTTGTAATAATTCAGGAGCAGCGAAATAAAGTGAACCACAAAATGTGTTTAATAATCTTCCAGGTGAATAAATATTGGAAAGTCCGAAATCAATAATCTTAATTTCTTCATTTTTTGTTATTAAAATATTTTCAATCTTCAAGTCTCTGTGTACAATTGAGTTTCTATGACAATAATCTATTTATAAAGTGAATACATACGATAGTAGGTACACTTGCTGTCTTACCGAGTGCACTCGCAATCTGTCTTGCAAATTTCCTTGCCAGCTTTTCTCTTAATTTACCGTGACTGATGATATAATCCAATAATTGACCTCCTTCAATGTATTCCAAAAACATATAATAGCAATCACCTTGCACAACCCACTCCTTCAATTGACATATATTTGGATGACGCAATAAATGCATAATAGCCATTTCCCTTACTGTTCTTTGTTCTCTTTCTTTTGGTGTATCCTTTGGATCCTTATTGTTGTCATCCAAACCAGGTAAATCAAGGTTAATTTTTGGCATAATTTTAACAGCGTACTATCCGTCCCTTGTTAGTTCAATCTATATCATCATCATCAAGGCTTACCAGATGATGATCTTTTGGTGATAGTGACTCGGCTAGTTTAACTGTTCCCATACTACCAGAACCCAGTGTCTTTTATAAATCACATAATTACCAATCTGTTGTACTTGATGTCTTTGACTTGACTTGCTTTTTTGTACTTTCTTTTCTGTAAACTGTACAGGTTGTAGGGTTGATGGAGCCATGGTCATCTCCTCAAAATAATAATAAAAAAAAGAAAAAGAAAAAAGGTGTTTTAACTCTTGTACTTTTTTTTTGGTTCAACAATAAAAAATGACTTTATTTGGAAACTTCCTTTTTAGTATTTACATGCTTTATGGATAAATTGACTCTTTAATGAACTACAACCATCTAAAAACTGTTTATACTTTTCTGTCTTTATTATTTATTTGCATGTATGAATGTATCCATAGTGGTTGATTTCTCTTTTTATTGAGTTTTAAAATAAAAATAGGTTTCAATGTTCATGCACAACCAATAAACACAATAAGGCAAAAGACATTTGCTTATTTATGAATCCGAAAATAATTAATCAAGTTATTCATTTTTGCATACCTGTTGAGAAACTTGAAACTTCTTTGCATTAAAAAAAGTGAATACCTGTTTACCAACTGCTTCTATTTGCATCTATTCATTCACTTTAGTATGAAGCTGTAGTACAAACATCCAGCATGTACCATACAAACAAAACAGTTTTTTCTTTCTTGGCAAACAACACATTTTTTAACAAGAATCCCTATATAAATAACAAGCGGCGAATAAAATAAAATGTACAATACAGCAAATAGAACAAAAGGAACTTGATTTAAAGGGGTACTTCCTGAATTCACTAGAAAATGAATCTCGTGACTAAGAATGAAATTTAGCATTAAAAGTTGATAAGGAAAGTAGGCTCTATTCGTTGTCAATTTCTTATCAAGAAATTTTGTATGACTACAGTAAATAATTATATTCTGTTGTCATTATACTTGCTTTTTTTGGCCTTTTCTTTAGATATTTTATAGTACGAAATTAAAGATGAAAATGAGTTGAAGTCTACAAAGACTAAATGATCTAAATTCTTATTTGTAAAGGAAGTCGTAATCTTTGGATGTTGTACTTTGTCGCGATCAAAATGAATATTAAGTAGAAGTCCACTATATGTATTAGATAGTTTTTTCCTTATTTTTTTATTTTTATTTGAAAATATAAGATGTCGTATGTGGTTGTGTATGAGAAATTTGTAAAAGACGACCCCTACTACTCACTTTTTGTATTTCCTCTACAAAAATAAAGAAAATAAATAATTGCTTTTCTTTTTCTTTTATATCATCAAAAGCACACCATTATACCAAATAATAAGTGATCTTGAGTTTTAGACGTGGTCGATCGATTGGTCACATGGAGATTGGATAAGTTAGGAAGTACTTTGGTTTAGAATAAGGTAGAATGGCGATAAACAACATTGTTAATTTCTTTCACCACACTTCACCCACTTACTGAAAGAAGGTCGTAAGGTATCATGATTTAAATTGGCATGATAAAGCAAGAGAAAGAGGATTTACTTGATTTAAATTACAAGATCACTTTGGATTTCCATTTTTGGAAATGCATTCTATTGGATTTTCAGACTAAAATTGCGTATCCTCATTTTTTTTGCGTATTTTATTTTTATTTTATAATACAAAATATACAGTTATACGCAAAATCAAGTACGCAAAAAAAATAATTTCGATACGCAAATTTAGTCACAATGTCCTTAATACATCTTAATCGCCCAAGTCAGGTCAAAAAGGAATGAAAAGGGATCAAAAAAATATCCTTTGGGATCAATGACGACAAAAGTAATAGAGTAAGAGGGGAAAGACGTGTCATAGACATCAGTATGAGTTCTGTGGCAGCTAATCTAGGAGTCATTTTTCAGGCAAGAGTAGAGAAGGGGAGGTATTTTTTGATGATGAAGGCGATCGAGCTCAAAGAGTACCAGGAATATGGTGAGCCAGCCGGGAAACCAAGGGGAAACAGATTGGAAGGAGCATGTTTTGCAAGTGGACAATATGTTCAAAAGAAACGCACATTATATACAGGATTTCCCAAGTTATTTGCCATTTGAAATTGTGATCGACCGATTAGGAATTTTCATTTTGCTGAATCAAACAAAACAATTGGCTAATTGAAGTAAACATCGTGCCTTTTCAACTATTGCAAGAAAGCATGAGTAACCCTACCACTATAAGTTTGTTTATGAAAACATAGTCAATGCTACACAAGTAGATAATTCTGTAGAGAAAATGGACTTTAAAATAATTTGTTGATGTTTTATTTTATTTATGTCTTTAAACAGCACTTTTTTATTGATATGATTAACAAGAATACACTTTACAATTTATAATGATTCTTACGTTCTCTGTCTTTTTCAAGCAAATATATGGAAATACTCTTTTGTGTAAACTATATGAGTAGTTTTTTAAGGACAAAACAAAGTAAAATTCAAAGGGGTTTTTATAAAGAATCAGAGTGGTACTGCTGAGTTGATTTTGTGTAATTGCTGTTGTTCCTTTTTTTTCGTAATCTTTATTCACTCCATTTCAACTGTACTGAGGAACGCTATGTGACAGTTGATTATAAAAGAAAAAGGCAATTTTATTCAGATTAAGATTCAGATCATATTTTATCTCAACATCCCACGACTGAGATAGAGACCATATAAAAGATAATAAATAATAATATAATAATTAATCATCAGATAATCGTAATTCAGCATTAAAAAACCAGAGAGGACAAAAAAGCTTGAAATAGATTTCTATATTGTTTTTCTAATTGTTGTTGTTGGGATCACGTTGCTTAATTAACTTGATTCTTGAAATATGCACATTGTATATCGTTTTCTTCGTTTTTATGTCTTGAACATCAACAGTAGATCTTGTTTTAACATTTACTATCGAGAAAGGGCCAATCCAATCAAACATCAACTTGCGTGGCTTCTTCTTGTTGGATAACGCTTGATTGAATAATAAAATTTGTTGTCCAAGTTCATACGGGTTTTCTTGTTCATTTTGAGACTTTCTAATCATATACTTATCGACCATGTCAAACGCACAATTTAGTTTTTCTTGCAGCTTGATTGCAAATTCTTGTGGAGGCGACTTGTAGTGTTCATACATCGTGCCTTCATCAGCTGTTACCAAAGGTGTTCTTGGATGTCGACCATGTACCAAAAGAAAGGAGTGAAGCCAGTGGTTGAATGAACTGAGTTGTTATAAACAAATTGAATTAATCTTAAATTCTTATACCATTCATTTTTGATGCTTGCTTGTTCTGTATATGATAAAATCATTCTTCTTAGAGTTGTCATGAATCTTTCTACTATACCGTTGGATTGTGGATGATACGCAGGTGTGTAAAGATTTTCCGAGCCGAGGAGATTTGTTAGTTGTGAATGAAACATGCTGGAGAATGGAGGACCATTGTCTTGTAATATTTCAGAAGGAATGCCGTGCTTGAGAATATAATTGTTGTAGAACGCTTGGGCTACATCTTCCCCACTAGTAGATTTTACCGGATATAATTCTACGAATTTAGTGAATGTATCAACTGTTGTATCCACACAACTAGTAAAGTGAACATTCATGGATAAACGAGAGATCTCCGCAATAGCCAACTTTGCCCTGTTGTCTCTATCGGTGTTCCCACGACTATATCGGAACCTGATTATAACAACGGCAGTTCAATCCAACTTTATTCGATAATTATCGTTAGATCAATAATTTATCTACTTCATTGTCCCTTGATTCGTCAAGAAGACAGCGGCTATTGATTATCTACTATCTTTCCTTTATCTTCCCATCCTTCCCACATTATTCTTTTAACCGATCAATTGAAATAGCGGTAAAGATCCAGACATCCAAAAAGTATAAATAGCCTCAAATGTTTTTATTAATAAAGCAACATATAATCTTTAGTTTCACAACTATTGTCTTTTTAGTTTTTGTCTCTTATTTTAATACTTGGCAAAACATTTTTTTTTGTGAATTCTTTATTGACTTTATTTTTAAAACAACCCTTTTTTATTATTACTACCTACCTTACCAATATGTCAAACACAAATGACTTTAACTCTGCTGCTGCTGGTTCTTCCAGTAGTAATGCCAAAACTTATCCTGATAACGCTCGTCGTATGTCAGATGTTTCTACTTTACCTTCAGAGGCAGAGTCCTCTGGAATGACCACTTCCGCAGTTTCTTCTGGTTCTCTTGAGCCTAGAATCGCAGTTCCATCCATCCACTCTTCTATTGAGGAGTTGGATTCCACCATCATCGGTGCCACCCAAGTTATTCTTAACTTGTCTGTTCGTCTTCTTTCTACGACGCCTGAGTCAGAGGAAGATAGCATGGTGCGCGCTAAGTACGAAGCCTGCTCTAAGGATCTGGAGAGACTAGTTCATACTAGAGACCTCCTCCAGCGAGCCATGAACCATGCTGTTCCCACCGCTTGGACTGGTTCACCTAAGGTTGCTCCTGCAGCCTTGAATGTTGTACCTCCAAACCTACCCCTCATGCAGTGGAAGGGTGCGGTCTTTGACCCATCTGCCCCTGTCTCTGTGGATGTCAAGCACTGCTTGAAAAAATTTCAGGACGTAATGTTCGCACATGGTCTTGATCTTGATCAGCACTGGCTTCGTCTTCTCCCTCCTTGCTTGTCATCGAGTCAACGTACTTGGCTTGATGAGTACCAAGAAAAAGAGGATGTCCATACGTGGAGTCAGTTCAAAAAGGCTTTTACTAGCCATTATGGTGTTGGATCGGCTGAAGAAAAAGCCACGTCTACAACGGAGTTGTTACGCATCTCCATGACTGCTGCTGAAACTGTTGACCAGTACGTTGAACGTTTCAACAACCTCCGTCGCTTGGCACAGATCCAAGATCGCTGTGTCCTGACTCGTTGCTTTCTGATCGGTCTTCAGGCCGATATCTACAAGAAGGTGATCGTGTCCTTAGCCAACTGTACGGATGCACAAAAAGAATCGGTCGACTACGTTGTCAAGTTGGCCAAGACTTTGTACCATTCGCTGTACAAAGTTCGTAAAGTGGCTAACGCTGCTCACACTCCTGCTGGCCCTTCGATGGTCAATGACTCTTCTTCTTCTGGTCGGAAGAGATCTTCTGCTTTTGTCTCTGGTTCTGCTGTTCGTTCTGCACCTTATCCACAAGCTTCTAGGAAGTATTGCAGATTCCACAAGACCACCAACCATAGCAATGATGAATGTCGTGCTATGAAGAAAGCTTCCTCTTCTTCTCCTTCTTCGGGTTCAACCCAAGATGATGTCTCCTCTGGTTCTGCTGCCTCTCAGTGGAATCCAAGAAACCAACCTTCCGGTTTGGGACGTCCGTGCCGCTCTTGTGGTGCTGACAACTGGCGTCCTGGTCACCGATGCAAAGGAAAGGGCCGTTCAACCGGTTCCTTCGCTGATGACTCTGCCGGATCTTCTCACATGTTTCGAGCAATGAGTCGATCCCCTGCTTCTTCCTTGTCTTCCGTTGCCTCTTCTGGTAACGATGTTTCTGTTTCTGTTGGTTCTTCTGCCACTGCTGCTTCGGGTAGTAGTGATGCTTCTCCCGGTCGTAAGACTGATGCTGCTGGTCCCGTTGTTCCTGTTCCCGATTCGTCGGATGATATGGACATTGATGTTGCGGAAGCCCTTACTGTGGCTGAAGCTGCTCAGGCCTGTAAGTACATTACACATCACATCTTTTCTAAAGCGCCTTCAAACACTAATACGCTTTATGTTCCTATTATTATAGAGCACATCAAAACATGGGCCATGATTGATACCGGTTCGTCTTTTTCGTGTGTGTCTCCTTCGTTCTGTTCGGCACTTGGTTTAGTTCCAACACCTAATCCAGGATCGATCAAGTTAGGACATAATAGTTCAAGTACTGTAAGCCGGTTAGGCATAATAAATCTTACTGTTTATTATAACCAAATCCGTTTGTCATATGAATTTGAAGTGTTTGATTTTAGCAGTGATGTTCCCATTTGTTTAGGACTTGACATTTTGCCTAAACTAAGAATAGGTTTAACAGGATTAGCCACTTCTTGGTTAAATTCTAATATTCCTAAAATACCTGATCCAGTTAACCCTGATGATTATAAGCCAAATGAAACTCCTGTTGGCACTATGCAGGAAAGACAACGTTTGATGAGCACTATTCAACCTTTGTTAGATGCTAATACGAGTATCCCCATGTCTTCTCATTGTAATTTACCTGGTGCTATCATCACTCTTGATACTGAACCCAATGCCTTTGCTTATCGAAGACAACCCGATATTGCTATTGCTAATAGAAAGATCATGGAAGACCAAATTCAAACTTGGTTGGATGATTGTGTCATTGAACCTGCTCCTTCCAATACTCGCTTCAATAACCCTATTTTTCTTGTTGGAAAAAAGGATGTCAACGGATTATACACTAAGAAAAGAGCAGTTATTGATCCACGTCTGCTTAACCAACTTGTAAAGAATGTTGATAGAATGCCTTTACCTCTAATCAGCGATCTTCATCAACGTATGGGTTCTGCTACTATATTCACTACCTTCGACATACGAGCATGCTTTCATCGTTTTCTTATCCAAGAATCTGATAGACCCAAAACTGCATTTACTCATCCATTTACTGGTATGCAGTATCAATTTCGTCATTGTCCTTTTGGCTTGACAAGTACCGGTAACATTGTACAGCGTGTTCTTACAAATTTGTTCGCAGATCTTCCTTACACTGCACTCTATATTGATGATCTATGTGTCTTCAGCTCTGGTGACATGAATCAACATATTGAGTATGTCCGTGAAGTGTTGAAACGTCTTACTGCTGCAAATTTAATCATTAATGTTGAAAAGACGCATTTTGCACAAAGTTGTGTAAATATTCTCGGATGGACTATTGGTAACAATGGTTCTCTAATCCCTGATCAACGTAAACTGACAAATATACATTCTTGGCCCACACCTAAAACTGGTAGACAAGTCATGAGTTTTCTTGGGTTTGCAAACTATTTCCGTAATAGTTTACCAATGTTTTCTCGCTTGACTGCTCCACTTGACCGGTTGCGATCTCTTAATTCTTTAAAAGGAATTTGGAATGAAACCCATGAATGCAGTTTTCGTAACATTAAGGATGCCTTAGTGAATGCCCCAGTTATTCACATTCCTGACCTTAAGTACCCATTCTACGTTGCAACAGATGCTAGTGCTTATGGTATCGGCGGTGTCGTTTATCAAGTCATCGACCAAGACATTAAATATAACGCCTTTGCTGCAAGATCTCTTTCCCCTACCGAACGTCGTTATCATACAAACAAACGAGAGTTGTTAGCGATTGTATTCATGTTTGAGAGATATAATAAATGGTTATACAACCGTCATTTTACCTTGACAACTGATCATAAAGCCTTGATTTATATCAAGAAGCAAGTTGTTCCAAATGCTGCCATGCTTGTTTGGTTTGAAACAATTTTCGAATATTCATTTGATATTGTTCATTGTCCTGGCATTAAGAATATTATCCCAGACGCACTTAGTCGTTTATTCCCAGATGACAATAAACTGGAGGGGGGTAACAATGTCAACAATGTTGCCATCTACAATATCCGTGGTAAAGAAAAAGAAAAAAGAAAACCAACTTTTAAAGAAAAATCTAAAAGTTATGAAACACAAACATATGCAGTCACTTCTGCAACATCATCATCATCATCAAAACCCTTATTGCATCGCGCTTTGCAATATGAAGATTATATCACACCTCCTCCTGAGGAAAGAAAAGATATAATATTGAAGGCTCACTTATTAGGTCATTACGGAATTAAAGCCATAGAACAAACCATTCATGGTGATAATCTCCACTGGACTAATTTACGTCAAGATATTCAGGATGTCATATCCAAGTGTCATGAATGCAAAATGTTTAACATTGCCAAAACAGGTTATCATCCCCCTAGAAGTATCCTACCTGACGGACCTCTAGATCATTGGGTTATGGACCTCGGCACTTTTAATATAACATCTACGAGCGGAAATAATTTCCTTCTTGTCATGGTTGATTTATTTTCTCGCTTTACTATCTTGAAAGCCATTCCTGATAAACAAGCTCTTACTATTGCCAAACAGCTTGTTGATATCTTCTGTACATTCGGCTGGCCTAAGGTCATCGCTAGTGATAACGGAAAAGAGTTTACTGCTACCATCGTTACTGAACTTATTAATAACAGTGGTATCGATAAGAGAGTGTCTAACCCTTTTAATCCCCTTGGTAACTCAGTCAATGAAGCATTTGTAGGAATTGCTAAAAAGACTATCGTTAAACAGTTACAAGGAAGAAAAGAAGATTGGGATCTATATGTACCTGCAACCCAATATGCTATGAATCTGAAATATTCCAGACTTCATAAGAGTAGACCATACACAGTAATCTTCAATAAAGTACCAAATGATATGAAAGATTATTCTCATATTAAATCCACTCTTAGAAGTGATGCTGTAGATTCTAAAGCAATAGAAAACAGACTTAAATATGCTACCGAAGTTGTTATCCCTGCTCTGGCTAAACGCATTAAGGAAACTCAGGATGTAGACAATGCATATTTTATGAAAACAAACAAAATCGTTCATACACCGTTTCCACTCCATAGTGAAGTCATGATTAAAAATGTGAACAAGGAAAACAAAACTGATCCGCATTATGAAGGACCTTTTTACATAAGTGGAATGACAACTAATGGCAGTTACATATTAGTTGATAAACAAAATAACCTCTTATCAAGAGATGTACCCACTTCACACTTAAAACTTATTGCATTACCCAGTAATAAAAGTGCAGAATCAATCGATGGCCAACATTATGAAATTCAAGCAATTATACAACACAAAGGAACTCCAGGTAATTACCAGTATCTTGTTCATTGGAAAGGATACGATGATCCTACAGATTACACTTGGGAACCTACTTCTAGCTTCGATGATCGATCTTCAATTGAAACATATTGGGCTCGTCGTCAAGCAGGTAACAATACTGCTGTCTCAAAGAAAGCAAGACTACCTAAACGTACCGTTCTTACTCGTGAACATCACAGTAGAAGCAAGAGATCAAGACGTTAAATTGTCTAAGTAGTTGACCGTCTTTTTCCCTAAGACAATTTTTCCTAAAGAAGGTTTTTTTACTATCAGGTTTTTATGACAACTTACTACTACGATCTATCCTCAATTATACTATGTCTATTTATCTACTCTATGATCATTACCGCACTTATTGTGTATGACCTTTGCTCATTTCTGAATCTTCACTTTTCCTTTTTACCGTTTGCTTCAAACTAGAAGGGGGCAACGTTGTATCCACACAACTAGTAAAGTGAACATTCATGGATAAACGAGAGATCTCCGCAATAGCCAACTTTGCCCTGTTGTCTCTATCGGTGTTCCCACGACTATATCGGAACCTGATTATAACAACGGCAGTTCAATCCAACTTTATTCGATAATTATCGTTAGATCAATAATTTATCTACTTCATTGTCCCTTGATTCGTCAAGAAGACAGCGGCTATTGATTATCTACTATCTTTCCTTTATCTTCCCATCCTTCCCACATTATTCTTTTAACCGATCAATTGAAATAGCGGTAAAGATCCAGACATCCAAAAAGTATAAATAGCCTCAAATGTTTTTATTAATAAAGCAACATATAATCTTTAGTTTCACAACTATTGTCTTTTTAGTTTTTGTCTCTTATTTTAATACTTGGCAAAACATCAACAATCACCAGAATGTATTTACAGTTGTTGGAATAATTGTTCGGATGTTTTGCAATTTTATACTTTTTGCTTTGTATCTCTGCAGTCAGACAGGATAGAGCTACGTACAATACCTCATTAGAAAGCGACAGTTGTCATGTACAACATATAAAAAGTTAAGGTTATGAGATTACTTCCATATATAGTAAGGTCAAGTTGCGTCAAGCATGTGCATTCGAACAATTTTTCCAACTGAATCATCTTTTATTTAATATCGTGTATAACCGCCTTTAGCTTTAATGACTGCTCTACAACGAGCTGCCATACTCTTGATATATGCTTGACATTGCTCTTTAGTAAAAGGGTTTCATTCTTTCTCGATTCTAGACCAGAGATCATGCACTCCTTTAGCCCTACCTTCATACAAACTCAGCCTCAACTTCAAATGGTGCCAGAGATGCTCTATAGGATTCAAATCAGGACTTTGAGCTGGCCAATTGAAGGTGTGCTCTTCGTTAAACCCATTTTCTTTAAACCAAGCACGAGCAAGCTTCGATGTGTGCTTAGGATTGTTATCTTGTTAAAAATAGATAGCCTCCTGCTTGTAGCCATAGTAGTTCAGGCTGTCCATCAGTGTAGTTGACAGGATATGAACATAATCTGATGCTTTCATAGTACCGTCCTCAATTGTGCAGGCATATCCAGGACCATCCCATGTCATACAACCCCAAAGCATCACACTGCCAGATCCTCCTTTGACTGTAAGGTCAAGATGATGAGGTTGCAATTTGTCATCAGGTCTTCTCCAAAAGTATTTACAACCATCCGAGCCCCAAACATTAATCTTGGTCTCATCAGAAAACACCATACGCCTCCAGTCATCTTCCGTCCAATCTTTGTGAGCTTTAGCCCATTTTAGTCTAGCTTCCATGTGTGATTTTTTGAGGAGAGGCTTTTTCTTCTTAATTTGGGTACTGAAACCCATGTTGTGAAGCATTTTTACTGTACCAAAGTAGCCTATCTTATAGCCAATACTGTTTAAATATGACCATACGCTCTTTGCAGTCTGAAGTGAGCCATTTATAAGCTCTCTCTTCAAGTAATTCTTTGTTGTTGAGCTTATAGTAGTCTTTCTACCAGCATGACCTCGAGTACGTTTAGGTGCATACAAGTTCTTGTACTTGCTTAAAGTGGACCTTGATACTCCTGAAACACGTTTCATAATTTTTGAGTATGATAAACCCTTTTTCAACAACGACCGGATAATTTCTTGCTTGCTACGAGATAAAGGGTGTACCATGATATAAATAAGTATAGGCTGTACGAGATAGAAGGGAAACACTGCAAAATCCAGCCTTATTTATATATTTTAAGCTCTTACTAAGAGCAAAAGCGCTATTTCATTATTACGTCATTTTGTAATACTGTATTTGTGACGTCAGAAACGTCAATGATATCATCATTATAGAATGCATTGAGTTGGAAAAATTGTTCGAATGCACATGCTTGACGCAACTTGACCTTACTATATATGGAAGTAATCTCATAACCTTAACTTTTTATATGTTATACATGACAGCTGTCGCTTTCTAATGAGGTATCGTACGTAGCTCTATCCTGTCTGACTGCAGAGATACAAAGCAAAAAGTATAAAATTGCAAAACATCCGAACAATTATTCCAACAACTGTATATCTTGGCTTCCCCTCACTAGCTCCAAATCGCAATTGTTGGCTTTTTTGGCTGATGTTGTTCTCAAGGTTCAATCGACGGCTGATACTTTGTCTCAACGTTCTCTTTTCATCCTTGGACGATCGTTGGTGGTGAATTCTTTAATCCTCAGTCGAATTTGGCATGCTATTCGCATTCTGGCTGTTCCTCCATTCGGTCTGTCATTATACAGTTCCTCAGCCAACGATCCTTTCCTGCAGTAAGCTTTGAAACGTGCCAACAGCCACGCAAAGAAGATGGTCTATCTATCCTTGATCCTGCCACTCAACATGATGCTCTTCAACTGCGTTGGCTCACACCATTGCTGGAGGGTGCCTCAGATGAATCTAGTCCTGTTGTTGCCGATTGCCAATCTTTTGACCCTACTATTTTGCAACATTGCCTAAGAACTTTCTCTGAGGTCTCATCCCACATTTTACCACTTCTGTTTCCTGAAACCAGAACCTCTGCCATCAAGTCCTTTGGTTGTTTCCGGTCGCTTTTCCGCTCCTTCGATCAAATCGACTTTGAAATTGTTTAGGAAAGGGGAGTTTTAGGTAAATATAATATAGCAATCAAAGATAAAGAAATACTGTTAGAACTTGGTATCTCTTTATTAAGTTAAGATAACTATTGTATGATTTTTTAAAACAATTCTACATGTAAAAAGTGAGAGTATTTATAGACATGATACGGATAAAGAATTAGGACAGATTTATAATCAATTTGACAGAATAGATGATTACTATTTCTAATTATTAGTTTAGCCTGTTCCTAGCTTGTATTGTCAATTATGCTATTGGGATGGTTTCAGATATAATTATTTAAGGAGACGGTACGGATGAATATAAAGACTTTTAGTTCCGTGATTGGATATCATTGCTAATAATAATATCTCAGTCAGGATAAATGTTTTCATGACTAATGATGATCCGGTAAGTAATCGTCATTCCTTATTCAACGTGCTCATACTATCACTAAACTATATTACAACCATGTCATCTTATTTGACTATGTGAAGTTAATATGAATAAAGCTTAATATAAAAATCTAATCAAAGTATTTTATTGATCTGTGTTGGGAATAATGTTATAAATGATTCCAAGTTATGTCAACATATTATTCAGGATCATATCTGATTCCTTTTACTAAAATAAAGTGACTATAATCTTATGTATCCTTAACACAGATGTCCGTTGATGTTGACCCGGACCCGGTTACCAAAAAATAGCCCAATCAAAGAGCTCACAAGTACCGTTGAGAACCAGAACTTCAGTAGCACTGAGCGTAAGTAAGAGGGGTGTACCCGATCGTAGGCTTTTTCTTGATCCAAAAGGAGAGCAATTTCCTGACGATTGTCCTTACGAGCATGTTCCATTACAATATTAAGCACGAGACCATTTTCCGCGGTAAAGCGATTCGGAATAAACCTAGTTTGACATCGATTGATCAGGGATGGTATCACCTGCCGCATTCGTGAGTTGAGAACTCTGGTATAAGTTTTAGCATCACAGTTGATTAGTGAGATAGGTCGCCAATTTTTTAGATTCGTTAAATCACCCTTTTTTGCCAACAGCCTTACCCGTAATTCTTGCCATGAATGTGGAACGATACTGGAGTTATGTTCTTGATTATATACCTTTAAAACCAATTTCTGTAGAGGAGGGTAGCGAAATAGATGGTACAGAAAGGCGTAGTGTGATATTTAGGGTTTATAGTATAAAAAAGTACTAAGTCAATCAACAAATATAAAAATAAGTGAGACTCAAAGTTGATTGTCCTTTATTCAAGTTAAAAATATGAGGGTATTTATACTTTTCTATCCACGGCTAAATAATAGTATTCACAGTATATGATTATTGATTATTAATCGATATTAGACGATGCGTTAATTACATGATTGGTATTGTTTAACATCTTTTATCAAGAAGTAATTATTAATCCTGATTCAGGAACTTGTTAGAATATTCTGGAGTGGATCGGGATATGATTTTATTTGACGTGGCATGATACAATGTCCGATATTCCTAATTTGGATGATCATTGTTCGTAGTAATTTACATTATTACTTTATTACATACAGTGGCCGTCAAAATTGGTCGCATGTTTTCATATTTTGCCTATACACGTTGCGGACTTGAGATATTTGGTACTTATAATATGAAAACAGTAAGGAGTCAATAGCTAACAACTACTATTTATTAAGTAAGAAAAAGGAGAGGAACTAATAATTTTTTTTTTTGTAAAATGTGTTTATTCGAGTGCTGTACTGTGACTTGCACTATTAATTGAGAGATGATACAAAATAAATGAAATGAAATGGATGAAAATATAGAAAAATAATATGGGGTGTACCATCATGAGAGCAACGAGGAATCAAAACTTGGAATGACTAGACAACAGGATGAGGCTGGCGAGAACGACGTGGTTGTGCTAGCTTATTCTTAGCATGCATACGTCGAAGCATTTGTGTAGCACGCGCAGCAGCTTCATCAGGCCAGAAAGGTTTATCATCAAAAATGTGTTTCCAATGGGCTTGCCATAAAGCTAAGATTGCACACTCAATCAGGTCGAAAGGGGATAGATTGAGACCAGAGAGCAATTGTGGTTTTCGCAGGCCATTCATCAACAGATGGTCATACTATAACCTTGGAGGATCTCGGAGGAAACGAGAGGCCAAAGTGTTCCAGAACGGTCGTTTGCTTGGACAAGACCAAAGAAAATGCTCATCATCGTCAATGCCGCCACACAAGACGCAATGTTTGTCAGTGATTCGGGAAGGGATCAGGCGATGGAGACGTGCACGACACGGGAGCTTATGATGGTATAGTCTCCAGAGGATTGTGTGGGCTCGTTGAGGGAAGGAGGAGCGCCAAAAACGGTTCCAGGCAGCAGATGAGCCAGTCGGGTAGTGAGCCGGCAAAGTTTGCAAAGGCGGTAGCGCACAAGAACGGAACCATTTTGTGGTCATTGCCAAAAGAAGTGTGCCATCCGGAAGTACCGGCGAAATGATTCGATGGAAATCAGGAATTGGTGGTGGATAGAGCAGCGGACGCACAGGAGCAGGGGACGGTGACGCTTGACGTTCTGTGAACGGGAGAAAGAAATCATGCAGGCGAATGGCTTGGTTCTGGATCAACTCAGCATGTTGTATCCACACAACTAGTAAAGTGAACATTCATGGATAAATGAGAGATCTCCGCAATTGCCAACTTTGCCCTGTTGTCTCTATTGGCGTTCCCACGACTATATCGGAACCTGATTACAACAACGGCGGTTCAATTCAACCTTATTCGATAATTATCGTTAGATCAATAATTTATCTACTTCATTGTCCCTTGATTCGTCAAGAAGACAGCGGCTATTGATTATCTACTATCTTTCCTTTATCTTCCCATCCTTCCCACATTATTCTTTTAACCGATCAATTGAAATAGCGGTAAAGACCCAGACATCCAAAAAGTATAAATAGCCTCAAATGTTTTTATTAATAAAGCAATATATAATCTTTAGTTTCACAACTATTGTCTTTTTTAGTTTTTGTCTCTTATTTTAATACTTGGTGATTTATCCAAGAATAGAAAGGAACAAGAGAGGACGAGACTCGATAAAGAGATTGCTTTATTTAATAAGAAAATGATACTCTATTTATACTTTTCATACACGGATAATATTTCATGTCATGGATTAATAATTAATGAGTATGATATAACTGATGACAAATAGATAATGGTTACGTGTTCTTCCATTGTTATCTTTGTCATCATAAGCATTTATCCATAGAATACTCGTATATGATTGACTGCGATTGACTGTGATTTAGTCCCTGGATTTAATATAATTTAACCGTGCAATTACGCAGCATCTTATCCTTAATGAAGATTATCCGAATTAACCTGTAGCCTATCTATTGGATATATTTTACATGTAGCTTATTAATACTGTTTTCATATCGAGTTATGAATGATGGATACATCACTTGGCTAAACACAGCATATCGAAGGATGGAATTGCGGAAACGGGCTCGGGGAAGAACTGGCTTGCGTTTCAGGAGGCCACTTGTAGAGTCAAACGTATAAACATGCTTGATAAGGAGTCGGCACCAAAGAGAATACTCACGACCAGTAGTGTAGAAGTCAAGCGTATCACAGATCCGAGTGAGAGGAAGCTCCAGAACCATAGTGGCATTAAACGAAGACCAGTCTATTTCTGTTAAGGATACATAAGATTATAGTCACTTTATTTTAGTAAAAGGAATCAGATATGATCCTGAATAATATGTTGACATACAGTGGGTGGAAAAATGGTTCCAATGTTTTCGTCTCGCAACTTTAACGCTTTATAACTTTTGAACTACAAATGATAACGACTCACAAAAACATGCATTTTGTAGCGCTTTTGCAGCTTATATTAGTGTAAAAATATTTTGTTTGAACTGTTACACAATCGGGGGTAAACTAACATTAAGTACAAAAACCAACATTGGAACCATTTTTCCACTGCATGCTTTATTTTATTAATATCTAGTATGACAGCCTTTCGCTGCAATTACAGCTCTACAACGATCAGGCATACTGTCTATGTATCTCCTACAGTCTTCTGCTGTAAAAGTAGGCCATTCTTTTTCAACACGATCCCATAATTCATGCACACCTTTTGCCCTAGTATCATACGCGCTTAACTTGAGCTTAAGGTGGTGCCAGATGTGCTCTATTGGGTTTAGATCCGGACTTTGTGATGGCCAGTTGAAGGTATGGTCACACTTGAAGTTGTTGTCCTTGAACCATTGCCTAACTAGCTTTGATGTGTGTTTAGGATCGTTATCCTGTTGAAAATAGATGTCCTGAGGATTGTAACCATAGTAACCAAGGCTATCCATAAGAGTTGTACTGAGAATTCCGACATAATCAGAAGCTTTCATTGTGCCTTCACTGATCCAGCATGCATAACCAGGCCTGTAGTAGGTAATACAACCCCATACCATAATGCTAACACCCCCTCCTTTAACTGTCAAGTCGAGATGATGGGGTTGAAGTTTATTATCTGGTCGACTCCAAAAGTATTTGCAACCATCTGACCCATAAACGTTGACTTTTGTTTCGTCACTGAATACCATACGTCTCCAGTCATCGCTTGCCCAGTTTTTATGCTCTTCTGCCCATGCTAGTCGTCTTGCTTTCTGAATCTTAGTCAATAAAGGCTTTTTTACTTTTATCTTAGCATGGAAGTTCATGCTTTTCATAACCTTAATGGTACCTGAGTAGCTAATATTATGGCCAGTGCATACTAGATACTTA
Organism: Rhizopus arrhizus; assembly: GCA_024220505.1. Classification (NCBI taxonomy): domain Eukaryota; kingdom Fungi; phylum Mucoromycota; class Mucoromycetes; order Mucorales; family Rhizopodaceae; genus Rhizopus; species Rhizopus arrhizus. The sequence goes on along the minus strand of JAKZZE010000007.1, from coordinate 1,413,709 downwards.
TGGACAGCCTTCGCAGTCTTGAGTGTACCATTGACAATCTGCTTACGTATATAAGACTTGGTGGTAACGCTTAGAGCAGCCTTTCTAACAGGGTTTGCTGTTACTCTACCAGGAGAAAACTTGTTGGCATATCTACTTAAAGTAGATTTTTTTAAATTAGGGATACGTTCCATTATCACTGAGTATGGCTTGTTTTGTAAAACCAATGATTTGATGCTTTCTTGCTTGTTTTAGAGAGAGCGCGAACCATATGTGTACTGATACTCCAAACCTTTGATATGTGGAGAAAGAAAAGGAAAAAAAAGCTTTGACCGGGGAGAAATTAATTTTATAAGTCACGTAGACTTTGAAATGAGCGGGGTAATTCAGAATTAACAGTCGCCTTATTTGAGGCTGGAAGAAAATATTAATCAAGAAGTTTGGGAAAACTAAAGTTAAAGTCCTTTATTTAATAAAGATGCGTTGAGTATTTATATCTTTTTGTTAAACTAATTATCCTTCTAGAATTATCTTTGCAAACGAGATATACCAATTATATTGAAGTATTTTCAATGGCAGACTCAGTCTCGCGACATCCGGGGGGCTCGTTTGGGGAAATGTCCTCATTTCTACTTTCATACTTTTTCATCCTTGAGGCATGTATATTTTTCCAGACTTTGGTAGTTGCAATTTCGACAACATCGAAGCGATCGGGGGAGAGTATCGTAGTAACTTGAAATGGACCACGCCAAGCACGAACCAGTTTACCAGCACGACCAGAAGACGCTTTTGAATGAACGGGAAAGTCGACTAAAACCTTATCTCCCACACATATATCGGGCTGTTTCCGCTTTCCGTTGAGTGTAAGAGCGTTTTTGGCCTGTGTGTGTATGTTTTCTAAGTTGATTAAGGCATAGGCTCGAGCAAGAAAATCCTTCACCTGATGTTGATATTCAATATGGGGAACAGTCTTGACGGAACCAAAATCGGTGGATAATAGAGAACGTGCTTCACGACCATGTACTAGACTGAATGGAGTAAACTTGGTGGATTCATGCACACTTGAGTTGTATGCGAGCTGAAACTCGTTAAGATGTTCGTCCCACACTGTTTGATGATGATCAAGATCCATAAAAGAGACAATAAAGTTACGCAACGAGGCCATAAAACGTTCGACTAAACCATTAGATTGAGGGTGGTAGGCAGGAGCGAACTTTTGCTTGATATCCAGATGTTCGGAGAGGGTTTTTATAAGGAGGCCGGAATAGGGTTTACCGTTATCACTAAGGATGCAGCGGACAAGACCATGTTCAGCGAAGACCTTGAGGAGACATTTTGTTACCCAGAAGTCATTGTTTTCAGGCACCGGAGCTATAACCACATAGCGAGAGAAGAGACATTGCACCACGACCACATGCTTGTTACCAGAACGAGAGAGGGGTAAAGGGCCAAAGGTATCGACAGCGATTGTGTCGAAAGGCTGTACCGGAGTATCGGAATGAGTTAGATTGGTATGGCCGAGTGTCGCGTTTGGACTTTTGACTCGTTGGCAGACTTCACATATATTAACCTGTTTCTTTACCCAAGCGTGTAAGTTTGGAAAATAGAACAATCGAGCGAAACGTTGGACCGTTCGTGACACACCAAGATGACCCGTTGTTGGATGAGCATGTAGTAATGTAAAAGCTTCATCACGTAGAGAGACAGGTAGTACGGGTCGGGACCCAAAGAAGAGGACACCGGACTCGTCAGAAAACCCAGGAGGCAAAGAACCAGAAGAACCGCGAATGTCCTGGCAGTAAGCGTCCGAGGATTGAGCAAGAGCTAGATCAGAGACCGTCAGCGAACAGACCATAGAAGAGCCAGGAACAGAGACAGGATGACGACTGAGAGCGTCCGGACCCGTGTTTTGTGAGCCAGGGCGATACACAATGGTAAAATCATGTTGTTGGAGACTGAGGGCCCAGCGAGCCAGACGGCCCCGAAGATCGGACGAGCGGGTACTCTGAAGAAACTGGAGGGCATGATGATCTGTCACGACAGTGAATTTTGTACCGGTCAGATAATGTGCAAACTTTCGAATACCCCAGACGATGGCGAGGGCCTCGACCTCAGATACACCGTAGTTGCGTTCAGCCGGAGACAGAGAACGAGAAGCATAGGCAATCGCGTAAGCGCGACGGTTTCGAGGATCACGTTGACAGAGTATGACACCGATACCTGAAGAGCAGGCGCCATCCGTGTGAAGTTCAAAAGGACGAGAAAAGTCAGGGAACCGGAGGACAGGAGCAGTTAGTAAGGCATTCTTGAGTGTATTGTAAGCAGCTTGTTGTTCATGGGACCAGACCCAAGGGGCCTCTTTCTGGAGTAATGCATGTAGGGGAGCCGCCAGTACCGAAAACTTACTTATGAAACTGCGATAGTAACCTGCTAAACCAAGGAAAGACCGGAGAGTTTCAGCTGAGGTAGGAGTAGGAAAGGAGGCAACTGCACGAACCTTTTCAGGATCGGTATGTAAACCATCGGGAGAGAGAATATAACCAAGAAAGGAAATCTTATTACTAGCAAAACAGCATTTAGAGAGTTTAATCTTGAGAGAGGCCTCACGCAGACGAGAGAGGATTTCGCGGAGATCCTGAAGATGCTGTTCGAACGTTGCGCTAAAACAAATGATATCGTCCAGATAGACCAAACAAGTTTGCCATTTAAGACCACCGAGAACCGAATCCATAAGACGTTGCATCGTTGCCGGAGCGGAACAGAGACCAAAGGGCATGCGAACAAACTCGTAGAGACCACGACGACAGACAAAAGCAGACTTGGGTTTACTCTCCTCATCGAGTTCAATTTGCCAATAAGACGAAGTGAGATCCATAGTAGAAAAATATTTGGCATTACCAAGGCTGTGTAATGCATCATCAATGCGAGTCAAAGGATATACATCCTTTGTAGTCCGGGCGTTCAGACGGCGATAGTCAACACAGAAGCGAAAAGTACCGTCAGGTTTAGGGACCAAGACTACAGGTGAAGACCAAGGAGACCTACTAGGACGTATAATACCTTGCTGAAGCATTTCATCTATAAGTTGGTTGATAGTGGCATTTTCAGCGGAAGATGCACGATGTGGAGGAGAAGAAATAGGTTTCTCGTTGCCAGTATCGATATGGTGCTTTACCAACGGAGTAGTAGATGAGGGGAGACTGACGAAACAGTCCGAATATTCTGCAAGAAGACGTACCATACGGGTAGATTCAGAGACAGAAAGTGAATCACCTAAAGCAGCAGAAAAATCAAGAGACGTATTGGTGGCCTTCGTGCCATTAGAGACTGTACACAAAGAAGCAGCGTATGGAATAATTTGAGAAGACGAGGGTAAATACGCGGCAGAAGCAACGATTTGATTTTTATTAAGAATACAATCTTTGATATTTAAATTGGCAACTTTAATAGTGGCAAGACCCTCTTGATCAAATTGGACGACGCCAGCGGCAACGGCAACCAATTTTTCAGCAGCCAGAGAAGAAGGAGTAGAAACCATTGTGAGAGCGTTACGTGGACCACGGATCTGCACATATGCATGGTGATGTCCAGGAAGCTTCAATGATTCCACGAGCCTGCAAGGAGTCGGTTTATCTACAAGTTTGTACGCAGCCGAAACAGAGACACCCATAGAGCCAGTAGAGCCAGAACCAGTAGAGCCAGAACCAGTAGAGCCAGAACCAGTAGAGCCAGACACACCAGAGAAATGAATTTGACCAGTAAATGTATCAATGATCGCTTTATTTGTACGAAGATCATTGTACCCAATAATCAGTGGATGGGCCAGGTTGTGGACGACATGACACCGAAGACGTAGAGGCACCTCCCCTAATAGAACGACGAGGTTTGTGGTACCAAGGGAAGTGGCATCCACACCCGTAGCGGTAGTGAATGCTAACTTCTTAGATGAGTCAACCACGAGATTCAATTGAGAAGCGATATCAGCTCGGATCGCCGATATGGTAGCGCCAGTATCAATTAGACAACGAGAAGAAACACCGTTGAGAGTACAGCTCAAGAGAGGACCTTGGCGTTGAGATGGTTGAGAGAGGTAGGTAAGGCTATGTATAGCATCAGCAACAGAACTAGAAGAGTCTGCCCAAGGGTCTTGATCCGTAGGAAGAACGGCATAATTGACACCAGAGGTATCTGATACGTGGGTGGATTCCTGGAGAGCGTTGATGCGGTTGTTACTATTTTCGGCGTAACGACAACGCTTCGACAAATGCCCTTCGCGATTACAATGTCCACACAGAGGAACACCAGGACGAACCCATTGGTTGAACTTATTTTTAGGCCTTTGTTGTTGGTCTCGGGAACGACGCTGTTGGTTGTATCTAGGTCTGTGTTGGAAAACATCGATTTCCATTGGAGTGACATCAGTGTCAACAGGAACTGGAGCAGATTGTACCCTAGGAGGTGTCTGTATGACGGCAGGAGTGATATGGGCAACAGGTTGTTGTACAGACAGAAGGGATTCGTCCATACATAGTGCTTCCTCACGATCAATTGCAAGTTCAGACACGCTTTTCCAGGAGTCAGTTACAGAGACGTTAGGTACGACCAGAGCTTTGAGTGCCGGAGACATGTTTTGTAAATAGATCAGGCGCAACTCGTCAGCAGGAGGAGTGTGATCAGCGGGAAACTCGAGAACAATAGCTTCGAACTGGTTGCGAAAACGACGAGTTGGAAGTTTGTCTTGTTTTAAGGCTTTCAAGCGATTGAGGATCAACCTCTTTTCTTTTGATGGAGGAATACCATAATTTTCTATAAGTGCTCCTTGAAGTTCGGCCCAAGTGGGGTAGCGTGCACGAGTGAGAGAGACCCAGGAACGAATGTCAGGAGGCAGATATTTGGTGATTTGACGACGTTTGGTAGCGTCGCTGATATCAAGATCGCTTGCGTTGAGGTTGTATAAACGGAGCCATTGATTGATGTTACCCTTCCCATCGTAAGGATCGATGATAGGGGCTTCGTGCAATCGGTTAAGTTGGAGTAGGTCATCTAGAACAGTAGCAACAGAGTCAGAGGGGTTGGTTTTAGGAGCGTATTTCGATTGAGAGGACATTTAGCACAAGAGATCTTCCGGGGGGATACAAAGCAGCTTCTCCACCATGAAATGAGCGGGGTAATTCAGAATTAACAGTCGCCTTATTTGAGGCTGGAAGAAAATATTAATCAAGAAGTTTGGGAAAACTAAAGTTAAAGTCCTTTATTTAATAAAGATGCGTTGAGTATTTATATCTTTTTGTTAAACTAATTATCCTTCTAGAATTATCTTTGCAAACGAGATATACCAATTATATTGAAGTATTTTCAATGGCAGACTCAGTCTCGCGACAACTTTTTCGGCGATAGCCGGAATGGTATGACTCATAATCAGCTAAAACGCTCTAGTGAAAATTCCATTAAATAACAAATAAAGTTATCTAGAGTTGTAGTGGAAAAATGGTTCCAATGTTGGTTTTTGTACTTAATGTTAATTTATTCCCGATTGTGTAACAGTTCAAACAAAATATTTTTACACTAATATAAGCTGCAAAAGCGCTACAAAATGCATGTTTTTGTGAGTCGTTACCATTTGTAGTTCAAAAGTTATAAAGCGTTAAAGTTGCGAGACGAAAACATTGGAACCATTTTTCCACCCACTGTAACTTGGAATCATTTATAACATTATTCCCAACACAGATCAATAAAATACTTTGATTAGATTTTTATATTAAGCTTTATTCATATTAACTTCACATAGTCAAATAAGATGACATGGTTGTAATATAGTTTAGTGATAGTATGAGCACGTTGAATAAGGAATGACGATTACTTACCGGATCATCATTAGTCATGAAAACATTTATCCTGACTGAGATATTATTATTAGCAATGATATCCAATCACGGAACTAAAAGTCTTTATATTCATCCGTACCGTCTCCTTAAATAATTATATCTGAAACCATCCCAATAGCATAATTGACAATACAAGCTAGGAACAGGCTAAACTAATAATTAGAAATAGTAATCATCTATTCTGTCAAATTGATTATAAATCTGTCCTAATTCTTTATCCGTATCATGTCTATAAATACTCTCACTTTTTACATGTAGAATTTATTTTTTAATCTTAATCATAGTTATCTTAACTTAATAAAGAGATACCTGTTGTAGAACAGCGTCTGATCATAACGGACATTGAATAATCACAACTAAAAGAAGTATATTAAAATTGATAAAAGATAATAATTTAAATCTTTATCAAATAAAATATATTCTTCTTCTTTTTTATATAAAACTATCACAATTAGATTTATTCTATAAAGTAAACATGAACAATAAATAAGTCATGACCTTTACTATTCATCATTTCTGTAAATGAATAATAATGGATCAGGTACCTAGTCAACTTTGATCTGACTGGAGGCATTTCATATAAATATATCTTTCCTCTCAATGAAGACGGGACAATTCTCCCAGATCAGTTAAAGAACAATAAGATCTATAAAAACAACGAATTAAAAATTTTCATAATCGATTCAGTGATCATTCTTCAATCAAACATGTCAATTATTGGATCTACGCTCATAACAACTCATTTACCCGCCAACTGATGGAAGAATATAAATAGTAGACTTTGTAATGATTTCTTTTTAACGATTAAGATTGTCTTAAATAAAGTTCAGTCTCAAAAAGTATTCTTTGGTTTTTATCGCTACCTTTAAATTACTTTACCAGAACATAACAATACCAAGTTCTAACAGTATTTCTTTATCTTTGATTGCTATATTATATTTACTTAAAACTCCCCTTTCCTAAACAATCTGAAGTGTTTTAAGTATAAAAAATATGAACAAAGAAGAATTAACGAGACCGATCAATAGTTCTAAAGTCAAATACTTTTATTAAAGAAAGATTTCAAGACTATTTATATTAGTTGAGCAAGACCTGAGATTAGATGACAAAAAATAGTTACGGCCGATATGATTTGACATGTATAAGAAAAGCTTTATAAACTAATGTTAATAATCAACTGTTGAGATGAAAGTGAAACTTGGCTGTTTAGGGCAGTGATAATTATCAAGATCTATTCTTATTCAAACTCATTTGTAAAGATTCAGTCCAGGATGATAAGACTGTATCTTATTGGCATGTCAAAACATGACAGTATTTCTCCATGTAATTGATCAAGTGCTTGGTATGTATTTCATGAAGCTTAGTTTTTGGTCCTGTTCTTCGCGTTGTACTTTTCACAGGCAGCTTCTTTTTATCATCATATTTCTTGCTGTTTTTTCGTTGATTCCTGCCTTTGTAGCAGGGGTGACAGCAGATAGCTTTTCCTCAAATCTGTAATATATCAAGTCTTCAATATGATTTTCCGTATATTTTCTATAGGCACATCTAGTTGACTATTTTGAGTTTTGATTACAACATTCTCGTCATTATATTCTCCCTCTTCACATTTTGTCGTACATTCTACGTCTTTATCTTTGCTCTTTTCGATCCCATGTGACCTCGCAAAGAGCTGCTACTCATTTATTAACATCAGAGTTTTAAATTTATACTCAGCATGTAAGTTGTGTTGAGATAAAATATGATCTGAATCTTAATCTGAATAAAATTGCCTTTTTCTTTTATAATCAACTGTCACATAGCGTTCCTCAGTACATGGTGAGGCTACCCTACAAACATTTGTAACAATTAAGAGGTCAAATCATTTTACATCCGTTTCACAAGCAAAACGCTACCGCAGATCATCTGTATCACAAGTACAGCAACCAACTTATCTTTCGAATTTCATTCATCCATACTTCGAAGAATTTGAAGGAATTTTATCTTTCGAAGAACTAGCTACTTTATTATCCAAACGAAGAAAGTCTACTAGTTCTTTATCCACAACATCTACTTACTATACAGCACCTCTCAACTTTGAAGAACCTATGTCTGGCTCGTCAACTGCACCTTACACTCCAAGTTCAGATTTTGCAGAATATCTTTTACACGAACGAGCAAAATCAATTCCAATTGCTCACTATGAATTGAAGTCAAGCTTACGAATATGGCTTCGCAATTTCGAACAACAGGCCAAAATTCATGGTATTTTTAATATGAATTCGTGTGGTATACACCTTGCCCGGTACATGCCCACAATCATTCAACAGTGGATACCAACCTTGGCACCAAACATCGCAAGCAACTGGATAATGTTGACAGAAGCTCTTTTATCTCGCTTTGGTTTACCCGAGGAAGATGATAATAAACGACTTTTAAAAGAATTAAGAAATTGCAAACAACAATCTCGTGAATCTGTCAAGTTGCATGCAGCGAAGTGGGAACATTTATTAAGCTTGATCACAGAGAAGTATACAGAAAAGACAAAAATTTCATACTTCATCAAATCATTAGAACAGAGAGACACTCGTTTAACTCTCACAGCTTTGGTTACTGCTCTCAACTTAGACACTGTTGGAAAGGTTATCAACCAAGCCATTAGTTTGGAATATGAAGCAAAGCTTTTGGATGCACCCGAAGTGGTCCACGAAGAACAAGCAACTCCAATGGACATCGATAATATGCAACGCAAGCCTTTCAAAAAACCATTCAGAAATAACAACGGAGCAAATAGGAACCAACCGCGAACCCAGATGCGTGCATACGATAAATACGGCAATCCTATTTGTGATTTCTGCAACAAAAAACATCGGACAATAGACTGCAGACAATCTAATTCTGATGACTCAAGATATAAGAACCAATCAAGCAACAGAGGTTTTACTAAAAAATTTTCTTTTAGTAAAAACCATCCACACAACGTCAATAATCTGGAAGTAAACTCAACTGACGAGGAAGAAGACTACCAACAAAAACCTAAAGTTACACCTATTTCAGTAAACATTGCTCATTTGGCCAATGTAAAGCGTACTACGTTACCTCGTTCTCACTTGTTACTCAACGACAAACGTTTCATTGCATTATGGGATACGGGAGCAGAAATATCTGGCATTAGTAAAGATACAGCCGATAAAATCGGAGCAACTATCAAACCCGAAGAAGCTGTACAATACAGAGATGTCAATGGCAATATCAAAAATACTTGTGGTGTTGCATATCTCTCGGTCGGTGGTATTACGCTACAGGCTCACGTTATTGATGGATTAACATATTCGATCATTATTGGTTGGGATGCTATAACGGCTCTAGACGGTCTCATTGATGCAAGAAAGAAGTCCATAACTATCAGCGTGAACAAAAAGAAGATGGTGATTCCAACTTTACAGGATAAACTGGATATTCTAGCTATTGAAACACAAAGCAATACAGAACGTATTACTAATCTCATTTTATCTGAATACAAAGACGTGGTAGCTACAAACCCAAACAAACCCAACGTCACTCATTTGGTAGAATTTGAGATTGATACAGGCGATCATCCTCCAGTATTCGAAAAACCTCGAACTTTTCATCCACAATTAGAAAAAGCTATACAAGATCGAATGGAAGAAATGTGTAAAGATGGAATCATGTCTAAATTAGCATTCTCAAAATGGGGTTCAAGAGTTCGCCCTGTTAATAAACCTGATGGTTCTATACGTATTTGTGGAAATTATGTATCTCTGAACAAAATAACTACACCAATCAAATATCCGTTTGTCAACATACATGAAGCATTACAGAGTTTAGGTACAGCAAAGGTATTCACAAAACTAGATTTAGCGTCAGGATATTATCAAATACCGATCAAGAAAGAAGATCGCGAAAAGACTGCTCTAGTTACCAAATCGGGTTTCTATATATTTAATGTTATGAGCATGGGACTCAAGAACGCGCCTATGGTTTTTCAACAACTCATGGACAATGTCTTAGGTGTATACAAGTTTTCAATAGCTATTGCCTATCTGGATGATGTTGTTATATTCTCGCCTGATTTGAACACACACATCAAGCATATCAAGTTGATAATGGAGAGATTACGTTATGCAAAATTATCTATCAAGTTATCAAAGTGTCAATGGGTTCTGTCTCAAGTGGAATATCTTGGTTTTCTCATTTCTGCTGAAGGTATTCAAGGTCATCCTGACAAGATAAAGCCAATAGTACAATACACTGCACCCTCAGATATAAAAGAATTGGAACGGTTTTTAGGCATGGCTGGTGTTTATCAACGATTTATTTCACAATATCAACTGAAAACTGAACCTCTTCGTCAACTTAAAAAGAAAGATCAAGAATATAACTGGGGTCCAAAACAAGAAGCATCCTTTCAGCAAATCAAACAAGATTTATGTTTGTTACCTACTCTCAAACAACCTGATTTCACAAGGAAATTTGAATTACATTGCGATGCGGCTACAAAGGCAGGTATTGCTGTAATATTATGCCAACGTTACGACGATCATCCATATCCATTAGCGTTTGCTTCCCGTTCGTTGTCTCCAGCGGAAAAGAACTACTCGGTGCAAGAACTAGAATGTCTAGCTGTTGTATTTGGCATAAAGAAATTTCGACAATTTCTCGAATGTGGTTTCTTTTTGATATACACTGATCACTCTAGTCTACAATGGGTATTAAACACTAAAGAAGATAAACAAGCTAGGATATGGCGATGGTGCATGTTCTTACAGGCATACGACTTCCAAGTTATATACGTACCAGGTCATACCAATCAAGCTGCTGATGCGCTATCCAGACATCCATTACCTCCAGGTATTCAAGCAGTAAACACATTCGACTGGGTTCAACTTCAAGATAATGATGAAAAGATACAACAAATGAAATCCGAACTTCACAAACATTCATCACTGGCATTAATCAATCGTATTGTCTATAAGGTGATTCCACAAGCAAAAAATGTAAGCAAGAATAATCTACTCGTTGTGGTTCCCAAGGCGGTGGTGCAAGACATACTCAAGCAATACCATGATTCGTCATTTGGTGGTCATTTTGGTTACAAGAAAACAAAAGCAAAAATTCTACAAAACAAGTTATGGTGGTCAAACATGGAAGAAGACATCAAGAAATATTGCTCAAGCTGTAAAGAATGTCAAGTAAACAAAGGATACAAGTCCAAGCAATATCATGAAGGATCTACTAACGGCTCGCACCCATTTCAACGGGTTGCGATCGATTTTTGGGGTCCCTTACCGGAAGCAAGTTATCAACAATATACAGTTGTTGGAATAATTGTTCGGATGTTTTGCAATTTTATACTTTTTGCTTTGTATCTCTGCAGTCAGACAGGATAGAGCTACGTACGATACCTCATTAGAAAGCGACAGCTGTCATGTATAACATATAAAAAGTTAAGGTTATGAGATTACTTCCATATATAGTAAGGTCAAGTTGCGTCAAGCATGTGCATTCGAACAATTTTTCCAACTCAATGCATTCTATAATGATGATATCATTGACGTTTCTGACGTCACAAATACAGTATTACAAAATGACGTAATAATGAAATAGCGCTTTTGCTCTTAGTAAGAGCTTAAAATATATAAATAAGGCTGGATTTTGCAGTGTTTCCCTTCTATCTCGTACAGCCTATACTTATTTATATCATGGTACACCCTTTATCTCGTAGCAAGCAAGAAATTATCCGGTCGTTGTTGAAAAAGGGTTTATCATACTCAAAAATTATGAAACGTGTTTCAGGAGTATCAAGGTCCACTTTAAGCAAGTACAAGAACTTGTATGCACCTAAACGTACTCGAGGTCATGCTGGTAGAAAGACTACTATAAGCTCAACAACAAAGAATTACTTGAAGAGAGAGCTTATAAATGGCTCACTTCAGACTGCAAAGAGCGTATGGTCATATTTAAACAGTATTGGCTATAAGATAGGCTACTTTGGTACAGTAAAAATGCTTCACAACATGGGTTTCAGTACCCAAATTAAGAAGAAAAAGCCTCTCCTCAAAAAATCACACATGGAAGCTAGACTAAAATGGGCTAAAGCTCACAAAGATTGGACGGAAGATGACTGGAGGCGTATGGTGTTTTCTGATGAGACCAAGATTAATGTTTGGGGCTCGGATGGTTGTAAATACTTTTGGAGAAGACCTGATGACAAATTGCAACCTCATCATCTTGACCTTACAGTCAAAGGAGGATCTGGCAGTGTGATGCTTTGGGGTTGTATGACATGGGATGGTCCTGGATATGCCTGCACAATTGAGGACGGTACTATGAAAGCATCAGATTATGTTCATATCCTGTCAACTACACTGATGGACAGCCTGAACTACTATGGCTACAAGCAGGAGGCTATCTATTTTTAACAAGATAACAATCCTAAGCACACATCGAAGCTTGCTCGTGCTTGGTTTAAAGAAAATGGGTTTAACGAAGAGCACACCTTCAATTGGCCAGCTCAAAGTCCTGATTTGAATCCTATAGAGCATCTCTGGCACCATTTGAAGTTGAGGCTGAGTTTGTATGAAGGTAGGGCTAAAGGAGTGCATGATCTCTGGTCTAGAATCGAGAAAGAATGAAACCCTTTTACTAAAGAGCAATGTCAAGCATATATCAAGAGTATGGCAGCTCGTTGTAGAGCAGTCATTAAAGCTAAAGGCGGTTATACACGATATTAAATAAAAGATGATTCAGTTGGAAAAATTGTTCGAATGCACATGCTTGACGCAACTTGACCTTACTATATATGGAAGTAATCTCATAACCTTAACTTTTTATATGTTGTACATGACAACTGTCGCTTTCTAATGAGGTATTGTACGTAGCTCTATCCTGTCTGACTGCAGAGATACAAAGCAAAAAGTATAAAATTGCAAAACATCCGAACAATTATTCCAACAACTGTATACAGTAGCGGACAAAACTGGTGCACAAAAATTAAAATCATCATTGCATCTCCGCTATATGCTTGTGACTTTTGTGGCATATACCATCTGAAAGACAGTCTAAAATATACATTATGCTATGTAAAGCGGAACTATGCCGGGCATTCCTTGTTGTATAATTGTTAAAATAATAAAATAAAAGGTGGAAACAAGAATAAAGAAACAGTGTAGATACTTTTTGAGACTGATCTTTATTTCAGTTTAAGTTAAAGTAAAAATTATTCTAATTGAAGGTAGGTATTTATATCTTATTGAGTGAGTGGCTTGATATCTTCTATTGTAAGCGTTCTTCTAATATTCAGGTACTTTAGCAAGTGTCATCTATAATTATGATTATGAAAACTTTTCATTTGTTCTTTTGTATGTCTGTCATAGATTATCTTTTATTCTGGGAATTCCTCACTGATTTGAATAACGTTATTTTACGCGTTATTTCAATTATATGAAAGATTAGCAATATTTCTGATATTGGATTGGATCTTGTTATTTTAGTTGATACTTCTTCTTATCAAAGAACTCTTATTAATACAAAACATATCCTAAAGGAATATATTTAATTGGAATTGATTGTATGATCTTATTTAAATAAACTTATACTTTTATTTTATTTAATTATGATCTTGTATTAAGACTTATGTTTATCGATGTCAATTACAATCTGTTGCTGTTCTACAACATCCCTCAGGCATAAGGTCATTTTTAGTGATTTTTCGAATATTTCAATTTCCGCCAAAAATGTAGTACTTGTTTATCCTTCTGTCGAATTTATCCATTTCTTTGTAGTTCACTGTAGAATCTCATAATACACTAGTGCACTCCGATGGCTTTTAAAAAATATATAAACCCTTGCTTAATTTGCATTTCTCATTGAATCTCACTTTCTTGCTTTTACCCTATTCATTATGACAAAGTACCAGCACTCTATGCCCAAAAAATTAGCTACGGCAAAAAAGAAGCTGTGAAATCTGGAATACGCTCAGGTCTCACGACAATGAATATTTCTAGAACAACGGGAATCTCTAAATGGACGATAAAGAGGATAAAGAAGAAAGAAAAGAACATGAAAACTCATGACCGTGGTGGTCGACCGCTTGTAGTCAGCAAAATAACTAGTGCAATCATCCGCCTAAAGTTTTGACAAGGCCTCTTAGGCACAGCTTCCGATTCTCAGCTCTTTTTGAGATTCTTAGGTTACAATATTAGCAAACGGTCGGTCATAAGGCTTCTTCGAAAGCTAGGTTTCAAGGCTGGAATTAAGGCACACAAGCCTTTCATCAGCAATACAAACCAGAAAAAGCAAATAAAATGGTGTCGTGACAAAGCATCATGGACTGTGGGGGACTGGAAGTCTGTGGTCTTCAGTGATAAAATAAAGATCAATGTTTGGGGTGCCGAGGGTATACGCTACTATTGGAAGCAAGTCGAGAAACCTTGGGGATCTTTTCATGCTGATCAAATAATGAAGCACGGTGGAGGCTCTATTATGCTTTGGGGCTGTATTGCATCTCGAGGACCAGAATATGCTTGTCGAGTATACGATGGTGCAATGGACTCACAAGTCTACATGCATATTTTGTCCACTACGTACCGAGAAAGCCTAGCATATTACGGTCTGAAACATCGTGATACCTTCTTTCAGCATGATAATGACCCAAAACACAAGTCAAGGCACACCACTAAATGGATATCTGATAATGGGATATCGGTATTAAAAGATTGGCCGCCACAAAATCCCAATCTAAATCCCATCGAACACGTTTGGCGGCAGTTAAAGTCAAAGCTATCTCGATACGATACCAGACCCAAAAGTATAGATGATCTTTGGGAAAGAATTGATAAAGAGTGGAACTCTTTTACTAAAACTGATATTCAGCCATACCACAAAAGCATGCCAAAGCGAATTGCTGCTGTTATCAAACGACGAGGCAATTATACGAATTTTTAGGTTTTAACTATTTTTATGGTTTTTTTAAAAATATGTATTCTTATAAATAAAAAACCTGTTACTCCCTCTTTTTTAGCAATACAATTATTGAACTTCGCGTAAGTTGCAAGGTTTAATACAGTGGGTCAAAAAACTGCACCAACCTAACCTAATTTTTCGGAAATAAGAGCATAGGTCTGTCAGTTTTATAGCAAACATTATGAAACTTGAACCAAACAAATTTAATACTATTATGATTTATTGACAAAAATTTCAAAGTCAGAAGCTGAGTATACACTTAAAGCGAGCCCAGAAAAAAGCGGAGGTCGGTTGGTGCAGTTTTTTGACTTTTAAAATAAAAGTGGGTTTGACACTATATGCCCGGACTGAGGCCATTCCGGCAGATATAAATTAGTCTGTGGAGTATGTAGTCACACTGGGGATCTTAAAATAAACTTTTTCGCAATTATTTTCCTTTTTTTTTCTTTCCTACTTTACCCAAACGTATCATACATCGCCAGTGTCTATCCATCATTAGAAATGCCCAAAACGGTTCCATTCGATGTTCAAAACAGTATCAAACCACTATTGGTAGATAGCGTTGACCCCACAGTCATTGGGAAACGAGTTTGAGTGCATAGAAATACCGTTAATAGGTATGCAAATAACTGGATGCATAATAGAATACGTAAAAGCGGAGATAAATCGAGCATTGTGGCAAAATCAGCGCGTCGATACATCAAGAGACAAGTACTCACGGGTTACTGGAAGACTGCCAAGGATGTTCAAATGAAGTTGGAGGAGCTTGGACACCCTATGTCGTATCAATTGGCCATTAATGTTTTACATTCAGTTGAAATTTATGCTGAGATCAAAAAGAAGAAGCCATTATTGACTGAAAAGCATAAGAAGGCTCGATTGACATGGGCAAAAAAGCATCAATACTGGACAGTACATGATTGGCGACGTGTGATATTTTCTGGTGAGACCAAAATTAACATTTAGGGCTCAGATGGTTGCAAATATTATTGGAAGAAAAAATGCGATCGTTTACAGCCCCACCATATCGACGTTACTGTGAAGCATGGAGGCGGCGGTCTCATGTTATGGGGTTGTATAACCAGCGCACGACCTGGATACGCATGTCAGGTCTATGATGGTACCATGAATTCAGAGCTATACCAAGAAATTCTTGCTACAAGTCTGAAGGACACCATGAAGTACTATGGTCTGAATTGGAAACCATCGGTATTTCAGCACGACAATGATCGTAAACATCGATCAAAGTTCACAACGCAATGAATGGAAGATAGGGGCATGGTTTACATTGACGATTGACCATCACAAAGTCCAGATCTTAATCCTGTTGAACATGTATGGCATCATTTGAAGTTAAAGCTGAGCATGTATGATAATAGGGCGACCAGCATCCATGAACTGCGGGAAAGAGCCGAAAATGAATGGAATTCGTTTACTAAGAAACAATGCATCAAATATATAGACAATTTGCCCGACAGAATACAAGCAGTATTAGCAGAAAAGGGTGGCTCCACTCGATTTTAAGAAAGTCAAAAAACTGCACCAACCGACCTCCGCTTTTTTCTGGGCTCGCTTTAAGTGTATACTCAGCTTCTGACTTTGAAATTTTTGTCAATAAATCATAATAGTATTAAATTTGTTTGGTTCAAGTTTCATAATGTTTGCTATAAAACTGACAGACCTATGCTCTTATTTCCGAAAAATTAGGTTAGGTTGGTGCAGTTTTTTGACCCACTGTATGTCTTCTATCTGGTATAGTTTCATAGCTATCGCAACTGACATGAGCAAGTACTGGTAGTTAAAAGCCGAAAAAACGTTTTGTGCACCAGTTTTGTCCGCTACTGTAGGTCGGGTGTACTCGATCGTACGCCTTTTCCTGACCTAGTAGAAGACCGATGCCAGGTACCTTGTAGCGTTGGGCAATGTCCATCACAAGGCGAGCACTAAGACCATTGTCAGCGATAAAACGATTAGGCAAAAAGTCAGTTTGGTGAGACTCAATCAATTTTGGCAAGAATCCATTAATCCGTGTGGCTAGCAGGCGAGTGAAAATTTTGGCATCAGCACAGATCAAGGAGATCGGCCGCCAGTTCTTCAGACTAGTACGATCACCTTTTTTAGGCAGCAATATAACTGTCGTATTTACTCTAATAATTTCCTTAATGTCGTGTGAGATCACTCAATAGATTCTTAAAATTAATAATTTGACTGTATATCATATATAGCACTTCGTGCTATGTACGATAAACAGCCCACACAATTTATACCGTACTACATCGGACCCTAAATCATATTGTTATATTCTAAGACGTAGTTTGTATTGAATAGGCTCTCTCTCTCGTCCTTACTCAATAAAGAGGTTCAAGAGACTCATCGATTATTTGATTTATTTGTTAATTTTATTAATCGAGAGAACAACACGCCTATTCCACAATGACAACTGAACGTTGCCATGTATCGGGATACTTACGATCTAATGATGCTGACTGGAGGACATCGAGGTAGAGCTGACGACAAAAAGGATGTTGCAACAAAAGGCGCAAGATTTCGTATGGCAAACCATCCACACCAGGGCTGCTTCGGTTAGGAGTACGGGAGACACATGTAAGCACTTCATCTTCAGTCCAAGGAGCCATCAAACTAGTTTGATCCGAGGAACTAAGGCGAACAGACTCGGGAATGGAAGAAAGCAAGTCATCTAAAGCCGCCGGGTTGACAGGAGTTGGGGAATAGAGGTCTTGATAGAAAGCCTGAGCGCAATCAACTAATTCGGCTGGTTCAGACACCAAGTTACCATCAACTTCTTGTAAGCCACTGACAGCTTGTTGGTGTTGACGTTGTTTCAGGCATCTATAGAAATACAGTGGGTCAAAAAACTGATGCAAGGAATTGCAAAATACCGGTTTTACAGCTGGTTGTCTATGGATACTGCACGAAACTATCTCAGACTTTGATTGTTTGTACCTCACTAGAAAGGGCATTTATTCGTCGATTATCTGATATGGGCAATGATTATTGGTGGAATTTGAGATTGTTAAAGGGAATATTATAAACATCCGGCATTTTTTACTTGTTTACATATGTTTGGAATGACGAATTTTAATACGACCCAACCGGTTGTTATCATAATTTTTCACATTCTGGACATGATTAGAATGTTGTCAGTATATACAGTAGGTGGAAAGATGGTCCGGATGTTTTTAAATTATTCACAAATAATGCTATAGCTTTACCAAATCTCAATCAAATTGAACAAGACAAACATTATTTTGAAGAGAAAACATTACTTTATTTTTAGTAAAAATTTGATATGTCACACAAAAGTTCAAAGGGAGCTACAAAAGATCAAATATTTTAGCAACATCCGGACCATTTTTCAGGGTGCCCTATAGAATTTTAATTACCCAGATTATTCAATGCTGCTGACTCAGAAGCCGTCACTTTTGTCTCAGATGATTAATAATACATTAGATTCGTATTAATAATCAAAAAAAATTATAAATATCTACCTTTTTTGTTGATTTAGCACGTCCTCTTCTTTCGTTATTATTGCTGTTTTATACAAATACGGTTCGCTTTTTGCCTTTGGATGTACAAGATAACATCAAGTCCTTACTCAAAGCTGGTCATTCTTACTCATCCATCATAAAACGAGTGCCTGGAGTCAAGAAAAGCACCATCAGCGACTATAAGCGAAGGTGGTTTCCTAACATGGGGCCCCTTAAATCAGGCCGCAAGTCCGAAATTCCTACTACAACCAAGTCCTACATCAGACGATCAGTCATAACTCGTAAATTAAAGACGGGGAAGGATGTACAACGATATTTATGTGACGTTGGATGCGCAATTGGCTACTCTGCTTGCTTAAAACTTTTAAAATCGATGGGATTCCAGGCCCGTATTAAGAAGCACAAGCCGTTTTTAAAGGCTATTCATATGAAAAAGCGACTTGCATGGGCCAACGCCCACAAGGATTGGACAAACGATGATTGGCGTCGTATGGTATTCTCTGACGAGCCTAAGGTAAACGTTTGGGGATCAGACGGTGTGAAGTACTACTGGAAGAGAGTAGATGATAAGCTTCGATTCCACCATCTTGACTTAACAGTAAAAGGTGGTGGAGGCAGCGTTATGATGTGGGGCTGTATTACATACGATGGTCCTGGGTATGCTTGTCGTATCTATGATGAAACAATGAAGAAAGAGGATTATGTACATATACTGGACACAACTCTAATGGACACCCTAAATTACTACAATTATGACCCTAAAAACATCTACTTTCAGCAGGATAACGATCCGAAACATACGTCGAAGGTCGCAAAAGCTTGGTTTGAAGAAAACTTCGACAGCAAGTCCATTTACAGTTGGCCTGCTCAGAGTCCTGATCTAAACCCGATTGAACACATTTGGCATCACCTGAAGCTAAGGTTAAGTGCGTATGAAACCAGAGCTGTAGGCGTTCATGAACTATGGGATCGAATTGAAGAACAATGGGCGAGGTTTACAAAAGTTGATTGCAGAAAGCATATAGACAGTATAGCGGATAGAATCAATACTGTTATTCAAGCAAAAGGGGGATATACGGATTACTAGCAGATATTATGAAGCACCCTGAAAAATGGTCCGGATGTTGCTGAAATATTTGATCTTTTGTAGCTCACTTTGAAATTTTGTGTGACATATCAAATTTTTAATTAAAATAAAGTAATGTTTTCTCTTCAAAATAATGTTTGTCTTGTTCAATTTGATTGAGATTTGGTAAAGCTATAGCATTATTTGTGAATAATTTAAAAACATCCGGACCATTTTTCCACCTACTGTAAAAGCGCTTAAAATTCCTTTATTCTAAATTTTAAATTGTCTTATTTAACTTATTTCTCTTTTTTACCTTATTACCAATCGCATGCCTAAACGACTGCCAGAAGAAAAAGTAAACGATCTCAAGCAAGCATTAACTGGATCCACATCAACGTACGATATTGCTAAGGAGGTTGGAGTACATGAATCAACTGTTAGTAGATACTCTAGGCGGTTGTTTTCAAATAGGACAATGGGCTCAGCTGGTAGACCTACATTAGTCTCCAAAGTGACGAAACGGCTAATCAAAAGAAAAGTCATTGAAGGGGTTCTAAAGACTGCCAAAGAGGTACACCGGGAGCTGGCTCAACTTGGCTATGATATCTCATACCAGTCAGCAATTAACGTCCTGAAATCAATGGAGTTCCATTCTTCAATAAAAAAAAAGAAGCCGTTTCTGACAAAAGCTCATATGCAGCATCGATTAGAATGGGCCAAGAAGCACCAGGATTGGACAGTGGAAGAATGGCGAAAAGTCGTCTTTTCTGATGAAACCAAGATCAACGTATGGGGCTCTGATGGTTGTAAGTATTATTGGAAAAGACCAAGTGATCCTCTTCAACCGCATCATCTAGAGTTTACAGTCAAGCATGGAGGCGGCAAGTTGATGATGTGGGGCTGCATAACATCTGAAGGACCAGGATATGCTTGTCAAATTTACGATGGGAACATGAACG
Organism: Rhizopus arrhizus; assembly: GCA_024220505.1. Taxonomy (NCBI): domain Eukaryota; kingdom Fungi; phylum Mucoromycota; class Mucoromycetes; order Mucorales; family Rhizopodaceae; genus Rhizopus; species Rhizopus arrhizus. The sequence continues at coordinate 1,393,347 of JAKZZE010000007.1, read as the reverse complement.
CGGATGTTTATCAGCATACAGTAGCGGACAAAACTGGTGCACAAAAATTAAAATCAACATTGTATCTCCGCCATATGTCTGCGACTTTTGTGGCATATACCATCTGAAAGACAGTCCAAAATATACATTATGTTATGTAAACCGGAACTGTGCCGGACATCCCCCAGGCATAAGGTCATTTTTAGTGATTTTTTGCATATTTCAATTTTCGCCAAAAATGTAGTGCTTGTCTAGCCTTCTTTCAATTTTCCCCATATCTCTCCCGTTTGCTTTCAGATTTCACAGCATATTAGTAAATTTTAGTAGCTCTTAAAAAATATATAAAACTGTACTTATTTTGTATTTCCCATTGAGTCCCCCCTTTTGTTTTTACCCTATTCAGTATAACAAAGTACTAGCCTTATATGTTTAAGAAAATAAGCAACTGTAAAAACGAAACTCTGAGATCTCGAACACGCCTAGTTCGTACGACAGCAGATATTTCTAGAGTAACAAGGATCTCTAAATGGACAATCAACAGGAGAAAGAGGGAAGAAAGAAACTTAATGTCTTGTGATCATGAAGGTATTCCGCTATTAGCCTGAAAAGTTATTAGTTCAGTCATCAACCTAGAGCTTGGACAAGGTCCGCTACACACAGTTCCTGATGCTCAGCACATTGTGAGGACCTTAAGATACAGTGTTAGCAGACTGTCAGTCTAAAGGCACAGTAGGAAGCTAGATTTTGAGTCCGGAAGTAAGGAATCGAAGAATTTCATCAGCTGTATAAGTCGGAAAAAGCGATGAATGTGGTATCACAACAAGCCATTGTATACTATAGAGGGCTGGAAGTCTGCTATCTTTAGCAATGAAACAAATATGAACATTATGGATGCAGATAGTATACACTAATATTGAAAGCAAGTCGAGCAACCTGAGCGATTTTTTCACGGTGATCAAACAATGAAGCATGCTGGCTGCTCTGTTATGTTTTAAGGCTGTATTAGATATTGAGGACCAGAATATGTGTGTCAGGTATACGATGGTATAATGAACTCATAAATATACACATATATTTCGCTTACTTCATACCACAAAAGCCTAGCGTATAGTAGTCTAAAACGTCGTAATCTCTCGTTTCAGTATGACAATGACACAAGGCACAAGTCAACGCATGTCATAAACTCAATATTTGATAACAGCGCTTCTGTGCTACAAGTTTAGCCGCCACTAATCCCGGCCTAAGTCCGCTTAAGCATGCCAGGTGGCAATTGATGGCAAAGGTATGATGATACGACACTAGATCAAAAAGGGTCGATGATCTTTGGAAAAGAATAGTTAAAGAGCCGGGTTCTTTTACTGAAAATGATATACACGCATATTATTAGCATATGCAAAGAAGAATATCCGATAATATCAAGAGATGAGATGATTATATAAAGTCTAAGATTTTAGCCACTTTTGCGGTTTTTAGAAAATATAAGATTTTATAAATTCAAAGCACGCTTATCGCTCAGTTTTAACAATGTCATGCTTAGAACATACATAGATTACAATGACTAGTATATCCTCCTTCTAGTACAGTTTCATGACTATTGCAGTTACCATGAGCAGGTAATGGTAGTTAAAAGCTAAAAAAAAGTTTTGTGCACCAGTTTTGTCCGCTACTGTATATTAGACACTACACTTCGTGATACTATGGAGTACTACAATTTCAACTGGACCAACATTTATTTTCAGCATGATAATGATCCAAAGCACAAGGCAAAATCCACAATAGCCTGGTTTGATAATCATCAAGTGCGCTATATTAGCGATTGGCCAGCTCAGAGTCCGGACTTAAATCCAATAGAACATGTATGGCATCAACTGAAGTTAAAGCTCAGCTGTTACGAACGTAGAGCAAAGAATACGGATGAGCTTTGGGAACGAGTAGAAAAAGCATGGAATGAATTTGATAAAGAACTTTGCCAAAGGTACATCGATAGCATGCCGGCAAGAATTCAAGAGGTTATTAATAGAAAAGGAGGATCAACTAAATATTAATAAATAAATTCATTTCGTTCAAATTTTCGTTTTTTCAAATTTTCAAATTGCGCGTCTCATACTTCCTTCAATACTTATCCAATAGGGATTAAACTCTTTCGGATTTTTCAAGACATGTAGGAAATCTACTATGTAGGAACAGAGGCAGTTCGTACCACTGTGGCAGGATGTACGCTACAAAAACTGAGAAAAATGGATTCCTTGCATCAGTTTTTTGACCCACTGTACACTCCAAGAACACTGGAGGTCATTTTGGTGTTGACAAGACTTTGTATAAAGTGAAGGACATAGGCTGGTGGCCTAACATGCGTGAGGATGTCAGTTGGTGGGTCAAGTCTTGTGAAGGGTGTCAAATGTTCAAGGTTAGGAGTGATATCAAGAGACCTCCTATGTGTTGTAGAACAGTAACTGATCGTAGTAGACATTGATAAATATAAGTCTTAATACAAGATCATAATTAAATAAAATAAAAATATAAGTTTATTTAAATAAGATCATACAATCAATTCCAATTAAATATATTCCTTTAGAATATGTTTTGTATTAATAAGAGTTCTTTGATAAGAAGAAGTATCAACTAAAATAACAAGATCCAATCCAATATCAGGAATATTGCTAATCTTTCATATAATTGAAATAACGCGTAAAATAACGTTATTCAAATCAGTGAGGAATTCCCAGAATAAAAGATAATCTATGACAGACATACAAAAGAACAAATGAAAAGTTTTCATAATCATAATTATAGATGACACTTGCTAAAGTACCTGAATATTAGAAGAACGCTTACAATAGAAGATATCAAGCCACTCACTCAATAAGATATAAATACCTACCTTCAATTAGAATAATTTTTACTTTAACTTAAACTGAAATAAAGATCAGTCTCAAAAAGTACTCACACTGTTTCTTGATCTTTGTTTCTACCTTTTTCTTAATAACTATTACCATTATACAACACTATGAAGCCAATCACCCCAAGTTTCGTGGGGGAGATATGGGCCACAGACATTGCCACACTTCCAGAATCGCATACGGGCGAAAGATATCTCCTGATGTTCATGGAATACCTAACAAAGTGGGTGGTGGCTGTTCCTCTTCGAAGTTTCGAAACAAGCTCAATTATACAGGTGCTCTTATATGAATTGGTGTTAAAGTACGGATTACCCAGGAGACTAATTAGTGACAATGATGCAAATTACATATTGGAAACAATGACCGTAGTGTGTTCTCGTCTAGGAATTTCTTGGTCATTAACATCAGTGGAGCATCCTCAGTCTGACGGTCTAGTAGAGCGCATAAACAGAACACTCAAGACAAGTTTGAGTATCGTGGTTGGTAGTGATTTGAAAACTTGGGCCCAGCATCTTCCCTGACTACCGTCTTAGAGGATAGCACTAGTGATCAAGGGGAAACGGAACCAATTATTTTCATCTCAGATGAAGATTCCGATAACGAATATGATGAAGATTATGCTCCTACATCTTGTACCACCATGAAAAAGCTCCGCACTGCCTAAAATAAACAAATAAAACTTTCATAGATAACCATACAAATCAGGGCCATATAGTGTCTATTTTCTTGCTTCAATAATGTCCGCTATTTGACTAATCTAGACATAATGTTACACCATCTGAGAGTACATTGTCCGGGCTTTCGAATGATCTATAGCTTATGTCTATACAGTGACCCGCAAAACTGTCCCAATGTTTCGTAATTTTCTCTTCTAGGACTTATAGCACCATATTTGTTAAGCTAATGTACACCTTGTTGTATATCATTCGATAGCCAACGTCATGTAGTATCAAAAAATGTAAAGCAAATACAGTTGCAATCAGCGCAGACGGAGATAGAGGGGATAGAAAACAAGCGGTGCATTGGGACAGTTTTGCGGCACTTTTGAAAAAAAAAACAAAAAACGATGAAATAGCGACCCACACGTTGTATAGATGTATCAAACTGCTTACAAATGTGCATTGTACGTCTCTAAGTCGAACTTTATTCACTGCGGAAGTTTTAAACTCCTACTGATTTATTACTCGCTCATTATGTCTCAACATGAAACAAGTCTCTCAAGATACAGTTGTTCAAGCAATTTTTTTACTTCAACAAGGTAAGTCGGTTCGGGAAGTGGAAAGGGTTACTGGCTTGAGTAAGAGTGCTGTTGGGAGACTCCGAAGATCCCATTGCTTTGGACTTGGAAAGCCAAAAGGCGGTCGGACCAATGTACTATCTGCGGCTGATGAACGCTATTGTGTGCGCCAAGTGACCAAAAACCGCATATCCAGTGCAACAAAGACGGCTAAGGAGCTAGAAAAAGACACTGGAAGAAAAGTAAGTGTCGATACCGTGTGCAGAGTCCTTCGTAAGGCCGGTCTTGCTGCGATTGAGAAGCCGAAGAAGCCTTTGCTTTGTGCGAAAAACATCCGCAAGAGACTTTCTTGGTGCATGACACACAAGGACTGGACAATAGATGACTGGAAACACGTTGTTTGGTCAGAAGAGACAAAAATCAATAGATTTAACTCGGATAGACACTCCTGAACTTGGATTCGATCCGGAGAAAGCCTGAAATCGCATCATGTCAAGATGACCGTTAAACACGGTGGAGGCAATATCACGCTGTGGAGTGCCATTACCTATGCTGGGGTTGGTTGGATGTGCAAAATCAATGGTAATATGGATAAAACACTGTACAAAAAGATTTTGGAGGATGAACTGGAGCGTACAATGGAGTATGGAACCAATAAGCTAAGGCTAGAGAGACATCAGGTGATTTTCCAACATGACAATGATCCTAAACATACGTCCAAATTAGTCAAACAATACCTTGAACAGCAATTCTACAACATCCTAGAGTGGCTAGCACAGTCCCCTGACTTAAATCCAATTGAAAATATGTGGTCATTGTTAAATAGAAGGTTGAATGATTATGAAACCGCACCAAAATGCATGAATGAACTATACGAACGAATAACTAAAGCTTTGTGCGACTTAATGAAGCCGGAAGAGTGCCAAAAGGTCATAGAAACAATGTCTAAGCGTATAAAGCAATGTATCAAGAATAAAGAACGCTGGACTGACTATTAATATCAAATAAATAAACCATTCTGTTTTTTTTTTCAAAAGTGCCGCAAAACTGTCCCAATGCACCGCTTGTTTTCTATCCCCTCTATCTCCGTCTGCGCTGATTGCAACTGTATTTGCTTTACATTTTTTGATACTACATGACGTTGGCTATCGAATGATATACAACAAGGTGTACATTAGCTTAACAAATATGGTGCTATAAGTCCTAGAAGAGAAAATTACGAAACATTGGGACAGTTTTGCGGGTCACTGTATGCTTGATTTTAGCTCAGATACAGGCTTGCAAAAATGTGGACGGTAAATCTTTCATTTAGCCCAAGTATTGCCTTCCAGTGATCACCGGCATGTTTCCTACGCCATATAAACTCTACTAACTTCCATGGAATCATCGATGCTGTACGATGACGACTAGTCACTCCTCGTTTGATACCATTCCAGGTGCCTAGTAGCAGGTTGTTAGCATCGTCTAAGAATTCTATGATCTACACAAGCACGTACCTTCTATAGTATTAGTACAAGCACCTGTCTTCGGATCACCGAAAGTTTTTGAGTGATTGACCGTTTTAACTATCAAGTTTCAGCTTGGATCACTGTCAATCCCTTTATAGCCTTTCCAGCAATCTACCATAACATGCGAGCCTGTCATCAATGATTAGGTGCACTGATCATCTAGCATATACAGTAGGTGGAAAAATGGTCCGGATGTTTTTAAATTATTCACAAATATCGCTATAGCTTTACCAAATCTCAATCAAATTGAATAAAACAAACATTATTTTGAAGAGAAAACATCAGTTTATCTTTAGTAAAAATTTGATATGTCACACAAAAGTTCAAAGGGAGCTACAAAAGATCAAATATTTCAGCAACATCCGGACCATTTTTCAGGGTGCCCTATAGAATTTTAATTACCCAGATTGTTCAATGCTGCTGACTCAGAAGCTGTCACTTTTGTCTCAGATGATTAATAATACATTAGGTTCGTATTAATAATCAAAAAAAAATATAAATATCTACTTTTTTTTGCTGATTTAACAGGTCTTCATCTTCTTTCGTTATTATTGCTGCTTTATAAAAATATGGTTCGCTCTTTGCCTTTGGATGTACAAGATAACATCAAATCCTTACTCAAATCTGGTCATTCTTACTCATCCATCATAAAACGAGTGCCTGGAATCAAGAAAAGCACCATCAGCGACTATAAGCGAAGGTGGTTTCCTAACATGGGGCCCCTTAAATCAGGCCGTAAGTCCGAAATTACTGCTACAACCAAGTCCTACATCAGACGGTCAGTCATAACTGGTAAATTAAAGACGGGGAAGGGTGTACAACGATATTTATGTGACGTTGGATGCGCAATTGACTACTCTGCTTGCTTAAAACTTTTAAAATTGATGGGATTCCAGGCCCGTACTAAAAAGCGCAAGCCGTTTTTAAAGGCTATTCATATGAAAAAGCGACTTGCATGGGCCAACGCCCACAAGGATTGGACAAAAGATGATTGGCGTCGTATGGTATTCTTTGACGAGCCTAAGGTAAACGTTTGGGGATCAGACGGTGTGAAGTACTACTGGAAGAGAGTAGATGATAAGCTTCGATTCCACCATCTTGACTTAACAGTAAAAGGTGGTGGAGGCAGCGTTATGATGTGGGGCTGTATTACATACGATGGTCCTGGGTATGCTTGTCGTATCTATGATGGAACAATGAAGAAAGAGGATTATGTACATATATTGGACACAACACTGATAGACACCCTAAACTACTACAATTATGACCCTAAAATCATCTACTTCCAGCAGGATAACGATCCGAAACATACAGTAGCGGACAAAACTGGTGCACAAAAATTAAAATCAACATTGTATCTCCGCCATATGTCTGCGACTTTTGTGGCATATACCATCTGAAAGACAGTCCAAAATATACATTATGTTATGTAAACCGGAACTGTACCGGACATCCCCCAGGCATAAGGTCATTTTTAGTGATTTTTGCATATTTCAATTTTCGCCAAAAATGTGGTGCTTGTCTAGCCTTCTTTCAATTTTCCCCATATCTCTCCCGTTTGCTTTCAGATTTCACCGCATATTAGTGAATTTTAGTAGCTCTTAAAAAATATATAAAACCGTAGTTATTTTGTATTTCCCATTGAATCCCCCCTTTTGTTTTTACCCTATTCACTATAGCAAAGTAGTAGCCTTATACAGTCCTACTGTCAACTGCCTAACAAAAACATAAAATGGCCTGCACAGTGCTATAATTACGTCAGAACTACGAAATAAAAACCATTAGATAGCCCATACGTCATAGTATAAGAAGAAAAGAATGATGTAATTCTAGCTTGTTACACAAACATCTAAATCAAGAAAAATTGATTTTGGGTTAAATGGAAAATGATGTAAGTATGATTAAATGTACTTTAAACCCTATTTTGGCGTACATGATGCAATGATAACGTATCTAACATATCATCATGACGTAAAGAAGCTAAAAATGTATAAAAAAGCGACACTTTTCTCTTCATTTCCCCCATCACATCTCTACTTCTACACTTGACAACTACTTCTTTGTAATGCCTTATAAACTCAGCAACGACACACGCAATAACGTCATTTCATTAATTAAGGCCGGAAAGGGTACTAAAAATATTGTACAAGCCACTGGAGTGTCTAGAGCCCTAGTTATTCTCATGAAAAAGCAAGTTGATCTTGATCGCGTCAAACCCCGTGGTGGTAGAGTCAGCACCGTTCCCGATTTTACAAAGCAAGTCATAACTTTTAAAGTCCGAAAAGGCTTCTTATTATCAGCAAAGGATGTTCAAAGATATCTGTGGTCTCTTGGTTACAAATTGCAGTACTCATCTACGACACAACTAATGAGATCCCTCGGCCTTAAAACTCTGTATAAGAAAAAGAAGCCTTTAATCAAGAGAACTAACCAGAAAAAGCGATTGGAATGGGCCAAAAAACACCGTGACTGGACTGTAGAGGACTGGAACAAGGTCATATTCTCCGACGAAACCAAAATCAACGGATGGGGATCAGATGGAGCTCAAGTTACATGGAAACATAAGGATGACCCACTTCGACCACATAATTATCAGACTCAATTAAAAGGTGGCGGAGGCTCAATGATGGTTTGGGGATGCATGACATCATCAGGAGTAGGTTACGCATGCCGTATTATTGAGTATCCTATGAAATCAGAGCTGTACACCCATATCTTGGATACTTCCTATAAGGATACACTCGAGGACTTCAGTCTCAGCAATGAGGAAGTCATCTTTCAACAGGACGGAGATACAAAACACACATCGAAACTCACTGAAAAATGGCTTGCAGATAACGGAATTAACTATACTCAAGACTGGCCAGCAAATAGTCCCGACCTAAACCCAATTGAACACCTCTGGCATCATGTTAAGTTGAGATTAGATGCATATGACACCATGCCCAAAAATATGGATGAATTGTGGGATAGATTTGATGCAGAGTGGAACAAATTCACTAAAGAGGACATGAAGAAGTATTACGAGAGTATGCCAAAAAGAATTGAAGAGGTTATCAAGGCTAAAGGTGGATATACAAAGCGTTAAAGATTTGCTGTCAGATTGATTTTATAGTCATTTTTCATTTTTTTCAAATTCCGCCACATTTTACTAATTAGTGTGCTATAAAAATTTGTTCAATAAAAATATGTTGTTTTAGCACTGTTCCATTAAAATTTAAAAAGTTTAGCTATATTTTTGCGGGAATTATCTTAAATTTTATTTTTGTTAGGCAGTTAACAGCAGGACTGTATGTTTAAGAAAATAAGCAACTGTAAAAACGAAACTCTGAGATCTCGAATACACTTAGTTCGTACGACAACAGATATTTCTAGAATAACAAGAATCTCTAAATGGACAATCAACAGGAGAAAGAGGGAAGAAAGAAACTTAATGTCTTGTGATCATGAAGGTCTCCCGCTTTTAGTCTGAAAAGTTACTAGCTCAATCACCAACCTAAAGCTTGGACAAGGTCCGTTACACACAGTTTCCGATGCTCAGCACATGTTGAGGACCTTAAGATACAGTATTAGCAAATTGTCAGTCTGAAGGCACTGTAGGAAGCTAGATTTTGAGTCTGGAAGTAAGGAATCGAAGAATTTCATCAGCTGTATTAGCCGGAAAAAGCGATGAATGTGGTATCACGACAAGCCATTGTATACAATAGAGGGCTGGAAGTCTGCTATCTTTAGCAATGAAACAAATATGAACATTATGGATGCAGATAGTATACACTAATATTGAAAGCAAGTCGAGCAACCTGAGCGATTTTTTCACGGTGATCAAACAATGAAGCATGCTGGCTGCTCTGTTATGTTTTAAGGCTGTATTAGATATTGAGGACCGGAATATGTGTGTCAAGTATATGATGGTATAATGAACTCATAAATATACACATATATTTCGCTTACTTCATACCACAAAAGCCTAGCGTATAGTGGTCTAAAACGTCGTAATCTCTCGTTTCAGTATGACAATGACACAAGGCACAAGTCGACGCATGTCACAAACTCAATATTTGATAACAGCGCTTCTGTGCTACAAGTTTAGCCGCCACTAATCCCGGCCTAAGTCCGCTTAAGCATGCCAGGTGGCAATTGATGGCAAAGGTATGATGATACGACACTAGATCAAAAAGGGTCGATGATCTTTGGAAAAGAATAGTTAAAGAGCCGGGTTCTTTTACTGAAAATGATATACACGCATATTATTAGCATATGCAAAGAAGAATATCCGATAATATCAAGAGATGAGATGATTATATAAAGTCTAAGGTCTTAGCCACTTTTGCGGTTTTTAGAAAATATAAGATTTTATAAATTTAAAGCACGCTTATCGCTCAGTTTTAACAATGTCATGCTTAGAACATACATAAATTACAATGACTAGCACATCCTCCTTCTGGTACAGTTTCATGACTATTGCAATTACCATGAGCAGGTAATGGTAGTTAAAAGCTAAAAAAAAGTTTTGTGCACCAGTTTTGTCCGCTACTGTAAGACAATCTTAATTGTTAAAAAGAAATCATTACAAAGTCTACTATTTATATTCTTCTATCAGTTGGCGGGTAAATGAGTAGTTATGAGCGTAGATCCAATAATTGACATGTTTGATTGAAGAATGATCACTGAATCGATTATGAAAATTTTTAATTCGTTGTTTTTATAGATCTTATTGTTCTTTAACTGATCTGGGAGAATTGTCCCGTCTTCATTGAGAGGAAAGATATATTTATATGAAATGCCTCCAGTCAGATCAAAGTTGACTAGGTACCTGATCCATTATTATTCATTTACAGAAATGATGAATAGTAAAGGTCATGGCTTATTTATTGTTCATGTTCACTTTATAGAATGAATCTAATTGTGATAGTTTTATATAAAAAGAAGAAGAATATATTTTATTTGATAAAGATTTAAATTATTATCTTTTATCAATTTTAATATACTTCTTTTAGTTGTGATTATTCAATGTCCGTTATGATCAGACGCTGTTCTACAACATATTTAATATTTTCTATGCCTTCCCTTTGCTCTAAATAGTGCTTCTGCTTTGGCTGGCGTACTATTGATGTACCTCTTGCAAGCATTTGCATTGAGTTTGTTTCGCTCTACATCCACAAATGGCTAAAGCTTTCTGACACCTCTTTCTCCGACTTCATGTGGTGTCAGATTAAGTTTGAGTTGATGCTAAACATGCTTTATATGATTTAAATCCAGACTTTGAGCATACCAATAATTTATATACCTTACACTGATACCGCATACCTATACAGCTATGAATTTTAATTTATACTTTACGCCGCTATCACTCTGAAGGTATACATCGGACGTCTTCAAATAATGGTACTCTAACGTATACATGTAAATAATGCTAAGTATATGCAGACAAGCCGTTGAGTTTATGTTACCACCATAAAGCTGACATGTCTATGCTGGTCCCTGAGTAGGTATGTGACAACACATGTTCATCCTACCGCTGCAGTGCTTTACTGTAATGTCGATGTGATGAGGGAGCAAAATGTCATTTTATACTACTCTATACTATTTTACTCCATCTGATCACTAGATGCTAATCTTTGCTTCAGCTGAGAACGCTACTGGTCGTCACTATTGACTTGGCCAGTTGCGATGCCTTTTTGCTCAGGCTATCTGCTTTTTTCAATGATCCTTTTTTAAAAATGCCTTCTTTTTTTTTAGCTCTCGGTGGAAGTTTATGGACTCAGCGCGTTTACTCCTGAACGGTACATCAACAAGTAACCAAACTTACCCAACTCCCTAAATAGCTCTTCCGCTATTGTTCGATGACCAGTAATAATACACAGCTCGATATAGTACTTCATGGCAGAAGAGACAATAGCATGTCTTCCAGCAGACAGGTGTGAATTTCATGGAAAAAGCTTCCTAGTATACCTTTTAACTGTGCGAGAATGAACGTAATATTTATCTGTGATATCCTCTGGCTTCATGCTATTCGGTGATATATCTTTTATTTCTGGATTGCTTTTCCATTGGTATAGATTTAGGCATGATGATGAGAAGTAGTGAGAGAAATTGAGCAAAAAAAACGAAACCAAGGGCTCCTGAAGTTGCACTTACTTTTATATGGATACAATGAGGAACACTCACAGTTCCATACAAGTACGCTATATAGTCTTCCGATATGATTTTTGTTGATTTAAATGTAAACGTATGATCACCGTACATAATTTAAGCTGGTCCGAAGTCAAATTTTTAAATTCGGATTCTCATCTCTCTCTCAATTTCCAGTATTACTACATGAGACCTTTACTGTTTCAAGACACATGGCCCCAAAAATATACCATAGGAGCGCCAAGCCGGTAGTTGGCATGCACCTTTTGATATAGCTGAAGTGTTTTAAGTATTCAAAAATAAGATAAAGAAGAATTAACGAGACCGAACAATAGTTCTAAAGTCGAATACTTTTATTAAAGAAAGATTTCAAGGCTATTTATATTAGTTGAGCAAGACCTGAGATTAGATGACAAAAATAGTTATGACCGATATGATTTGACATGTATAAGAAAAATTTTATAGACTGATGTTAATAATCAACTGTTGAGATGAAAGTGAAACTTGGCTGTTTAGGGCAGTGATAATTATCAGGTTCTATTCTTATTCAAACTCATTTGTAAAGATTTAGTCCAGAATGATAAGACTGTATCTTATTGACATGTCAAAACATGACATTGCCCCCTTCCAGGTTGTAACTATCTTTTCTGGAATTAATGTGGCAAGTGAAAATATGTTTGTTTAGGTGAATGTCGAAAATGAGGTTTGAGATGTCAAGATGAGCTCTATTTGTTGTAATAAATAGGTGCTTGGTAGGGTTAGGTCATATAACGTATAGTGGCTCTTTATATAAACATATAAAGTATAGTGTTCAAGAATGGAACAAAGCATTTAGGCGATAATAAACCCTGAACAGGAATTTATTGCTAAAGTGATGTTTGTCTGTAAATGTGACTGCGTACAAATGTGCATATTGAAAAATATTAAGGCATGAGTAAAAAATTCATTTTTTACTATCCTTGTAAATATTTTATAATTGCGTAATTTGCTGGTAACGTATATGTATAGTTAATGAAAGTTGGTGGAAGAAGGTCAATGTATTAACGTCTGTTTCTTTTAGAGTTAGTTACACTGCGATGCACGTTTTTTCTTTTCTTAGTCGTATCTTTTTTTAGGAACAAGTTGAACCTCGCGCGCTGGTTCTTGTTCACTTAGACGTGACCAATATTTTTGGATCGGTCTGTAATCATGGAAATGACTAGCCGGTTCCCAAGTGTCATCTTCTACTCCATAACCTTTCCATCGAACTTTATATAAGTAATTACCCGGTGATCCCTTATGGTGTAAAACTGCCTCAACATCGTATGATTCAGATTGATCAGTATTGGATAAGGATACTTCCTGGGAAATAACCTTTATTTGCGATGGAGGTACATCTCTTGGTAAGAGTGCTCCAGTTGCATCAACCAACACATATGAACCACCTTGAGTTTTTCTTTTGACGGTGTAATTACCAACGTAGAGGGGATCACTTTTTGCAACACGGTTTACATTCTTGAGCGTGACTTGACTACCAGTGGGGATATCGGATAGAATTCTGTGAGTTTGGTTGAACTTGTCTCGAGAAGCAGCTTGTGAAGTTTTTATTTTTTCACGAATAGCCGGTAAGACAGTGTCATTAAACTCGTTAATTCTAGTTTCTAACTGTTTCATCGTTTCAGGCGATTTAGTTTTGTCCAGCACGTTATTATAATCCTTGTTTTCATTGGGACGTCTTGCAAACATCAATGAGAAAGGTCTAGTGCCGTGTAAAGCTGTATGCGTATTGTTGAGGGCTTCTTGGGTACTGTCAACGTACAAGTCCCAATCCTCAGTCCTGCCTTGTAATCTTTTGTGCAAAATATTTTTTGCTTTGCCAACCCATCGTTCAACTATACCGTTAGCTCGGGGATGATAAGCTGATATGAGACGATGATCAATACCGGATGATTCAACATACAGTCTGACGAGTTCATTGACATACTCAGTACCATTATCACTTTGGATAATTTTTGGTCGACCAAAGAGCGATAAGATACTTCTTAATGCAAGTGCAATAGTGAGAGAAGATTTATCGGGCAAGGCTTTGAGTACACAATATCGTGTAAAGACGTCTACTACCAGAAGGATGTATTGATTGCCTTGTACTGAAGTAGGGAAAGGTCCGGCTGTGTCGATACAGATGTGATCCCAAGGTGCATCAGCATAGATTGAGGTCAAGGGATTGTATCCGTGCTTTGCGATATTGAATTTTTGGCAATCAGGACAACTACGTATTATTTCAAGTGCATCTTCCTTGAGCTTTGTCCAGTGAATACCATCACTATGTAAAGCTGTTACGATTGCTTGAGCTCCACGGTGTCCTTCTAAATGTGTATCCATGAGTAGCTTTTGTCTGTCTTCTGGTGCTGGGGTCATCAAGTCAGCAGGCATCATCATTCTGGATGTAAGAATTGATCCGTTAGAATTGATAATTTGGGAAGTGACGATTGTTTTGATGGTTTTATTATCCCCCTCCAGCGTTTTTTCAGGTTCGAAAAGACGCGACAAAGCATCTGGTAGAATATTTTGAATACCAGGTCGATGGATGATTTTGAAGTTATAATCCAGTATAGTGTCCAGCCAATTGATCATCATAGCGTTAGCTACAGGCTGGGTGTGGAGATAAGTCAAGGCCTTGTGATCAGTGTATAAGGTGAATGGATTACCCCACAAAAATGGATGAAACTTCTTTAGTGCAAATATCACTGCTAATAGCTCACGTTTAGTGGTAGAATAATTCTTTTCAGATGTAGAAAGTGAGCGTGCCATGAAACCGATATATCGAGTCTCATTTTTGATAACTTGGTAAAGAACAACACCAATTGAATAGTTACTAGCATCAGTAGCAACATAAAAAGGTTGTTCTAGATCTGGATGATGAAGAAGTGGCGCAGAAGACAATAATGCCTTGATCTTTTCAAAAGCTCTTTCTTGTTCAGATGTCCAAAGTTTATCAAGTTTGCCTTCAAAACGTAATTTGTCCAAAGGTGCAGTGACTTCAGAAATATTTGGCAAGTATTTTCTAAAATAATTTACCAGTCCTAAAAAGCGTTGAATCTCTTTTCCAGATGAAGGTCTAGGCCAAGTCAAAGCGTTTGTAACTTTACGAGGATCGAGTCGAGACCCTTTGGCATCAACACAGAAACCAAGTAAGTAAACAGTAGACTGCGCAAAATGACACTTGTCTGGGTTAAGGATCAAATTCACTTTAGTTAATCTCTGAATTATGTTTTGCACATGTGTGATGTGTTCCTCATAAGACTTGGAAAATATGATGATATCATCAACAAAAGCCTGTGCATAAGGTAAATCACGTAACACTATATTAATCACTCGTTGATAACGGGAAGCAATATGTTTCAAACCAAATGGACAACCTCTAAATTGGTATTGTTGACCTTCAAAAGTGAATGTGGTCTTAATACGATCAGGCTCATAGATTTGGAATCGATGAAATGCTTGTCGAAGATCAAGAGTGGTAAAAATAGTTGATCCTTGTAATCGATCGAAAATCTCTTCAATCTTTGGAATAGGATGTCTATCATTTGACACAAGAATAGAATTTAACAAGCGAGGATCGAGACAGGGTCGATGTCCTGTGAGATTACCAAGCAAGTCTTTCTTAGGTGCCAATGTTAAAGGAGAATTCCAGTCTGAATTAGGTGATGCACGTTCAATAACTTCATCCTTTAACCAAGTGTCAATACATTCACGCATGATTGGTAGTAATTTAAAAGGAGTACGATATGGTGCACGGTAAGCAGTTTTTCCTTTAACAGTATCTAAACGTATAACCGACTCTGGTACAGTACAAAAGGAATTCTTTGGTATTAAGGCATTTTGATCAACAAATGGTTTAACAGCATTATGAAAATGAGCTTGTTGCTCAGGTGTACCGAAAGGAGCTTTGTTAGGTTCAGGTGTATCATTTGTAATCTCTTTGTCAATAACTGGTGCAAGATTAGGATGTCTGATAGCTAAGTTGGTAACAAGAATGTTTAACTTGTGCATCAGATCTAATCCTATTACAACTTCAGTATCCAAGGAAAGAGGAAGGACTTCAAAAGAATGGGATGTATGAATAAGATTTTTATCATTATCACCGTAAATAACACTTAATGGAAATTTGGTTGTACCGAAACGTTTACTAACATTATCACTTGTAGCAAGTATAACGGAACCAGATACATTTCTATCAACTGCAATATTATATTTATTAACAAAGTTTGTGTCTATCGAGCTGAAAGAGGAACCACTATCAACCAGGGCCATAGTGTTCACATTTTAATCATAATTCACTGGATAACCCTCGTCATCTACGTCCATCAAGTTGCTATCACCACTAGACACCTTAGAAGATGCCTGTTGTGGTCTAGCTTGAGGAGTGATGGTGAGGTTAGGTTTGCTACCATTGGATCTTGAAGTGTCCAAGCGAACAGAACGTATAGCCTTACCAGGGCCATGATAGGGTTTGTCGCGAGGACAGCGAGCAGCATGTTCTTTTGACCAGGGAACATTACCCAAGCAACGATAGCAGTTTTTGGCAACCGAAACAAAAGACAAGGGAGGACTAGATGTACCAAGAGACGAATTTACCAAAGAAGGATTTTTGTTCAGTAGATCCTTGTATTTGTTACATTTTTCAGTTGTATGGTTTGCAAGACCATGGATTGCGCAACGGAATTTATTTTTCAGATTTCCAACTGAAGGATGTTTCTTCATAGTACCCAGTAAGTTACTTGATGAGTTGAAGTTCTTTGGGTTGTATTTTGATGCCTCTGTTCCACTTGCTAGGAGAGATGAAGATGAGGGCTTGGAAGGGGCAGACTCTCGACGACTTGGATTGCCCACCTCAGAACACAAGTTGGATGACAAGACCATTCTAGCTTTTGCTGCAACTTTTGTCACGGAGTCTTGTTGATCTCTTCCAAGATTTAACAAGGAGCGAGAGACCTCCTGACGTAAAAAGTTTGGCAAAGCACGCTTGTAGATGGAGGCTGTCTTGATATCATCATCCCACTTGGCAGCTCTGCGGATTCTTTGAAACCTATCTGTGAATGCTTCGATAGATTCCATTGATCCCATCTTAAGTGATAAGAGTTGGTCCATGTGCTCCAGTTCCTGGGCTACGTCTTGTGCAGCATAAGTCTTGATTATTATTTTACGGACCTCAGACCAAGTCAAGCTACGCCCTTTTAATACTTCGTTGAACCATGATCGTTGATCCCTGTTCATTTTGATGGGAACTAGGCGAGACCAACTAGCATCAACAGACAAGCCATTAGATTCAATTATTAAAGAAAAAGTATCAAGCAAGTCTTCCACTGAGTCATGGATGTCAGCATCCTTTCTCCAGACGTTACCACGCCACTGCCATACTGGGAGATCCGAAGGGATAAGATGATCCAGGCGAGGGTGAGGATTTCTACTTGAGATACCAGAACTAAAAGTCGCATCATTGGTAGATGGAGGAGGAGGGACACAAAACGCTTGAGCTTCATCAAGGAATTTGATGCAGTTTTGGATGTTTACTGCTCGCTCCTGCAACTTCAGCAAATCTTCTTGGGTAGCACCAGTCACAACAGCACGAGCTATTTGCTGTCTAAGGTTTTCTAGTGTCACCCTAAGACCCATGACAGCGTCAACGGAAGGGTCTTCGGCTTGAGTACTTTGGTGGGGAGTAGAAGGGTCCTCTTGTTCACTAGCCATTTCGGTATCTTCGATGACTTTTGATGTTTCCTCTATGTTTGTTCTAAACACACCAGTTTCACCATGAGTGAAAGTATTAAGAGATTGATCTTCGTTAGCCATATTTGCTTTTTGTGATTGGGAGTTCAGAATTCGTTAAAAAAATGAAGTGTTTTAAGTATTCAAAAATAAGATAAAGAAGAATTAACGAGACCGAACAATAGTTCTAAAGTCGAATACTTTTATTAAAGAAAGATTTCAAGGCTATTTATATTAGTTGAGCAAGACCTGAGATTAGATGACAAAAATAGTTATGACCGATATGATTTGACATGTATAAGAAAAATTTTATAGACTGATGTTAATAATCAACTGTTGAGATGAAAGTGAAACTTGGCTGTTTAGGGCAGTGATAATTATCAGGTTCTATTCTTATTCAAACTCATTTGTAAAGATTTAGTCCAGAATGATAAGACTGTATCTTATTGACATGTCAAAACATGACAATAGCGAAAAAAGTCGATTTGCCAAAAGGTTGCTCATATTTTTTCACCTACTGTAAGTGTTCTGAAATTGTAGAGTCGATTTTGAATAATTTTCTTTGAAGTTTTTCTGATAGTTTGATTTGTTTACTGTTTTAATTGATTTTCCCTTGTAGTGACCACCAAATGTGAGATTGTTAGGCTTTCGGGTTTAAGTAGGTTTGATATAAGTTTTTGAGACAAAGTTTTGGTAATTGAATAAAGTAATATCCAAAAAGAATAGATAATTTGAGCTGTAAGTTCGCTTCAGTAGAGTGACCACCAGATCTTGTTAAGTAGATCAGTCTGAATTGAATAAAAGTAAAATAAAAAAATGAAATAAAAGATAAAGTAAAAAAGAGATTGCAATGAAGTTGTTGTAAACATAGTTATTTTCTATATGATATCAGTTGTATTAAA
Organism: Rhizopus arrhizus; assembly: GCA_024220505.1. NCBI lineage: Eukaryota > Fungi > Mucoromycota > Mucoromycetes > Mucorales > Rhizopodaceae > Rhizopus > Rhizopus arrhizus. Next base: position 1,374,941 of record JAKZZE010000007.1, on the reverse strand, counting down.
ATAAATAACGATACACAAAAGATTAAACTATGATTGAACAATTCCACACTTTTCCAAATTTAGAACAATAAGATCAGTATCTGTCATCCTAGAGAGTCTAATCAATTGTCAACCCCAAAAGTAATTAGATCAAATTTAATTGACTGGTTATTATTTCTATTGTTCAACTTCAGATGCATATATTAGAACATCGACAAGCTTTAGCTTAATCATTGGTTCTTCAGCACGACATCGTGACCGAGTCTATATCTTTTATATCTACGCTCACAAAGAATATAAATAGATGCCAACTTTTTATCCATAAAGCGAGGCCTTTTCGCAATATAAAGAAATCTGCAATAAAGAAGGATTTTAATTTTATATTGCTGCTATTGTTTTTTGTTTAATTTTTTTATTTAATCTTGCGATTAAAACATTCTTGATAGGAGTGACCACCATATCTTGTTTTAAAGTAGATCAGTCTTGATATAAAGATAATAATAGCTTGATGTGAGATTTAATAGGGTTACAATGAAGATATTTGGCTTCAAGGGACTTGTTCGTGCTCGATATGAATAATTCAGAGGTTTTTATAAAAAGGGAACTTGATATTTATTTGATAAAATATATGAGGGAAGTTAAGTAAGTCAAAAGTAAAGTTGAAAAAGGGGAGTTGATTTATCCAAGAATAGAAAGGAACAAGAGAGGACGAGACTCGATAAAGAGATTGCTTTATTTAATAAGAAAATGATACTCTATTTATACTTTTCATACACAGATAATATTTCATGTCATGGATTAATAATTAATGAGTATGATATAATTGATGACAAATAGATAATGGTTACGTGTTCCTCCATTGTTATCTTTGTCATCATAAGCATTTATCCATAGAATACTCGTATATGATTGACTGCGATTGACTGTGATTTAGTTCCTGGATTTAATATAATTTAACCGTGCAATTACGCAGCATCTTATCCTTAATGAAGTTTATCCGAATTAACCTGTAGCCTATCTATTGGATATATTTTACATGTAGCTTATTAATACTGTTTTCATATCGAGTTATGAATGATGGATACATCAGGAGTATTTTATATCTTTTCATGTTTTTGGTTTTTCTCACGTTTTCTATTTTTTTTTTGTTAACATTTGCTGTTGTAAAAGTAAATCAATAAAAGCTAATTTCTGGCTAAACCTCTTTTGGAAGTAGTGTAAGGATAACCGGACGTTGATGGCAACAAAGCTACAACAGTGTGAGATTGGAGTTTGTATGGTTGATATAGGGTTAAATAGGTTTGATTTAAGAGAGTCTTGATGTAAGATCAAAGGTTTAGGTAAGATTTGATTCCAAAAAGAGTAATGATTTGAATATACAGTAGGTGAAAAAATACGAGCAACCTCTGTTCAATTTGTCTTCATATCTTTTTATTTTTGTGTGCATATTCGCCAGAGCTTTGATATCACGCAAACTAATTAAGGCAACAAAGATACATATAATACACTAAAGAGATTGACTGTACTTGATGTAGAAGCTTTTTAAAAAGGGAAAGACAGTCATAAAAAAGCCAATGATGATTTTTCAAAATTCGTTATCTTTATTTAATATTTTCTATATCTTCCCTTTGCTTTAATAACTGCTTTCACTTTGGCTGGCATACTATTGATGTACCTCTTGCAAGCATTTGCATTGAGTTTATTTCGCTCTACATCCACAAATTGCTAAAGCTTTCTGACATCTCTTTCTCCGACTTCATGTGGTGTCAGATTAAATTTGAGCTGATGCTAAACATGCTTTATATGATTTAGATCCAGACTTTGAGCATACCAATAATTTATATACCTTACACTGATACCGCGTACCTATACAGTTATGAATTTTAACTTATACTTTACGCCGCTATCACTCTGAAGGTATACATCAGATATCTTCAAATAATGGTACTCTAACGTATTCATGTAAATAATGCTAAGTATATGCAGACAAGTCGTTGAGTTTATGTTATGGCCATAAAGCTGACATGTCTAAACTGGTCCCTGAGTAGCTATGTGACAACACATGTTCATCCTACGGCTGCTGTGCTTTACTGTAATGTCGATGTGATGAGGGAGCAAAATGTCATTTTATACTACTCTATACTACTTTACTCAATCTGATCACTAGATGCTAGTCTTTGCTTCAGCTGAGAACGCCACTGGTCGTCACTCTTGACTTGACCAGTTGCGATGCCTTTTTGCTCAGGTCATCTGCTTTTTTCAATGATCCTTTTTTAAAAATGCCTTCTTTTTTTTTAGCTCTCGGCGGCAGTTTATGGATCTCAGCGCGTTTACTCCTGAACGGTACATCAACAAGTAACCAAACTTACCCAACTCCCTAAATAGCTCTTTCGCTATTGTTCGATGACCAGTAATAATACACAGCTCGATATAGTGCTTCATGGCAGAAGAGACAATAGCATGTCGTCCAGCTGACAGGTGTGAATTTCGTGGAAAAAGCTTCCTAGCATATCTTTTAACTGTGCGAGAATGAACGTAATATTTATCTGTGATATCCTCTGGCTTCATACTATTTAGTGATATATCTTTTATTTCTGGATTGCTTTTCCATTGGTATAGATTTAGGCATGATGATGAGAAGTAGTGAGAGAAATTGAGCAAAAAAAAAGAAACCAAGGGCTCCTGAAGTTGCACTTGCTTTTATATGGATACAATGAGGAACACTCACGGTTCCATACAAGTACGCTATATAGTCTTCTGATATGTTCTTTGTTGATTTAAATGTAAACATATGATTACCGTACATAATTTAAGCTGGTCGGAAGTCAAATTTTTAAATTCGTATTCTTATCTCTCTCTCAATTTCCAGTATTACTACATGAGACCATTACTGTTTCAAGACACATGACCCCGAAAATATACCATAGGAGCCCCGAGTCGGTAGTTGGCGTGCACCTTTTGATATAGCGAAAAAAGTCGATTTTGCCAAAAGGTTGCTCGTATTTTTTCACCTACTGTAAGTTGCTTGAGTAAAGTGACCACCAGATCTTATAAGTAGATCAAACTGTTTTGAGTAAAGTAAAAATAAAAAGATAAAATAAAAGTAAAGTAAAATAAAAAGGATTTACAATGAAGTGTATATACTTCAAGGGACTTCTTGTTCTTGATGTTAAGTAAAATAAAAGAAAAACAAAAAAGATTTACTTTGTATGATATTTATTAAAATAATCAACAAGTAAAGTAAAATAAAAGTAAGTTCAAAAGTAAGTAAGTAAGTAAGTAAGTAAGTCTTGATTGCTGTTATAATGTCGAGGTATTTATATGTTTTTGAGTTTTCTGATTATCTGTTGTTTTTGGTTTTTAGTGTGGAAAATTTTTGTATTGTAATTTTTTGTTGCTTCAATGGCTTGTAAGAGTTAACGGTTTTGAAATAGAGTAAAGTTGATGAAAATGGATAAAAAAAATTAAGAGTTGGGTAGAGTATTGATATTAGGTTCGCTTGTAAGTGACCACCAGATCTTGTTAAGTAGATCAAACTTGTTTGTAATAAAGTAACTTGATAAGAGTTTTAAGAGTGTTTACAATGAAGATAATTGACTTCGAGGGACTTGTCTTGCTTGTGTTTTAAAAGTGTTATACTAAAAGATTCAGGGATAAAGATACTCGATTTATTGGATAAAATATATTTAAGATAAGTAAAGTTAAAAATATATATAAGTCAAGAGAAGTGAAGATAAGTCAAGAGTAAGTGAAGATAAGTAAAGTTAAGATATGTATAAAAGCTTGTCTATTTTATAGACAAAGGAAAATAAAGTTTGATTTTTGAAGTAAGCTTTTCTTTTTGAAATAAGCTTTACTTTTTGAAATAAGGTTTGATTTTTGAAATAAGGTTTGATTTTTGAAATAAAGTTCAAATATTGAACAAGGTTCAATATAAGGTACTCACAAGGCGCAATCATCATAACTTGCTTCGTCACAGTATGAATCTACATAGCCATCTGAATTCAAACACTGTCTGTATTCATACAGTTGTCTGTATTCATTCAATTCTTGTGGTACAATTTTTTTATGTTTTCCCATTGTAATTTTGTTTGGGTTTATTGGGTTAAGGTTTAAATAAACAGAGATTTGAGTTATAATTGATATAAGAGTTGACTTTTTGTGAATTGGATTTGGCTTGATTCGCTTGATATAGTGACCACCAGATCTTGTAAAGTAGATCAATCTTGTTTTGATTCGTAAAAAGGTTTGTTTAAAGTAAAAATAAAATAAAAAGGGATACAATGAAGATAGTTAGCTTCAAGGGACTTGACTTTGTAATTATAATAGAATATCAAAAGAGCTTTTTAAAAGGATAATTGATAAATTTATTCAAAGAAAAACAAAGTAAATAAAGTTGTAGATTTTGTAAGTAAAAGTTTTAAAGTGCAAAGATCGAAGTGAAGTTTTTTATATCTTGAGGAATAAATCCTCAGTATTTATACTGTTTGGTGGGTTAATGTTTGGTTAGATTTGATTGGCAATATTAACTTTTGGATCGTTTGAAAAGATCGTACCAAAAGATCGTTCCTTTTGTTCGTTCAAAAAGTTGGTTCTTGTGTTACACCATTGTGTGTGTTACAACTGTCGTGGTTGATCACCAATAGTCGTTTTATATTAATTAACAAAAGTATAGATAACTTATTAAAATAGTGAATGAGTCTTTATTTAATTAAAATAGAGGAATATTTATATTATTTCTATATGCTGCGGTTGTGTATCTATTATTTTAATATTGAATGTATGGTGCTGCGGTTTCTACTGCGGTTGATATATTGTTTTTGAATAGCCAAAGGAAGTACAATGTAGCATACCAAATTTAGAATGAAAAGTATGACATTACCCCTTTCTAAAATGTTGATAGTCCTCGATCAACCAGAAAATAAATAGATCAAGCAGCATTTGTTTTTTTTTTTTTTTTTTTTAAGTAGTGATAGCAAGTTTTGTAGCAGATTCATTTCGAGTAATTCGGGGAATATACCAAGACTTGTCAATTGTGGAGCCATTGTATTTTACAGGATGTAATCGATCAGTATGTACCCATGAGTTATACATTTTTCCATTTATCTCTTGAATCTGATAAGTGTTGAAGTCTAGATTTCTGTTGACGACTTTATAAGGTCCCATCCAGTGAAATTCTAAGCCAGTTTTGCTTTCATGTCGAAGTAAAACATAATCACCAATATTGAAGAGTTGTACTTGATTATTCTTGAGCATAGCATCCCATCTAGTCTTATCTATTTCCGCTTGTCGTTTGAGCCTATCTTCAGCCATGTATCGGGCTTCTCTTAGTTTCCTCAAGTGAGTTAATGCGTCTTGCGATAACAATTCAGGATCTTGTTCTGTAAATTCAGACATAAATGGCCTATGAGGATCACCAGGAATCCTTGGTTCGATACCGTATGTAAGGTAAAATGGACTAAACCCTGTTGTAGCATGCTTTCTGATACGACAAGCAAACAAGGCAGTATCCATGTACTCATCCCAACTGTGGACATCACCATTTACACACTTGATAAGCATTCTTTTAAATGTCTGATTTAATCTTTCACATTTACCATTTGTCCTTGGGTGAAAAGCACTGGTTAGATTGTGTTTGGTTTTGATCTTCTTAATATATTGTTTCACTATTTTGGACATGAAGTTGGCACCTCTATCACTAACAATTTCTTCTGGACATCCAAATCGCATAACTATTTCTTCATAAATGAACTTGACAATTTCTTCACCAGTAGCATTTTGTAGTGCTCTTGCAATGGGCCAGTTTGTGGTGTAATCTACGGCCATAAGAATCCAACGATTGCCTTGTTTAGTTGTTGGTAATTCTCCAATAAAATCAAGATGCCACCTAGCAAAAGCATGAGGTACTTCAAGTGGTTTCATTGGTGCATGGTGTGATATTCTATCCGGAGAGGCAGCAAGTTGGCATTGAGGACATCTTGATATCCACAGGCTAATATCATCCTTCATTCGAGGCCACCATATCCGAGATTTCATCAGTTGGTAGACAGAAGCTTGCCCAGAATGGCCGTATCCAGTATGAAAATCATCTATCATGTCTGCTCGTCTTGCAAAGGGTATGAATTTGAGCTCCATAAAATTTTCACTACCATGTATTTTTTCTTTTTTGTATACATGCTGATCTTTGATAATGAAATTATGTTTCCGTTTGTTTAACTCTTCTCTGATTTTTGTAGGCCATTTTTCCTCTTTTGACAAATAATGCAAAGGCCAATCTTGTATAGGGTCCTTATCTAGAAGCGAACTGTCATTTCTTGTGGCATTGACATGATATACAGTAGCGGACAAAACTGGTGCACAAAACTTTTTTTTAGCTTTTAACTACCATTACCTGCTCATGGTAATTGCAATAGTCATGAAACTGTACTAGAAGGAGGATATACTAGTCATTGTAATCTATGTATGTTCTAAGCATGACATTGTTAAAACTGAGCGATAAGCGTGCTTTGAATTTATAAAATCTTATATTTTCTAAAAACCGCAAAAGTGGCTAAAATCTTAGACTTTATATAATCATCTCATCTCTTGATATTATCGGATATTCTTCTTTGCATATGCTAATAATATGCGTGTATATCATTTTCAGTAAAAGAACCCGGCTCTTTAACTATTCTTTTCCAAAGATCATCGACCCTTTTTGATCTAGTGTCGTATCATCATACCTTTGCCATCAATTGCCACCTGGCATGCTTAAGCGGACTTAGGCCGGGATTAGTGGCGGCTAAACTTGTAGCACAGAGGCGCTGTTATCAAATATTGAGTTTGTGGTATGCGTTGACTTGTGCCTTGTGTCATTGTCATGCTGAAACGAGAGATTACGACGTTTTAGACCACTATACGCTAGGCTTTTGTGGTATGAAGTAAGCGAAATATATGTGCATATTTATGAGTTCATTATACCATCGTATACCTGACACACATATTCTGGTCCTCAATATCTAATACAGCCTTAAAACATAACAGAGCAGCCAGCATGCTTCATTGTTTGATCACCGTGAAAAAATCGCTCAGGTTGCTCGACTTGCTTTCAATATTAGTGTATACTATCTGCATCCATAATGTTCATATTTGTTTCATTGCTAAAGATAGCAGACTTCCAGCCCTCTATTGTATACAATGGCTTGTCGTGATACCACATTCATCGCTTTTTCCGACTTATACAGCTGATGAAATTCTTCGATTCCTTACTTCCGGACTCAAAATCTAGCTTCCTACTGTGCCTTTAGACTGACAGTCTGCTAACACTGTATCTTAAGGTCCTCACAATGTGCTGAGCATCAGGAACTGTGTGTAGCGGACCTTGTCCAAGCTCTAGGTTGATGACTGAACTAATAACTTTTCAGGCTAATAGCGGAATACCTTCATGATCACAAGACATTAAGTTTCTTTCTTCCCTCTTTCTCCTGTTGATTGTCCATTTAGAGATCCTTGTTACTCTAGAAATATCTGCTGTCGTACGAACTAGGCGTGTTCGAGATCTCAGAGTTTCGTTTTTACAGTTGCTTATTTTCTTAAACATATAAGGCTAGTACTTTGTTATAGTGAATAGGGTAAAAACAAAAGGGGGGACTCAATGGGAAATACAAAATAAGTACAGTTTTATATATTTTTTAAGAGCTACTAAAATTTACTAATATGCTGTGAAATCTGAAAGCAAACGGGAGAGATATGGGGAAAATTGAAAGAAGGCTAGACAAGCACTACATTTTTGGCGAAAATTGAAATATGCAAAAAATCACTAAAAATGACCTTATGCCTGGGGGATGTCCGGCACAGTTCCGGTTTACATAACATAATGTATATTTTGGACTGTCTTTCAGATGGTATATGCCACAAAAGTCGCAGACATATGGCGGAGATACAATGTTGATTTTAATTTTTGTGCACCAGTTTTGTCCGCTACTGTAGATATCGCGGTTGCATTGAACGTTCTTCTGGACTAGCATTGGGACCATCACGTCTAGATAGCAAATCTGGTATTTGATTTTCCTTTCCTGGCTTGTAGAGAATTCCCGAATCATATACAGTAGGTGAAAAAATACGAGCAACCTCTGTTCGATTTGTCTTCATATCTTTTTATTTTCGTGTGTACATTCGCCAGAGCTTTGTTATCACATACGCTAACTAAGAAAGCAAAAGTGCATATAATACACTAAAGAGATTGACTGTACTTGAAGTACAAGCTTTTTAAAAAGGGAAAGACAGTCATCAAAAAGCCAATGATGATTTTTCAAAATTCGCTATGTTTATTTAATATTTTCTATATCTTCCCTTTGCTTTAAATAGTGCTTCTACTTTGGCTGGCATACTATTGATGTGCCCCTTGCAAGCATTTGCATTGAGTTTATTTCGCTCTACATCCACAAATGGCTAAAGCTTTCTGACACCTCTTTCTCCGACTTCATGTGGTGTCAGATTAAGTTTGAGCGGATGCCAAACATGCTTTATATGATTTAAATCCAGACTTTGAGCATACCAATAATTTATATACCTTACACTGATACCGCGTACCTATGGAGTTATGAATTTTAATTTATACTTTACGCCGCTATCACTCTGAAGGTATACATCGGACGTCTTCAAATAATAGTACTCTAACGTATACATGTAAATAATGCTAAGTATATGCAGACAAGCCGTTGAGTTTATGTTACCACCATAAAGCTGACATGTCTAAGCTGGTCCCGGAGTAGTTATGTGACCGCATATGTTGGTCCTACGGCTGCTGTGCTTTACTGTAATGTCGATGTCATGAGGGAGCAAAATGTCATTTTATACTTCCCTATAGTACTTTACTCCATCCGATCATTAGATGCTAATCTTTGCTTCAGCTGAGGACGCCACTCGTCGTCACTATTGACTTGACCGGTTGCGATGCCTTTTTGCTCAGGCCATCTGCTTTTTTCAATGATCCTTTTTTAAAAATGCCTTCTGTTTTTTAGCCCTCGGTGGCGCTTTATGGATCTCAGCGCATTTACTCCTGAATGGTACATGAACAAGTAACCAAACTTACCTAACTCCCTGAATAGCTCTTTCGCTACTGTTCGATGACCAGTAATAATACACAGCTTGATATAGTGCTTCATGGCATAAGAGACAATAGTATGTCTTCCAGCCGACAGGTGTGAATTACATGGAAAAAGCTTCCTAGTATACCTTTTAACTGTGCGAGAATAAACGTAATATTTATCTGTGATATCCTCTGGCTTCATACTATTTAGTGATATATCTTTTATTTCTGGATTGCTTTTCCATTGGTATAGATTTAGGCATGATGATGAGAAGCAGTGAGAGAAATTGAGCAAAAAAAAAAGAAACCAAGGGCTCTTGAAGTTGCACTTGCTTTTATATGAACACAATAAGGAACGCTCACAGTTCCATACAAGTACGCTATATAGTCTTCCAATATGTTCTTTATTGATTTAAATGTAAACGTATGATTACCGTACATAATTTAAGCTGGTCGGAAGTCAAATTTTTAAATTCGGATTCTCATTCCTCTCTCAATTTCCAGTATTGCTACATGAGACCTTTACTGTTTCAAGACACATGACCCCGAAAATATACCATAGGAGTCTCAAGCCGGTAGTTGGCATGCTCCTTTTGATATAGCGAAAAAAGTCAACTTTGCCAAAAGGTTGCTCGTATTTTTTCACCTACTGTAGTTCCACTTCGCTTAGCCATCTAACCAGTCTAGGAGTGGGATGTTTTTGGGACCGCAAGTATTTTAAAGGCAAATGATCAGTGAAAACTTGATATTTACTACCTTCTATGAAACATCTCCAAGTTCGCAACGCATGTAAAATGCTCATTAACTCTCTTTCTTGTGCAGCATATCCTTTTTCCGTTTGCGACAACTTTTTTGACTCAAATGCTAATGGCCTCCATATACCTTGAGAATCTTCTTGTAATAAAACAGCACCCACAGCAAAATCACTTGCATCACATTCAATTCTAAATGGCTTGCTCATATCAGGATTCATTAATACTGGAGCTGAGGATATTTTCTTCTTAATATAATCAAAGCTCTTCTGACATTGTTCATTCCATTGTATCGCACGACATTTAGCACCAACACCTTTCGTTAGATCAGTGAGCGGAGCAGCAATCCCTGCAAAATTTTTTATAAATCTTCGGTAATGTTGCGCTAAGCCCATAAACTGTCTGACTTGTTGAACATTTATAGGTACTGGCCATTCCATTATTGCTTGAACCTTTTTTGCAGCAGGTAGTATCCCTTTGGCACTAATGTTGAAACCTAGGAAAGTTAATTCCTTGCGATTAAATAAGCACTTTTTTGTATTTATGATAAGTTTAGCATCATTTAGTTTCCGGAGTACTAGTCTAACATGTTTCTTGTGTAATTCTTCATCACCATCAGTAAATATTAGAATGTCATCAAGATAGACCATTACAAACTTGTCAATGTATTCAGATAATATATTGTTCATCATTTTTTGAAATGCAGGACCACTATTAGATAAACCAAAAGGCACCATTTTCCAACAGAATTGGCCATACCTTGTACTTATAGCCGTTTTAAGTGAATCATCATCCGATAGTCTTTGCTGATGAAAACCATTTGTTAAATCGAGCGATGTAAAATGCTTAGCATTGTATAATCTTTCCAGACATTCATCAATACGAGGCAGCTGGATTTTTTGTTTCAAGGTGACTTTGTTTAGCATTCTGTAGTCGCAACACATTCTTAAATCACCATTAGGCTTTCGTACAAACAATACTGGATTAGACCATTCAGATACACATGGTTCTATTAATCCTTTGCCTAGTAGTTCATCTAATTGCTTTCGTAGTTCAGCTAATTCAAGTGGAGACATTTTATAAGGTGGCCTAGCTACAGGAACAACATCCGGTTTTGTAACAATTATATCTTGAGTATCACGCATAGGAGGCAATCCTGTGATGTGGCCTTTGAAAACATCAGGAAATTCTTTCTTAAATTCTACTGCCCAGGGATCATTTGTGTCATTTATGTTGTTTATACAGTTCACACTATTTCCTTTAAATTTAACATCAAGAAAATAACATTCGGTAACTTGATTCTTTTTGAATAAACGTTCCACTTGTTTAGCAGAGATAACCATACTGTTGGCTTGTTGCATTGGTTTTTTATCTATGATATCATCCCGAGGCACCATGGTGATTTCATAACCATCCTGCGCAGTAATTGTCCATGAACTTTCGAACCAGTCCGGTTTGGGTTTGACCTTTTTTATCCATTCATTTCCAAGTATTATGTCGAATTTTGATTCAAATATAAATGCCCTGAAAGTGTTAACAAAGTTCTTACCCCTCCCCTTTATTTCCATAGTACAAAGTGCTTCACCATATATGATTGTTTGTTCACCGTTAGCTGTTTCGACAGCTTGATTAGATACAGTTTTGTAAGAATCAACTAATGGAATTAACTTAGGATGGATATAATTCGCACTAGCACCAGTATCTATTAGGGCGCGAAAAGTTTGACCCCGTATTATAATATCATAAGTGGGTAACGAGGTATGAGTATTAGAGGCGTTCATCAAAAAATCACGATCAATAGATAAGTCAAAGGAGTAGGGAGAGAGGTCAAGTAAAGAATCTTTATTAACACTATCAAAGGAATTCAAATTACTAGGATGTCTGTTTTCATGATTGTTATTACTCTGCTCAAAATTAACAAGGTCAGCTTGATAAATTCTGTTGTTGACTTGAGATCGATTATATTGCTGCCCTTTATGTGAACGGCCATGATTTCTATTTTGTCGTATTCTATTCTGTTCAAATTCACGAACTTCTCGTAGTCTTGTTCTGCATTCAGCTAACATATGTCCCGATTTATTACACCAGTAGCAGATTATGTTACTTTTAGGTTTTTGCTGAAAGCGATCTTGTTGATGATAATTGTTTCTGTTGGGCTTGACCATGGCATTTAGTTGTTGCATTAACATAGATAAATCCATAGGATCATTAAGAATATGTTCTTGACGCCCATTAGGAACGGTTAATCCAGTTTGTCTAGCACTATCATATGCTATAGCAAAACGTGTAGCTTCTTCCAATGTTCTGGGTTCCTTTGTTATAACATGAATTCTAACATCATTTTTCAAGCCACGGACGAATCGATCAAGTGCTTCATCATCTGATATTCTAGGAAGGTCCAGTAGTATGTCTTGGAAGTTGTCAACATAGTCTACCACCGAGGTTACTTGTTTCGAATTTGCTAAATTGTCTCTTGCGGCTTGTTCAGAATAAGCTGGTTTAAATGCAAAATCTAACAGTAATTTGAATCTTTCCCAAGTTGTAGGAGTCTCATCTCTCTGTACTAGCTGATTCCACCATTTTTGAGCTTGACCCCTTAATAGCGTAATTGCATATGGTAATCTTCTTTCTTGAGGTACATTATTGAATTCATGGTATCTCTCTACTTCTTCAGTCCATAATCTTATAACGGCAGCATTTATTTCTCCATTATATGTAGATGGTATTGGAATACGAACATTGCTTGTTTCATTAGACTTGTTATTTATTGCTGTAGATACAGCACTAGCTATTAACTGGGCTAAATCTTGCATATTTATATTATTTTGCGTCATTTTACTATCTTCTATTATAGTGTCTTCTTCAATTAAAGGTTGCTTATTACTATTTAAAATAAAGCTTGTTGCTATTTTCGAGGCTATTGCGTCCAAATATTCTGCTGTTTTGATACTGTAATTTTGTTTCTGGTTTTCAGGTAAAGAGGGTACCTTGCGATATAAAATATACTTGCTTCTAAATTCTGGTGGGAGTAACTTGTATACTCTTTCTTCAATTTCAAATGTCTTTTGTTCTTGAGATAAGGGATTCTTTCCGCTTGACATTAATTTTAATTCGTTGTTGCAAAGGCTTGCAGATATTTACAACAGATGCTACCAATTGTCGTGGTTGATCACCAATAGTCTTTTTATATTAATTAACAAAAGTATAGATAACTTATTAAAATAGTGAATGAGTCTTTATTTAATTAAAATAGAGGAATATTTATATTATTTCTATATGCTGCGGTTGTGTATCTATTATTTTAATATTGAATGTATGGTGCTGCGGTTTCTACTGCGGTTGATATATTGTTTTTGAATAGCCAAAAGAAGTACAATGTAGCATACCAGATTTAGAATGAAAAGTATGACACAACAGTACAAAAAAAAAAATTTTGACTGTATATCTTTCAATGTGACAGTGTCATACCTTTTGCTCCACTTTTGGTATGTAACACGATTATTCCTTTGGCCTTTCAATTGTAAAATATCAACCGCAGTATCTTCAATAATAACATCATAGCTACAATTATCAAACATCTCCACCGCAGCAAACATAAATAATATAAATAGACCTTATAGTTATTAAATAAAGAAGGCAGCTTTTTACTACTTAATTTATCATCTGGTACCTTTATTAATTATCTTATAAAATATCTGTTCGTGATCAAGCACGACAATTGGTAGCATCTGTTGCATTAAATAACATAGTATAAATCTATGTCATATTCAAATAATATATCCAAGGAACAGAAGATATTTGAAATAGAAGAAAGAGTACAAGCACAATTAACACCTGAATTCAAGAATAAATATACAAATTACAGAAGAATACAAAATTTTCCTGAAGAACAAAGAAAACCATTATCCAGATTAACAGCAACATACTTTGACAGAACAGCTCAAAAATTAGCAGCAGAATTTATATCTAATAGCAACGATTGCACAGACATTAAAGAATACTTATTAGAAGAAGATACAATGAACAACAATATTGACATGCAAGATTTAGCACAAGTAATTGCCACAGCAGTAGCTACAGCGATAAACAACAAACCAATAAACGAAAATGCAAATGTACGTATACCAATTCCTTCATCCTACAGTGGTGAAAGAAGCGCAGCAATAATCAACCTATGGTTACAAGAAGTTGAACGTTATCTTGAATTCAATTGTGTACCTCAGCAGCGTTGGTTACCTTATGCGATAACACTATTGAGAGGCCGTGCACAGAAATGGTGGAACCAACTATCACAAAAGAAAGCAGAATCAACAACATGGGAAAGATTCAAAATTGATTTGGAATATGCATTTAAACCTTCTTATTCTGAACAATCTGCAAGAGACAAATTAGCCTCAATCAAGCAAATGACATCAGTATCCGAATATGCTGACGCATTCCAAGATATACTGTTGGATTTACCTCGAGTATCAGATGATGAAGCACTTGATCGCTTCGTTCGTGGTTTAAAAGATGATGTTCGTATACATGTATTAACAAAAGAACCACGTTCGTTAGAAGAGGCAAACAGATTTGCTATAGCCTATGATAGTGCCAAACAAGCAGGAATTGTATTACCAGCAAGGCAAAAAGACTCCTTTGTTGATGACCCCATGGATTTATCTGTATTGATACAACAATTAAATGCTATTATTAAGACACCTAGAGATAGCTATCATAATCAAGACAGAACTAATACAAGACCGGGACGCAACATCATTTGTCACTGGTGTCACAAGCCTGGACATGTTATCGCTGAGTGCCGAAACCGAATCAGAGAGATCAGAGAATTCGAACAAAACAAATTAAGACAAAACCGTGGTAACTTTCGACGACCTTATCGACAAAACCAGAATAATCGACAACATGCAACAAACAGAATATACAATGCTGATATGATTGAAATTGAACCGCGTAATGATTACACTGCACAAAATACTAGTAATAATTTGAATTCGTTGAATAGTGTTAATAAAGATTCTTTACTTGATCTTTCCCCTTATCCATTTGATTTCTCTGCCGATCATGCCTTTCTCATGAATGCTTCATCTAAAAATACCGTTCTTCCTACATACGAAGTTTTTATTAAAGGTATACCTTATCAAGCGTTAATTGATACTGGAGCTAGTGCAAATTATATCCATCCTCGGCTTCTAAAAGTAGTGGATGCATATAAACCTGTTATTAATCAAGCCGTTGAAACAGCTAATGGTGAACAAACAGCAATCTCTGGTCAAGCAATGTGCACCATGGAAATTAAGGGGAGGAGTAAGAACTTTATTAACACTCTAAAAGCCTTTGTGTTCGAATCAAAATTTGATATTATCCTTGGTAATTCATGGCTGAAGCAAGTTAAGCCGAAACCGGACTGGTTTGATAGCTCATGGACAATAATGATGCCTGATTTATCTCCAATTGTGATGGAACCATGCAAGGCAATCAACAAACTGGACAAACAGCAAGATGAAGCCAATGTTATCATATCAGCCAAGCAACTAACTAGACTATTCAAAACAAATCAAGTTGCTGAATGTTATCTTTTGCGTGTCGAAATTGATGGATCCAATGTAAATTACCTAAATAATATCAATGACGCTGATACTCCTTGGGTCACAGAATTCAGTAAAGAATTTCCAGAAGTATTCAAAGGAAAGATTACTGGTTTACCTCCTATGAGAGATACGCAAGATATTATTGTCACCAAACCTGATGCTATACCGGTTGCAAGACCACCGTACAAAATGTCACCTTTGGAACTATCTGAACTAAAAAAACAATTAGATGAATTGCTAGCTAAAGGATTGATTGAGCCATGTGCATCAGAATGGTCCAACCCGGTATTATTTGTGCGAAAACCTAATGGTGATCTTAGAATGTGTTGTGATTATAGAATGTTAAACAAGGTCACATTAAAACAAAAAATACAACTACCTAGAATTGATGAATGCCTTGAACGACTTCATAATGCCAAGCACTTCACTTCGCTCGATTTAACCAATGGATTTCATCAACAACGATTATCAGACTCTGACTCTCTTAAAACTGCGATCAGTACTCGATATGGGCAATTTTGCTGGAAAGTTGTTCCCTTTGGTTTGTCGAATAGTGGTCCTGCCTTTCAAAAAATGATGAACTCAGTGTTAGCTGAATACATTGACAAATTTGTAATGGTCTATCTTGATGATATATTAATATTCACGAATGGTAATGAAGAACAACACAAGCAACACGTTCGCATGGTTTTAAAAAAACTTGATGAAGCTAAACTTATTGTCAACAAAAACAAATGTCTCTTTAATCGGAAAGAACTGACATTCCTTGGATACAACATTAGTGCAAATGGAATTTTACCTGCTCTACAAAAAATAGAAGCTATAAAATCCTGGCCTATTCCTGTAAATGTACAACAAGTGCGTCAATTTATGGGCTTAGCACAACACTATAGAAAATTCATTAAAGGCTTCGCTGGTATCGCTGCTCCTCTTACTGATTTAACTAAAGGAACGGGTCCCAAACGACGTGCTATTCAATGGACTGACGAATGTCAAAAAAGCTTTGATTTGATAAAAGAAAAATTGTCGTCTGCACCAGTATTGATAAATCCAGATATGAACAAACCGTTTCGTATTGAATGTGATGCTAGTGACTTTGCAGTTGGTGCAGTGATTTTACAAGAGGAATCTAAAGATGTTTGGAAACCATTAGCATTTGAATCAAAGAAATTATCACAAGCTGAACGAAATTACCCACCTCAAGAAAGGGAGCTACTGAGTATACTACATGCCTTACGGACGTGGAGATGCTTTATTGAAGGCAATAGTTATCAAGTTTTCACCGATCATCTTCCTTTGAAATATTTAAGATCACAAAAACAACCTACTCCTCGACTTGTAAGGTGGTTAAGCGAAGTAGAATTATATGATCCAGAAATATTATACAAGCCAGGTGTTGAAAATCAGATTCCTGATATATTATCAAGACGTGATGGTGTTTCCTCTATACCTGAAAAAGATTCAATGCAACCACGATATGTGTATCACATCGATTCAAGTAACAAATGTTTATCACGATTAGAACAAGACCCAATACAAGACTGGCCCTTACATTACTTGACAACTGAAGACAAATGGCCTGACAAAATTAAAGTTGATTTACTTAAAATGAGTAATCGCTTTATTGTGAAGAACCAACAAGTATACAGAAAATCAAAAATTCCAAAAAGTAACGACTTTGTAGAAATCAAATTTATCCCATTTGCAAAAAGAGCTGATATGGTCGATAGTTTCCATTCAGGATATGGTCATGCAGGTCAAGCCTCAATGTATAGTCTGATGAAGGCTAGAGTTTGGTGGCCAAGAATGCAAGAAGACATAAGTACTTGGATTTCTAGATGCTCTCGCTGTCAACTTGCTGCTCACTCTGATAAAATTTCTCATCATGCGCCAATGAAACCACTAGAAATTCCTCATGCTTTCTCTAGGTGGCATCTTGATTTTATTGGAGAATTACCTACAACTAAAAATGGAAATCGATGGTTACTTATGGCAGTAGACTACACAACCAATTGGCCGATTGCTCGAGCACTTAACAATGCTACTGGTGAAGAGATTGTTAAGTTTATATATGAAGAAATTGTCATGCGCTTTGGATGTCCAGAAGAAATTCTCACTGATAGAGGTCCCAACTTTATGTCAAAGGTCGTGAAACAGTATATAAAAAAGATAAAATCCAAACATAACCTCACTAGTGCTTTCCATCCAAGGTCCAATGGAAAGAGTGAAAGGCTTAATCAAACTTTCAAAAAAATGCTTATCAAATATGTGAATGGTGATGTGCATAGTTGGGATGAATATGTCGATACTACTTTGTTTGCTTGCAGGATTAGAAAGCATGCGACCACTGGTTTCTCTCCTTATTTCCTAACTTATGGCGTTGATCCAAGAATTCCAGGTGATCCTCACAGGCCTTTTATACAAGAATTCATTGAACAAGACCCTGAGCTCATTTCTGAAGACACATTGATTCATCTGCGCAAGCTACGCGAATCACGTTACATTGCTGAAGAACGATTACAAAAACAAGCCCAACTAGACAAAATGCGCTGGGATTCTATGCTCAAGAACAATCAAATCCAGACATTCAATGTTGGTGACTATGTACTTCTTCGACATGAAAGCAAAAAAGGATTAGAATACAATTGGATGGGGCCTTACAAAGTCATCAAGCGTAATCTAGACTTTAATACATATAGTATCCAAGAAATATCTGGCAAAGTTTATGGTTCATGGGTTCATACTGACAGACTGAAACTAGCAAAATACAATGGTTCATCAATTGATAAAGACTGGTATATTCCTAGAGTTGCTCGCAGTAACTCTGAAACAAGGCTTTGATACTCAAAAAAAAAAAAAAATTTTACTTATGCTATGATCTTGTATCTTTACTCTTATTCTATGGTTGATAGAGGTCTATCAACAATTTCGAAAGGGGGTAATGTCATACCTTTTGCTCCACTTTTGGTATGTAACACGATTATTCCTTTGGCCTTTCAATTGTAAAATATCAACCGCAGTATCTTCAATAATAACATCATAGCTACAATTATCAAACATCTCCACCGCAGCAAACATAAATAATATAAATAGACCTTATAGTTATTAAATAAAGAAGGCAGCTTTTTACTACTGTAGTTTTTTTGTTGCTTCAATGGCTTGTAAGAGTTAACGGTTTTGAAATAGAGTAAAGTTGATGAAAATGGATAAAAAAGAATTAAGAGTTGGGTAGAGTATTGATATTAGGTTCGCTTGTGAGTGACCACCAGATCTTGTTAAGTAGATCAAACTTGTTTGTAATAAAGTAACTTGATAAGAGTTTTAAGAGTGTTTACAATGAAGATAATTGACTTCAAGGGACTTGTCTTGCTTGTGTTTTAAGAGTGTTATACCAAAAGATTCAGGGATAAAGATACTTGATTTATTGGATAAAATATATTTAAGATAAGTAAAGTTAAAATATATATAAGTCAAGAGAAGTGAAGATAAGTCAAGATAAGTGAAGTAAAATAAAAGTAAAAACTTGTCTATTTTATAGACAAAGAAAAATAAAGTTTCATTTTGATATAAGGTTTGATTTCGATATAAGGTTTGATTTCGATATAAGGTTTGATTTTGATATAAGGTTTGATTTTGATATAAAGTTTGATTTTGATATAAAGTTCAAAAAAGAATAAGGTTCAAAATTAAAAAATCACAAACCGCAGCCATTGTAATAAATTTTTACTAGTTCGCTTGAGTGTGCTGAGTTGAGGTTTAAATAAACAGATTTAAGTTGTAATTGGTATAATAATTGCTTTTATATGAGTTGGATTGGCTTGATTCGCTTGTTATAGTGACCACCAGATCTTATAAAGTAGATCAAACTGTTTTAGTTAAGGTAGAATAAAAATAAAAAGATAAAGTAAAATAAAAAAGGGGATTTACAATGAAGTATAATAGCTTCAAGGGACTTCTTGTTCTTGATGTTAAATAAAATAAGAGATAGTTTGCCTCTTTAAAAGAATATTTATTTGATAAAAAGAAAAAGTAAAAATAAAATAAGAGAGAAGTTAGGAAGTTAGAAGTGAAGTCATATTTTTTGAGATTATTATGTGAGGTTATTTATATGTTTTTGGGTTTTATGATTTTGTTCTGTTTTTGGTATTTTGAATGGTTGTATAACATAAGAGGCGGTTGTTGTATAGTGTAAGGTGGTTGTTGTAAACTGCAAGGCGTTCGTTATAAACTGCAACGATTTAAATTCCGACGTTTCATTCCTGTTGTTATTTTTCTTGGAGTAGTAAAGGTTGTTATTAATAAAGAGAGTTTTCTTGAGTTTTTACAAGTTTAGTTGCTTGATGTGACCACCAGATCTTTTAAGTAAGATCAAATATAAGATAAAAGATAAAGATAAAAATAAAGGGAACAGGGACTTTTATAACTAAAGATTGCCTGTTTGTGTAAATGAAAAGATAAAAAGAATTGAACTTGAGTTCTTTATTCAAAAAAAACTGAATTGAATTGACTTCAACAAGAGAAGGTATTTATATTGTTTCTTTGTTTGTGCTTTTGACCTTTTTCACAAAAATGAAAGTTTTCATTTGACCGACAATTTTCGATCTAGCGACTAAAGTCGCTATTGTGAGATTGTTAGGCTTTCGGGTTTAAGTAGGTTTGGTATAAGTTATTGAGACAAAGTTTTGGTAATCGAATAAAGTATTGGATAAATTAATATCCAAAAAAGAGTAGATAATTTGAGTTGTAAGTTCGCTTGAGTAGAGTGACCACCAGATCTTGTTAAGTAGATCAGTCTGAATTGAATAAAAGTAAAATAAAAAGATGAAAGATAAAAGATAAAATAAAAAAGAGATTACAATGAAGTATATGATTCAAGGGATTATTGATTCTTCCTATTTATAAAATAAAAGAAGTATTTTGTTTCAAAGGAGATTTATTTGGATAAGGTAAGATAATAATAATAATAATAATTCTTGATAAATTGTTGATATTTATATGTTTTTGGTTTTCTTGATTTTGTGATGTTTTTAGATTTTTGTGTTTTCCTTTGAATTGTGAATTTAGTTGAGTTATTCAATTTCATTGAGTTTATCAAAAATATTGAGGACATGAACTTAGTTCAGGTCCGAACTTTCTTCGTCAAGTGGTACAGTTTGATTGAAAAAATTTCTATTTTCGTCACAGATGCCCCCAGTGGACATAAGTTCGTCCTCGAACTCTTCATATTCTTGATCGATTATAGCCCATGTATCTCCATTCCTAGCAGCTCTCAATAAGGATGGATAGAGAAAGTCATTGGGTATTTCAGCTTTTAAGTTGGCATGCTTTGAAGATAAATAAGCCTCCACACTACCTGGAGTAGGTCTTGGCTGCGTAAACTTCAAGTGGCTCCAATAGTTAACATCTTCAGCAAAACGCAAGGTAAGCTGTTGTTTCATAAGCGTCATCTGTTTCTGATGCTGTACAATTTCTTGATATTTGTAAAAAGTTCTAGCCATTTGTTTTCTTGCTAATTCTATGCCTGTGGTTCTGATTGCCCATTCCCAGTCTTCAAATAAAGAGGGAGTCAAATATTCATCTTGTGCGTCAGAATAGGTGGCTTGGGGTTCTGGTATTTTGTCTGATGGTGGTAGTATAGCTGGTACCATTACCGGCGTGTTGTCAGTAGGGCTTGGTATATCCAAGATAGAGATTATTTCTGCTTTGTCTTTTATTTCTTTGGCAATCAGTACTGCACCTTCTTCTCTTGGTAAAAATTGACCTCGCTCACCATATCCAATGGATCCTGGTCCACCGAACTCCTCCTCGCATTCCAGCAACCAGTTTCCAACGGCCTTTTCCAAAGCTTCGTATCCTTCAAGCTGGCAAAATTTGACAAAGTAGGTATTTACCATCGTATTTACGTAATCTTGAATTGTTTCAAAGTCTTGTCGGTTGGGCACATATGGTCGCATCCAGGTTTCCTTCATTCCTTGGGTTATATAACCGGGGCCACTAACTTGATTGTTCATTTGAGTAATTTGAGCACTTTGCATATTGTTTTGAGTTTTCGTTTTAATTCGAATGGTTTTTCTTTGGTTGTAATATTGTCCCGTATATATACTATTTTCAAACTGTGTACGCGTTCTTCTTTTGGTAGGATATCTGATGAATGTTGTTAAACCTTGTGCTTATGAAGAATCTAAAAGGAAAAGCTCTCTAGTTTCATCATCCAGAGTTCCTGAACCAATCCTATGATGTTCAGTTTTCCATAAGGTGTTGGGTATCGAATAAGGTTTCAAACGGTTTCCGTGTACCCTCCTGATCTTTGTATCTGATACATCAATGCTCTTGATATGATAAGTTCCTTTTCCTAACAGGTGATGTATGATAAATGGTCCTTGCCATCTGTCTTGTAGTTTTCCTGACCAAGAAGTAGTCAAAAAATCCTTGTAGACTAATACTGTGTCTCCAAGATTGAATGATGGCTTCAGTTCTTTGCGTTGATCAAGTATTTTCTTTTCTATTGCCTTCTTTTGTGCTGCTTGTGTTGTTTTTATTGCTTTTGTGGCTTGCTCTCTAATTCTGCTAAGGTTGTGTAACTGATGTGCCGTTCGGTGAAATAAAGTTGCGTCAAACTGAGGCGATTTCCTGTTATAGATCTGGTGTTCCATGTCGAATGGGGTTTTAGGTTCATAGCCATACATCAAACTAAAGGGGCTGTGTTTGGTAGTTGCTTGTTTCATTGATCTATAAGCGAATAATGCAGCTGGTAGATACTGGTCCCAATCTTTCTTCTCGTCGTCTGATCTGCGTTGTAAGATTTGTCCTAACGTTCGATTAAATCTTTCGATAAGACCATTGCTTTGAGGGTTGTAGGGAGTTGTCGTTTTGTGTATAATAGAATAATTTTTGCAAACTTGGCGTATTAAATCGCTCAAAAAGGGCTTTCCATTATCGGTAACAATTATCGTAGGGCAACCGTGTCGACATACAGTTGTTGGAATAATTGTTCGGATGTTTTGCAATTTTATACTTTTCGCTTTGTATCTCTGCAGTCAGATAAGATAGAGCTGCTGACAATACCTCATTAGAAAGCGACAGTTGTCATGTAGAACATATAAAAATTTAAGGTTATGGGATTACTTCCATATATAGTAAGGTCAATTTGCGTCAAGCATATGCATTCGAACAATTTTTCCAACTCAATGCATTCTATAATGACGATATCATTGACGTTTCTGACGTCACAAATACAGCATTACAAAATGACGTAATAATGAAATAGCGCTTTTGCTTTTAGTCAGAGCTTAAAATATAGAAATAAGGCTGGATTTTGCAGTGTTTCCCTTCTATCTCGTACAGCCTATACTTTTTTATATCATGGTACACCCTTTATCTCGTAGCAAGCAAGAAAGAATCCGGTCGTTGTTAAAAAAGGGTTTATCATACTCAGAAATTATGAAACGTGTTCCAGGAGTATCAAGGTCCACTTTGAGCAAGTACAAGAACTTGTATGCACCTAAACGTACTCGAGGTCATGCTGGTAGAAAGATTACTATAAGCTCAATAACAAAGAATTACCTGAAGAGAGAGCTTATAAATGGTTCACTTCAGACAGCAAAGAGCATATGGTCATAATTAAGCAGCATTGGTTATAATGTTGGCTATTTTGATACAGTAAAAATGCTTCACAGCATGGGTTTCAGTACCCAAATTAAGAAGAAAAAGCCTCTCCTCAAAAAATCACACATGGAAGCTAGACTAAAATAGGCTAAAGCTTACAAAGATTGGACAGAAGATGACTGGAGACGTATGGTGTTTTCTGATGAGACCAAGATTAATGTTTGGGGCTCAGATGGTTGTAAATACTTTTGGAGAAGACCTGGTGATAAATTGCAACCTCATCATCTTGACCTTACAGTCAAAGGAGGAGCTGGCAGTGTAATGCTTTGGGGTTGTATGACGTGGGATGGTCCTGGATATGCCTGCACGATTGAGGACGGTACTATGAAAGCATCAGATTATGTTCATATCCTGTCAACTACACTGATGGACAGCCTGAACTACTGTGGCTACAAGCAGGAGGCTATCTATTTTCAACAAGATAACGATCCTAAACACATATCGAAGCTTGCTCGTGCTTGGTTTAAAGAAAATGGGTTTAAAGAAGAGCACACCTTCAATTGGCCAGCTCAAAGTCCTGATTTGAGTTCTATAGAGCATCTCTGGCACCATTTGAAGTTGAGGCTGAGTTTATATGAAGGTAGGGCTAAAGGAGTGCATGATCTCTGGTCTAGAATCGAGAAAGAATGGAACTTTTTTACTAAAGAGTAGTGCCAAGCATATATCAAGAGTATGCCAGCTCGTTGTAGAGCAGTCATTAAAGCTAAAGGCGGTTATACACGATATTAAATAAAAGATGATTCAGTTGGAAAAATTGTTCGAATGCATATGCTTGACGCAAATTGACCTTACTATATATGGAAGTAATCCCATAACCTTAAATTTTTATATGTTCTACATGACAACTGTCGCTTTCTAATGAGGTATTGTCAGCAGCTCTATCTTATCTGACTGCAGAGATACAAAGCGAAAAGTATAAAATTGCAAAACATCCGAACAATTATTCCAACAACTGTATGATTTCCTCGTATAGAAACAATGCTATCTCAGATGATGTTTGGAATCGCATTGGCCTAGCTTCCACATACTTAGTCAAGTAATCTATCCCAGCAATTATATAGCGGTATCCTGCTCTGGAAGTTTGTACATGCTTAACATCCAATGCTATTCTGTCAAAAGGTTTGGTTGATACTGGCACAGGATAGAGTTCTTCGTTTAATGATTTGGGTCCGTGTACTTGACATCTTGGACAATTTTTAACATATTGTTGAATTGTGTGGGCCATCTTATCCCAGTAATATCTGGTGGCTATCTTGTGTAAGGTATTGTTATAAGCAAGATGACCTCCCAAGGGGTGTTGATGATAGGTATGAATGATATTTTCTGCCTCTTCAGTGTTTAAAACTTTACGGATGATACCGTTTGATGTGTTGTATCGATATAGAGTATCTTTATATATTGTATAGTTGATTGACTCTCTTTCAAGATGTTTTATCATTTTTGTTGGAATATTGTCAGGAGTCTTCAGTGTGAGCAAATATTGTTTCATCATTTGTATTTTTTCTTCTTCCATTTTTGTGTAACTTTGTTATTATGCTTTGTGGTGATACGATTTTTGTATTGTTCTGTATTAAGGTTTTTGTTTGATTGGTGTGTGTGTGTGTGTTTTTTTTTTTTTGATTTTTTTTTTTTTTGTTTGTTTGTTTCAACTACCCCTCCCTTCCTCCATGTGATTTGATAAAATACATTGGTAGTGTGATTTTGTTGTGTTTTTGCGAATTAATATCCTAATCTGGAAAGAAAGTCGGCACTCTCGTTAACTCTTCCAGGTCGATACTTGACTTCATATTCATATTCTGCTAGTATAGTTATCCATCTTGCTATAATTCCAGTAGGGTTTGTTGTATTTAGAAGTCCTCTTAATGCTGAATGATCTGTTATTATAGTGAATCTTCTTCCAAGCAGATATGGTCTAAAAAGCTTTACAGCCCAGATTACGGCTAAACATTCAAGTTTTGAAACACCATAATTCACCTCACTTGATTTAAGGCTTCGACTGGCATATATGATTGGATGTTCATGTCCATCGTCGTCTAATTGTGTGAGAATACAGCCAAGTCCTTGTTTGGATGCGTCTGTTACAAGTACAAAGTCTCGATTGAAATCCGGTCTTGCTAATACTGGTGCTTCTGTCAAAAGTTTCTTAAGTTTTTCAAATGATTCGGTAGTTTTGTTGGTCCAGGGAACCTTTTTAGATGTCTTGGTTTGATCATGCAATGGTCGTGCTATTGCGGCAAAGTTTTTGATAAACCTTCGGTAATATGAGGCTAATCCCAGAAATCCTCTGACTTGTGTGAGTGTTGTTGGTCTCTCGTAGTTTTTTATCTTCTCTATTTTTCCAGGATCAGTGTGTATTCCTTCTTGAGTGACGATGTATCCAAGAAACTTGAGATGATCTTTGAAAAAAAAGCACTTTTCTGGATTGAGCTTTAGATTTGCTATTTTGATACAATTGAAGACTTGTTCTAAATGGGTAAGATGTTCATGGTGATTATTGGAATATATGTTTAGATCATCGATATAGGCTACTAAGCATTTGTTTATCAGTTTTCTAAAGCAGAGATCTATGAGACGTTGGAAGGTCGCAGGAGAGTTGACTAATCCCATTGGCAAAGTATTATAGTGATATACACCGTATTTTGTTGTAAAAGCAGTTAATTTTTTGCTACTTTCTTCTACAGGCACTTGGTGAAATCCTGCTCTCATATCTAAGGCTGAGAATACTTTTGCTTTTCCTAAAGCGTCAAGTAAATCATCGATTCTTGGCAAAGGGTATGAATCTTTCTTGGTAATAGCATTTAACTTGCGATAATCAATCACCATGCGGTATTCTCCGTTTTTTTTTCTTCACTAATATTACTGGTGCTGCCCATGGACTATTTGAAGGCGCTATTACTCCCAGTTTACAATACTTTTCTAATTCCTTTTGTAGATAATCTGATTCAATTGGACTAAGTCGATATGGTCGGTGACTAATTGGTTGGGTATTTTCTTCAATAACAATCTTGTGATTTATCAGTTGTGTATGGCCAATTGTATCATTATTCCAATCAAATATGTTTTTGAATTTGTGTATGAGCTTCTTCAATCTTTTAGCGATATCGTTTCCAATTTTTCCAATTTCTAACTTAGTATAAGTTTCTTGATCTAGAGATTCATTATCTGTAGTGTCGTGTTCAGCTTGATCTTCTTCTAATACGTATAAATCTGTATCTCGATTAAGTTGATAAGCTTGGACCATTTCTTCGTTTTGTAAATCAAAAGCTTCTAGCCTTCCTACTTCTTCGTACGGTTTAAGATATATATCGTAGTCTGACCGATTATATAAATGTACATCTATACTCTTTTTGTTGATGACAATACTTGTACTGATGTCAAAGTATCCCATGACTTGAGTGATATCTTTATTCGTGATTTCAAGGCTGTATGTGTTATTCTTGGTTGTTCCGGTTGGTTTCTTGATTTGAAAGCTATTTGAAGTGTGTGCTTTCAACACCATCCCCTCTTTTGGAGCTTGTATGACTATTTCTGTATTATCTCTAACTATATCCAGCTCCTGTGTATCATCGTTGTTTAATACTAGTAAAGAATCTGTATCGTTTCTTTCTTCTTCAGATGACTCATCCTCTGTACTATAGTCTTCCTCATTCGATTCTTCCGTTAATTCACTTTCAGATGTGTCTTCAGAATCTTCTCCTGTCGAATTATCTTCCTCAGAGCCATCTTTTTCAAATCGAACTTTCTTTTCAGTAGAATTTGTAAGACTCGTAGGATTTTGGTACATCTGTTGATAAGTAGTCATTTTAGGTATGTTATC
This sequence comes from Rhizopus arrhizus, assembly GCA_024220505.1. Taxonomy (NCBI): domain Eukaryota; kingdom Fungi; phylum Mucoromycota; class Mucoromycetes; order Mucorales; family Rhizopodaceae; genus Rhizopus; species Rhizopus arrhizus. The sequence continues at coordinate 1,348,067 of JAKZZE010000007.1, read as the reverse complement.
CTTTTTCCGGAGAAATGATATAGGTAGTTCTGCTTTTCGATTCTTGTAAGATACTTTCATGGATGCACTATTGAAATCGATTCTAGCTTTCGCCCTGCTTAACCAGTTGTTTCCAATAATAAAATGAGATGGACACGTAGGCAGTACTTCCACTGTGCATGGTATGACTAAATCTTCACTGACTTCTATTGGTACATCATAAATCATTCCCAATGCAGGTTGTTTAGTTCCATTTCCTAAGGTAAAAACGCTTTCTGATGCAGCATCAATATCTAGTTTCAGAGCATCTGCCAAAGATTTCGAAATACAAGTTTTTGCGGCTCCACAATCTACTAATGTCTTTATGCGTTGATTTCCAATGATTATTTTTGTATATGCAGCTGTAGTGTTTATATCTTCATCCTCAATTAAGGCCATAGTTTCCTGTGATCTTTTTTTATTTGGAGATTTTCTTTTTAGTCTACATGCACCAATGAGGTCTCTTCGAAGTCTTGGTGTAGTGGTGATTAAATCTCTTACGGATATATTTGCTGGTTGATCAAGTACATCTTCTACAATATTATATGAAATGGCAGGAGGTTCTCGTCTGGGATTCTTTCTTGGTGTTTTTGTCTGTACTTTTTCTATAGGTAAGTCTGTCTCCATTCGTATTGCAGTATCATTAAATGGTGAATTCTTGGGGCGTATTTCTTCAAGATGCTTTCTTGTAGTAATTCTTCTGGTAGTGACAGCTGGCTTTTTCTGCTTATCCTGTGTTGCGGGTCGGTCTTTAGTATATGGTATTCCTGGAGTAACTTCGGGAGGTCTTTCGGGTCTTATCGCAGCATATAGATCTTTTTGTCTACTATGTCTGTCCTCGCTTTGGGTTAGTATAGCGTTGAGGTGTTTTTGCTGTTTTTGCTGCTGCTGCTGCTGTTGTTGTTGTTGTTGTTGTTGTTGATTAATGGATTTTTGCTTATAATGGGTGTTCGATTGACCATTGTTTTCATTATTGAACACAATCGACCCATTTAGTTTTTTGAAGGTTGTGTTTGACGTACGTCCCCTGATGGATAGTACTGATAGTCAGTCTGTGTGTCCTTTCTCCTATCATTGTTGTTGTTATTGTAATGCCCATTATTGGTATTATTGTTGTAACGTCCATTATCGTTGTTATATGAACCATTCCTATTATTATGCCCATAATTCCTATTGTTAGTATATCCACTATTTCCATTATTATAATTTCCATTGTTGTAATTGTTAAAGTTTCCTTTATAATTTCCATTGTTATAGTTTCCATTATTATTGTTGCGGTAGGTTTTGTTATAAGGTCTACCGGTTGATTGTTGAGTGTTCAATTCATTTCTTATAGTCTGCTGTATCAAGTTAAGTATATCTGACTGATTGCTATGCTGAGGTAGTCCATTGCTATGGTGCTGCAGGTTATGACTTGAAAGATATTGAGAATTGTCGAGTTTTCTACTGATGTCCATGGTCGATAGTTGTGGTTGATTCATTGTTCTCGTAAAAGATAAGTTTTGAGAATCACGTCTACCATTCGTGTAAGGATCACTGACTGGAATGTACTGGATCTGATGTTCTTGTCCATCAATAATTTCAAGATTGTGATGGTTAGGCAAATATCTATTGGGATGCGTGATTTCTTCATTGTATATCAAAGCATGGCTCACGTTTCTTGGTATAAATGGGTTATCGACCATTGCTATTTTTCTAGGTCTGTTGGCGTTCCACCATCCATCAGCATGATTTGTCCAATCTTGAAAATTTCTTGAACTTGATTGTATACAGAATTGTTTTATGTCCTTAAGAAGACCAGCACGGAAGCGACTTTCCACTACCTCTTCGCTCGTGATGTTTGCTAAATCAGCAGCTTCTCTAAGCCGGGAAAGGAAAATTTGAGGATGCTCCTGTTCTCCTTGCATCATTTCGTTAAATTCCAGTTCGTAGTTTTGTATGAGCTCTGGTGTGATATAATGTTTCTTCAATTGTTCTATGGCTTCTTCATAGGTGACCGTAGGATTTTCCTTCAATATGACGCGCTCAAAGTAAATTTTGGCGGCACGTCGCAATTGTGATTTTAGGATAACCAGTCTTCGGGCATCAGTATTTGTGTTGCTAATGGCTAAGAATGATTCCAGTATTTCTTGAAAGTGACGGAAATCTTCCCCTTCATAACCATAAAATTCAATTAGTTTAGGACGATATCCTTGGGCTACGCTTTGGTTGCTAATCGAGGCCAACACGTTTTGTCCTGCTGTATTCATTGTTGCTAATAAGTGTTCTGAAATTGTAGAGTCGATTTTGAATAATTTTCTTTTTGAAGTTTTTCTGATAGTTTGATTTGTTTACTGTTTTAATTGATTTTCCCTCGTAGTGACCACCAAATGTGAGATTGTTAGGCTTTCGGGTTTAAGTAGGTTTGGTATAAGTTATTGAGACAAAGTTTTGGTAATCGAATAAAGTATTGGATAAATTAATATCCAAAAAAGAGTAGATAATTTGAGTTGTAAGTTCGCTTGAGTAGAGTGACCACCAGATCTTGTTAAGTAGATCAGTCTGAATTGAATAAAAGTAAAATAAAAAGATGAAAGATAAAAGATAAAATAAAAAAGAGATTACAATGAAGTATATGATTCAAGGGATTATTGATTCTTCCTATTTATAAAATAAAAGAAGTATTTTGTTTCAAAGGAGATTTATTTGGATAAGGTAAGATAATAATAATAATAATAATTCTTGATAAATTGTTGATATTTATATGTTTTTGGTTTTCTTGATTTTGTGATGTTTTTAGATTTTTGTGTTTTCCTTTGAATTGTGAATTTAGTTGAGTTATTCAATTTCATTGAGTTTATCAAAAATATTGAGGACATGAACTTAGTTCAGGTCCGAACTTTCTTCGTCAAGTGGTACAGTTTGATTGAAAAAATTTCTATTTTCGTCACATTGTCTAACAATTTGTCTCTCGAAGGAAGTGAAATAAACTCGACTTCAGGTTTTCTCGGACCCATTTTTTTTAAAAGCAAAAAGAAAAACAATCGGTCAAACTAAAGCAACTTCAAATGTACATGACTGCTTATTACGTAAGCAATAAAAATAAAAAATAAAAGTTTTCCCCAACGGGGAATCGAACCCCGGCCATGTCGGTGAAAGCGACAGATCCTAGCCACTGGACCATTGAGGATTATACATTTCTGATATGTGCTATGTTCGCCAGGGCCGCCTCTTTTTTTCAAATGAATTCCACTGCACCCAATCACCGTTATCCAAGTTGATAAAGTTGATCTTTTTTGATAGTGGTAATTCTATTAAATGAGTGAGAACTCGGATTTAAATGTTAGAAAGCTGATTTTTATATCAGAAGAAAGCTTGAAAAAAATAGATTGTAAATCTATAAAAATAATCAAAAGTATATAATATGTTTGTTGAATAAAAAGACATTGTATTTTTTAAAAAAATAAATAATTTTCTGTTGTGCTACATGATGCCATACAAGATTACAAATTGGGAAGACTATGCTTTTTCAACTTCAGTGCAATATTTTTTAACTTCAACAAAGATCGAAAACACAGTTCTATTGGCCTACAAGCTCGGAAATCCAAGTGATTGAGTCGTGGCGTTTTCTTTTCAAGCATTCTTCGGCTCTCATGTCGTATTTTACAAAAAAAAAACTTTGTTTAATACAAAAGGAGATTTATTTTGGTTACTAATGAACAAAAGAAAAAAAAAAAAAAAAGAAGAAAGAGTGAAGAGGCACATATGAATAAGAGGGATGAAACTCTTATATAAGTGCATAATATCGCTATAATAATAAGTATAAAAGTATGTGTTTATAAATTGGAACAAAAAAAAAAAAGAATGTGAATATGGTAGAAAATTTAAAAGATTGAATAAAATATATAAAAAAAAGAAGGATTCTTTTGGCTCTAAAGAAGTTAAACTTGTTTTAAAGCTGAAAAAGATATGTTTTAAATAGTAAGATCACGGCATAAAAAAGACAGAGTATTTTTGATAATCATTTTTATTTTTTGAGAGTAAAGAAAAAAAAGGCGGCAACGGAATGAATGTCTATTATGCTACACGTCTTGAGATTTCTATGAAAAGGTTAAAAAACAAAAGAAAAAGTATATTGTTACTAAGTACTTTTGAAAAAAAAAAAAAAAAATACATTCCCAGCATTGACATTACAAAAGGAATCTCCATTCAATGTATTGTTTAAACTTGAATAAAAAAAACGAGTGTTTTAAATTTGGGCTTTAAAAAAAAAGTACTTTAGAAATTTTTTCATTAAAAAAAATAAAAGTGGACCAAATATGACGAAGGTGGAAAGCATCAAACAGAAATCTAAAATAAGATTCAAAGACCACAATACAAACGGCAAACTGATTTTATCTGTAACCAAATCTAGAATGAAACAAAGGTAAAAAAAAAAATTTAAATTTAAAGATCTAAACACCGCTTTCATTTTTTTTTTGTTTTATTTATTTCACAAGTTTTTTTTTTTTAAAACAGCAAGTTGATTTCATCCAACTCTATTTCACCACCAAAAGCCCAAGCGATACTCTCTTCAGTTATATTTTCTTTTTTGATGAAGTCAGGAACAGGCAACGAGCATTTTCTTTGTATACGAGGAAGAAATTGGATGCTGTTATTTCCAGTTCTTTGCCTCTTTGCCTTGTCACTTGCTATCTGATCATCCAACAGCTTAAAAAATTCGGTACACTGAATATTGGATAATTAGTTGATTGTGTTTTAATCGCAAGATTAAATAAAAAATTAAACAAAAAAACAATAGCAGCAATATAAAATTAAAATCCTTCTTTATTGCAGATTTCTTTATATTGCGAAAAGGCCTCGCTTTATGGATAAAAAGTTGGCATCTATTTATATTCTTTGTGAGCGTAGATATAAAAGATATAGACTCGGTCACGATGTCGTGCTGAAGAACCAATGATTAAGCTAAAGCTTGTCGATGTTCTAATATATGCATCTGAAGTTGAACAATAGAAATAATAACCAGTCAATTAACTTTGATCTAATTACTTTTGGGGTTGACAATTGATTAGACTCTCTAGGATGACAGATATTGATCTTATTGTTCTAAATTTGGAAAAGTGTGGAATTGTTCAATCATAGTTTAATCTTTTGTGTATCGTTATTTATTTTAATACAACTGATATCATATAGAAAATAACTATGTTTACAACATTATCCTCCCCCAGACTTGACAATAGTCAGGTCGGCATTCATGCAGATACTAAATGTTATTTTCTTATTGGTTAATTTATGTATCTTGATGCTCAGCAAGTTTATGAAGTCAGCGGCCGCTCTGCTACATGAACTTTTTTTTTTTTTTTTTTTTTTTTTTTTTTTTTAGTTTCTATTGTTTCTTATTCTTTTACTTTTTCTAAGGACTGTGCTATCTTGTACCATGTCCTTTCTTTTATAATTCTTGTTTTCTTCAGTCACATTAGGTCTAGCAGAAGTCTTTTTAGTGTAGTCTATTTCGTTAGCTATCATCTTTTGCTTTCTTGCTTGCTCTAATTCCTTCAACTTTTTTCTCTTAAGCCAATATTTATCAATGGGTACTGTGCTGGAGAAGGATGATGCTTTTTCCCACGTATTCTCTCTTTCACCATAACCAGCCCATTTTACAAGGTACTCTCTTTGTCCTGGACCGCCTCTGTGATCTCTAATATCCTCAACTTCATAGTATTCATCTTCTATAGCTGTTTCGTCAATAGAGACTATCTTAAGTTCTGATGGGACATATTCACGATGTAACAGTTCATTTTGCTCATCTTTTAAGACATAGGAACCACCTTGAGTTTTTCGAACGACAATGTAAGGCCCTTCATAAAGAGGTGACAACTTACTAGTCCGTCCTGGTAATCTAACCATAACTGCAGTATCCTTCGGAAGATCTATGATCATATTTCTGTCATTGAACCTCTTGTTTGCTTCCTCTATGATCTTCTGTGTTCTTTCACGAATGGCAGGAAACACTATCTGGTACATGCGATCAGTTCTCTCAATCAGCTCTTGTTCTGTAACAGGTCTATTAGGAATCTTATCAGCTATACTCTGATCACTGTAATCCTCAAAGCTATTAAGTCTTCGAGCAAACATCAAGGAAAATGGAGCACTCTTTGAACGGTGTCTTATTTTATAATTCGACGCTAGTTGGACAATTGGCAATACATCGTCCCAATCATTGCTGTTAGAATTAACCATTTTTCTTATAGTGTTTAATGTCGTCTTTACAGCGCTCTCGCTCACGCCATTACCTCGACTGTGAAAGGCTGTACTGTATCTGCGATCTATTCCTAGGTGCTTGGATAATGAGTGCATGAGGCTATTTTTAAACTCTCTGCCGTTATCACTTTGAATAATTTTAGGTATGCCATAGTCACCAAAGATTTTTATTAATTCTTTTGCTACAGTGTCACTTTGTTTATTTTTTAATGGACGCAGTATGATGTACCTGGTACATACATCTATCATCACAAGGACATAGACATTTTCATTTGCCGTGACAGGTAAAGGTCCTAAAAGATCAATTCCAATATGGTCAAATGGTAGATATGCAAGAATGTTTTTTAAAGGATGATAACCTTTCTTGCTTACATTGTGTCTCTGGCATTCAATACATGATTTGATTGTCTCAGTAGCATCTTTATAAATATTATTCCAATGAAGTCCTTGGGAATGTAATTGCTCCACAATACTCGTACTACCGAAGTGTCCGAAGGTATGAGCATCTTCAAGTAGACGTGCTCTCTTCTCAGGTGGAGGAGTCATATAGTCAGTTGTGGGATTATTAGCAAACTTTTATTTTTTATTTTCACAGCTAGCACATTTAGTTTCTTGTCCTGACTATAGATCAAGTTGTGTCTCTTTGCTGTAGAGTTTGTCTGTCTTTTAACTTTTATTTTATTTTTATTTTTACTTTTATTTTCCTTTTTTTCTTTTTTATTTTCTTTTTGCGCAGCATCACCCCCACCCAGCATGAACTCATTATTCAAGCAAGGTTCATAAAGTCTAGAAAGTAAATCTGGTAATTGATTGAGAATTCCTTGTATGTGAATCACATCAAAGTTGAAATCTAATAAAGTTTCTAACCAGCCTATCATCATAGGGTTTGCTTGTTCTTGGGTATGTAAATACATTAAAGCCTTATGGTCAGTACGTAATTCAAATTTATTTCCCCATAAAAACTCACGATATTTTTCTAGTGCAAACACTACCGCGTACAGTTCACGTTTAGTTGTATTCCACTTACGTTGAGAGGGTGACAAAGATTTAGATGCAAATGCAATATGTAAAGTTCTATTCAGCTCATCTCTTTGGGTCAATACTGCACCAACACCATATTGTGAGGCATCAGTAGCCACATAGAATTTTTTGGATAAGTCTGGAGTGTGCAACAGTGTCTTTGATTTTAGAATCTCTTTCAAAGCAATGAATGCATCAGTATGCTCTTGTGTCCAGTTGTTCTCTACATCAGGATCATTACGAAGTCTGTCGATAGGTGCAGCTACACGAGAGATTAAAGGTATAAAGTCTCTCATATATGATACAATGCCCATTAATCGCATTACTTCTTTTTTATTGCGTGGTATAGGCCAACTATCGATGTTTGTTAAGCGGCGTGGATCTACTTTGATGATACCACCACTTTCAACTACAAATCCTAAAAGATAGATTGATCGTTGATACCAACTGCATTTCTTTACATTGATTTTTAGGTTGACGGAAGTTAATCGTTCAATCACTTTTTTTACATTTGAAGCATGGTTTTCAGCTGTTCCTTTAATTACACAGTCATCAACATAGGTCTCGATGAAATCCATATCCGCAAAGAGTATTTTCATCACTTTACAGAATATTGCAGTAACTGTTTTTAGACCGAAACAACATCCTTGGAAGGTATATGTTCGATTCTTAAATTGGAAGGAGAGTTTGTGTTGATCTTTAGGGGCTACAAGGAAACTATTGTATGCATTCTTCAAGTCAATCTTAGTGAATACTTCACCACCAGCTAAGTTGTCAAATATGCTTCTTATTTTTGGAACAGGATATACGACATCAGGGATTAGTTTGTTGATACCACGAACATCTAAACATACTCTGTGGCTCGTTATCTCATTGTTCTCATCTTTCTTTGGTACCATTAATAAAGGACTATTAAATGATGTGTTAGCGCGGTTCTCTTTGATGATACCTGCTTCTAACCATTCATTTATTTGCTCTTCTAATTCAGGCATTTGTCGGTGAGCAATTGGGTATTGTCTCTTATAGGACTTTGCTCCCTTTTCCATTGGTAACTCTACTACAGATTCTGGTACTGTGCAGAAAGATCCAGCAGGAATATTTTGGTTGTCATCAATTGCACTCTGGATATAAGCCATGAATTGCTTTTGTTGATCTTCGGTACCATAGGGTGAGTTGTTAGGTTCAATCTCATTATTAGCGTCAAAATTCATATTAAGGAATTGTGCGTCTTCTTTTAATCTATTTGAATAATCATCTTCATTACCTGGGTACTTGTATGCTACCCCAGTGAGACCGATATTCATTTTTCCAAGAACATCAGTTCCAAGCAAGACATCAAATTCTTGTTTCATTGTCTCATTAAAATTTACAACTTCAAAAGAATGTTTAAAAGAGATGTTATTCATATATGTTAAAGTGAGAGGATCAGTTTGTCCAATTCGTTTACAATTATTATCTGAAGACAAAAAATTTAAAGAACCATTTACAGAATTCACTTTGTCAATATTCAATTTATTATTCAAACAAATTTTTGATATACAAGTGATATCACTGCCAGTGTCAATCTTTCCAATTAATTTCTTGCCCTCTATTAATATAGGAGTCAAAAGTTTAAATGGATTAGTATCTTCATCTTCAGTTTTTTTATTTCATAATGCCTTACAGTCATATGAGTGATTTTCAGCTTCTGTCATATCATGATCATGATCATTTTCTTCATTTGCAGTACGAACAATGGCATAAATTGACTTGTCCGAATCTCTTGGATTTTTTGGATCGACATGAAGTTTTCTTTTATAGTCTGCATATTCTTGACAATGATGGCCATGAGACCAACTTCTACCGCAATAGCGACAGGGTTTACTTGTGCTTGCCTTATGAGGAAAATTTTTATTGCCATAATATTTGTTGTTTATGGTCGACGCAGCATCATTTTTCTTTTTTGTTTTACTATAGCAATCATCTTCATTGTGATTTGCAGCTGTACCACCATGTCTTGAACAAAAGAAAGCACCAGACGAACCATGACCTTTGTTTCTTTTTTGAACACTGAAAGGACCAGCATTTGTGTGGATTCTTTTACTACCACTGGCGACATTGGCATAGGATGCTCCTGAATATGTTCTCGGGTCATCTCCTAGCAAATTTCTTGCTATTTCAGCAGCTCTCTCTACAGTCCATGGTATGTTCTTATTTTCTTTTAAAACAAAAGCTGTCTTACACTTCTCAAGAACAGGTTCAGAGAATGATGCTTTAAATCTAGCAGCCACCATTGGATCATTTTTATTTGCCCCAGCCTCAATACAAGTGCTTAAAAATCGGGTCATATACGAAGAGACAGATTCATTTTTATTCATTGTCATAGTGAATAGACGATGCATAGCATCTGTTCTAGCATTATCAGTCAGGAATTTGTTCGTAAAGACAATTCTAGCTGTGTTCCATGTATCACATCTTTTGAGCTCTTTTTCGATCCAATCATCATGGTCGAAGGCCAAAGAAACAGGGAGATACCGGCGCCAAACCTCTTGAATGTCCAAGGCAGCAGAATAGATTACCTTTTCAAAGGACCGCAAAAAGTGTTCGACAGATTCGTAACATTTCTCACCAGGAAATGGGATATCAGGCCAAGAAGAGAGTTGAAACTTGGGTATGTCATTTTGGGTCAAACGCAAACCAATTTCCTTCTTGACAGGAGTGATTACAGGAGAAACAAATTTACCAGAGAGAGCAAGCAACTGTGCACCATATTTTCTCATTTTCTTAAACGCCAAGTCTGCTTGTTCTTCTTCACCAGCCATTATATGTTTTTGATATAACCGAGCAGATTCTTCCTTTTTATACCTTATGAGTTTTGAAACTTCAGCATCAATGTCATCATGATCAGAGGTAATTTCATGCGCATTGGCATTTATTTTTGGGGTTACTTCAGAGCCATCTTCAGTAAGAGAGGGGTCTTGACTTGCTTGTTCGATCTCCATATCGGATGGATCATGCTCCATGGGTCGATCTTCTTGTTTAGGGCTTTCCATAGCAGTTTACCAGGGTAGGAACCAGAAGGATGATTAATTTTAAAAAATGTTTTAATCGCAAGATTAAATAAAAAATTAAACAAAAAAACAATAGCAGCAATATAAAATTAAAATCCTTCTTTATTGCAGATTTCTTTATATTGCGAAAAGGCCTCGCTTTATGGATAAAAAGTTGGCATCTATTTATATTCTTTGTGAGCGTAGATATAAAAGATATAGACTCGGTCACGATGTCGTGCTGAAGAACCAATGATTAAGCTAAAGCTTGTCGATGTTCTAATATATGCATCTGAAGTTGAACAATAGAAATAATAACCAGTCAATTAACTTTGATCTAATTACTTTTGGGGTTGACAATTGATTAGACTCTCTAGGATGACAGATATTGATCTTATTGTTCTAAATTTGGAAAAGTGTGGAATTGTTCAATCATAGTTTAATCTTTTGTGTATCGTTATTTATTTTAATACAACTGATATCATATAGAAAATAACTATGTTTACAACAGATTGCGCTTAAAAAGATATTAATTAAACTTACAGCAGGTGATCTGTACTTTGGTACGCGAACTTCAAAATAATCAACTGTTTTCTTGCACAAGACAGACATACGTTCCTTTTCAGTAAAAGGAGCCATTCTATCTGGATTTTGCTCCAGAAGAATTTCCTCCACCTTATCGATTGTTTCATTGTTGTACATGTCTTCTTCTTCAGACATGTATTGCTGTTGAAGCAAATACTCACAGTTTGGATAGCTTTCGTAAACGCCTTGATCCTTGTACTGCTCGTATATAGCCTTACGAGCTCTTGTTTTCTAAAAAACAAAGTTAGTTATGCGATTACAATATTTTATGTGGCACTTACAGCGCTTCTACGGGTGACTTTTGCTGCTTTTCGTTTTCTTATAAATTCTTCAACTGGATCTTCCTCTTCACCTGTGGATATTCCCGCCTTCTTTGTATAATATTGGCGCTCGAGGTACTTGCGCAAATCGCGGTTGTTGGTATTTTTATATGAATAATGGCTATTCACATAATCCTGCAGCAATTTAAATACTCTTTGATTTTCAGCAGACTTCAGAGGCTTTTCAAGAACATATTGAGATGATGGCGGCAGGTTGTTGTAGTGATTTCTCACAGCATCCTATATTTCAGAGAAAAGCGATTAGTATATTTGTTTAAAATTGAATTTTAATGTTCTTACTTTGACAGCAGTAGCAATCGGCTTTGCGCCTTTGCCTGATTCTGCTTCAAGCTCATCGTATGCTTCTTTGAGCTTGCTGTATGCTACTTGCAAGGCCTGCTTTTCCTCTTGCTCTTTTCGAAGCATCTCCTTCAAACCATCATTTTCTTTTCTTAGCTCCATATAAATGGAAAAAGAAAGAGATACTTCATCAGTCTCCATGTCTTCGGCTTGGCGCATTCGCTTCTGAACATGGGTCATGGGAGGAAAACCAGGCCTAGGATAGGCAAAGCTATCTGGAATGGCATCGCTTGAAGCAAGCTCAGGAACAACAGCACGAGAAGGAACAGCGATTGGTTGCCCAACAGAGTTAGAGCCACGAGCATTGGCAGGAGCAGGGTTGAATTGAATACCACGATCAGACATATTGTTATAAGAGTAATTTGAAATAAAGACAAGTGAGCTTGGCATCAAAATTGAATCTTTCTTAAATATCATCGAGTTTACAATGAAACTCAGTCTTAGTATAGCAAAAGAAAAAAATATAAAAAGATTTCCTTTTCGAAATTTTGTTCCTTTTTTTTTCTTTCTGTTCAGCAATTTCCTTTTTCAACATCGCTCCGGTTATCGCAAGGTAAGTAAAAAAAAAAAAAAAAAAAAAAAAAAAAAAAAAAAGAAAAAGAAAAAGAAAAAAAGAAAACTTTAGTTCTAACATGCTGTAGTAGACATTCATACATGTATTCATGGCTGCTGTAGTTACTTTGGTTCTTTGCATATCTGCTCAAAAGGTAAATACATTCATATCTTTCAGTAATCTTTATTAAAAGTAAAATTAGCTTCCTTTAGTTCGTGGCTGAAGCTTTATGGATGTCTTGGCATCCTGTTTTGTTAGTAAAAGAGCTTTAAGGTAAATAAATCAAGTACATCATGGTTTACTTTTATTAATATTTTATTTTACACAACTTTAGATGCTTTGGCTTCTGTTGCTCCCTGTTGTCTATAACCTGTTATAGCTTTGGATTTTTTTTTACTACTGGCGCGCTTTTCTTTATGGGCTTTATTTACTACGCTCTTTTGTTTGCTGCTTCTATGGTCAAGGTAAGCGTATTTTCCTTTTTTTTTTGCATCTACCGTTTGAATTTTTTTATTTGATCGTTTCCATGGATCCCCTGCTCGCTTTCCCTCCTTCCCCTACCCTTTTGTAATACTGTAATGAACCAATAATATATAATCAATATGGCAATAAAGCCCAAAAATAAATGAATAAAACTACATTTTTGACCAATAATACCGTGTTTTAAGCCTATTTTATTTCCCAATATAAATCATCCAAAGCTAAATATAGCCATAATAAGCCAATAAGGAAGCATTGCTAAAGAGCAACAGACGAATAAGGAAGCATTAGGAAAAGGTAACAAGCCAATAAAGAAGTGGTATTAAAGAGAAACGCAAGCATGTAAGGTCCAATAGAAAGGCATCATACTTGTGTTTCGTCGTTAAAAGAATAATGAAGCGGCGCGTTGCCAAACAGTGATACTTGGTTACCGCACTGAAATAGTTAACATTCAACGTAAACAGGTTCAACTTGGCATACTGCAATAACGCTGCATTAAATATGATAAATCCCGATTAACTGAGGTATATCTGAGGACTATCATACTTTGTAAATAACAATTATGTGCAGTGGAAACACCGATGGGTCCGGGTGACGTAGACCGGAATAGACTTATGTATGGGTCGGACGGTTATTTGACCCTGAGTGCTGGTCGTGCTGAGACTGAAATGAAGGCGGAAGTTAAGGGTTCTCAAAAGGGTCCTTATCCTAATGCTTGATCAATCGATATTCAAGATGTAATGGTGGCCTTATGTATTTTTTGAAGAATAATGGTGGTCCCATTTAAATTGTAGAAGTATAACGGAGTGGCTAGCAGCCAATGAAAAGTATAAAAGGATTACAAGTTTTTATTGAATAAACAATATACAGTCTTCTCTTTATTTTTTTTACTTTATTCTTTTTACACTTACTTTACGCCTTTAAAGTCAATACTAGTTCTCTTTTTCCTGGTTACTGTTTTAAATTTCAAGCTATTCAAGGTAAAGCATAATCAGGGGAAAAGCATATATCATTTCTGCTGTAAAAAATGTACATTATTATCTAAAAAATTTATTTTGAGCAATTTTAAAATCTGCTTCTCTTTGTTTATATCTTTTTGTTTTGTAATTGTTATGTTCTTGTAAAATAATTATCAAGGTATCAATAGTAACTAAAGTGCTACGGATATTGATAATGTGATATCTCGTAAGAATAGAATGTTTAAGAAAGGGTGATGTATCCATCATTCATAACTCGATATGAAAACAGTATTAATAAGCTACATGTAAAATATATCCAATAGATAGGCTACAGGTTAATTCGGATAATCTTCATCAAGGATAAGATGCTGCGTAATTGCACGGTTAAATTATATTAAATCCAGGAACTAAATCACAGTCAATCGCAATCAATCTGTGTTATCTCGTAAGAATAAAAAGACTATAAAATTCAACGAGACTTAAAAAGTTATGTTTTTATTTAATATTATTGTATCTGGTATTTATATCCTTTTCAAGATACTTTAATTAATTATAGCTGTAGATCTAGCATGAATAAATTTTAGTATGAAGACCTGTTCCTGGTTATGCAAGTGGACTGTTTATAATTATTTAAGTAGATCTATTTTTCATTTATGTCTCATTGCATCAGGAGTTATATTAAAACAACTTGTATTGAGTTAAAGGAGTGGAATTAGTTATGACCGAATAATAGAGAAAAGACTGTAATAAATCTTTGTAAAAGCATTCACTACTCTGATTTCTTATAAATTGAATATGAATCATGTTTAAAGTATGTTGGGATACAACACTCCCCTTTCCTAAACAATTTTATTGATCTATATTGGAAATAATGTTATAGATGATTCCAAGTTATGTCAACCTATTATTCAGGATCATATCTGATCCCTTTTACTAAAATAAAGTGACTATAATCTTATGTATCCTTAACAACGGTAAACTTTTTATTTTACAAATTAAATTTGTGCAAAAAAAGAAAAGAAGCATTTCTTGAGGAGTACATAATATTCTGGCTGCTTATACAAATGTATGTGTTTGTGTACATAGGGTAAAAAGTGATGGAAGAAAGAAAAAAGGTAATTAAAATTCAAGGGAAGTCCTTACCTTCTTGGGTTTGCGGGTATTGATGATTGAGTTCATTTCATAAATGTTTGGTGAGGGCATTTTGCGCTTGAAAAAATTTGTCTTGTCCTTCTTCGTAGCACAGAAGAGCTCATAAAGGTTGATCAAGCGTTTAATATCATCCAATTTCATTATGAAACCAGGTAACTCAAGGATTGATTTGGGAACTTCAATACTATCAACTTCAAAGGCACTATAAAAACCACTGTCATGTTGTTAGTACAGATATACAATCACACGGTATCCTATATCATGAAAAGCTATATGTAAATACATTTTGCAATAGCAAGTAACAAATACTACATTTACCAACTGCTTGCAATAAGACAACATTTGTTATGTTCTGGTAAAGTAATTTAAAGGTAGCAATAAAAACCAAAAGAATACTTTTTGAGACTGAACTTTATTTAAGACAATCCTAATTGTTAAAAAGAAATCATTACAAAGTCTACTATTTATATTCTTCTATCAGTTGGCGGGTAAATGAATAGTTATGAGCGTAGATCCAATAATTGACATGTTTGATTGAAGAATGATCACTGAATCGATTATGAAAATTTTTAATTCGTTGTTTTTATAGATCTTATTGTTCTTTAACTGATCTGAGAGATTTGTACCGTCTTCATTGAGAGGAAAGATATATTTATATGAAATGCCTCCAGTCAGATCAAAGTTGAATAGGTACCTGATCCATTATTATTCATTTACAGAATTGATGAATAGTAAAGGTCATGACTTATTTATTGTTCATGTTTACTTTATAGAATGAATCTAATAGTGATAGTTTTATATAAAAAGAAGAAGAATATATTTTATTTGATAAAGATTTAAATTATTATCTTTTATCAATTTTAATATACTTCTTTTAGTTGTGATTATTCAATGTTCGTTATGATCAGACGCTGTTCTACAACAACATTCTCCACGTCTTCATTGTCAATAGTATCCTTGCCGAATATACATAACCTGAGTAAATCTAGATGTGTACTAACAGTATTATTTTTCATATAACCCGCTTTCACTTCACAGAAGCCAGTAGAACAAGAAATTTGTCTTTGACTGATAATGCAACTGCCACCATCAGGATATCTATCGCCCGAAGACTCCGTTGCTTTATTTAGCCTAGTTACAGAAAAGCTGTTGGCGTATATTTTTTTGGCATGATGATCAGACGATCTTTGCGTTTCTACTTACCATCTGTACATCAGTTTCTTTTGGGGATCATGAAATATAGGACTGACAACCGTGTCAAGATAATTAGTTATTAATTCGAATTCTTTGACCTCTTCATCTATGAGAATATTGCCAGGTAACTTGTTTATACTATGTATTACATGTTAGACCTCCAAACAGAAATATTTCATTGGGCCATGTATGTTGTACTTACAGGTTTATCAATATATCAATTATCTTGGAATCCAATGGGTCGGCAGCTTCGTATAATTTATGTAATTTTACTTTAAGTGCTTTACGATCAAATTTTTCATTTATGCCCTAAAAAAAAGGATGTAAGCTGTCAAAGTCAGATGTCATTATTAGATACTCACTCTGAAGATGTTGATCAGTTCAATGAATAGATTCTTCTCTATCTTTATATCTTGGTTAACATATTTATTTAAGAGTTCCGTGTGAAATTCTTGAATATTGTCGAGTCCAATTACATTTGCCATTGCTTGGTTATGCTGGTCTTTTCGCAACAATACTGTGTGATATAAAGATCTAAATTGGTGCCATTCAGAACCTGTACTAATGAATGATGCATATAAAGCTTACTTACAATATTTCATGAATATTGGCGTTAATAAATAAACCAGAAGATCTTGCTTCCTGACATGATTTTAATTGAAACCTATTGAAGCTCTTGCTAAGGTCGTGACCATTCTTCAGTATATGCGGCGAGGCAGCATTAGAAAGTAAGGCTTGCTCGAATTCAGTGGCATCTTCATCATTTAGTTTATATGCAATTTCATCCACTGTTTCATCTTCTTCATCACTCATACAAGAGCTTTCTATTTCACTGAGTTGTTCACTTTCATTCTCTTTTATCTCTTTCTCTTTTGTCGCATTTTTATTCTATTAGAAAAAAAAATTAACATAAACCGGATTGCAAGTGAGCCTTATTCAATAAATACCTCTAGTCGCTTTCTAATCTTTCGTCCACTAGTCTTAACAGATGCTTCTAAAGTTTTATTTCCTTCGATTTCGACTGTATTATCTAGCTTAGAAGATGACCATAGTTTTTCAAGATCCACCTTTAAGCCTGGACCTCGTTTTCTCTTGGGATACTTGGCAAAGTACGCAGTCCTCATTTTTCTCTCAAGGTTAGTCTTGGCGTCACTAATTTTGTCAAATTGTCCAATATATGTGGAAACAAGACTTTGGTGGTCCAAGACAAAGGCTGCCAGAGAAGGAATCTTATAATCATCTATATAAGTTTTTATTGCTACGAGTTGGGTAATTTTTAATTATCATAGCAGTAAGATTAGGTTTCTTTTAAAAAAAAATACCTTTTGATAAATCAGACATTTAGGCTATTTTTCACTTAAAAAATGTGCGATGAAACAAATCTTTTTGAAGATGGCAGTAAGTCAGAAGAAGGCTTTTTTTTTCTTCGAGAGAAATAGAATTATGTCAAAATTATAACGTTGGCATAAAATAAGTCTTGAAGTCGGCATGGCTCTTTCCCCTAATAAATTTTTGGGTAACCACTCTGCTGACCCAAATAAATTTTAATTTTGCTTCTGGGTGATCAACCTTACTTAATCCTTTTCTTACCTCTAGAACTACTGCGTAGCTGCCAGTCTCCTCTTCAAATCTGGAGGGAGAAGTTAATACAATGTATTTTTCAGCTTCAATGTTGCTGATTTTATGTGATTTAAATGCTGGTAACGGAGCGCCAAACAAAATAGTACTAAGGCCTACGATACCGATTGCCAACGCTGACAGAGAATCTCTCGACTTGGCAGCACATTTGGACAGAACTGATACACACAGCGGGTTTGTACAGTAGAAACTGCCTTTGGCCTTCCTAGAAAAAACCTCTCCGTTTTTCGTTACTGATATACGGGGATGCGTCAGTCGTCGAAAGCAAAAAATACAAGTCTTGGAAGTCAAGTTCTCATTGATAACGCAAACGTTTGTTGCTTCGGAGTGGATGACCTCTTTCCACCGTCCACCGTATCTTTTAAATCCTTTGTTGCGGGAACCAACTCCGGTTCCTCTGTCTCCAATGAACATGATCAATTTCTTCTTTGTTGAAGGATCATCTATTAAAGTGCGTTAGAACTCAATTATCTTCCATCATCCTAAGAAGTTACTACCAGAAGTTTGAGACAGTGCCTTTCGTTCCTTTGTGCATATTCGATGAGTGAATCTATGCTTCTGGATTTCACGATGTCGGCGCTCATTCATTCTGTTGCCGGTGTTATAGAAGTCACGCAGTTTTTTGCGATGTTCAACATGCGCGTCAAAGTTATGTTTGAATTGTTCAACTGACACATTTGAAGTTGATCTCGCTTTCTGAGAAAGACTATTTTCAATCAATTGTACCTCCTTTCCCTTTCTAGTGAGCTTCTTTCCTGTTTGGCGCTTGACCCTTTGTTTGAATGCACCACAGCCAAAATCTATCTCGCTAGCTGATATGATGGTTGCCTTTGGGGTCTTCAAATATTTCTGAAGTTCAATGTCTTGTACCACTGGAGCTGCTTTATTGTCATCATCCAAGACAGAATAGTGATTGTGTAGCTTGGGGTGAAATGAAAATCTTTTCAAAGAAAAAGGGACAGCTGCTGTCATATTCACAAGTCCGTTATCTGTGCCGCAAAATGTAAAATCTTCAAAATCACGAAGCACACATGCTTCACTGTGGACTAGACCACGCGAATCTTTTTTCAATTCCTTTTTCGTTGTAGCTAGTGCGCTTGCAGTGTCAACGGTATGGATTCTTGAATTATGTCTGATAGCCATTCGCTGATAGTACAACACTTGCTTCTTTTCCATCAATTGGTCTTCGATGTCGTTGATTTTAAGATAAGTTTTATCTCTCAAATGTCTCTCTTCTTTGATCCTCTGGTACTAAGTTTGTTTATCTACTTTGTTGTGCCATTCTTTTCGCAATGTCTTTATTTTCTTGATGGAGTCCTGTTCTTTTTGATACTTTAATGCTTTTTCTCTTTCCTGATCAAGTGACTTGACTTCTTTTTCAAGCTTGGCTGTCTCGGCTTTCAAATCCTCCAATGGCTTTTGTCCTTCTCGAAGAATGTTGGGATCTCTCAAAATCCTTTTCAAGTAGGATATCTTCTGATGTTTAACCGGAGCCGCAGTTGTCTTCTTTACTCCAAGAATTCGTACCACTTTCAATTTGGGAAGAACTGACATTCGTTGACCAAATTTCAAACCATTGGATTCACATGTATGTCGGACCTTCTCCATATCGAACAAAGAGTTGAAGACAGCATCTTTATTCCGACGTGCAATTTCGATTGAAGACAGAGGCTCTTCGTTGTAGCCGTAGATTGTAAGCTCCGTTGACATACCTTCAACTTGTCCTTGATTATCATCAGTTCTACTTTTCATAACTTGAAAGAGTGACGGAGCATCAATGTTCAAGGCATTTATATGAGCAGATGACATTTCAGGACATAATTTTCGGGTGAACTTCGAGTACTCAGCATAATGAAGAACGTCATTCGCAAATATACAGAATAGCAATTGGTAAGGCAATATATGGTATTTTGATCTAACAGGTACAAATTTTTTTAGAGTGTTGATGATGAGCAGACAGACAGAAACTTCTTTGCGCGTAGCATCAGGAAACTCATCGTTCACATCTTTTTCAGTTACAAAATCCTTTGAGAA
This sequence comes from Rhizopus arrhizus, assembly GCA_024220505.1. Taxonomy (NCBI): domain Eukaryota; kingdom Fungi; phylum Mucoromycota; class Mucoromycetes; order Mucorales; family Rhizopodaceae; genus Rhizopus; species Rhizopus arrhizus. Next base: position 1,328,485 of record JAKZZE010000007.1, on the reverse strand, counting down.
TATCAAATGCTTTGCATCGCTTTTTAATTGACTAATTCTTCCTTTTGATAAGTCATCGCAGGGTGTGGTTTCTTTCTTGGTCGTTGCAGTGCTCTCAACAGATTTTTCTCTACTTGACGAGCTGGCATCCTGTTTCTATATAAATATTTGAACAAAATCAGTAAGAATCACAGCTATTGTGTTCAAAAAAGTTTGACATACTTGAGCGAACTTTTCTTCTAAACTTTTGATTCTAGTTTCAGACATTTTGACCGCTCTGATCCGTTTCAGAAGAAGGTCAGAATCTGCCTCAGCTTCTCTCACTTTTTCCTTATATCTTGCGAGCTTTTTCTTTTCAGAGCGAAGAATGTAACGACCATAGTTTTTTGTGGATCGCTTCTCTTCTGATTTTCGTGAGATGTGGTTCAGAATATTTTGTCTTTGTTGTAATTCCCTCTTTGGTGCCAGATGCAGACGTAGTAGAATAACCAACAACTTGTCCAATAATTTACTGATCATGGTTTTATCCGCCCACATTTTTTTGAAATTTGTCATATATATTTGCAGAGCCAAAGACATCAGACTTGGGGGCACATTTTCGACAGGGAAAGTTTCTTTCTTTATATCCTCGGCGTCCATCAATTTGAACAAGGCAGTTTGTATTGGGTGCGCATTTAATGTTTGATCTTGACTTCCACGGTTACCAAAATATTTAGTACTTATCAGAGAAAAATGCTGTTCTTGGAACAATTGGCTGAAATCAGCGCCGAAGGCAGGAGAGTCGCTGACATCCATTGCAAGTGGTGTGATTGTATATTTCGGTGAATCTGTATGAAATTCGCTTGGTACTATCGTAGTTATATCAAATCCATTAACCTTTCGTGTGTTTATGACGTCTCCATCCAGAAAGAATTGATTGGTTTTTAAACAGATCATCATCATTTGAATTAAGGAAGAAAAGTACAATATATAGTCTGTTGAACCAATCATAGCATACTGTAATTTCTTCATGATCAAATCTTTTATAGATGGATCCAGGTCTTCTCTGATCAATTTGTTAATTGACACTGTGCAATTACGATATGAATTTTCATCTACAGCAGGACAGTCTGCGTCAGATACTGAACCACGATCAGTATCATTGGATTCGGGTTGTGCAGATTTAGCGAGATTTGTTTCATTTTTGAAAGTATCAAAATTTTTGACAACAAATTCTTGCCACTCTATTTCATTCTTTTTACCAACCCGATTATCCATGAATGATCGCATTTGTCGCAATATAAGGTCTGCTTGGCTAGGCTCATTGTAAGTAGATTCAGCTATTTTGGCAGCTCCAGTAATGATACCCCTGGGAAGTTTTTTAGCCGTTGATAATTTTTGCTTCAAGGCTGCAAGTTGTTCGTTCATCTTTTTGTTATTTTTGTGCACGACAGTACGAATACTCTCCTTTAATTTGTTTTCCATCGACAAAAAGAAGAAAGTGTCTAGCTCTGTATTAGAAAATTGAATGCGTTTGCGCTTGTTATCACTGGTCCCTTCTCCAGGACTCGACGACCGAGGGCGTTTTGAGTTTGAGTGATGTTTTCTTCTTGGGGGTAGAGTGGAAGTTCCCACAAAATGAGAGGATTGTTTAGCCTTCGTTCTGTTCATTGTATAACCTGTAAGTACTAAATTAAACCCAGAGACATAGATTACTTGGAATGATCTGTTTTACCTTGACTGCAATGGATATCTTCAGAATTGATGAATGTGTGATATCAACTACAAGGTTAATCAATATATAAAATAAAAAAAAGAGAGAAAGAAAAATGATCAAGTATTCAGACGAACGTTGATAAATAAATTCGAAAGACTTGGAAAAAAAATTGATCTTTATCAAAAATGAACAACAAAATTTAGTCTTTATAAAATATGAATAAAAATAATAAAAAAAGCAGAGAAAGACAATATATTTTGAGATTGTTTAGATGGAAGGGCTTGAGAGGATACACCAATACCACTTAAAGAAGAAAAGCAATCATGTTTGACTTTACTTAGAAGTTGGTCTAAATTTTCCACATCTCCTTTAACTTCACTAGTTTTCTTTTTACGATTGAATTATACATTGACCATTGCCTCATCATGGCCGTAACGTTTGGCATCGTCTGCTTCACGGTAAAATTCCTTGTCGTGAATTGATGCACAAGATAGTTCCTTTACCTGTCCCTGATGGAGCTTGTATCCTATGTGGTCAATCGGATTCAATTGATCATTTTCTCTTCCGTTGTCCCCACAAGTTACCATTCTGGTCTTCAATTTGGAACCGATACTTCCATCGCTCTTTTGACACATATAGACTCACCCAGGCATTGTTTTATTTGAATCTGCCTGCTCGCAAACTCCTTTGGATGCCTGCCCCCTCCGTCATCCTCGGCGCTGCACTGGTCACCCTCTGGAAAGCACATTGGCACCTTGTTTTTGACAACGTCCCTTTCTGCCTTGCTCCCACTTTGATTGCTGCCGAGAAGCTTATCGCTCACTTTGCGAACGAACAAGTCTCTGGTCAAGGCAATTCTGCTTTTGCCATTCCGCATGTCATCTTTGACATGCAATATTTATACTTCATTTCAATATTTTAAAAATCCAAAAACATTTTAGTGTGACTTTTATGCACATTTAATAAAATTCGGGCTCATCACCTCTTACAAACCAAAAAAAAAAATAAGTCTTGAAGTCGGGGTTTAATAAGTAGCCTAAATGGACAGGAGACTTCAGGTGGAAAGAAGAATAAAGTAGATAATTATTCTAGATAAAAGATAATGTTTATTCGTATAAGAAAATGTTGAGATATTTATAGTTTCTGTATAGTAACCGCAGTAGTTGCATAGTGATCGCGCAGTACTTAATCCATTTGATATGAAGTGATTGCCGTAGCAACGACTCGACCTAAGACTGTATTGGAGAATGAATTAAGGTTCGCAACAGGCAAAAAATTGGCACACACACCACAAACTTCTAAGCAATATTCAAAAATCTTTACTGATGACGAAAGATAAAAGACTGCGAAAAAAATTGTAAGTATACCCCGTTTAAACCACTAAAACTTTTTTCTTTTTTCTCTGACAATTCAAATAGCAGTTAGTTTAAATAGAGGAATCCAACATAGCGTGAGGCTCGAAGGCTGTGAGGCTGGACCCGTTATGTTTGGTACAAGGTGCGCGTAATACCCTTGGCCCTTTATTCAATATGACTGGAGGCTATTTGAGTTGAAGGTTTTGGCTCCAATTAGTGATGACTTTGGAATTCAGCATTGCGTGAGGCTTGAAGGCCGTTAGGCTGGACCCGTTATGTCTGATACTAGGTGCGTGTAATACCCTAGGCCCTCAGTAAAACCTGGTGTTTTTTTATCACCTTGTATTCATCACTGTATTGGTCATTGCCTTTAGGCTTTTTTAGATCATACGTTTGGTAAGCAGAAAAATATGAGAAAGGCAGTTTATATAATTACTAATCACAATGTCTCGCTTTGGTTACTTTGTCTATTATTGTACTTTTTACAAACCTTCTTTCTTTTAAGACCAAGATCAAGTCCTTTTCTAGCAAAAAAAAGTATGATTTGCAAGGGCATCATTACATTTGTTACACTTCAAGCTGACTATTGTGATTAATCTTTTATGACGAACATGACCTTCGCTATAGCATTATTAAATGAAAATCTCCTGAAACTGGTGCCACATTCTGGGTAATCTTCGCTAACAAATGGTATTTCGGCTGATATTTTCAGCATTCTGTTACCTTACTTTTTTTTTTGCGGCCATAATCAATCAAAACAGATAATATTGATTTTTATCTTTCTTTTTTCTTTTTCTTTTTTTTTTGTATATAAAAAGTAAAATAATACGTTATCTCTTTTCTTTATATTTTCCAATGCTATTAAGTTGCTTTGAAGAAATGGCTACGACATTGTTAGCACAAAAAAGCACCGCTATTAGGAATGCTAAAACGCATTTACGTTGCTTTGAGTATTCTAGTAATCTTCTACTATTACTTTTAATAAGCAGGAAGTATGCAATCCCTTCTTTCATTTGGAAATAGGAAACCACACAACCATCCTTAATGCAGTTTCCAGAATTGTGGCTCCACTGTAAACAAAAGAAAAATAGCACTTCGAAACAGCAACTCCATTGGGGCTGTTTTAAGTAACTTAATTTTTATTAAATATAAAATACCTCTACTTTGTGTTTAGGAAAGGGGAGTTTTAGGTAAAATATAATATAGCAACAAAGATAAAGAAATACTGTTAGAACTTGGTATCTCTTTATTAAGTTAAGATTGTTATGTTCTGGTAAAGTAATTTAAAGGTAGCAATAAAACCAAAAGAATACTTTTTGAGACTGAACTTTATTTAAGACAATCTTAATTGTTAAAAAGAAATCATTACAAAGTCTACTATTTATATTCTTCTATCAGTTGGCGGGTAAATGAGTAGTTATGAGCGTAGATCCAATAATTGACATGTTTGATTGAAGAATGATCACTGAATGGATTATGAAAATTTTTAATTCGTTGTTTTTATAGATCTTATTGTTCTTTAAATGATCTGAGAGATTTGTACCGTCTTCATTGAGAGGAAAGATATATTTATATGAAATGCCTCCAGTCAGATCAAAGTTGGCTAGGTACCTGATCCATTATTATTCATTTACAGAAATGATGAATAGTAAAGGTCATGTCTTATTTATTGTTCATGTTTAATTTATAGAATGAATCTGATAGTGATAGTTTTATATAAAAAGAAGAAGATTATGTTTTATTTAATAAAGGTTTAAATTATTATCTTTTATCAATTTTAATATACTTCTTCTAGTTGTGATTATTCAGTGTCTGTTATGATCAGACACTGTTCTACAACAATTTTTACTTTAACTTAAACTGAAATAAAGATCAGTCTCAAAAAGTGCTCAAACTGTTTCTTGATCTTTGCTTTTATATTTTCTTAAATAATTATTACCATTATACAACAAGATCTACTTAAATAATTATAAACAGTCCACTTGCATAACCAGGAACAGATCTTTCATACTAGATATACAGCTATAATCAATTAAAGTATCTTGAAAAGGATTTAATTGAATCTTCATGAAAATGATATAAATACCAGATACAATAATATTGAATTTTATAGCCTTTCTATTCTTACGAGATATCACACTATCAATATCTAATAGCTCTTGGTTGCTATACAGTGATTATATTTGGAGTGTATCACTATTAATAAAATTATAATCAATTATCAAGTGTTATTCTTATTATATAGAAGTAATAGTAATCAAATAAAAGACATTGTGCTGAGTTGTTGTTTCAAGCCAGGAAGAAAAAGAAATGACCAGACAGGAACTAAGAAAATTGGATAGACAAAAATGTGATAAGCAAGAATGAGACAAAGATAAGTAAGGATATGATGTTGGGATACGACAATTACGTTATTACCCATTGGTTGTCACCTTTTACAAGTGTGTTAAAGAGTCTATTTCACGGGGAAATAGATTGCCCGTGCCATCTGTGACGGCTTGGTCGTTTTTGGACATAATTTAGTGTTTCTAAATTTGACATTGTTTTCATGTATGAAGTCTTTTCTTTCAGATCTTTGTGGTTTGTTTAGATTAACTCGCAGCCCTCGGTTGTTTACAAAATATGACCAATTAACTCGCCCCCAGTTAATTAAAAGAATAGAACAACTCGAACATGAACTCAATCAACAAATTCCAGCTGTCAAAGATAAATCAAGACGTCCATTTGACATTTCACAATATGGACAACGAAGAATAGCTTTGAAAGTGGCTTATCTTGGATGGAATTATTGTGGATTTGCACATTTGAAAGAAAAAAACATACCTACGGTGGAAGGAGAAATTTTCAAAGCTTTACAGAAATGCAGTTTGATCACAAGTCCTGAAGAATGTAACTACAGTCGAGGAGGACGAACCGATAAGGGAGTGAGCGGTCTTGGTCAAGTGATTGCATTAGACGTAAGAAGTACACAACGAAAATTGATAAAAGAACATGGAGACGATCGCGATTTACCCTATATCAATATGATTAACAGTTTTTTACCTGAGGACATTCGCATTTTGGCATGGGCACCTGTTGCAACAACATTTAATGCTCGGTTTGATTGTCTCTCTAGGACTTATAAATATTTCTTCAAGAAAGAAGGGCAAGATATAGAAAGAATGAGAGAGGCAGCTTCATATATGGTTGGTTCACATGATTTTAGAAACTTTTGTCTATTGGATGCTGCTCGAAACCTGCAACATTATACACGAGAGATAATATCATTTGAGATTAATCCGGTTGAACAAGATTTTTATGAGGTCAAGTTAAAAGGTACTGGATTTTTGTGGCATCAAGTGCGATATATTATGTCCGTTTTGTTTTTGGTCGGACAGCGATTAGAGCCCCCAGCGATCATTCAAGATTTATTGAATATTGACAAGATTCCAGCTCGACCTGATTATCCACTAGCAAGCGGTATACCGCTGATGTTGTATGATTGTGAATACAAAATATCAAATGGATCTATGAACATTCCAACAACTCACAATCATCTTCTGTTCAACCTCGGCTTACAGCGCCTGTTGTCACACATTCTCATTTTTCACAGCTTTGGGATTCCAACGCAATCAAAGGACTATTGTATAAAGAATGCATGAAAAGCGTGGAACAGATACCAATTATTTCAAATAATCAAACAGTTTCAATATTGGATTACATGGAACAAACAAATGATGGTTGGTCAAAGATTTTATTAGGAGAAGGCAAGTATATCAATACGACAAAATACAGGAGATTGCTTGAGCGGCCATTATCTGAGACTGATGCAGTCAAGAAAGAGAAATATAGACTTAAACAATTAAAGAAATCGATAGAGAAATAATAATAAAAATGCCTTCTTTTAAGCTTTGCATTAGAGCGTAGAAAGGGAGCCATATAGACAACAATTTTTAAACAAATGGTGGGATTTATTTACGTAAAATTCCTGCAACGAATTCAACAAGTCTATCAATGCTATTCTGTTTGACATAGTCTTCTTTACAAAGCACATCAGGAAGCATAGACCACAGGTGAATACCAGTAGGCTCCTGAGCAACAATGACCTGAATACCACCTTCTCTCGCTTTAGAAGCCAGGGAGCCACCTTCATCCAACAAGACCTCCTGGCCACCTAAAAAGATGAGCATGCGATTAGGTAAAAAGGATCCCATAGGCACTGTAGTGTTGAGATAGCTAAAAGGAGAGAGACCGTCTTCATACTTTGATTCAGGAATGGTATAATCGTCTTCATCTTCATTCTCTTGTTCTGGTTTAATATAATTGTTTTCCATGTGTTCAATTGATTTTTCAGTCAAGAAATCTTTACCGAGATTGTTCCTCCATGAATCGCCACCTGCTTCAAGTCCAGTGTAAGGAGATGCACAAATCATGGCAGTTGGCTTAAGATCAGATGGTATCTTTAACATGAGTGTATCTAAAGCAACAGCAACACCTGCATCGTCTGCTCCAATTATAATTTTGCTTGGATCTATTTGAAGTGTATGAATCAACCAGTTGTATGTCTCTGCGATCTCTTTCACAGCAGAGGGAAATAAATGACCTCGTCCGCGTCCTAAGGAAAAACATGAGCTTGAGAAATGCAAAATGACTCCAATTTATCAAAGCTTACTATAATTTGCGACAAAAATCATACTTTTCACCCCTTTCTCTGCTTCTAATGCTCTTATCCAGCTAGCAAACGTAGGAACATATAATCGACTTGGGTCAAAACGGAAGCCACCACCTGATAATAATTAGCTTTTTTTTTTTTCTTTTTTTTTTTTTTTTTTTTTTTTTTTTTTTTTACCTGGTATCCAAAAGAAGATGACATTAGCTTCCATAATGCGATCAGCTATAGCTTCCTTTTTTGTATTGTATTTCAAGTCTTCAGCAATCCAATAACCACGAGATTCTTCATGGATCCAATCTGATCTTTGTCTAAAGAATATGATTTGCAAGTAGTCAATGACTTTTTGTATATGTTGCTTTTGGAAAAGTGAAAGCAAAAGTGAAAACGATCACCGTTATCCAACTTTTAATTCTTTGAAATATTGACATTAGAGATAAAGAAGGCGAAAGAAAAAAAAAAAAAAAAAAAAAAAAAACGGATTTTTTATTGAGTTACACTAATCTTCATGTTGTTCATGCTCTTCCATTAGTTTTAATTGTAGTTCATCATCTGTATGTTTTTTAAACCAAACATAATGCTGTAACATAAAGATGATATCAAATATAATAGACAATAATCCAAGTCCTCTAAATAAGATGATAAGTGTTTACATAAAAACGTTTTTTTTTTTTTTTTTTTTTTTTTTTTTTTTCTATTCACAATTTAACAGGATCCTAATTATAAAGCGAGTTTTAATACCATTATTGGGATATATGCAGATTGAATAAACTTACTCCAGATACCCCGCTCCAGTCTCCACTGATAAACGCATCTAGAACTAACTGTACAATAGACAATATACCACCTATAAAATCCTAAGAGGATTTTTTAACATAATTAACATTTTTATTTTTTATTATATGAATTACCAACAAAATGTTGTGTATACACCATCCAATGGTTGATTGACGTTTAAAGTTAATCCAAACCTATTACTGCTGTTACTATGAGCTTATACAAGTAGATTTGTACCTGAGGGATATATTTTATAAAACTAATAAATAGCTTTACATAACTCATGTAATATATTAAATCAATCCACATGTAGCTTTCACTGTATCTGACTAAGGTGAACATAAAGAATATACCGCCAATGGATGTGATTAAAAAATACTTTGCAATTTTAGACAGTCTTTGTGAATTATCTTTCTATTATTGTTATTATTATTATTAGTAGTAGTAGATTTATCCATTTAACTGTATTTACTTTATAATAAAAGGTTTGAAAGAGTGTAAATGTGGAAATGAAAAAAGCATGGATAGCGAATACCACATCATTTATTCGAACCAGGTTTTCATTTGAGTCATTCCTTCTTTTATCTAATTCAATCATAAACTATAATTGTTGTATATTGTTTTCTTATTCTTACATTCTTCTTTTATTTCTTGACTAAAATAAAATGAGATGTTGAATATCTAAAGAATACTATTAAATAAAGATTTTTTCTATTTTATTTTGTTTACCGAGTAACAAAAGAAGCCCAGTATGTTATAATACAAGAAATCAATTGATAATCCTTGTACACTTTTTTCATGTGTTATTATTATATAAGAGAGAAAGTGTGTGTACCTTTTTCTTTTCCAATTTAATATAATTTGTGGATAAAAGCTACAAGACCAAGCCAAAAAGTACCCCTGCTTGTCATTTAGATTTGGATTTGGGAACTTCTTTTTAAAACTTACCCATCCTATTATATTTGACAACCATATTTCTTTAATTTGTTTAATGATCATAACAATAATAAAAAAGATGAAGAAGAAAAGGGTGCGTGAAGTGTATTTTTTTTAAGTGTCTTATTGTGATGTAACCTACTGAAATTATAAATTGCAGTTATTATATGTGTATATAAAAGTATACGGGAGTAAGGCACTGGAATAATACATCTTGCTTCAAAATTAACTTGGTAAAGCGTATTTTGTTATTAATAGAGAGCAGGATAATATCATAGTACTTCCGGAGCCAACCCATTCCTTTTTGCAGCTTTTCAAGTAAGGTTCATACAGTACTTTCTTAAATAACTGAAGCCGTCTTGTGCAAATGAATGTCCCTGTTTCTTAGAACAGGCGACTTTTTATAGCGAGGATTGAGATAACGTTTTTTTTTTTCTTTTTTTTTTTCGTTTTGACTGCCTCTTTTTTTTTTTTTTTTGAAAATACATGTCCCATTTTTGATGTCGTGTCCTTTCAGATTAGTGTCATATAGTACTCTACAGTAAGCTTTTCATATTGATAGACTAATGATGACTGCAAGAATCCTCTTACCTGATCAAATCGCGCTGTACTTCATCTTGGAAAAAGACGCAATTTTGTGTATTATCAATGACGCGTGCACGCATCATTGCTCTCTTCCTTGCTTGAAGGGTGAATTAATTTATTGATACCAAGTATGCTTGTTTCTAAACAGTCATTGATTTATTTTATTATATCAAGCGCATTACTTATGCTGTACACTTTTTAGGCTCTACTGTTATTGAAACAGGTGATTAATTACTTGTGTATCAAGAAATAGAAAAAAAAAGAGACAATTCTTACCAAAACGGGGAAAACAGACAAAGATCAATTTGTATTGGTATATTGTTCCTACTTGTTTTAACTTTATTCTTTTTCAAATGCAATTGTAGGCTTGATAAAGTAAGAATATTCATCAAAAATGCATGATTTTGATTCCTCTTGTTCACTTGGCAATGTTTCAACCATGAAGCCCTACAGTACACTACAGTAGTGCGTTTACATACATTGTTTTGTCGTGTTTCCATTAACTTAGAGATAATAGCACTAGATTAACGAGAAATTCTTTTTCTTCATCCTTAAAAAAAAGCACTATCTTGATCAAGGAAAAGTAACAAAAAAGAAATCAAAAGGCCAAACAACAAAAGTAAACAGCCTTTTGTTAACTCCATTTCTATTTTATTTTTATACTACTTATTTGTGAAAATAAATATCCAAACATGTAAAATATAAAGGATAACCTGAAACGGTTAATCGAGACCAACATTTTTTTAAGATCAAGATAACATCCAAAGAAGATGAGTTGAATGAGTACAAGCTGGTGGTGAACTATTATCAAGATACTTTTGATTTGAGCAAGACTAAGCTCATAAGATCCTTGAGCGTAATAATACGCTATCCTGTTTTTCTTTAGCTAACTGACACCCATTTTTAGAATGTCTTAACAGAAGGCGATTCCAAGTGCGGGATGCCGTAAGAAATCAGGAAGAGTAACTGGTTTCCTCTGTGTATTTAAAGAACTAAAGGAAGAGCTTTTTATTGTCTGTTTTATCATCCTACAAGGAATTAGGAAATTTTTACATGTTCAAACTAACATTTGATGTTTTTTTTTTTTTTTTTTTTTTTTTTTTTTTTTTTTTTTTTTCTTTTCAAGTCAACCTATTTTAATGGTCTTTAATCTTCATCTCACTTATTATTTAGTACAGTAAAAAGAGTTTTGATGTTTTTCTGGAGATTATCAAAGTAGTTCAGACCTTTTTTTAGCAATATATAGCACTCTTTCCCATAATTGACACCATTACCTCTTATATTTCATCGTTCTTTATCTTTATAATTATCATAGCCTCAATAAACTCTAATTATTTAATAATAAATCGATCTGAAAGGACATGACATCAAAAATGGGACATGTATTTTCAAAAAAAAAAAAAAGAGGCAGTCAAAACGAAAAAAAAAAAGAAAAAAAAAAACGTCATCTCAATCCTCGCTATAAAAAGTCGCCTGTTCTAAGAAACAGGGACATTCATTTGCACAAGACGGCTTCAGTTATTTAAGAAAGTACTGTATGAACCTTACTTGAAAAGCTGCAAAAAGGAATGGGTTGGCTCCGGAAGCACTGTGGTAAAAATAAAAAACAGTACAGGTTACCTTGTTATCATTACAAATAATTATAATTGTAATTATATTAGGATGTTTTAATATCATAAGCTATTCCTACTAATAATAGCTATCATTTTCAAGCACTCATCAAGTTTATGGGACGAAGAGCTTTTTTTTTGTATGATTTCACTGTCGATTTTTTTTATTTTCCCGCTTGATCCAACGAAACACTAAAAAGCGTTGTTTGGTGTCATGATGTTATTTTTAAATGTTTCACAGTACATCAATGAAGAAGTCGTATATAAGCCCAAAATTAATATTAATGTCTAATTGAAATAAAAGTAATAGTCTACACTTGCCCATGAAGACCAAAATAGGTTTTCAGCCTCTTTATTTAAAATAATAAAGCAAAAAAAAAAAAAAAAAAAAAAAAAAATATAGTGCAATCGAACGGAATGTATTTCATATTATATCATTCTTTGTAATTAAAAGATAGTCATTGTTGTGTCCTTCTGTTGAATGTAAACCGCCTTAGATGGAATATCAGCTAAATGACACCACTGCAATGTTTATACTTTTATCCATTTTTTTTTATTCAGTAATAAACATAACTTGGATCTGTAATTTTATAGCAAATACTTTATGTTTCAATATCATAATGTGTCTCTATGTGTAACTTTCTCCTTAAAATCATAAAGAGCAGGTAAAGAAAAAGAGGGAAAATGTACGTTTTATTGTTATCCAATAAAGTCGTGTATTTTTATTTGCTTGGATCACATTCAATGTATTTAAGAAAACAAAAGTTTCCAGTCGTACTACACATACACAAACACCTGATGGTTATTGAGTTAATGAATATATAAAGAATTCATTAAAATAAACTTCTTTTTCTTTATTGAACAAAGTCTTTCTTGAAAAAATAATGATGAAGGATGTGCTTATTAATAAAAAAGTTACTTTCTTACTCAAAACAGTTTCAGGGGGGGGGATCATCTTATTCTTCCATTTGCAGTCAACAATTTTAAACTTTTCTTTTTTTCCACTTACTAGAGTTATGATTATAAAGATTAAAGTGTATACAAATTATTTTCGTTAACTGTTCATTCAGAAAGAAAAAGAGAATTCTAGAATCTTTTATTTTCTAAATAAAGTAATCTGGTCTATTTCCTTATATACACACACAAACATATTTTATATGATCTCTCATTCAATTTTACTATTATTTCATATACTTTAAGAAATCTTTTATCAGTAAAAAGATCTAAAGTTACGTAATTGTAGCGTCAATGCAAAAAAAATATGTTTATCAATATTCAATAACCGATTCTATTACAGATTCCTGCAGTTAAGCAAGTTACACACTTAAACCCTTTATTCTATGTCATAAAAAGCGTGTGGGCAGTCACCAACTCAATACAATAGTTTTCGAAAAAAAAAAAAGTATTTTTTTTTCTTTTTCTTTTCTTCTTTTCTTTTATCAAAGAAACCATACAAGAAAAATATGTCAAGCGATAATAATGATAAGAACCTTCGTTTACTTGTCGTATCCAACCGTTTACCTGTCACAGTGAATAAGGATCCAAAGACAAATGAATTTGCATTCAAAATGTCTTCTGGTGGTTTAGTAGCTGCATTAAGTGGTCTTAAAAAGATGATGTCTTTTACTTGGATCGGTTGGCCTGGTAAGTGAAGATGATGTTATGTATATGTAATCTAACAATACATAGGCTTGGATGTTCCTCAAGAAGAAAGAAGTAAACTTGAAGAAAGATTGCTGGATGAAACTTCTACAATGCCAGTCTTTGTTGATCATGAATTGGCAGAACATCATTATAATGGTTTCTCAAACAGGTAAGATATGTCTGATTTAATATATAATACTCATCAAATACAGTATTCTTTGGCCTCTTTTTCATTATCATCCTGGAGAAATCTCATTTAATGAAGAATGGTGGGAAGCTTATCAAAAAGTAAACACTTTATTTGCTGAGGCTATCGCAAAAATTGTACAAGATGGTGATCTTGTCTGGATCCAAGATTATCACTTGATGTTATTGCCCGCTCTACTTCGCAAGATGACAAACAAAAATATCAAAATCGGCTGGTTTTTACATACACCCTTTCCAAGTAGTGAAATTTACAGGTAAAAAAAAAAAAAGAAAAAAATTGTAGAAAAACATGGAATAAATCGGTGTTTGAACTTGTAGAATCTTGCCTGTTCGAAAGGAGATCTTGTTGGGTGTTTTAGAAAGTGACCTTTTAGGTTTCCATACTTATGATTACGCTCGTCACTTTTTATCTTCATGTACTCGTATACTTGGTTTATCTACTATGCCAAATGGAGTAGAATTTGAAGGAAGATATATTCATGTGGGTACATTCCCTATTGGTATCGATCCTGAAAAATTCACGGATGCTCTGAAGGAAGACAGTATCCAGAATCGTATTCAACAACTAAAGAGTCGATTTGGTGATTGTAAGGTGATTGTAGGTGTGGATCGTCTTGATTACATTAAAGGTGTACCACAAAAGGTAAAAAAGAAAAAGAAAAAAGGGTCAGTGATGAATATTGATTTGGTATAGATGCATGCTATGGAAGTATTCTTGAGTCAGCATCCTGAATGGGTTGGTAAAGTAGTTTTGGTACAATTAGCTATTCCTTCTCGTGAAGATGTAGAAGAATACCAGCAATTAAGAAGTACGATTAATGAATTGGTGGGTCGTATTAATGGCCAATATGGTACAGTTGAATTTGTGCCTATTCATTTCATGCACCGTTCTATTCCATTTGATGAATTGACTGCTCTTTATGCTGCTTCTGATGTCTGTCTTGTATCATCCACTCGTGATGGTATGAACCTGGTTTCTTATGAATATATTTCTGCTCAAAAGGAAAACCATGGTGTCCTCATTCTCTCTGAGTTTGCTGGTGCTGCTCAGTCCTTGAATGGATCGATCATTGTCAACCCTTGGAATACGGAAGAATTAGCTAATGCAATTCATGAGGCTGTGACAATGCCTGATGATATTCGAAAGGCCAATCACCAAAAGCTCTATCGTTATGTGACCAAATATACTGCTGCCTATTGGGGTGTGAGCTTTGTGAATGAATTACGTCGCGTGAGTGAGGAATTTGGCCAACGCATGTCCATTCCACAATTGGACTCCAGTACTATCCTGACCAAAGCCAAAGAGGCTCAAAAGAAGAAACTGATCTTGCTGGATTATGATGGTACCTTGACCACCACTCACAAGTTACCCGAGTTTGCCAAACCTTCTCAAACGATCCTTAATCATCTGAAAACCTTGGCCTCTCAACCTGACACCTATGTTTATATTCTCTCTGGTCGTTCTCGTAATCACTTGGACAGCTGGTTTGAATCTACCGGTGTTGGTCTTTCTGCTGAACATGGCTGCTTTTATAAACACCCTGCCAACATCCGTGACAAGATAAACCCTGTGGCCGCATCAAATGAAGGTAAGCTGATCAAGGAGGAGGACAACAAGTGGTATTGTTTGGTAGAACAAGTAGATCCCAGCTGGAAAGAAACCATTCGTCCTCTCTTTCAGCATTATACCGAACGTACTCCTGGTTCATTTATTGAAGAAAAAGAAATCAATCTTACCTGGCATTATCGTAATGCTGATCCTGAGTTTGGTTCATGGCAAGCGACCGAATTGCAAGTCAACTTGGAGAAATTATTGAGTCATATGGCTCTTTCTGTAAGTGACACGATGAGAGTACGCATGCATATAAACTAATATGGATGTCTAGATTGTACTTGGTAACAAGACATTAGAACTTCGACCTTCCTCTATTGATAAGTCAACTGCAGTTCGCAACATCCTGAAGGATCTTGACCTTTCATCACTTGATTTCATCTTGTGTATTGGTGACGGAAAGACAGATGAAGTAGTCTTTTCACTTTTGAATGAAATCCCTCAAGCTACAACAAGTACAGTAGGAAAGAAGCAGACCGAAGCTCACTACTATATTCCTGATGTGGATCAAGTCAACAGTCTTGTTGAATCATTGAGCCAATTGTAAATCAATTTAGATCAATAAAATATCTATTTTTTGAATCAAAAACCCTCTTTTTTTTCCTCTTTACATACAATATACACAGCTTTTCTTCAAAAAAAAAAATAAAATCTTTTATTAAACTAGAGAAAAAGTAAGCTTGTTTATTGACGAGCAGCAATTTCCTTAGCAGCAATGGCAGCACGCTTAGCCATCTTGGCGTTGGACTTGGGACCCATGATTCCACCACCCCAGTGACGACGAGTTTCTTCCCACTTTTCGGTGAAGTTGGCGTTGACAGCAGAGACAACAGTGGCCAATTCAGCCTTATCGGCATCAGAGACTTCAGTCAAAGCAAGAGCAGTAGCAGTCTTCTTGTGGACAAGAGTACCGAGACGGGCCTTACCCTTGACGATACAGTAAGGGACACCCATCTTACGGCAAAGAGCAGGGAGCCAGAGAACCAATTCGATAGGGTCAACATCATCAGCAATAACAACTAATTGAGCCTTCTTGGCTTCGATCAAGGCAGTGATGTGGTTGATACCGTACTTGACAACAACAGGCTTGTCAGTCTTGGCAACTTCCTTCTTTTCAGCCTTGGCAGCAGCGGCAGCACGGAGACGTTCACGCTTTTCTTGCTTGCTTTCAGGTCTGTACTTGTGCAACAACTTGAAGAGTTGAGTGGCGGTGTTCTTGTCCAAAACTTCGGTGAATTGGTTCAAAGCAGGGGGAACCTTGAGACGTTGGTAAAGGATCTTCTTTTGACGTTGAAGACGAACGTAGTGGGGCCACTTGACGAAGCGAGAGACATCACGCTTGGGTTGAACATCCTGACCTATTTTTTTTTTTTCCTAATTAGATTTCCTGCAATTCTTTCGCAAAGTATTTCATTTACCAATGCCAAAGTTCTTGGGGGTCTTTTCAATCAAAGGGTTGGCGGAGGCCTTGGTAGTTTGCTTTCCCTTGATGGGATAGGGAGCAGGAGCAACCTTCTTACCGGTGGACTTCTTGGCGGGAGCCTACATAAATCATCATGTTTAGTATTTTTTGAATCCATCCAATCCTATATCCATTCATCCATCCCAATCCCATCCCATCCATCACTTCTTTAGATCAATCATTACCATATTAAATTCGGATGCACGAAAAAAGAGAAGGGTTCTCTCTTTGACTTTGTGAGCATGTCTTGACACAATCCGTGTCGGAACTAAAAATACAATCGGTCCTATTTCAAAAGACACTATCTTTGTTTCAGAAACTATTCGCACACCTCTCAGAAAAAATGACACCATGTGCGTTGAACATGCTGGGATTACTACAAACTTAACCCTGGAGTAAATTTATTGGACAAATTGTTCTTTCATACAATTTAATTTTATTACAATGGAAAAGAGGCGGTGAGAATTCTCTTTCACTATAAATGATCATACAACACTGTATGCTATTATTTTTCTATCTCGCTTCTTATCCTAGGATGCTCTATAACATGTTAATGCGTTCTACAATTAAATTTTGTATAAGTCTTAATTGGACAGGCACAGCCATCTAACTTAAACTGACTTGTTTTTGCTGGCTTGCTAAATGTTAACAACAGTCACGACTTCCCAAAAATTTTTTAAAATTAAAAAAATATAAATTGCCGAGTAATGCGAGGTTGCACTTTTCTTTTTTTTTTTATATAAAAATAAACACAATGTAAGTAAAACTCCCTTAAAGTATTTTTTTTTTTTTTCTTTTTGAATGATGATCAAAACATTGCTACTAAACCCAGCTCAGTTTGAGATATTCGTTGAAAGGAAATTTTTATTCTGAAAAAAAGAAAAAAAAAAAAAACTTTTTCATACACTGAATTGCATATATTAACATTTATATTTTCTCTAGTGATGGATATACTCTTGCGGTTTTGAAATTGAATAAAAATATATATTTTACAAATAATTTTTATTGCCTTTTTTATTACTATAAAATGTTTTGTGTATCTTAAAGTAAGAATTTCATTGCACAACCTTGTTTTTACATCTCTAAAAAAAGAGGTACAGTGTTTTGCGTTTGAAAATATGAATAGATATATATTTTTTTTTTTTTTGCCTTTTTTCGTTTTTCGACCTTTTCACCCTGTAAAGAATGAATAAAAACTCGAAATTCAAAATCCACTCTTGGTAATTGTTTTTAGAACATCAGTCATTTTTACCTCTTTAGCAAACTTACCCTTGACGCAAAAAATAAATTTTTGCTTGGTATACAATAATTTCTTTTAAAGCAATAAACCAAATATACATATAATCATGATGTTTATGCTTTATTTTCAGTACAGAGTCTATATTTTTGAATGATTTATTAATTTTTGAAAAATAACAGCCTTGACATTATTGATTTCAAGCTCTTGAAATTCGTGTAATATTCAGCATTATTTGCAGTGTTACTGCTGTCACAATCACAATGAATGAAGCTATCATTGTTTATCAGGTACAAAAGGTCTGGTAGAATGGTCAATATTATAACAGAGTCGTCGAAATTATAAATAATCTTGTAGTCAAATAAAGTACCTCTTCTTTTTTCTCAGTGAATGAAATCATTGAATTATTTAGATCTGTTTAATTTTACAGTCTTCTTTAACTTTTATTCAGATTGAACAAGAATGCTGAATTTCAACGAAAGGGAGTATTCAAAGAAATCCTTTGGATATTAATTCTAAACCTACCCCCTCATCTATCAGAAGCTACTGTCAATGACTGCCTAGGTTGCATAGGACATTCTCAATTCTATTGGGATGGATGTATCAATAAAGACTTCGGTTTAAAATAAAGTCTAATTCGATAATTCACAAAAGTTGTCTGGTTCTTTTATCAAATTTAAGCTGTGAATTAACCTCAAAACTTTGTATATGCGGCAATGCAACTACGGTGCATGCGTCCTTTAAATAAATTTTGCACATGAAATCGTTTTTCTCCATAGTTTCTCTCAATGCTTGGGCTCCTTCCATCTTGAATGCTTGCACTGGGAATGTTGATTTAATTTCTGGTAATCCAAGATGGAGTGTCGTTTGTTGGGTTCCTGGATGATGAAGAGGTTTGAGAGAAAATCTTTTGAATTTGATGGCATTGGTTGCTGAGATATTAATCGTCGTAAAAACGATATTGAATTTGTCGAGGTTGTCTGCTCTGATGATGGCTTCCTTGGTGTTCGTAGGACCTGTCTCGATCGGGATGACATGGATAGATTCTATGTTGACTTTTGACTGACTGTTTGACTTTTTCATCATTAGTTGCTGCCATTTCCAAGTGTTTGAGACTTGTGAGTAACTTAAACGCTTTGGGAGCCAATTATCTTGATTCTTGTTCTTGTAGTTTTGCTGATCCAAATCCAAAGATTACAAGGTTTTAGGCTTGC
Source organism: Rhizopus arrhizus (assembly GCA_024220505.1). Taxonomy (NCBI): domain Eukaryota; kingdom Fungi; phylum Mucoromycota; class Mucoromycetes; order Mucorales; family Rhizopodaceae; genus Rhizopus; species Rhizopus arrhizus. The sequence goes on along the minus strand of JAKZZE010000007.1, from coordinate 1,309,523 downwards.
ATGATAGTGTTGAGGAAGACGTTTCTGTCATCTTGGGAGTTGAAAGCAATCCTGCTTTGATCATTGAGATGCTGTAACTTTTCGTATAGCTCAGTACTTATTCTTGCTTGTACTCTGATTGTTTCTGCATTCTTATACAAGGTATTAATGAGCGGGTTTGAGTCTTCTTTCCACTGCTTGAGGTCTAGAATAAATTCTTTGTTGATTTGTTCTGACTTGAGCCATCGTCGTTGGCATATTTTTGTATTAATTTTCTGAAAAACTTAAAGTTCTCTTTATGTTAGGTCATGGAAATTTCGTACAAGTTTTCGCAAATAGCTTTGTATTGTTTCTCTTGTTTTTTGTAATCCTGAGTTTTCGAGTTTGCGAACAATTTGTTCCACTTCTGTTCGGGTAAAAACTTGTTGTTGTTGGTCGGATTGCTGCTGCTGTTGTTGTTGATGTTCATTGTCCTATCGGATGATATATTCTATAATATTTCTACGATGAAAAAAGGGGAAAAGGTTTATTATTATACAAAAAAGGAAAATGGTGCGTGGGTCCGAGAGCATCTATCACAATAGGAGACAAAGTGGAGCCAACTGAGATTGATTTAGAAACGACAAACAATTGGAGTGATGACCGCTGTTTCAAAATTTGGTAAAATTCAAGTAACACTTCAAGCGAATTTTATCAACTTTTTATTCTCAAATTATTTGCAGTGCTGTATGATTGCTGAAGAACAACCCATGTTTCAATTTACACCACAAACAGACGAATATACACAGCTGTTAACTGAACTTCATGCAGAATATTGCTCAGAGCAACCTTCTGATGCATTGCAATTTTGTTTTAATTTCTTTATGCGAAAGTTGGAAGCGCAACGTAGAACTTATCGAAGTGAAAATGTGCAACAAGATAATCATGACTTTTACCGTAAAATAAAATGATGTAATAAAAGAAGTATATAATAAAATTTTGTATAGCAAATAATGACGATATTCATCCTTTGTTTGAACAAAAAGAGCAATTAGAAGACACTCACATGTTTGATTGGAATACTAACAACAATACAGAGAATGGTTGTGACGAGTTTGAAGATGAAGAACATGATGATTTTTCAACTGACTTATTACCTTCCATAACACCTACTAACTATAATCGTGGTCGACGTACCTCAGTCAGTGCAGAGTCCATGGCACCAACACAAGATTTCATAAAGGTCGTCATTCCTAAATCTCAATCTCAAGCTGAACGTATTCGAGTCAGTGTCAGCAGTAATTTCTTATTCCGCAACCTGGACGAAGAGCAATATCAAGATGTTGTGAATGCTATGTCAGAAAAGCAGGTCGAAAGTGGAACAGTCGTGATTGAGCAGGGAGCTGTAGGAGATTACTTTTATGTGGTAGAATCAGGCACTTTGGATTGTTTTATCTCGGGCCATAAAGTGACGAGTTATGAAGCAGGAGGTAGTTTTGGTGAGTTGGCATTGATGTATAATGCCCCTCGTGCGGCTACCATCACAGCTACCTCTCATTCTGTCCTTTGGGCCCTTGATCGTGTCACTTTTCGTACAATATTGATGGAAAACACGTCACGAAAGAGACAAATGTACGAAGCCTTTTTATCAGAAGTAGTCTTGTTGAAATCATTGGAACCTTACGAGAGACACAAGATCGCAGATGCATTAGAATCAGTGTATTTCGAAAATGGAGAGGAGGTAGTGAAGCAAGGGGATATAGGAGACCAGTTTTATATTATCGAATCAGGTGAAGCTGCTGTGTTCAAGAGAAATGTTCAATCAGGAGCAACACATCAAGTAAATAAACTCGAAAGAGGATCCTATTTTGGTGGTAAGAAAACTACTCGTGTGGTTTATGTTAAATAACATGTTGTATAGAATTGGCTTTGTTAAATGATAGCCCACGAGCTGCAACTGTCATTGCTCACGGTAGACTCAAGTGTGCAACTCTTGGTAAAAAAGCATTTAATCGTCTTCTTGGTCCTGTATTAGATATTTTGAAACGTAACTCAGAAAACTATCATGCAATCATTAACCAACAGTCATAGATTCCCTTTTTCTATTTTCATTATTAAAAAAAATTGAACAAAATATGGGAGGAGGTTTGCTTACTCTTTTGCATCTCATGTAAGGAGAAGAAATAAGGTGCAAGATGAACCCTTTTTTTTTTTTTTTTTTTTTTCTGATTCTGTATACTGGGAGTCGCACTAATTGTCAAATAAAAAGCATATTTATTAAGCGAACAATTGAATCAATGCATCAAATTAAGCTTTACTCCTTTTTTTTGATGATTTATAAAAAAAGTAACCTTTTTCTCCTTTTTCTCTCTTTTTCCTTTTTTTTCTCTACAAAAATATGGATTTAGAAGATTTCTCTATTCCTCCTCCTCCAATTTCGGCTTCCACTTTATCTGGTACAGGTATTGCCAATTTACCTAATCAAAGACACAAGATTGTTGCAAAGAATGGCGCAAACTTTACTATTATGGTTTGTGGTAAATAGTCTATTATGTGTCGTTTTATACAACTTTTTTTTAAAATGTCATTGATAGGTGAATCTGGCGTTGGTAAAACAACCTTTGTAAATACACTTTTTACAACGACCATCAAAGAACCCAAAAATTTAAGCAAGAGACATGCGAAATCACCTCCTTCAAAAACAGTACAGATCCAAATCACAAAAGCTGGTAATTTTTTTTTTATCTAAAGAAAAACGGTTGATAAATGTCTTGATAGAATTGGAGGAAAAAATGTTTCAGGTCAAATTGACCATTATTGATACTCCTGGATTTGGAGATTACGTTAATAATCGTCATAGCTGGATTCCTATCGTTGATTTCATTGACGACCAGCATGAAAAATACATGCGTCAAGAGCAACAACCTTGTAGAAAAGGGGTTGTAGATATGCGTGTTCATGCTTGCTTATATTTTATAAAGCCTACAGGATATACGTAAGTTGTTGCTCTCTGTGTAAATAAAAGCATTAAATACTCTGTGTAGATTGAATCCATTGGATATTGAGGTCATGAAAAAACTAGGCTCACGTGTCAATTTAATTCCTGTTATTGCCAAAGCGGATACCCTAACACCTTCCAACCTCGAGAAGTTTAAACAAAACGTAAAATAACTCTTATTTTTTTAAACAAAAGTTGAAGGACTAAATTGGCAAGATAGATTCGTGAGGTGATTGCTGCTCAAAATATTCAAGTTTATACATGTCCTATCGAAAGTGATGATGAAGATGTGACAAGAAGGAATGGTAATATTATGGCTGCTTTACCTTTTGCTGTCATTGGCTCTACTCAAGACGTAGTTACTTTTGATAATCGGAAAGTCAAGGGGCGTGAGTATGCCTGGGGAGTAGCTGAGGTTGAGAATGACGCTCACTGCGATTTTAAAAAGCTAAGAAGTTTATTGATTCGTACTCATATGCTGGATTTAATTACTACCACAGAGGAGGTGCATTACGAAAACTATCGTCAAACCCAAATGGAAACTAGAAAGTTTGGTGAGCCCCGTTCACAACCAAATGAAAACGCAAAGTTTAAGGAAGAAGAGGAAGCATTACGCCAAAGATTTACAGAGCAAGTAAAGACTGAAGAAAATCGTTTTAGACAATGGGAAAGACAGGTAAGAAGAAAGTTGAGAAAAAAAGATCAAGAAACATATGATTCTATAGTTGCTGAACGAAAGGGATCGTCTTCATAAAGAGCTGGAAACTCAAGGTGAAAGAGTCAAGGAATTACAAAGCGAATTAGAAGCTTATTATTACCACCAACGAGACAAGTCCATCCGAAAGTAAAAAGGAGCTTTTTATTTACCAATATTTGTACCAAATAATAAATATGGCAACTGCCATAATAATTCTCATCACATATTCCACATTATCATATTCATATTTACTTGGTCTTCCTCCACTCGCCAATTCTTCCAATATGTCTTCTAATTGATCAGCAAAGGCTTCCAAAGAAAATTTGTTTTTGACGCGTTCATGTCCTGCTTTCCCCATTTCTTGTCTGTCATATTTTGATGTTAAGATATCAGACATGCCTTTAGCCCACAATTCAGGTTCGGGAGGTAGAATAAGACCTGTCTGCTTATCAACAACACTTTCTAAGGGACCACCGCTATTAGCTGCGATCACAGGTAGAGAAGCATACATGGCTTCTACAGGAACAATACCAAAGTGTTCATTGGAAGGCGTATATAGTAAGACAATGGATGCACTTAGTAAATAAGTACGCTGAGCATCGTTGAATGAACAAAGGAAAACAACCTGAGCTGTGTTGGGCGGCTTTTCTGTGGAAGATGGGTGAATGACGAAAGTTTCTAATCCAAATGTTTCTTTGGCAAGAGTGTCTAATTCATTCAAATATTCAACGTTCTCTGTCACACGGCGATCGTATCCACCAGCAAGCACAAGCCTGCATTCATCAAACGTATCTTTGGGAATTAATTGTTTTAGTCCTGCAAAGGCTCTTAATGCTAGCTCTACATTTTTTTTTCTTTCAAAACGATTGATGGAAACAAAGATCTTTTTATGCCTAAATAAACTCTAAGTTTCTATTGTTGTCATTATATTAAAAGAAATAAGCTTACGTCTCTAATGATTGAACGCTAGAATCTACCATATCAACTTGACGATCATACAGAGCAAAATTAATGGGTGGATAAAGTACACGAGGTGTTTTCAAGATGCTTTTAAATGACTTTCTAAATATGCCCGCAGTGAATTGACTGTTGACTGTGATTGTGTCTGCTTTGCCTGTTGTCCATTCTTCCAACATATCAATTGGTATTCTATACAATTCTTTTAGCTTAGAATCGCGCTTTGAAAGCATCTTGTCAGGGAAATGACAATAAAATAAGACCTATATCTCGTCAACATCAGTTCAATCCTTTTCTTCTTTTTTTTTCATCTTCTACCTTTGATGTAGTGAACCATTTCAAAAAGGGGACACACATACTTAACTGATCTACAAAGAATACATCATAGGTATGTCTTTCGTTCCATAATATCCACAGCATCAGCACAAACTGTCGAAGCATTGCACAGACAATATAAAACTTTCCAAATATCTCACGAGGCAGAAAATCTCCACAAACGCGTATTGATAACGTACCATTTCTAGTCTCTTCAAAGCAGTGGTTGGGATCGTGGTGACTTGTATATATTACTGCTTCATGTCCTTTAGATTGAACGCCAACAGCTGCATCTACGACTAATCTTTCAGCACCACCTAAAGAACTGGTTATTTAAATTCTTTTTTTTTTTTTTTTTTTTTTTTTTTTTTTTTTTTTTTATTATTATTATTATATACCAATGCCTAGATCTGGGTGTATGAATGCAATTTTAAGCTTTGCATTGGTTTCTGACATCAATAAATTTTCTCCCTTTAACAGAAAAGAGTAACTTACAAACCAGTACGATTAAAGAATATTTTATTTATCTGAGAATTAAAATAACCCAATTGAGCACATAATAATGGAAATTATTGTATTGCCCGAGTCAGTTCAAGAGATGGTTAAAGAGCTAAAAAAACCTTTTTGATAGTCAAAAAGGGAAAAAGGATAAAGATAGGAAGATGAAGAAGATACAGTAACAAATGATACGAGATTAATTAGAGCTGAACCAATGCAATAGTTTAGTACCTAGAGGTGGAATTTCAGGAGCAGTTTTGTCATGGTGGAGGTAGTCAAGTTTGCAAACTAGTACGATTAAAGAATAATTTTTTATTTGTAAAAATTTTAAAACCCAAAATGAGCACATAATATTTGACATATTGTATTGCCCGGGCCAGTTCAAAGAAGTGTTAGAGAAACTAAAAACCTTTTTGATAGCCAAAAAGGTAAAAAGGATAAAGTTACAAACTAGTACAGTGATTTGCGTTTGAAATTCAAGATTTTGGAAAATAAAATTACGTCTTCAAATGTTTGCCGTTATACTGTTCAAATATCAAACTTTTCAAGTCGGTAACAAGATCTGCCTAGACAACCTCTTTTTTGTCGTTTGCTAATTTTAGAATTAGGTTATCGCTGTAACCCTCTCAAGTGTGCCATTCTTATTACTCAGCCTGATAATACTCCTTACTCACTGTATGGAACAATTAGCCCAAGTGGCTCTATTAATACGACTGAACTAGTATAAAGTAATATGAACAAAGCCCTACAGACTATGAACCAAATGGCTGCTATTGGTATCAACAGTAAAGGTTTCAACCGGCTACTCTCTGCTCGATTCTACGCTCAAATCGCTCGCACACAACTAGAATATGGTCTTGCCATTAGCTCAATCCCTCCTACCTTGATCAAACAACTCTAAGACTGCCAAAAACAGTGCATTCTACGTATCTTTGGTGGCGGTGCTTGGTCTTCTTACAAGGTCATGCTCCACTTGATCAACCAACCTACTATGAAAGAACGTGTTCATCTCTTACAGGCTAAATTCTTGATGCGCTCCATAACTGCGCCTGAGGATACACTCTTGTATCAGTTCTTACCTTACTTACGCCTGTCTACCATTAGATCACAATGGTACAAACTCTCCAAGACACCAGTTTGGAAACAATACGCTGCTGCCAACGTTGATTTTCTCGAGCTTCTTACCTTCAAGGATGTCTGTAAAGCCTACATACAGGATAACTTTGACTCCCGGTGCAATGGAATGAATTCAGGCCTTATCTCTGCTTGTCGTTTTCAGCTGATCATTGACCCTATCCTCTGGTTGCCCATGTCGTAAGCTGAACATATCCGAACTATTCGATGACGCCTTGGTTACCTGATGGTGTACTCAAACCTTGATCATGGAAAGATCCCGCCTGAAACTCCTCCTCTTGGCTCCAAACTCATAACTTGGTTATGCAATAATTGATCTAGTATCTGAGATACGTTTTCCTTTACCTCTTTCTTTCTTTCACTTTTTCTCCTTTTGCCTATCAAAAGGTTTTTAGTCCATTTACACCCTTTTAGAACTGGCCCGGGTAATACAATCTAAAATATTATGTGCTCGTTAATTTTTTTTATAAATAAAATATTATTCTTAATCGTAGCGGTTCTTTCCAATTTTAATTTGTGGAACTAAAATGCATGCTTAAAATAAATTATTTTATATCTTAGAAGAGGAATATGATAAAACCGCAAAGAACGCGAGTCCTTTCTATCAAAGTGATGATTTATAATATTTTATTAAGTTTTTTCAATGGTATAAATAAAAAATAAATAGAACGATACCTACACTTTCACTGGTGATTTATCAGATAAAAGATCATATCCATTCTCCTTCATTCGTGTAATACAATCTTTAGAGAACTCAAATACCAAAAAATAAACTGCACCAGAGGGACCTGCTTTTAAAAGGCCTGGCACAATACCTTTAAATAATGCCCAAAATCCTTCTGTGCATACAATATGTTTCATACACGAGATCGCCGATGTTTGATGTGAATAGGTTGGGATAGATGATACCACATATTCTGAAATACGAGGCCCTTGAACTTGTAAACGCTTTCTTACTACATCCAAGGGGAAAACGCCTGCTTTACTGATAATTCCAGAAAGTGAGCCACATATCATATTTTCCGTTTTGTTGTATTTATCCGAAATGATTTGTTTGTCCTTTGGAAAAGAGGTTTACGTGAATATCTTTAAGCTTTTTTCTTCTTCTTCTTCTTTTCTACCTTTAAATTTTGTATAATTGAACTTAATCCTTCATAACTAAAAAACATCAAACCCATATAAGGCATGATCTGTATAATGGAAGATCCAAGTCCACGATAAAATCCTTTGATTCCTTCCTTTTCATTTATGTCCAAGATGGCATGTGATAAGCTCTTGTAAACCTGTATTGACATATATAAGTACTGCATCAAAAGGTATATGTGCTTTGACCTTACCTTGCTTGTACCTTGAACTGCAAATCTTGTACGCAGTAAATCAAACGGATATGTAATAGCAGTAGCAAAGCTACCAGCCACCATACCAGACACAAAAGGTTTCAGAGATGGGACTATTTGTGTCTTCTGAAAAATAAACTTGATCAATAAAATTGCACTCATCACCTCTTTTCTAATCCTTACTTTGTCCATAAAGGCATCCATATGATAATAAGCATAGAACTGTGATATGCCATATGTTAGGTAAAGATATTCCGCTGCTACGTTGCCTTTGAAAAGACCCTAAAATAAGTCGTAAGTCTTTTTTTTGTTATGAGATAAAGGGTGCTTGAATTCACCCTGATTCCCTCTTCTTGAACAATTGTTTTGAATGAATGAAAAATGCCAGAATACTTTGCATTTTGTTTAGAAAATAATAGCTTTGTTGAAAGAGGTTGTGATTGAAGTTGTAGTCGAATTTTAATGACATCTAAAGGTGAAATGGCAAATCTATCAAGTTTTATTAAAATTGTCATTGCCAGGGTGTGAATTAAAAAAAAAAAAGTTACAAAAGTTACCTTGTTGCTATACCTGCTATACCACCACACAAAGCGGTTTCGTTAGCGTTTAGCTTTGATGATGTTATGTGAGAAGGCATTGTAATAATAACAATAAAGAATATGATGAAACTGTCAAAATGCGATGTGTTTCGAAAGAAGCGATAAAAAAAAACGCACGGACTTTCCAAATATGGATACAATTACTTCAAACCCAAATAATCCCAAAGTTTAATTAATTTTTACGAGTTTAAAGAGATGACTACATTTAATAACATTTTTTGATACCAAAATGAATACAAGTATCAACAACCTTTTGACACCTATATTTATCTTTACATACCCTTTCAATTCTTTGTCGTTACAAGTTCCTACTTTACTGAGACATACAATTTCGTTGAGCATCATCAATGTATGGTTTTGATAGCTTTCTATTTCAACTTTTATTTCTTTTTTTTTTGTCTGCCTTTTCATTTTTCATTTCTCTTTCATTTCTAGCAAAGGATATAGATTGAAATGGAAGAAGTGTACTGAGTTTAGTCGTAGCGATGCTATCAAAACGCACAGCTTTGAATAAAACAATTTTTTCCATGAAATATAATATTATCAATAAGGAACTATACCATATTAGTTGATAATTTAAACAAAAGAACGAAAGCAAAATGCTCTTAGAGTATCATCATAGTGCATAAAGAAAAAAAAAAGGTTAAGTAGAAAATATAACGAGGCTACAAAATAAACACTAGCAGCAGTAGTCTATCTATACTCTACTGTAAGATGAGCACGTTTTTCGTTGAAACCAAAAATAACGCCATAAATTAATGTAGAGGAACTATAGAATTAATGAAGCTGTAATGGACAAGGAAAATGCTTTAGATTCCAAAGCTTCGTGTGAAGAGCATTTGAGAAATAGGGTCATAGAACATTAATCAGTAGGAGGAAGATGAATGAAAACAAATTCACTTTTTATCAAGCAAAGCGCATTCATGACAAGTAATACACTGCTCACCTGCTACCATAGTAACCATTAATGCATTACTTTTATAATATGTAAGACCTTTGTAACAGCTCTTGGCCGTGTGGAATTTTGAATTTCATAGCTTATTAAGAACCTAAACCGCTTCTGCTATTCATTTTATACAGCAAAATTGATAGAATCTAAAAAAATAAAATAAAGAGAAAACTTACTATAAACTCATTTTGCTTTAGAACAATTTTTCCAGATGCAAAAAGTCTCTTTTCGATGTTTTCTACTTGAAATTCTCTTATTTTTTTATGAATAAGAAATGGTTGTTTGTGTTGTTTAGACTTAAACCCTGTCGATAATATATTGTACATTAATAATAAGATCATGAGCTTGTATTCAATTTCAAAGCTTTTCAATTATTGGACAAGTCTGTGTTATATGTATTGTTCAGAATGTATTCCAGCAAATGAAAAAGGCTTGGGTACATTTATAAGGTTATTATCATGCTCTTACTTTACCTTCAGCATTTCTATCTCCGCAAGGTGACTTGCTCTTTAAAAAATTCAGCTCGCCCTTGCTCTCCCCTACTTTTTTTTTTCTTGACAGAACATTTTTTGATCGTAAACATGGCGACTCAATTCCGACAAGGCCTTAGTAATGTTTTATTTAATATTGAATTTCTATATGTTTACTTACGACTTATATAAAAATTAGACAAGGTTTATCTTCCTAACATTATATTTAAAATGGTTCGATCAAACAATCTTCAATCTAACCAAGTCGCTTTCCGAGTTCCACCCAGCTGCAACAAGTTCGACATTCATTCTTACTTAACAAACATTTACGGAGTCAACATTCAAGAAGTGCGTACAATGAACTATGCGGCTACTTATAAAAGAGGACCCAGAGGAGGCAAAGTTGTAGCTCAATCAGCATATAAAAAGGCTGTTGTAACCCTTGATGAAAAATTTGTTTGGCCAGAGGAGCCTGAATGGTACAAGTTGGACAAGGAAGAGCATGAGTTGGGCTACAAGGCAGCAAAACGTAAGGTGAAGGGATGGCGTGTTAGACCCAGAGAAGAAGAAAGAGAAAAGATCAAAGAGATTTCTAGTCAGCAATTGGCGAAGAGAGAAGAAAAAGCAAAGAAATAGAGGTTTAGAATTCACGTAATAAAAAATTTGCAATAAATCTATCTTGTTTTATTGTTATTGCAATTTAATAAATACACAAATGGGTTTGAAAGATAAAACAAATATTTTTATACAAAGGTTGACGTTAGCGCGCGTATAATCTTGCCTTATATTCTTCCAGTCTTGATCGATTAACAGTAGAAATATAATATTGACCTTCTTTACACGTCCAACTAATCTCATCACCACTGTATTTAAACCCTTCTGCTTCTAAAATGGATTCTGGCATATTGATTGTTCTCCTATTGATTGGATGATTTATTGAAACAAATGGATGCAGAGATATTATCTTGGTTCCTTCTTTTAACTCTTGAAACAGTAAGACTAACGCATTGTTTGTTGCTGCACTGTAAGCGTAATTATTTACAAGAATGACGTTGCTTTCCTTAAATACGGAGAAAAACTCTGTATTCATGATATCCAAAAAATTACCTTGATGAAAACGAATTCTGCCTGTAGGTAAGCGCCAGGCTCTAGCGAGAAATGAGTAAATCACTCATATACAAAAGGATACTTTCATACCTCATACGTGCAGCATACTCTTTCAATTGACGTTTTGCGAATTTACATGGCGTCTCCATTATTTCAATACCATATGCCTTACAGCCTGTTTGCGCAGCCACTTGAAGTACAACGTTACCTATACCACATCCAAGGTCCATAAAGACACTATTAGAATTTATTTGCGTCTTCTTGATAAACTCATCAATTAACGAAGGAAAGATTTCGCCATATACATTGTCCGAAAAGGCTATATAAAGACCGTTAAAGACATAGTATTCGTTATCTGTAATTTCTTACACTGATATACATTCAACATGTGTGATCGTCTAGCTACTGTTCTACTGTATATTTGAAATAATATATGGCAAGTCAATTCATAGCTTGGATATCGCGTTCTTCTTACATTTCTACTTAGTGCGCCCTCTTTTTTCAATTTTCTTACTACATCATTGAATTTTTCTATAAGGTTTGAGACCCCTTTTGCATGTTGGCTTCTTTCATATCGTTCCAAGCAGTACATAAAATCGTCTCCTAGTAATTTTCTCTGTTCAGGTGTGAAGTAAATCTCCCAAATTAAATTAATACTCCGCATCAAATCCGTGATGGGATCATATTCTTCACTATGACCTCTTGTCTTTTTCTTGATTGGCCTTAGTAATAGAAATCTAGCAACAAAGAGTAAGAAAGTAGCGGATAGCAAAGATAGCATGTTTCATTTTACGTCTCAGGTGCTACTAATCCGGGATATTCAAGTGTTACTTTAAGATAACAGTCTTTGATGTTATTATGAGAATCAGTTAATGTGAAATCTATAGTTGATCAGCTCCTGAAAAAAACAAAGATTAAGGCGTTTTTCTTTTCTTACAAGGGCTATAGTCAAGGATCTCTACCAAAACAACTCTTTCTGACTGAGTCAAATATCGAATATTTTTAACTGTTTTGTTTTCACAAACACTTTCAATAGAAGATATACTTAAAGGGAAGAGTGAAGCTTCACTATCAGACTGATCTGGTGTAAGCATACTTTCTTCTGCAGTCGAAGTTGATTTTGGCGTCAATGTCATTTTTTTTTTGTTATAAGAGATAAAATTATAAAGGAAAAAAAAAAAAAAAAAAATGGAAAAAGCGAACCAAAGGGCAAGACAAGGACGTGTCGGGAAACTAAAATTTTTATTTTTCTTTTTATTATAAAGACATGTTCATGCCTTGACCTGCTGGACGACCGCGGTGTCGTTGTTGGTGCTGTTGCTGTAAATGTAATTGTTGTTGTTGCATTTGAAGTTGCATTTGCATTTGCATTTGCAATTGATATTGTTGTTGTTGTTGTAATAACTGTGGTGGAGGTACTGATGGTTGGTTCATAAACATATTAAGGTTTCCAATGTTCATTTGCTGCTGAAGTTGCGCAGGTGTAATATTATTGCTAACAACAGCGGTTGGTCTATTTCTTTTAGCCATTTCAATTTGAATTCTTGTTAGTTTTCTTTTTAATGAAGATCTTTCTTGTTCCATTTGGCGTTTCATTTTTTCTAGTGTTTCTTTTTCTTCTTCCACCTTCTTTTCTAATACTTCATATTGCGACACTTGTTGACTGTATTTTATTAATTTGGTTCTAATGACTTTATGACTTAAGCTGTACATTTCTTCCTCCTCTTCCTCTGATCGATTATTATGAGGCTTTTGGTTTTCTGTTTTTATTTCTGGTATTGTCATCCATGGTTTAAAACCACCTGCTGCTGCTGCTACTTTTGGATCCACTGTTGAGGCCAAGAATGATACGGCTGACATGATGGGATTATCTTTACGTCTAGTGAGGTCATATTGGAGTAAGCCTAAATCTTTCACTTTCAATGCTTCAGTAGGATCCTTATTGGGTAATTGTAAGTAATGCAAGACGCATTCATCGTATGTACGCGTATTGACGTGTTCGGATACTTTTTCCCAATTGTCACCAAATTTTTCACAGCCCTCAACAAACAATTGTTCTTCTTCTTTTGTCCATTCTATTAACTCTTGTTCTTCTTTTAGCTTAAAATAAATAAAGTCTTGTCCGTTTTGGTCGATGGGGTATTTCCCTCCTACATAGCAATCGTAGCAAAGATAGAATCCTTCCCTTGTCGTACTGCAGTATTGTTCTTTTGCACACGTCTTTTGGCATGATGCACAAATCTGCGGTTCCTTTCCTCTTTCTTGATCAACGTCAATGGATGGTTTATTAGTTACCACTTCCTTTTCTTCTTGTTGTTGTTCTTTAATGTCTTCATTTGGTGATGTTTCTTTCTTTATAGGCTTTTCATTTACAACCACCACTTTGAATTGACTATCAAAAGGCGGACTAACGGAAGAAGGCTTTACGTCTGGATCAACCTACACAAAAGAGCATTCTTGTTAATATAACACGTATCCACATACAAACATATTGTTTTACTTGATAATTAATTAAACCCCACTGTTCCAAGAAAGCATGAACTCTAAGGATAGCACAAACATCACCTGTCAAATTACGTCTACAAGCCGTGATAGTCAAATATTCAACAGGGTTCATTCGATAAGTATTGATCATAAAATCGCGATAGTCTTTGTAGACGCTGGGTGTCTTTGTCTTATTACGATTATTAAAGAATTCCGGTAAGGCTCTTATTTCAATAGTGTTTATTTGCGAAATATCAAACCATGCTGCATAGGAAGGAATAACAATATCTTGGTTTTGAATGGTAACATAACGTTGATGATTGTCTTCTGGTAATGGTATACTGGAAAGATCTACAGGTGGTGGTGGTTGTGTTACTGCTGTATCTGTTGTGTCGGGTTGATAATAAATGTCATTATGAACAGACAATGGGTTGGTCATCTCCAAAAATGTGCAGTTGGGGGAGTTTTTTTTTTAATGTTTGAGAAAAAAAAAAAAGGTAAAAAAAAAAAAGAGCTGTCGTCACAAGCTCAGCGGAAAAAGACACTTTTTGTTTACAAAAATAATAACGTAAAGCAAAAAAGAAGCTGTTCAATAAAGTATGGGCCATTATAAGGAAAGTTTTTTTTATTCTTTATTTGCATCTAGCTATGTTTCTTTTACAATTCTAAAACCATTAGTGTTCTATGACAATAGAACTGCTTTTTGATTTTAATTTTTCTATTTCTAATTTTAGCGCTTCATTCTCTTTAAGTAACTTGTACTTTTCTTGATGTGTGCTTATCAACATTTTTTGTAAATCATCCTACAAAAGAAACTATAAAGTTGAATAATGTACATTATAAATCAAATATAAACTTACTATAATTGAGGTCATATCATTATACATGGAAGATCTATTAAAATAGTAAGAAAAAAAACCCCAATTTTTCATCTTATTTTACTTTGTAGCTTTCTGTTGAAAGTATGACTCTTCTATTATTGGTGATGATAACCTTTGAATATCAGTGGATGGCATGGAATGTAGAATATTGCATAAAATGAATTTTTGTGCTTCTATTTTTCTTAAAAGTGTTTCTACTTGGTTTTGACTCATCGTCGGTGGCTGATGGTTATGCGACTCAAACGTTTCAGAAGGCAGTGCACCCATTAGTTCAAATCTTCCCTTCTTGCGACAGTCTGGGGATGTTTCATGAGCAACAGGCTCTTCTTTTTCAATGGAGAACCGACCGATTTTCCCTGAATAATTTGAAGTGACACGGTCACGATTTTTTGAGTTTCCTTTCGTTAAAGATTCTGGGTTCACTTGTAAGCTCTCTTGCTGTGATAGATGTTGAACTTCAAATCTGGATTTACGCCCTTCTGATATACAACATGAGCTATCACAGTCATTAATATCTGCTCACACTCTTTTTACCTTTGCAGATATTCTCACTGCTAGTGACACGAGGCATCTCGGATGAAGCATCTAATAATAGATGTTCAGGCTTGAGTAATTGATTGACACTAAAACGTCCCTTTTTAACCTCATTATCAGGCTGAGGGTCAGATATACCCAGGCCGATGCCTATTTGCCAATCATGTGGAGGGCTTTCAGGAACATGATAACTTTCATGAGACAAATCCTCAATCACAAAACGAGATTTGCGAGTAGGTGATATTGTCTCTGGCTCAGATGGGACAGGAGAGGGTAATCCGATTTCAATGTTATTTATAACAGCACCTCCAAAGGCAATGTGCTTGTCATCATCAAAATTCCAATGAGCAGTATTGCTTTCAATATGCGTCTGCTTAAATTCCACTTTTTTATGTGTTCTTTGATCTAGTGGAGGTACACGGGCCAAGACTGACTTCACAAGATAATCTCCCTTTTTGGCTTGTTTAAAAAAGGGGTGTAAAACAAGTTTATCGGCAGTAGGTCTACGCATGATGTTTATAAGCAGTAATAATAGTTACTCATATTACCTTTTAGTTGGATCTTTTTGTAAGCAGAGATCAATCATTTCTTTAAAAGTATGGCTATATTTATGTTTGGTCTGTTTTCTGTTGAGGGTAGGAGGAGATTGATTTAATGTCATCATCAAGACCTATTCATTGTAATATTTAATAAAGTTTTGTATCTCTTCTTCATGTACTAACCTTCATTGGAGGGAATTTAGCAAATGGTGCATGGCCTGTAGCTAATTCAATGGCAGTAATACCAAAACTCCAGATATCTGCCTTAAGATTATACCCTGATTGCTCCATTACTTCAGGTGCCATCCAACAAGGCTACATGTGACGGATTAGATTCTGTTTTGAGTATGTATCAATCAGGCTTACTGTGCCCACAAATGTTTTTCTAATCTCACTATTTTCAGTCAGGGAACTTGAGACACCAAAATCAGACAAGAGAACAGCCCCTTGATTGTCCATGAGTAAATTACCTGCTTTGACATCACGATGTATATGTCCATTTTTGTGCAAATAAATGATTCCCTCTAGTGCTTGTTTAAGTATAGTAGCGATTGTTATCTCCTCAAATCCATCTTCAAATCCACTCTTCATCATATCCAGACAAGATCCTTATTATTTTTATTAGTACACATCATAAAATCATTATTAATTGGTTACCTCCTGATAAATAAGGTGTGGCAATATACAACTTGGAGCCATTCATAAATGATCCATATACTTTTAATATATTTGGATGCTTACATAAAGCCATCAATGCCGTTTCGCGCTAAAAAATCAGTTTTAAAACAACTCCGATTTATGTAAATATAAACAAATTCTTTACTCGAACTTCATCGATTTGATTACGTTCAAATAATTCAAAGTCAATCATCTTCAAAGCAACTCTTGTATTTTTTGGCTTATAAATCGCATTATAAACAACTGAAGAAGATCCATAACCTTTACATTCGTCAGTCTTCTTTTGTTTTTTTAATAAAAAGTAATTTAAACCTATCGGGTTTTTTATCTCAAAATTTTCTAGACTGCAAATGATTGCTTCTTCTATTCCTTCTTCGTTTATTAACTTGGCTGTACTTTTCCTTGGCGTCGATTGACTACCTGAAATTGCACGTAAAAAATTATTTGATCTTGAACGAGGTATTGAATAAATATTCTCTACATTTAAATTGTTGTTCTTTAAAGTTGACAATGTGTTGTGTAACGACTGTGGCATATTTCAGTGGATTTTATTTTATTATTGAAAAAGAAGGAAAGAAAAGCCAGTAATGTTTTTTTTTATATACAAAATGTTGCAGCTCTTTTTCGCAATTCTATAAAAAGAAATTTATTTACATGTGACGCACAAAAGCACATGAGGGGCACTGTCCATGTTTATTTCTTTCTTGATGATAGTTTTTGTTGTATTCCTTTCACCATAATGCAACCAGGGTTAGGTGTCTCAAACAACCAACCTTCGCTTCTTAAAAATTTCATTGTCATTGGTAGCAGCTTTGATTCACCATACTCTGAGTGCTTGCCTACACCAGTAATAATCCTCAATGGTTGTATTAGCCTTCTTGCTATAATGCAGAATATTAGAACTGAAATAATACAATAAAGATTTATATTACCTGATTGCATTTGGCTTCTTGACCACCATTGAGTAACACCTTCCATTAAAACGACTCGAGCCTCTGCGATTGTTAAACCATGAAGATCTAAGAGATGATCATCATTCTGTCGTAGCCTATTATTCATTTAGCAAACCATCATTTATTGTGTTTATAAACCAGTACCTGTGTTGTCTTACAGTAGCTCTTGCAGCTCTCATATTCCAATCCTTGGCTTTGCTATCAATTTCTCTCGCAATATCTGAGTAATAAAACGCCACGCCTCCTTCTGGACCTTTATTTCTGGCCTTTCTATAAGCAGCAGCAGCCTTACGATATAATTCGTTTCTTTCCATAATCAGTTGCATTGCTATATCTCTGCATTCATCCGGATTATCCTCCACATAGGTATTTTGGTTATGAATCGAGAGATACTCTGGGATCACTGGGATTCCTCTCTGTTTTGCTTTGACACGCATCGAGTCTGCTTCACTAGCCATCTTTTCTAATCTTGCCTCAAGTTCCATCTGACTCACATCAAAGGTTAAGAAATGTTCCACAGCAGCCTGTGTGATCTGGTCCACACTTTTATCTTGTCCTTGTAACAAAATGATGGTACCCACAGCCACTCGATGCACATCCAGTTTACTTCGATCGACCATGATTGCTTCTAATTCTCGTTTGACATGGATTAAATCCTTCATTGAAGCCCAATTGAATTCATGTTCAGGCTTTTCCTCAGGCGCCTTTTGCATGATGGCCTTGACGGACGCAATCACGTTACCACGACAACGCTGAACACACGTCGTGATAATAAACTTGGTCAGGTTAGGAAAATAGCGACCAATCATATTGGCTACCTCGTCATACTGCTTCCAATGATTAAATGGTATTTTAGCCATTTCTTCATAGGCATCATTCGAGGTTTGTGCGTGAGGCAGTTGGCCCGAAATGACAATTTTTTTCTTTTTCTTTTTCTTTCTGGTTGATCTAGTTCTGTTATCATCATCATCATGATTGAGAAATTCTCTGTTAAGTAACAAATCGGTTGCTTTCTCTACGTCATGGTCTTGACTCTGCAGTGCATTCTTCAAATCATCTATGGAGAGCGATGGAAAACAGTTGAGTAAGAATGTAAAGTTTTCATCTTCGCTTTCAGTGGTTGTTGTGATTGATGTTGAGCAAGATTCGTCTACGTATTTTTGTTCTTCTTTTTCTTGTAGATCAAGTGCTTGATTTGCTTCTTCAGCTAGTGCAGACAGTATTTCAGCACTTGCGTCATAATTATATGTGTCATTCCAAATGGCTGTAATTAGTGAAGAATCTAAAGGTGGACAAAAAACTGCCTACATTAAAATGTAAGAAAGAGCAGCATAAAGGTTTCATGTACTTTTTTACTTGTAATCTTTCTTCATCTGTTTCTTCTTTCTCCCAAATTTTAACATTCTTATTCTTGTTCTCTTTTCTCTTGTTGAAGCTTGCATACTGATGGTCCTGTAATATTCCCATGATAGCTAATAATTTTCATTCTATGTTCAAAAAATAAAAGCAGATTTGAAATAAAAAGAAATCGGACATCTTATACAAATTACCAAGATCGGAGTTTAATATGCCGTTTGCTCCTTTTCAATTGGAAAAGTTCTAATCAATAAGTAGGCATTAAGAATTCATGCTATTTCATTATCTCTCATTCCTTTAAACAAGTAAAACGAAAGGTATATTTCTTTTACTTTTTTTTAGCTTTTTATATATTAGGAAAGGAGGGAGAGAAGCTGCGGTTAGCTTAGCTGAATATGAGAAATGATTTGTCATCCACATGTTATATTTACTACTACGCCTCGAAAAAAAAAGTATGTCATAGCCCTTGTTGTTACCCTGACAAACAGGAGGAGTCAACACAAAAATTCGGTGTTTCAAATGTAATTGCGGAAAACAGAAGAATAAATTTGCGATTTTTTTTAACTTGCACCAAATTCTAAGCAAGCATAATATATGCTTAACTCAAGTCTGTCTTAGTGATCAACTGCTTCACTGTTCATCAGATCAAAGCACTAGGAAATTTTTGAATCAATACAAAGACATACCGCCATCTCGCCATTCCATTGATGCCTGTTTTATAGCTGACTATTGCTAAAACTGATCGTAACTGACGCACATGATGACGACTTGACTGATTTCTTGGTGTTCGACCTAAGCTAAGTCCTTACTGTCTAAATCAAACGTTCGCAAAAAATTATATAACTGACTGTTTTAATATGTACAACCGTGTACTATCGAGAAATCCTTGTAATTCCTTTAAATCGCTTTCCAGCAAAGATTTGTCATTCAGCTCAAACCTCTACATCTTTGTTCCTAGCTGTCTAGTCATGTGCTTAATATATTCATTTATAATAGATATTTATAGACTCCCGCATGTTTAGCTTTCTTGAATTGTTTTTCAAGCCTTTAAGTATGTTGCTACCCTCCATTTATTGTTCCATGAACCATTTTTACTCTTCGTCTCAAAAGAATAGTTAATACAGCTAGGGCTAATAGATGAAACCGGTATTACGCACTCAATTGGACTTACATCATTTTAAGAGTACTAATTTGCATAATCTCTCTATTAATTTATTTATTTTATGCTGTTGAATACATACAGGTTTTTACATACATAATGGCTCGTATATGGATTATAGTGAGCATTTTGATCTCTTCTTTTTATCTGCTTCATTATAAAATTGATATTATATATAAGTAAGATAAAGATCTCGTATACATTTTGTTCAATTATAAATACCTCAATATATTGAACAAGATGTAATACATATTTTACTAATAAGCTATTTTACATGTAGAAAAAGAGTAGGCGCTTGTCCTAATATTACATACATGAACTACTTCAAATTGTTTATAACTGATTACTTCACATTATTTTTATTTTCTTGTTGCTATTTGATAATTTTGAAGTGATGATTGTTGCAGTATTAGATAAAAATTCATCAAACTGCTTGTTGTCTATTGTTCTTCTATTTCTTTTATAGCTTCAGAAGGCCTCACAACACTTTTAATAATATTTATTATATATATTTCTTTATAAAGACTATAGATATAGACAGGATTAAATTGTTTGTATGCATTGATAAACATCGGCTGATTGAGTAAATGGGTCGTAACAAAAGTTTTAATTAGATTAGTCGTAACTGAGTAACTATCGAATACTGTACATGATGCCTTTTACTGTGTAAATATAAAACATCTAAATTTAAGTCTCATAGCCTGGGCATCAATATATAGTTTTCTATTATCTTTTTTCGATTAGAGGGAGCCATTATTTAGTATTTTGATAACCATTTATATTCTAATCAAAATCCTTTTTAGTGACAAATTGAAAATTGTTAAATAAATTTGAATTGATTTCTTTACCTTAAACGAGGCCCCTATTTTAATTATATTTCGAATATATTTCTTTTCATTCTTTATAGATTTTCTGCAAGTAATATATCTGTAGTCTTCCGATTTCAGTGCCCTAATTTTTCTAACGATTTGTTGTTCCATGTGATGACGAATTTTAGCAGGTAAAGCAATACCCTTCCAATTCCCTTGAAATGTAGTAGTCAATTGCTCTTAATCTTTAATACTGATGTTTCTCATCGACTGTTTCGACAGAGCTACAATGAATCGTACTAGAGCTGTGCGGAAACCATGAAGACAGATTGAAAATCGAAGGGAGTTTAATCTTGCTTATTTAAATTTTCCGTTTTCTGCCATTTTCCATAAAGATATTGTCAAATCCTAATTATAAGTGCCATAAACACATTTATCTGGTAAAACTGTTCAAAAGTCTAATTATCGTCAGGTTAACAACTTGTTCATGTAGACCAAATGGTTTCATTTTTCTTCAAATACAACATGACTATATCCGCCAACTTTTCTCATAAGATTCTTGTCTTTTCATTAGGACAACAGAGAAGAAAAAGAGAATAAGGAGAAAAGGAAATACAAACAATTCATGATTTTTATTAGCCAAAAGCCATTTACTACACGATTAGAACAGATAACAATCAGCAGAATAAAAGGGGATTATATTTGACCTATAAACCCTCTGCCAAACAATACAACAACCAACTAACTTTGAAACTTTTAAACTATGCTATATTATGAACCACGTGATTTTAATCTATAAGAGCTATTTCAACTATATCTTTAAAGCTCTTGTAAGAATATGATAGAATTTAAGGACATCAACAAAAACTGTATCCCTTCAAATATTCAAAAAATCGTGAATAGTTTAAGCTCAAAAGCACCATAGCTACAGAAAAACTTTTTTTTCGCATGCAAGCGCTATTCATATCAGATATATAAGAATAAGGCAGAAGGGCCTCGCTAGGAACAATTACTACGTGAAATTTAGAGATGAGAGCGGAAACAAGGATAAAAAACTTTAAATATGCAATCAATCAGGTAATTGTCAAGGATATATTGAAGTTGTTTATGTTTTTACTATTGTAAAGTAATTTGAAGTTCCATACAATACTACTAATTGATTGGATGATATAAAATTCAGAAGCTCAGCCACTGATTTTTCGATCCAAGGTTAAAGCAAGGCAATAGGAATAAGCAATGAAGCCCTCCTTTTTTATCCCTAAATAAATATATCACAATGGTATGGACACATAAACACATCAATCATCCTATATAAGTCCAAGATGGATAGATGGATGGATGGATGGCAATGTTTAATGGATGTTGAAACTAATATAAAATAATATTATAGGGTCGTGGTCCTAAGAAGCACATGAAGCGTTTGGCAGCTCCCAAGCATTGGATGCTTGACAAGCTTTTGGGTAAGTTTTCTTGAACAATGGGTGTGTTGAATAGGCAAACTTTTTCTTTTAGAAACATGAGGAAAGTTTTTACAGTAAAACTTGAATGTTTTTGATTCGAGAATTGCTTCAACACTTTTGCAACAACTTCGATATTAATACGCATTAATAGGTTCTTATGCCCCTAAGCCTTCCTCCGGTCCTCACAAGACCCGTGAATGTTTGCCTTTGATTGTCTTCATCCGTAACCGTCTCAAGTACGCTCTTAACGGTCGTGAAGTCCAATCTATCTTGATGCAACGTTTGGTCAAGGTTGACGGTAAGGTCCGTACCGACTCTACCTTCCCTGCTGGTTTCATGGATGTCATCAGCGTTGAAAAGACTGGTGAAAACTTCCGTTTGGTCTATGATGTCAAGGGTCGTTTCGCCGTCCACCGTATCACTGACGAAGAAGCCAAGTACAAGCTCTGTAAGGTCAAGAAGGTTATGATCGGTTCCAAGGGTGTCCCCTACATCACCACCCACGATGGTCGTACTATCCGCTACCCCGATCCCTTGATCAAGACCAACGACACTATTCGTTTCAACATTGAAACCGGCAAGATCGAAGACTTTGTCAAGTTCGATGTTGGTAACGTTGTCATGGTTACTGGTGGTCGTAACATTGGTCGTGTCGGTCAATTGGTTCACCGTGAACGTCACATTGGTGGTTTCGAAATTGTTCACATCAAGGATGCTCTTGATCACGTCTTTGCCACTCGTATCTCCAACGTCTTCACCATTGGTCAAGGTAACAAGCCCTGGATCTCTCTTCCTAAGGGTAAGGGTGTCAAGCTCACTATCACTGAAGAACGTGATCGCCGCAGAGCTGCTGCTGCCGCTCAATAAATTAAATGTTGAATAAATAAGCATTTGATTTTGCATAAATTTTTTTTTTTTTCAATATCTTAAAATAGGTAGATGAGTGTTTAAAATATGGTTGCGTTAAAGAACAGTTAATTTTTATCAGAATTTTTTGAGAATGCATTTTTAAATTGAGCATTTCCAATTTTCTACAAGTTATCAATGATCAGTATATTAGTACTGTTCACTTGTGTGGCAACCTGTTTACTGATAAAGGTTGCCTAATAAAAAGTTTGCACATTGCATATTCCTCTGCTCATAATCAAACGCAGTGAAAACAATGGGAGCAACAGCATGTCCTTTCTCAAAACAAATCCTGATACAATAAAAAGGGATCATTCAAGAGCTGATTGATACCTGAAGACAATTGTAGGAAGTGATTTATTTCCCACATAAAATAGGATGAGATTGGTTTTGCGAACAGTGGAATTAACATTTGTAGAGCCCAGATTTACGGTTGAGGGTAATGGTAGAAATATCAGTATGTTTAGGAAGAAAAGAAGAGAATATTTCAAATGTCATACAGTAACATCAACAAAGCAGGAGAAAGAGTGAAGGAGGATAACGTCATGGTTTGGAGCTGCTTCCGAATTGGTAGTTTTGGAACTTTAGTTTTATTGATTGTATTGTCAAGCAAGGTAAGTACGTCAATATTATACAAGGCTGATAAACCCAGGCATGAGCTCTTTGGGTAGCGAAAGAGGACAGGAACATTCTATTTAAAGATATCGTCAATGTAATAACTGGATTCTAGCAAAATTACGGATGGAGGATTATTTAATTCAAGGTTTTGAGTATTTGCCCACTCAAAACCTTGTTTTAAATTTCACAAAATAGCAGCTTTTTATAGAACTACTTTTTGCACTTTTTATTCTTTTTTTTTATGTTAATCTTCTACTTGTAAAGGTGTAATATATTTATTTAAGTAAAACTAAAATCTTTAACCAAAGCTCCACAAAACATATTGTAGTAGGCTCTGGAGAGCAAGCTAAAGGAAATGTTGGTAGTGTCATAAACAACATTAGTTTGAAGAACGTTTTGCAAAGAGAATAGAAGAGAGTCGGTGTCGAACTTGAGAGACATTTAGCGAACAGTTTATAGAACAAATGCCATGCTTCAACCGATGGTTAAAAGAATTCAACTAAATAATCTCTTTCAATTTTTTCTTACTAAAAGCATATTGAAATGTATCTTTCTCTGAAGTATGAGGTCTGTGTACGCTGTTTTATCAAGAACGACTGCATATATTAAAATTGAGACCTAACGTTTTTATTGTGGTCGGTAAATTTTTTTTCAGGATAACTCATTACTTTTATACATGAACCAGAGAACTTTGCAATAAATTCAATGAAAGCATTTTATCGATTGAAAATATAGAAGATAGCTTAGAACTTGTCTAAAAAGTATGTGGTTTTAGGTTTAAAAAAGCACAACTACTAAAATGAGTGATTGGTCACGTATTTAAACTTTGTAAAGATTCTTTGGTTTGTATTGCAACAACGTTGTGTAATCAAAGCATATTTATTTACATGTCAGTGACTTCTTCATATCTAACACCCATTCCTTCCTTTGGCTTTAATCCCATTTTACGCATACGATCTGCTTCAACACGTTCTCTATTGATTCTTGTCAATTCCTGAATTTGCTCATCAGTTAATTGAAGTGCAGGCTGTCTTGATGCTGCTGCTCTCGCTGCTTGTTTATGCTGCATTCTATTTAAGGCATTAGTTTTGATAAACATCATGTATTAAGCTTACTTTAATCTTTCTTCATCCTTTGCAAAATCAAAACGATCATCTGGCACATAAGCTTCACCCATCCGAATTGCTTCTTGCCTTTTTTCCCATTTTTCAATATTATAAAACCTATATATGGCTTAATATTCTTTCTTGTTTTGTATTGGGCATACTTTTTATGAGGTAAAGTGGCTGTATTATAATCTTCCATAAATTCAATAAACATTTCTTTACGTTTATTATTACTTAGGGTTTCCACGTTTGCATTTTTTACTTCAATTAACCAAGCTTGAAATTCCTATGTTCAACATATAAGTTTCTTTCCTTATCGATACCACTTTAACTTTACTGATTCCTTTGTAAATATACTATAATACACGTCAGCCAATTATCATAATCGTTTTCTTTTCTGTGCTTACTCTGCTTCATAAATAATGCCATACTTTCCCCAATTTTCGCCTATGGATAATTTATTCTTCTTCTTTTTCTATGCAAGTATTAGTAAGATGCAAACAACAGATTCTTTGCTTACCTTTTTGCTGGATTTTCTATCTTTTTTATGCTTTTTATGTTCTCGTTTTTTTTTCTTGTACTTTTCATCTTCAGACTCAATACTACTGCTGCTACCATTGCTACTGTCTGTTGAATAAGAGCGTCTTTTTACACTTGAATTCAATATGCATTAGCGTGAATCTATTTTTAACAAAAAAAAAAAAAAACCTTCTAGAATGACGAGGACTTGGTGATCTGTAGCGTCTCTTTCTACTTTTATGAGGCGATATACTTCTCTTTCTACTTTTGTAAGGGGATGTACTCCTCTTTCTACTTTTATAAGGCGATGTGCTTCTCTTTCTGTGACGAGGTGAAACACTCCTTTTTCTTGAAGAGCGAGATCTATCGGGTGATCTAGAGTGGTAAGCCATTGAGAAAGAAAGAATAAAAAAAAAAGTGTGGGAGATTAAAAAATTTACAATCGATTTTTTAATGCTCCTCATTCATCTGCCGGATTTTTGGTAAAGTTGGCAAAAAAAAATTAAGTATTTTCACTTATCCTAATGTAACCATACCGCACCAGAGAGATTTCGGCTCTCTTTTTGAATAGATTATGATTTAAAAATTATTCATTGAGTGAAAAATGGAAATACTCTGAGCTTTTTGTATCGTGATCGAATATTTTCATAGTGAGCAAAAATTGAAGTGAATATAATAGACAGAAGCAGACATATGAGAGTGCAAGAAGTATATTTTATGGGTTGTGTATTTCTACATCCAAAATGATCAACAGCCTCAATTGTTTTGTATAAAGTTATTAGCGTAAGCAGCCGGATAGGGCCGCAAAAGAGGAAAGAAGAGAGCCAGCTTTATCCTAGTATTTGCTGGATGCAATCAACGTACGTGATATAGCAAAGTGAATTGAGAGCGAGGCTGAGGAAGATCTTATAACTTTTTCTGATCCAATCGAAAGCAATCTTAGGTTATCTT
This sequence comes from Rhizopus arrhizus, assembly GCA_024220505.1. Taxonomy (NCBI): domain Eukaryota; kingdom Fungi; phylum Mucoromycota; class Mucoromycetes; order Mucorales; family Rhizopodaceae; genus Rhizopus; species Rhizopus arrhizus. Next base: position 1,283,551 of record JAKZZE010000007.1, on the reverse strand, counting down.
TGAAGATGAATGTTTTATTAATATGGTGAGGGACTTTACGTTTTCTGCTAAAAGGCAATAAAAATATAAAAAAAAAGCCTGTTTGGTAACAGTTATTAACTGTGTCCACAACAGATTTTATCCGTCGATTAATCATACACGTGCGGATCCTCGCATCACAACTGATCAAGGCTATTGGCTGTCAGCTTTCCAGTGTAAAGAACTTTTTTCTTTGATAAAAGTCGTGCCCACAACCTTGCTAGGATGGCGGAAGATTACCATGAGACAGAGCCATGTTGTTTATCTTGTTAATAAGAGCTTGACTTTTTGCATGAATTGCGTACAAGAAGACACATTTGATCCAGTGATAAGGCCTTGTAAACAGCTTATGGTCTGTTTCATTTTTCAATCACAGTGAATTCGCCCAAGATAACTGGCAGATTTTGGTCTTTGATCAGAAAGATGTTATGCGGGATACACAAGCCGCTACTTTAGCTAAACTCAGCACTCTTTCTGTTGACCCAGAATAGGATTGGCACACCAAAGCCGAGATCCAGTAGGCGCTCGGCTAAGGTTAACCAAAAGAGAGAGCATTTGATGATTAGATCATGAAGAGTATAGCTAATGTATGTCAGTGGACCCGATCATTGGACGCATCTGGTTACTGATGAAGATGTATTCAATTGTAGAAGATGTTTCATCATTAGGTCTAAAAGCTGGCATGTTACTATTGTCCCTACTATGTATCACGTAACAAAGATCCTTCTAAGTAGGATACTTATCTAAGGGATGTTTGAGTGGATAATGAGGTCGTTAAAAAGATAATTGAAGTCTCCAAAGGTAATGATCTGGTGTGAGTCAATATAAGATATAAAAATGAGAACATCTGGCAGAGAATCAAAAAAAGACCTCTTCTGATCTTACCTGATGCTCGAACTTAAATTACCAGCACCTGAAAAGGGCAATAGTGTTATGAGTGTCTGGATTTGGGCAGTGTAGTTCTCAACAGGTGAGGATGGTAAGAAAAGGAAATTAAAACGCAATAACGAGCCCATAGAGACTATGAGGGGCACTTTACAGATAATCTGACTGTATTTCAAGTGCTGTCACACCCGCTTACGAACTTTTTCAACAATATAAGATAAAAGAGAGGATTTTACATGGGTACTTGCAAAGAATTAATCCATAATACGTGGGATATAAATTACAAGCCAAAGACTGAATTTTATCATTTTTAAAGATAATATTGTCTTTGGGAATGTGATTGACGATGGAATCCAAGGGATTAATTTAATTCTAGCGACCTATAGTTGTCCTCCTTGGTGATTTATGAAGGATATTGTTAACAACCATGAACTACACAGGCCATACCCAAAAGAACACTATCTGGAGAACGTCCAGCTCTGCTTGTGTTTACTGTCATGGGTAATATTTTCTAAAATTGTATGCATGAGCGATATTTGCTTCCTGGCTACCATTTAAGACCAGGGCATAGTATTTAGTTCAGTAGGAAAGGCTCTGATGATGTGTGACTGCGTTGACTGGCTGGTTATAGACTTGTCGGGAAAGAGCCATTAGCACTGTACATTGTTTTTGTTGTACAATCAAAATCGATTTTCAGTATTTTACTACAAATAGTAGTTTCTGTCAGATTATAAATATAAAAAAAAGGGGTGAGGGATAAATGTGTCTGTATTTTATTTTTGCGCCAAAATTTAATTTAACTTCTTAATCAATAGAAAGTGAGATCTAGTCTAAAGTTATAACAAAAAATCAAATTTATGCATAAAAGAGTAAAAACTTGGGGTTTTTTTTTTTTGGTTCCTGAATGGAGAAAGTGTTACTTGGATTTTTTGTTCATTTTTTGCTGCAGCTGATATCATTATTGAAACGTAACACCCAACAAAAAAAAAAGAGCAAGTGTTACAATAACATGATACTCTATTTAGTAACGCTGTTTAATCATCAATTTTCACGGCTTCAGAATGATGATTATTATTACTTACAGCATATTTTTTAGAAAGTTCATAAAATTGATTTGAACATTCTATAGGATACATTTTTTCCTTATTTTCAAAATATATAGCCTCAGAATATCTTGTACAAACTAATTGATAATATTTACTTTATTTTTCAATCAAGAAAAAAAAAAAAGGAGATAAAAAGGAAGAGGGGAAGCAGTTGGGCGCTTTGAAAGGTGCATAAAAAATAGTTCTAATTTCAAATACTTTTATTGTTATTTGTGTAATGATTCACAATCATAAAGTCATATTATAAAAAAAAAAAAGAGAGAGAGAGAGAGAGAAAAAGCCTTTAGAAAATAACCAAAGGAAGAGAAAAGGCAATGAAAGGTATTAAAGGGGAAAATGGAAAAGCAAAAAGTTGTTTTTTCATCTTTTCCCTTTTGAGAACTCCGCTAAACAAGATATAAAGACAAAGCACGCCCTTTTTTTTTTGCATTTATTCATTTTTCTTTCTTTTGATACCTTTTATAAAATATGACATCAGCCATGACAATCCCTTCTTCTCTGCCTCACTATTCAACCACTAATTATTGTAAAATGCGAGTTCAATATCGAAAAGCGAGGCAATTAAGTTTAACAATGAACAGCATTAGACATAAATATAACAATAGAGGGTTAAGACCTGTTCGATCTACTCATTCAATCAGAACAAGGGTATCTCACAAGAAAGGTACATGAAAAATAACGAGAAAAAAAAGAATGGAAAGCTAATATTCCAAATAGATTTCATCCACTTGTTTCCATATGAAATTACATGTCAAATCATATCTTATTTAGACATCAACACTCTTTGTGAATTGTTCACTGTTTCAAAAACTTGGTATCAAATCGCTCGTTCAGATCAAGCTTGGAAAATACAATTTTCCCAGCATTTTAGAGCAATAAACAACCAATACAGTAACTGGTATGAGCTTACCAAACATCATGCCATCTTGAACACACGATGGGACCGAGGACAAGTCATGACTCACTATCTCTTGGGCCATCTTGATAGTGTCTACTGCCTTCAGTTCGATAAACGCCTCTTGTTCACAGGGAGCCGAGATCGAACCGTCAAGATTTGGGATTTATGCACCTACCAATGCATCCACACATTATACGGACATGACGCGAGCGTGCTTTGTTTGAGGTACGATGACGAGTTACTTGTGACGGGTTCTTCTGATACGACCCTCATTGTCTGGAGCATGCGAACGCGTCAGCCTATCAGCCGACTCACGGGCCATATGTCAAGTGTCCTCGATATCTGTCTGGATAGCAACTATATTATTAGTTGCTCAAAGGATAGTACGATTCGTGTATGGGATAGACATACATTTGAATTGATACGAACGATAGTAGCTCACCGCGGTCCAGTGAATGCGATCGAACTTGTAGGACGTAAGCTGGTCTCGGCCTCAGGTGTGGGGTTGATCAAGATGTGGGACATTGTGACAGGTGAATGTTTAAGGAAATACGTTGGACATACACGAGGATTAGCGTGTGTAAAATATGATGGAAAACGAATTGTGAGTGGATCAAATGATAGAACAATCAAGGTGTGGGATGCCGAGGTAACTTGTTCAATACTGCAAGATAAACACACACTGACTTATTTTTGTACAGTCAGGGAAATGTCTGTTGACTTTAGAAGGACACACAGGCCTTGTACGAGCGCTATGCTTCAACGAAGAACGTATTATAAGTGCAAGTTATGATCAAAGTATACGTGTTTGGGACATGAAGTAAGTACAAGCAAACACTCAACAAGTCATGGTCTTAACCTAAAATAGAACAGGGGCTTGTTTACTTAATTTTCAGAGTGGACATAAAAGTTGGATATTTGATGTCCAATTTGATGCAACTAAAATTATTAGTACAAGTCAAGATCAAAGAATATTAATCATGGATTTTACGTTTGGATTAGACACACAATATTTTTAATAAAACTCAGGTTTATTTACATATCACATATCCAGCATGTTGATAAGCTCTTTTGTATATTTTGCAATTTCATAAGATTCTTGTGCTAAATTTCTTTTGGCCGTTGCATTAGCAAATTCGATATTTGAGAATGAATCATCACGCAATTTGATAATCTTATTATTACAGTGAGCAAGATCATTGAGGATGATGGTTCCTTGTGATCCGTATCGATTGCCTTTATCTGTTGCAAATGTCTGTTTGGATACAGTCACAATGTTGGATACAATATTAATGATGGAAGTAATGATATTAAACAAGTCTTTGTCGTTTGTTCTTAATGCGCTAAGTAAATTTTGTACTGATGCAACAATATGATCCGTTTCCTTCTTCAAAAATTGCTATTTCATGATGATGAGTAAAATAATGATTGTTACAGAATATACTTACAGAGAGTTGCTGTGGACTTAATGTATCGTTTGAGTTATTATGGCTGTTGTTGCTATTATTATTATTATTATTCAAATCACTTGTTACTGATCTCATTCCCAACAGTTTAACAAGATCTACAATAGTCGTTGTCAAAGTAATCGCTGCAGCATCTACTAAACTAACAGGCGTAATACCCATCCCATTAGCAAAGCTAGTTGCTGCTGACAGCAAGCTAGATAGAGAAGTTGAAAACTTCTTTTTGATTTCGTATAGGCTCGATTGATCCATTTCAGATAATCCTGTCTTGACCTCATACTCCTCTACTTCTGTGGTGATAGACTTACAAGCCATGACGATCGAACGCATAGTGACTAATACATCAGATGGTTTTGTTGATCTTGAGACCTGCATCAATTCATCAATCGCTGTTTGATATTCAATAATGTAGGGGTGGCCAATTGCTCCTTTGGGTGTTGGTTTTAAAAAGAGCTCCTTTGATGGATCAAATTGCATTGATTTTACTTTATAATTTCTTAATTCCATGTTGATGCTTTCGTATTTTGTTTTCCATGACTTTGCCTATAATAATCCTATTAGCATGAGCCATTCAATAATAATCACTCACTTCTTCTGTTAATGATTGAATGGTGATATCTGCCTGTTCCTTTTGTGATCTCAAACTTTCATTCTTTTCTGACAAACTTTTTAATTCATCAATCAAGATCCTAATTTCATTTTTAACTTCTTGTACTGCCTATTCTCTTTATTGTTAGGTGTATGCATGTATCATTACTATCTAATTATAGTCTTTACCATCTGTTGTTCTTTGTGCTCATTTAACAGTTTATTGTATTTATCTTCTAATTGTCTATTGTATTCATTATCATTTCCACCTTCCTATAAACAAATCTATTAGTACTATACACTATCAAAATTATACTTTACCTCTAGCATTTTAATTTTTTTTGTCATGGATGCTATCTTTAATTCATATTCATATCTAATATTATCTATTTCACTATTACTACTATTATGTTGCTATCAAGATAATATGAGTCAGTCATGCTGTTGTATAATATTACAAAGCTATTACACTCATTTCTGATCTGGAAGGTTTCACCATATTCCCTAAATCAGCCATTAAACTATCTAAATTATCTGTCATTGGTTGATTATTATTGCTACTATTGTTATTGTCTTCATAATAATTAACCGATTCAACACTCATCATTCCTTTCACAGGTATAATATTAGTAGATTGACTTGGTTGTGCTTCAACTGAAGGTGATGATGATTGCGGCAGAGGCGGCAGCTACTTTTAATATTAGCAAATCAATAATAGATTAATGTTGTTATAATCACTTGTTCTGCTAATAAGATGTGGGGATATCTACGCCTTAATTCATGATATACATCACTTGAAAGATCTCTAAACCTTGAACTTGGTAATGTAGCTAATTTTTGTCTAGCTTGATTTCTTCTTGGATGAAAATCCTCTCTTACGGGTAAAAACGATCCTATATAGATTGCTATCAATACGATATGCTTTGTATACTAATGAGCTTAATATGTACTATGACTATCATTGTTTCTACGCATAAGTTCATCATAAACATCTGTTGCTAATTCATGAAACTGAAGATTATTTAACCTTGACAACTTTTGTCTAGCGGCTGTTCTTGCTGTAGGCACACCTTCTGAAACCTCTGTATGTTTTTGTTGTCAATAATAGAGTAATAATATTATGAGTTGGTGTACCTTTGGCTAAAATAAAAGAAAGATAATTTTGTAATTCAACAAAATAAATCTTTGCTGATGTTTCTTGCTGCATTGAAGAAGCAGTATGTCTACTGGTAGCTGAAGTCACTGAATAGGTAGTTGAACCCGTTGACCGGTTTGCTGACATGTTATAAATGGAAAGAAATACACACACAATGAAAATAGAAAAAAAAAATCTAATTTAATTCAACTTCAGATTATAAAAAGGGCATGTTTATTTATTTGTAGCAGTAACACTTAATTACTGTGAATTCATACGAACCCTAACTTCATCTATAATTGTCCTTGCATCTTCATGATACTATACATAGATAAGCCATTATTCATATAATTTATAGCTAACTTACAGGATGGTTCATATTAAGTGCGGGTATTGCATATTGTTCAGCATCAGATAATCTACCAATGGATAATGCGTACCTTGCTAATAAAAGGCAAATATCTGCAATTTGTTCATCAATTGAATTCTATTGTAACAGAAAATGAGCTTTTTAATCTCAAACACACACATATATATTGTAAGGTATTTACAGAGGCCACTGCTCTTTGCCACACTTCTTGATAGAAATCAATAGCCACTCCCATTTTCCCCCTTCTTTCAAATATCCTAGCAATTTGTATCATTTCTGATTTATTACTTCTTCTATCACAAGCCTCTGCTCTTCTATTATAATTTTCTGCTTCCTTGTCTTGCTTAAGTGTACTATAACAACTAGCTAATGCTTTCCACATTCTACCATCTTGTGGTCTAAGATCAGTTGCCTTTTGATAATAATAAATAGCATCTGAAGTGTATTTCATCACTTCATATGCTTGACCTAACCCATACCAAGACCTATAGTCTCTATTATTGACCTCTATAATGTATAAGTTATCCTCTATCATAAGAATACATAGCATTATTTACCAACAGCGCGTCGATAGCATTCTATGGCCGTACTACTATCTTGTGACTCAATATAACTATGTCCCAATAAAGTCCAAGCAAGATGATAACTTTTGTTTAATCGAATGGCTCTTTTAAAATATTCGATTGATTCAACTGTTTCATGCTTTAATCCACAATAATTTCCTACTTGATTGATTAGCATAATAAAACAGAGATGCAAATGATCAATTTACCTCGTACACAGCATGTCTCGGGTCGATATTTATCAACTTTCTCACATTCTAAGGCAAGTACGCATAATTTATCTTTTAGGTTTTGTAAATAAAGCAAGTTGGAAAAGACATCCATGTCATCTAGTCGAGAAGGATGTGTTTTGCGTAATTCTTCAAAAAGAACAAGTGACTCGTTGTATTCTATATACAAAACAAAGTGTTATTACCATCATCTCACGATACGTTCATCTTTACCCATAGCATCATAATAGAAAGTAGCCCACTGAGACAAAATATAGGCACTTTTTGGGAAATAATCATCCAATGAATCCATAATATCTCTAAAAATTGTTCCTTGTCCCTGTAAATCAATACACACCTTAGCCAAAAAGAACTCCTTCACGAGACTCGACTCAAACTCTCGATTCAGCAACGTCCTTAAGTCAAGAAACATTTTTTTGTTTTGAACTAAGCTCGCTAATTCCATCCAGGCAGACCAGTTGTATTGATATTTTCGAACAGATTCCAACAAGACCGCTGCTGCTTTGAAAGTCTCTCGTCGTCTTTTGAGCACAATGCCCAACAAATAGAGTCCAAAAGCATCAAGATTGTGATAATTTTCGTGCAATTCTTGATAGATTGAATCGAGTTCTGGATTTTCGCAAGATTCTGTTGAACCAAGCACATCTTGCATAAATTCTTCTTTTCTTCTTTCGCCCATCTATATTTTTGTAATGAGCAATTCATCCTTTTATAGTAGCTATTCTATTACTAAATATTTAGAGTAGAGTCTCAAGAAATATAGTTTTGGATGCTTTGATTGACCCAAGACATCTATGACAGCATTAAAATGTCTCATATAAAACAGTGTTTTTGCATATTGATATCGATTGTAGTCATACTCGGAAAGTGGTGCCAGTGAAGACTCATATTCTGTATGATATGCTGATAGGGTGGGTATATGTGTCTCATTTTGTGTAAATGGTACTTTGGCATCTAAGAGATCCGTTTGAATCCCATCTAGTATTTCAGCTGCCCTAATGGGTAAATGAGTTTAAGAAAAAGAAAGAAACTTTTTTATTACCATTTTGAAGCATAAAATAAACCTCTCTCTGAACATACAAGAATAGATTGTTGTAATTGAACTTTGAAAGCTTGAACTAACTCGCTTGTCAAGTACATTTAACAAATTATAAAGAGAGAAAAAAAGACGCGAGACTGTGAATGAAAACTCGTTTTCTTCTTTTTTTGCATCCATGACAACAGTAAAATTATGCAGTTTAATAAAATAAACTTTTTATTATAACAATGAAAATTTATGCAAACAAATGTGGTATAACAATATATTTTTTACAGAAGAGAGAGAATGAATGAGTTATATGTGCTTGAGTGTGTAAGGTTTATAATGGATGATTCTTTTGTAGTTCACAATACACTTGATATTCTTTTAATTTCATTTTGTTTTCTTCATAGCGACGTTTATCTTCTTCTTCTTTACATAATTGAATAAGGACCATAATATCAGGTTGTGAATCGAATTGAGAAAGTAATTGACGCCAATCTTCATCATTAATAGAGCTTATACTTGTTCTTCTGCTACAATTAGCATCGTTTGTATCAAGTGGGTGCAATAAGGTTGTGGAATGAGTGGGTGACATAATAAAAAGATAGCAATAAAATAATAATAATAAAAAAAAACCAAGGAAAAAAGCTTTTGCTTTTTATATATGGATTCCGTTGTCTTATTAACCGCTATCAAGCACTTAATCGGGTTACAATTTTCCAAATTTCCCGTTCAACTGATACAGCTCTATTCATTTTCCTTTCCTTTTTGTATTTCATACACTCTTGTACAAGTTGGGAAATAATAATAATGAAAAAAGAAGATATAGTTTTAATTACATGAGTGTAGTTTAAATAGCAACACTTGGAAAAAATAGAGACAATATTTCTTTATAATATCCTTTTCTTATCATTTTATTGTTTTTCTGTCTTTTTTATTATCTGATTTATAAATAATTTTCCGGATCTTCCCGTTTCTGGATTCATATGTTAAAATTTTGATTTTTCTTTATAAAAAATCAATGACCGCTTTGAGCGTATGATGTCTAATATTGTATCCTCTTCGCCCTGGCCAGATCAATAAACAATGAATGAAAACTAAAAATTCCTTTGGGATCAAAGGGGTAAAAAAGATATGGGAGGAAGAAAGAAGAAAACAAGTGAATGTTACTAGTGAAGGGTTTCTGGGTTCAAGTATTTAAATCTAATTGGTCAAATTTTTGAGCCTGTTTGGTTATCTTGTTGAAATAAATTGATCATTTTCTGGAATTAAGTTAGTCAGGGTCAAAACTGTATTGTATTTAAAGTGGTAAAGACAGATTACTTTATTAGATTAGCTGTTTGTTTTTGCAGTCTTCAAATCATTTAATGGAATAAAGTTCCGAAGATGCTCCAGGGGAACAGCTTCACAGCCCTTAATAAGCCTTGTTATCAAAGTTTCAGTATCTTTTAAAGCATGACTTAAGAACAATACAATCTCATGAAACATCAAATGAAGTTTTTATTATAAGAATATATGCCAATTAGGACGTATCTATTTACGACGCAGAGTATCAATAATCTTCCTACAACTATATATTATAGCAATCACAACTTAAAAAAGATTTAATGGAAGGCTCCTTTGTTACTCTTCTTTTTTTTTTTTCTAGTAGTTGCTTCGTTTAATTCAGATGATTCACCAGCAGGTAAGCCTTCTAATACTGACATGTTGATTGCTTCTTTATCGTTTTTGTTTTACTGTACTCAGATATGAACAAACAAGCTTTCAATGCTTCTTTGGACATATGGAAAACAGCATTAGCATGTCTCTTATTAGCATGAGCTCTGGTGTTTGATCCAATTGGCAACCTTGAAATATCAAACATTAAATTCCATTTTGTCTGCAATCTGGATATTGGACAAAGGTTCATTAGCATATTCAGGACCGCTTAATTGAACAAAAAGGGATTAAAAAATGTTGATAGATGAATAGGGCAACATTTTATAAATTGTTGTCAGTAAAAGTATATATCTGCAAATAAAAGTAATTGATAAATCAAAAATATGCATCATCCGACTGCTGCAATAGATGGTTATTTAAGGAATTCCGGAAAATTGGCATAGTTACAGTCTCCTTTTTTGATCTGAGTCCAATTGAAAGGGTTTTGTTTATTGTTAAAAGCAAGTTGAAAAGAGAGAGTGAGAGAGAAGCTTCGAGGTAATCTATTTACACTTGTATAATTACTTTACAAGAATAAGATATAAACGAATGTAATAACTGCGGTAAGAAAGCGGCGATAAAATATATTATGATTCAATCTAAGGTTTGCCATCAGCAGCAAAAAGACTATGGCTCATGGTACTTTCCTTTGTCGTTATCTTGAACATATTAGCTGTGTGCTTAACTTTCAAATGCTTCAGGAATCATATTTTTAAGATAGCAAGCATTGTTAAGTGACCTTGTTTATTCTAACATTTTTTTTTTAATAAAATATTGAAGCATTTCATTTAAATAAAATAAAATGTGAGTTCTAAAGATAAATTCTAAAGTCCTCATAATTAAGCAGCATCTTTGTATACTATTTAAATAAATATTTATAGTTTTTTATTAATTTAAATAAATTAAACTATATATGATGGTTGATACTTGTAACAAGAAAAAAAGTAAAAAAAAGTCATTAGCTAGCAACTATTATTTATTAAATGAGAAAAAATAATAATAATAATTATAATTTTTTGTTTACAGAAAAGATATCTCGAGAGGAATTAATAATTTAGAGTGGACCCTGAATTATAATGTCTGACTATTAATTATATAGTCTAACACAAGCTGGATAGAGATTAGACAAGAAAGTAATGAATAAAGATATCATTAATGACCAAACATGATAATGTCATACAATAGCCTAAATGATACTTCCTCAATTGATTAAAGAACTCGGGGTCTTTATAAGAAATTTAAAAATATTACTCAAAATCACTGATGTCTTCTGAGGATTATGTACACCATTTGACAATAAAGAGCTGATTAAAACCCATGGACATCCTATACATCTTTCCTTGTACTTATTGATGCAACTAAAGATTGATGTTGCTTATGTTTAATATGATTTGGATCGTAAATTCTCTCGATCTCATCTCTTTCCTTGCCCCCTCCTCTGTACTGTACCTATGCATTATACTTGATAATTTGGATGAAATAAAGAAAACTCCCACCAGAGCTCACTTTGACTATATGGAAGGATGAAAGGTGTTGAAGGGTTTATGAGGTTAACCATACTTGACAAGAATAACGCAACAACATCGATGCTGCTACTTTTTTTTTTGTAATATGACACAGTCTATGAATTCAGTATATATAACTACTTTGACTCAATATGTAGAGCATCTCAACCTTGTTACAAAAGGATCAATGTCGAGAAAAGTGTGTGAAGTCATGAATTTTAATATGATCATATCTTTGCTTGCAGTCAAGCTTCCTCTTTAACTTCTGAGGATATGCAATATCTGCTTGCTATGAATAACATCAAAGTTTTGTAAGAAGAAAACCAAAAGCTGTAAAATAATTCATTATTTATAGTAAGAAAGAATAAATCTAAAATCTGCTGTCTTCATTGAAGCATTTCAAATGCACAAAGAAACCTAAAAAGCCTATTTGATTGGCCAAGATGTAGGTTTCCGGTCCGGAAATTTTTATAGAAAGAAAAGAAGAGGGTGTAAACTGTTCGCCACTTAGTCTTCAACTACATCCAAAGTTAAATGATAAGGAAAAGGCGGGCGTTTCCAATAATCTCCCTTTCTCAACATATTACAGGTAAAGGACATCAACATCCATCCATTTGAAACAATAGAAAAATTAATGAAATATATAACAGGATGCCTCCCAAGTTCGATCCCAGTGAAGTAAAGATTATCTATCTTCGTGCTACTGGGTAATAATAAAAAAGCAAACAAAATACAAAAACTCATACTGTTTTAGTGGTGAAGTTGGTGCCTCTAGTGCTCTCGCCCCCAAGATTGGTCCTCTTGGTTTGTCCCCCAAGAAGGTCGGTGAAGATATTGCCAAGGGTACCAAGGACTGGAAGGGTCTTCGTGTCACTGTCCAATTGACCATTCAAAACCGTCAAGCTCAAGTTTCCGTTGTTCCCTCTGCTTCTTCTTTGGTCATCAAGGCTCTCAAGGAACCTCTCCGTGACCGTAAGAAGGAAAAGAACATCAAGCACTCTGGTAACATCTCTCTTGATGACGTTATTGAAATTGCCCGTACCATGCGTTTCAAGTCTTTGGCTCGTGAACTCAAGGGTACTGTCAAGGAAATCCTTGGTACTGCTTTCTCTGTTGGTTGTACCGTCGAAGGTCAAAACCCCAAGGATCTCTGCGATGCTATTGATGCTGGCGAAGTTGAAATCCCCGTAAGTTCATATAGACTGCAGAGAAATATTTTCTAACTTTTAAATAGGAAAAATAAATCTGAAAAGAAAGGGAAAATATACGAGCATTTTATAAATAAAATATCGATGTGAATCAAAAACAATGTGTATGAAAACGATGGGAGAAGCAAAAAGTGAAGAGAAACATAAGGTGTTCTGATGGGGAGGGGGACAATGCTTAGTGGACCAATCGACAGTGTCATTTCATGACATACAGCGAAAAACGCGCAGATAAAGACAGTTGGAAATCAAAACAAGTATCGCTTTTATACTCATGGTATTTGCTTTGTATTTTCAGTCTTTTTCAAGCAAATTTGAAATCTTCTCTGTCAACAAACGTTGGCTCGATAGGCATAAGCTAGTAAATCTACAGAGAATACATCTGCAAAATACAGCTTCTTGAATCCCATGTATTTTTTTTTTATCAAAAGATTTAGCATTGGAATGAGAGAAAATTAAGAACGAGTATACTTTTTTTATTATTATTATTGTTATTGCACTGTTTTACATGAAATCTTCTTCTGCTGCGTTAATGTCTTCTACTTCAGTTTCTCTGTAGTTGCTCTTCATCAGTGATGGATCAAATAGATCATTGATCTCCTTTTCTGCCCTTCTCTTTTCTTCTGCTAACCTTTGAGCCTCTTCTTTCTATTAGGAAACGTGTCAGCTTAAAGAAGGGGTTTTTTTTTCTTTTTACCATTGCAAATTCTTCTGAGCGAGCCTTCTTTCTATCGATCTTGTCTCTTTGAACTTTCTCTTGCAACAAATCAGGAAAGCGTTCAACTTTAGTTTTATTTAATCGGTTCACAACTTCATTGATTCTCTTTTCAACATATACACGCTTCACTTTTTTGTGATTGTGAAACGTAACCTGTCCAGTTTCCATACCAGGTGTTTTTTTTAGATTGTCCCAAGGTGTATAAATAACTGTGATGTTGTTCTTTTTGTTACCCTCAATACTATTTGCTTTCACTAACTGAGCACAATCATCTACTACTTCGGGTGGAATATCAAGCCATGTTTGTCCGGGCTGTAGACGAACATAAACGTGGGCGCTAGAGAGTTTGTCAACGTGAAACTATATTTGATTTATTTTTCTTTCGAATTATTTCCTTATTTTATACAACTTTTTTACCCTAGAGATTAAAGTTAACAAAATAACTTTTTGGTGAATGATCTTAAAGGATTAGTTACCAAATGTCTTCTGGAAACCCATATTTAATCAAATCGTCGTCTTGAAAAAAAGAAAAGAAAGAAAAAATAGTTTAAATTTATTGCACTTTTTTATTCTATGTTTCTATCTTACTTTCATACTTGTCCTTTCCCATATAAATGGTGACAGGTGGATCAACAACTATGAAATACAAAGAAATAATTTTCAACATGTACTTGTACAGACATTATGTAGATCGTACTTACTGTTGCTAGTATAATATAAAACCATTGAGCAAAAAAAAAAAAAAAAGTTTTTAGTTACACCTCAAAGAACAGGGGAAAAAAAAAACTGGAGAACAAATATTCAGCCAATCAACTTTTCATAGTCCTTATTTTTTTTTTTTAATATACGTTTACTTGATTCCTTTATTCAGAATGACTGTTTGGAAGAAAAAGTAGTTATACTATTTAACATTTTTAGCATTTACTGTAAAAGTGTGTATCTGTTTATTTGATGAAAACAGAAACTTCTCTTTTAACCTTTTCAATGCTTGTTTTTTTTTTTTATGACCTTTTATGTGTCGTTTCGTACTGTTTTTTTTTATCATCGGTTTTGGTATGCTTACGTGTTGCTTCGTATACATTATTATTTGAGTAAGACAAATAAAGTAAGATGGCGAATATTTCCTTTCTTAGAAGCCTCGTTATTCCGACTGCCAAATGTCACTTTAGATCATTTTCTCCGCTTTATCTTATAAAAGATTGAACTTTGAAATATAATACATCAACAATTTCTTTTCTCTCTACAAAATTAAATAATACATCATGGGTGCTCTTATTATACCATCTGAATATGGCTACGTGCTTGCCGTCGCTACTCTTAGTGTCCTTCATCTTGGCGTCTTGGCCTTCAAGGTAGGTAAGGCTCGTAAAGCCGCCAATGTGCCCTATCCTTATGCCTATGCTGAGCAAAGTCAAGCTGAAAAGGATCCCTTGAAGCACATCTTCAACTGTGCTCAGCGTGCTCATCAAAACTCACTTGAAGTCTTCCCAATTTACAGCATTCTGTTGCTCATCGGTGGTCTCAAATATCCATGCATCTCTTCTGCTGCTGGTCTGGTCTTCCTTGTGGGACGTGCTGTGTACACCAGTAATTATTCTACTGGAAAAGTCGAAAAGCGTACACGTGGAGGATTTTTTACTGCTGGCTTGGCTACTCTTCTTGGTACTACTTCTCTTACCATCTATCATCTTCTCATGAATTAAACCATAAGACTTAATAAAATCATTGAAAATTATTTGCATTGTATTCATCGCATGAATTATAATTAAAAAGACACATGTGGCGGTGAATGACGGATAAATGACGATCTTATTCGGATAAAGAGTTTATGCGATATTTTTAAATGAAGGCAAATAATACAAAAAACCTGTTTGAACTAGGTGAGATGTCAATGATATATTAATGAATTGAAACAAGTTTGAAAGAAATCAGTGTTCAGCTATTACCATTATTAAAAGAAAGTCTGTTGAATAATAAAAAGAATACTCTTATTTCTAACTTTATATTCTGACTCTTTTTAGCCCCTGTTTAGAAAGAAAGGGTACTTGGTATCTTTTCGGTTATATTTGTTAAGTTATAACCTGTACGTGGGTACATAAAAGAAACTGCTTTGCGATCCATGACTTGGGAGGTGTCTTTCTACGCGTCTTTTTTTGAAATCGGGAGAAAGCTTCTAGGGAGCAATAAAGGGAGGAAACAATGAGAGTAACAACAATCATTATAACTATCAATCGTCCCGGATTTGCACATGTTTTACACAGATCTCTTCTTCCCCCTCCCTGAAACACGCCTCCGATTACACAAAATGACAAGTTGTACTTTGTAGGATATAAATTTAATAATGTTCTAATAACTTTCGTCATTTTTTTGTACTATTTATTATTAAACACTCCACACAGCATAAAAAGAGAAACAAAAGCTCCATATTTGGTTATTTAAAAAAGGGTGGATGTTGTTTTTTAAAAAAAAGCAGGTTGATGTTGTCTAAACATGGAAATATGTTCGAGGCTGTACTTATTTTCTCCCGTCTAGAGAAAACTGGTTTTTATTATATTTTGGATAATTATAATGTATGAAATGTTACTACTTCAGAAGAAGAAAAAAGGGAATATGCAAGTCAATTTTTTCCAAATCCACGGATACTGCTTGATTTACTCAAAACTCTATTTAAAAAGCTTAGGCTTTTTTAGGAACATGCATTTAGGAGAAAGGTGGTTGTTTAAAGAAAACAGCCACAAAAAAAAACTTTAAAGGAAGTACAGTTTTTCATACCTTAAAATAGTACTCTTACAAGTTTTTAGATGATGCTTTAGAGTTATACAAAGTTACCCCTTTGGTTGAACGGATATCTCCTGAATCAAAACGTAGAAAAGAAGAAAGAAAAATACGAATGAAAGAATTGTAATGTGTATACTTGGGACACTGTAAATTATGTCTTAAGGATGTATTTGAAACCGATTACAACATAAAGCTTTCTTGATTCTGATAAATTAGGCATCACTTTATCTGTAATTTACCCTGTTGGGACAATAAGCCTATTTTGGTTAGCTTGATTGGTAAGTAAGGAATATAAAAAATAGTATAGTTGTTTTGCTAGAAATAAGATAAAATTCACATCAAAATAGCAATTAGTCATGGACTCTGTGCTCAAAACGCAAACGACAATCCAGAAGGAGGACATGAAAAAGTATGCTCAATGAGGATTATTCATATAAATTCATGGCCATGTAAAGTAAAATGCAAAACAAATGATTTTTTTATTAATGTAAATGACAGAAAAATATCAAAACAGATCAAGAAAGCACAGCAGAAACAAATAAACAAAAAAAAAAAAGGCAAATTGCGTAGAGAAAAAGGTATAAAGCATATACAAAGCAATGCAAAGAGAGAGAGAGAGAGAGCGAGAAACATATGTATTTTTTTAAAAGGGGAACATAAAGATGACAAAAAAGCAAATAAACATAAGAAAGATTTTACAAGAATAATGAAGATGAATAAGCATGATGTGTGTATATGTGTTATAGGATGATAAGCTCTGTTGCCACTAGAAAAGTCTGTGATGAAAATAATCAATTGGGCTAGGAAGTGACAGACTTGATGGACTTTGTTGCATTAAATGATTTGAGGATAGCCTCAAGGGAGGTAAAGACACCTTTTGATGAAAAGAGATGTCAAATGTGGGTGAAGTAGGTGGAGAGATAGGGGGAAGACAATAAAGCTCTTGAGCAGCTGTTGCTGTTTGATGATGAGGACGTCCTCGAGTTCGGAGTGCTTGACGTTTGTTTTGAAACCAAATCTGAACCGTACGAGGGCTCATGCCAAGTTCTTTTCCAAGTGCTCTACGAAGTTCGGTGGATGGGAAATAAGTTTGACTGAAGACACGGTTAAGAATTTGTAATTGATCGGGCGATGCTCTCTTTCTTTTGATCTTCACGTCAGTGCGGTGGTGATGTTCTTCAAAGGAAGTTGGGCTGAGTGGAGGAGTTGATAAGAGGTTAGCAATGTCAAGTTTGGATGAACTTTTGTAAGGTGTGTTTAAAGAAAGCTCAGAAAGAGAAGGTAAAGTTAAATGCATTTTGCTTTTTAATGAATAATTAAAAAAAAAAAGAAAAGAAAAAATAGTACCCTTTTATATAATATGTCAAGTTTATTTGTCCCCCCCCCTTTCTTTCAATTATATTTTTTGATATACGGTTGATATCGAGAAAAAAAAGGGTTATAATCCTTTTTTAAACAGAACTCAGGTGTTGTCTTTATTTTGTATTGTTAAAGCGTAGATCTCTTAAACAATTGACAATTATTAAGATTTTTGCATAACTCCTCGTTCCTTTCCCTTTGTTTTTGCCTCCGTAAAAAAGCGTTCATATATTGAAAGTATTAGGGGAAAAAAAATCCGGAAAAAGGAGTTTAGTAGTAGTTCAATAGAAAAAGGAGAAGTATTTACTTTAGAAAGCTATCATTATTTATATGTAGTTACCTGCTCTACTTCCATAACCTGTCTAAAGCTTTTCTTTTTAATAGTCTGAAGAAACAAATTAGGCTTCATTTTTTTTAAAAAAAAATCAAACTTCTCAAATCTCATTTTAGTTAACAAACAAATACAACAGACAAAAATCTCTCATTCCCCTTTTTTGTATCAATCAACTCCCTTAGCTCACTGTCAAGACCCCAACTAAAAGGCTATTTCATCTTTTCCTCTGGGTACTTTATTAAGCTATTTTTTCATTGGAAGTATATTTATTAAAAAGGAAACCCTAAACTTTCATTTCCCTCTCCCCTTTTTTTCCTTTCATTGTTCTTTACTTGGTCACATAGGCCTATCTCTCTAAAGCATCACTTCCCACCTTCTTTAACCCTCTCTCCTTTTCCCCACTCCATCTTCTCTCTCTTTCTCTCTCTTTATGTTTTGCCTCCTCAACTTCAGATTCGGATCCTATCTTGTAATGCTCTAAAGTGTATCGGTACATGAGTTCCGTATGATAGTCTCCTTGACTTCTTTTTCCTTTGTTCCACAATTGTTTCTCGACTTTTCTTTTGACTGCCTCAGCTTTGATTTCTTCTTTTGTACAGACATCAGCAGTCTTTTGACCCGACGATCCTAATGCTTTATCTTTGTCTCATCTCCTCCAATGCTCCTTCGATAATTGTTTGTTAGCTATTTGCTATTTCATATCCACTACTACTTCATTCTTCTCTTTATTTTTATGGTTCTTTAGCCTTTTAAATTCAATCGAAGCATCATTCTCATTATAGTTTATGTCAATAAGGCTTTCAGTCATAATGTCTCTTGGTTTTTTCTCTCCTTTCACAAGACACTTCCATTTTTGGATCTTCTTTGATTCAACTTTCTGTGTCTTTGTGAGTTTGTATGAGGAGTTTAAGCTTTTTTTTTACCTGCCGTAGATTTCTATATTAGGCAAGGATGGTAGATCAAGCAGAAAACAAATATAATTTGAGAAACTTCTTTTTGTAATGCTTCAAGCATTCAGCAAGCTTTTCCCTTTCTCTAGATGACTAATTATTGTTCCCTTTACAAGATTCAGACCTTTCTGTTTTCAGCAACACCTGAAGTGATAGATAAAGTTATCTCCGTTTTTTTATAGATAGTGTATTTAAATATGAGATGGAGCAAGCACATCGTTTTTATTCTTCATGTTCTTATGCTACAAGAGTAAGTAATCAGTGTTCCATAAAGGGATTATTGAAAAAAAAAAAACTCTTCTAAAGGAGGCAAAGTCAAAGCTGTATGCTCCTGAAGCGATGTGGAGCATGATTTTGAAGATGAAGGCAGGTGAGAATACTTTTGAAATTTAAATTGATATTATACGCTGCTTTTAGGAATAGATGCTGCGCTGACTTGTTGCTTTTATATATTGATTGAATTATGAAATTAGTAAAAAGTAACATCACTTTCTGAAAATAGTGTAATCTAGCTCATAACGAGGAACTAAGTTTCTTTTTTAAGAAAACAAGGACGATAAACTTTGGGGAAACAAGTTTTTCAAAATAGCTATGCTCAAAATAAAGGATGCAATATGTAAACATAGCAACCACTAAGCTCACTGTTTGATTAATCTAGACAAGAATGGCTTAATAATTTAGAAAGAGGAAAATACAAGTACAAATGAAGCAAACTTTGTGAATAGTACTTTATCGAGATAGAGGTTAGGAGTCATAATAAGTGATACTGAAGCAAATGAAAAGTTTGTGAGAGATGTAAAAGGAGTTTAAAGAATATGTTAGTTGGCTGGATTATATAATATTAACAAGTAATTCGTTCATTTCATTTAAAGAGATTTTTTTTTAAAAAATGTCGATAATGCCCAATTCATAGTATATTCTACTGGAGACATTCATTAAGTATGTGGGAAATATTTTTTGAAAATCTTTAAAGCCAAATTTATACAATTTAGATGTACCTGAAAAAAATAATAGAAAAAGAATAATGTAATGAAAGGATACAGTTTTAAGGGGCTTCATTTCAGAATTAAATCTAAACTGACTGTCTATTTTAATCAATGCAAAGGCATAAATAAGTGATGAACAGGTTAATCTTTCCTTAATTATCTAATAATCTCTGTGTGCTCTGCTTCATCTTGTTTATCAATATGACAGCGTTTATTATTATCATCGCTGCTATCATCACCATCATGATGCGTATCATCATCAGTATCTTCATTAGTATCAGTATCAGTATGAGTATCACCAGCCTCAGCATCATCACCATCATTATCATCGTCATCGTATTCTTCATTATCGTCATGACCATTATCTTCTTCTTCTTCATCCTGACCATCATCACTATATGAAATAACCGGTGACAACCAATCTTCAACGGCACGGTTTCCTTTAGTATTCTTCATCTCTTCTATGTTAGATTTGCTATGTCCTTCTTGCATGTCTTGTACACTGTTGATCAGATCCTAAACAAATTACTGTTAAGCATAATCATAGTGCTAAAAATACTCTGTTTACTTACTTTGATGAGGGCAAGTCTATATATCAAATTTTGAATCACATCGCTTTTGATTTCACCGCGGGTTTTAGGGTAACTCAATCCATATATATTTTATATAACATAGAGACCCTTATCGACAAAAAACAAAGAATATACATGGCAAATGTGGCCCATGATTTAAACAAGAGATATATGGACCTTTGGCATGGCACTCTCAGTAAGTAAAGGCATATTGAAAATGGTATGATTCAAGCAAAATTTGAGTACTCTATTTAGGTTGTTACTATGAGCAAAAGACAGTTGTGGGTTCATTCTTGGAGAACAAACAAGCTTTTATTACCAACGATTATACTGAATCATATCATAATTAGTTAAAGTCTTACTGCTTAGGTTGTACTGAAAATACTCGTGTGGATGGAATGGTCTGTATTATTTTACAAATTGTAATCATTGACTATCAACAAGATGGCATACGTGCTCAGTTTGCTGTAAAAGGAAGAGTAGGTAGCATTGATGCTGGTAAATTAATTTATATAGCCATAGGCAATGTAAATTATTTGATTTTTATGCTAATATAATTTGAGTATTCCTTTTAAACAGTCTTTTAGACGTGAATTCTTAGTTGACCTTACTCTCAGTTCTATATTTAACTCTCTTTCTGGTTGCTTATGCCCTGATCGAGCTGGATTATACAAGCATATCTTTTGATTCAGCAAAAGGAAGATCCTTTTGTTAGAAAAACGTTAATATTTCCAACAAGCTTGATGAAGAAGAAACAATAGTTAATTTAATGATAATAATAGCCTGGAGGCACAAGAAGCTTATAGCAATATTGACTCTAGATAATCAAACAGGTTTTCTTTCCTTTGAAAAGTACAAGAACAATCCTGAGATGTTGAATGACAGAAAACTCAAATACAATACATACAATCACGCCATCTCACCCAACTCGGCCATTATAAGACAAAACAACAAATAAAACATCATTTTTTATTAATTTAATTTCATAATCAATCCAGATCCTTAACAAGTATAAAGACAATTCATAATTATCTTGTTCTATTATAAATAAAGGAAGTATAATAAATAAGTCAACCAACTTGAACACTGTAGATTGGGATAAAGATAGTGTGGCGGCTAATGAAAATTATAGTGGAAGGATTGACTCAGATTGTTATGCAGATACTGTTGCTCATAGGTAAGGTTGATGTGAAGAATAGATTACATAATTGCTTATGAGTTATTGTGTATTAGTTATAAAGGCACGCGTTGTCAAGCTTATTCAGATATTTTGTACACTTTTAATATAACAAGTATACTTGATGATCAACGTTTATGAAAAAATATATATATTAAACTTTAATTCTATTTCGTCAATTATGATTGTCATTCATTATTATCCGCATGCATCCTTTTATCCCCCCTTTTTTTAATATTTATTTACACTCCATTTATTCATTATCCAAATCTAAATCTTCAATGACTGTAACTGTTGTTAAAGCAGTTTTTGATTTGAACTCCTTTACAACAGGCTCTTTCTTTTTCTTTTCTTCTTCTTCTTCCGCAAATGTATCTTCTTCTTCTTCTTCTCCTATACTAACTAATAAAGTCATTTTAGTTTATATTGTTTATTATAATCACCTTCATACCTCGTAACATGGCTGCCATTTCTCGAACATTTTTATCTGCCAATCTTTGCCTTTCTTCTCTTGCTTCTTTACGACTACGTAATTTTTCTTCTTTTGCTAATGCGGCATATTTTTCTTTTGTTCTATTCTTTCTTTCTACTTTACGTTTATGAAATCCTGTCAAAAACTCTCTTTGGAAGAGAATTAGCTTAGAATTATTAGATAAACATATACACTTACGTTCTTTTCTCAGGATCAAACTCGATATATTCCACTGTTTCTTTTTTTGCTTTTCTCTTCTTGGCGTAAACCTTACTACCAGCAGATAAAATGTCTGTATTTCTCAACTTTTTTTTATTGTTGCCTTTTGCTTTCATTTTTAATATTTTGTTTTAAAAAAATAAAAAAAAAGGAAAAAGTAGAGTAGTGTGAAAAAGATGGTCACACCAAAGCCTCTGGTGCTGTTCGACTGTGACAGTGATAGGCAAATGAAATCAACAATCATTTTCCTCCTTTGTTGCAGTGGGTCAGTTGCAGTTTTACAGAGTTTATGTTGAAGCCAAGCTTTTCCAGAAAAATATTAAAATAAAAAAAAAGGAAATGGTGCAAAAGGTGAAGATGAGGAGGAGAAGAGTGCCATCAAACTGTGGATTGTACAACAATCCTGTCCTTTTTTAAATACTTTTATATTGTCATTTCAATGCTTTTACTTGTGAGCCATGATCAAAAACTTTATTTAATAGTTTTAATGAATCTAAAATGCAACAGAAATAATAAAAATTAGGCTAAGGGAATTTGCTTTATCTTTTATTTTATGCTTGAGCAGTACTCACTTTAGCATCGCAAAAATATCACCTGGATCAGTGGATAAACTGATGTGATCTGTTATGTATTATCTGACTTTCTTTGTACATAAAGTCAAGAGAAAGAGGAGGAAGCCTACAAACAAATTTAGACTAGTAACAGACCGTTTTATTTTAATTCACAATTACTATCGCAATAAAGTTACAGTGCTGAAATACCTGGCTTTTATAATCTCCTTCTAGTAAATCTGAGAAAGAATATGGATATTGGAGAACAAATGTTTTTTTACAAAGATATTCAATCGATAAGCTTTTTTATCCATTCAACTTAACGGCTTAATCTAACCTTCAGTAGTTTCATTTGTGGGCAATTCTCGTACGCATTCCGTGTTGATACAGTGGTTGTTGGTTTTTCTTGTATGCTTTCAAAAGGAGGCATCTGTTCCTTGTGGTTGTTTTCAAAGAATGACGAGGACTAATCCTGGTAGGTAGCTTATCTAAAATGTCCTTCCTAAAAAAAACCATCAATAATGTCCTTGTTTGAGAGCAATGTTTGACACGAGATGTACAAATCGCATCAGGAGTTTTTTGTTCTAAATTTTAGTGATTTTAAGAAGCCTCACTTAAAATCCTGAAATTGCTTTGTTAGGAATAGGTTATTTTAGGATTTTATCTTGAAAACTAAAGCAGTCATTGGAGATACTAGAATTGCAGTGGGAAAAATCCAGCAATTAGACATATTGCTGTTCATTTGCCCTAGATAGGTGGAAAGTCTAACTACATACTTGTTTTGGATCAGGCAGTCTGTATATGATAAGGTGTACCCGACTACTTTTGGATTATCCAGAATCAAATGGACTTTTTCTCGTTTTTTTTTTTTCCACCAAACGACTTGGCTACAAAGTCTTGTTTCGTAAACGGCAAGATTACAAGTGTGGTTGGTTTATTTTGATATGGAAAATAAAAAAGGCAAATGAGAGCAGCACTCTGGCCCTACTTACCAAAATCAAATTAAATACAAATCCATTAAAACTGAAAAAGTTGACGTTCAATGCCTCTGTTGTAAAGAAAGAATGCTTGATAAATGCTTTTACTGTGCTTATTAACGATAGAATTAGTTGACAGTTTTTTCCTACAAAGATTTAATATTTTCCAAAAAGCTTTTTTAACATTGCAAGATATAGTAGTTCAGTCTTGTTATCACGTAACCTATTGGAAGTACAACTAGTACAATAAAAAAAGTAGGAGGTAACTACAACACCCAAGTATTATGCAATTGCTAATCAATACACTACCTTGTACATGTTAATCTAATCTATCCATTATATACTTTCTTGAATGTATAATAATAATGAATTATTGCTCTATAGAAAGTTATTTAGTAAACTCTTGTTTGAATAAAAATATTTGATGGCAAGCATGTTTAAACCAACCAATGGGAAGAGATGTAATATCATCAGAGTCTCAAAAAAAAGTTGTGAAAGACAATTTAATAGCTTCTGTTCCTTTTATTTATTTAATAAACAAACTTTTCTTTTATATAACCATTGATTTTCAGAACTACAGAATCAGAATACCTATTTTTTTTTTAAAAAAAGAGTCAGTAAACTTGCATTAAAGCAGAGAAGAGAGGCTGTTAAGTAGCTACTAGAAACAATCCAAAGTGCGTTCACTATATTCATGGAAGTGGTTCAGCACAAAATCTAAGGCAAAGGTATTTCACTTTACGAAGTTAAGGCTTACTACATCTATGAGCATGAAAGTCGCTACTAACAACAAATCCCAACTTTGGATGTCTGTTCACAACTTAACCATGGAAGTGGTTCAGCACAAAATCTAAGGCAAAGGTATTTCACTTTACGAAGTTAAGGCTTACTACATCTATGAGCATGTGCGATCAACTCATTCACTGAGTAAGCTATAAAAAACTTACCATTAATTTCACTATAAAAAAATAAAATGAGTTGCGCGTTTTTTATTTTTAAATGAAGTTTCCCATGCTGCTACGTAATTAATATAAGCCAATAAAATTTTACCTAATTTCTTAATGCTGGTTTACGGTCAAATGATAAAAAAATTACAGTGTTTTGCATTTGAAAAGCCTAATGTTGGCTAAACGAAATCAAATAATGTAATAGACGTCCATCCATGGTATCGCCGATTCTTATGATTTTAATTTGTATTATTTTATTTTGTATCTTATTCCTCCCGTCAAAAAAAATACATGCTTAAGCAGAAAGGTACGATTAAAGAATATTTTATTTATCTGAGAATTAAAATAACCCAATTGAGCACATAATAATGGAAATTATTGTATTGCCCGAGTCAGATCAAGAGATGGTTAGAGAGCTAAAAAAAAAACTTTTTGATAGTCAAAAAAGGAAAAAGGATAAAGATGGGAAGATGAAGAAGATACAGTAACAAACGATACGAGATTAATTAGAGCTGAACCAATGCAATGGTTTAGTACCCAGAGGTGGAATTTCAGGAGCAGTTTTGTCATGGTGGAGGTAGTCAAGTTCATGTAGGATAAGCAGAAAGATACAGTGGGGCTGGTAAATTTTGTCGGCTTGAAGAAAATAAACTTCGTTTAGCAAAGAACAAATGTCATTTTCAGAAAAATAAATGTCACTAACCAAAATGAAAATTTCGTTTAGTACATTTATTGTTGTCACTTTGTACTTGTTTTAATGCTATACCTGTATTAAATGACCAAAGCGATAACCTTGGTGGTGAATTTTTTTATGATTTTCCTACTTTTGTTCTACTTAAAGATGATCAGTCTAAAGGATATTTTCTGGTGAAAAGGCTAGGGCGTTCGCCAGTCTTTCTCAAACTATTTAGGATCTTGAGAAAATTCAATACAGCTGCTTGATCGCGATTCCAAAGTCTTCTTTTTATTCCTGTGGTTTGTTGTTTAAGGCATGAGAGGTTCTTACACCTAATACTGCATTAGTTATCAAGAATTAATCTAGTTTATTTTTTTCTTTGGATTACCTCAGCAAACCATTACATAGCACGTCTGGCTTCTTTTTCCGTTGGTAAGGGCGAGGATTTGGCACGGTTTTGAATTTTTCTAACTCATTTTCACAGGTTGGGCAATGTGAAGATGTTTTGTATTCATTGATTAAGTAGACAGTAAACCCGTTTTTCTTTAACATCCTGATTAACCCCTTGCTTCTTGTCGGTTCTTGATACTTGACATTAAAGGCGGATCAATCTCCAAAAACTAAGACAGCATCTTGACCAAACTCTGCTTTTAAGATACGCACCAATTTTTGATCATTCTGGTCAAAGAAGAGTTTACTTGAAAACTTCAATTTTCGAAAAGGTAAAAGTTGTAGCTTTTCTAATGCTGTACTGATAGTCTTTTTGTAATTGCTTTGCTGTGGTCGCCTACACATCTCTTTTGCCAGACCTAGAACTTTGCTTTTCTCACTATCATCTAGTCTTTCTGAAATATGCTTTTGCTGTAGCATTGTTTGTAGGTAGGTGGGATACAGTTGAGACTTTACAGAGCTATCAGTAGAGTAATTCCCAGGTTGAGGGAAAAAACCACGGATTCTTGCTATGAACAGATTTCCATAATACAAATTACAGTTTTGGTCCACTCGAAAGTCAAATTCGGATTCAGGGAAATATGCTTCTTTAGACTTTGTTGTCTCCTTTTCATAATATTCGTACAAAGTATTTTTTACTGATGCTCTTGTTTTAATGTACTGTACAAACTTTTTCAAGTCTACAGAGTTGGATTCAGATCTAGAAAGGATTGCTTCGGCTTTCTGGACCACAAAAGGTTAAGTACGCTTTCTTAAATATCTAAGGTGCCTTGAACATTTTGAGCGGTTGTTCTTGGTAAATATAAGTGTTCGTTTTTCTTCAACAGTATTAGTTTCTTTCATGCAGTACATCAAGTCCCGCCTTCCAGGGTCTATCAAGACTCACTTGCCTTCAGTGCTCTTTAAGTCGGCTTGACCTAATCCTTCAATATGCTCTGTTTGACTACCGTCTACTTTCTTTTCAGTGTTGGGTTTAGGCGACTTTCTGCTTGTATCAGTGTTTTGCTTTATTATGGAGACACCGACTCCATATGTTTCGAGAGTTCCTTGGAACCGCAAAGGCTTTTGAAATCCTTGATGCTTGAACGCCTTTTTATTTAGGTCAACGACGGCACCTCATGTCTCAACCTTGCTTCCTGTTTTTGGATTCTTTTTGCTCTTGAGAACATGGTAATGTATTATTTTGCTATCCAACATCATTTAGCAAGGAATAAAGGTGGTACGAAGCGGGAAGCAAGCAAACTGTTTTGTCTGTTCAGCTTCAGACAGTTCAGCAAGTCTGAAGAAGGCTTTAAAATGGTTTTTGGATTAGCCATAACGTCATAGTAAATTGAGTTCTTTTGAAAGGCGTAATCCTCTGGGTAGCTTGAGAGAAAACCATTTAATTGCGTTCTTGATTTATCATCTAAAAGACCTATTTCAGGCATCTTTTTTTTTTTTTTTTTTTTTTTTTTTTTGCGATGGCAACTAATTTAACGACAAATAAAGAATATAGGAAATAAAAAATTAATTTATTAGCTTTAGTCGGTATTTTATACATAATAAAAAAGAATCATAATCATAGCATAAGAATAGAATAGTCATAACATAAGAAAAGAAACCACAGCATAAGAAGAGGAATGATATCATAAGAAGTAGAGCCATAAGCATAGAAGGGGTAGTAGTCATAATGAACAGTACATGGAAAAAAATAAACAAGTGTAAAGATTTAACGACAGTAATGTTGCTGGTAGTTCTTTCTTTTTTTACTGACTGTTGATTCAGTAATTGTCTTCATGAGGGGCGAACTTAAGGTCTCGCTGCTGCCTTCTTCAAGATTATCTTGATTGTTGCTGTCAAGTGTACAGCTGCTATATGCAACAAGAACCTTGAATAATCTGTCCGATAGGCCCAGCAAACCCACTAGTTCTTCTCTGCTTTGGGGGAAGTAGATATGTTCTAATTCAACCATTAAGAGAAGGTTTTTATTAACTTTCTGCGTAAGAAAGAACGTCAGGTTTGTTCCAATTGCTTGGATTGCCATGCACCATTTTAAATTGTGCACGTCAATGGAATTTTTAGAAAAAATGCCAAGGCGCACCAAATCAATATTGATTTTTGAGTGATTCTCCTTTTCACTCAACATCTTCACTTCCAAAAAGCCATTGGTCTTGCGACCATAAATTGAGACTCCTGTGGTCCATTGACCATCAGGTCGCTTCTTTGTAATATTTGGATTAAGCTCACATTCGATATTGTTTTCATTTGTTATACTGAATTGTGAGCTCTCCATATCAAACAAGACGGAGAAAACCGGTTGCAAATATCGGGCTGACAGTGTTGCTTCGTTTAGTTCAGCCACTACTGTAGGAGGCAAAAATATCAGCAGTGCTTGATAAAGTTTTACTATTTTGGCCACAGCAGGCTCTTGGTTAAGTGAAAGCTGCAAAAAACGGATTTCTGCTTCTGTCTTTAGTATTGAGCCTTCCTGGAGATCATCAAGAATATCTAACATATCCATAATAACACCTCTAGGAAATCTGGATGCTGTCATCCCAAATTGATTTCGAATAGTGCGTTTTACACTATTTAGGTTTTCTAAGCTGATGAATTTTAGAAAATCTGGATGCGAATTCTGAGACAGAAGAAGAACTGAAGAAAGCGATAATATTTGCTGAGGATGTTCCTCGTATGTAAGTTTGTTTTCTTTGATGTATTCACATACGGATTTTTGAAAGTTGTAAAACCCAGCTGATATATCCACTCCTTGTATAATGTATGCACCGCTTCTACTATCAAGAATGTTTCTTTCAAAAAAATCTTTCAAAGAGTCAAGATCGCTCGTTGTTACAGTGTTCGTTCTAGGAGCAATCGTACCAGATTCTGCAAAGTCTGATAATGGCTCACTGGATTGGGAGATTAGTCGAGTTTCCCAATAGAATTTGGCTTCTTTGCTTTTTTTCCATTTATTGTAATTGGTGAGAAGCTTCTTTTTCTTTTCAGGATTCTCAATCCAATAATTGACTATTGATCTAAATTTACTGGTAGCAGTACGCTTTTTATAAGTACTGAAAAAATCAAAAAATTTCAGATGGTCAAAACTTTCATCTTGAGCCAAGACCCAGCTAAGTTCAGCAGGAGCTTTGTTTACTTTTTTTGAGCTTTGAGAGTTAGAATTCATTTTGAAAAATATATTATTATAATAAGTTGAAGTAAAAACGAAGAGGATTAAGAGAAATCAAAATTACAGGAGCTTTTTAAACAAGTAGCTCGAGTAAAACTACCTTTTGTAGTGAAAAACAACCCATCAAGGAGTATACAGGAGGGAAAATAGTATCTCTCACCCCTTTTAGATATCTTTGATAAACCATATTCCTTGATACTATATGTTCTTATAAATACGCAAAATATGCATCTTTTTCAGACTCTTTATATTTCTTTAATACAAGTTAATAAATAATGAAAGCATGAAAAAGATCTATGTATGTTACTTGATTTTACCTATTCAAGCATGCATGAATATTATCGAAATTCAATACAGGGTTTTTTAATACATGTATGACATTATTAACAACTTTCTCAAAGTTGACATTGATATACTTGTATCCTTTTTTTTTTTTTTCTCTAAAAAAGCAATCCTCTTTATTTCGGAAAGCACTTTTCCAAATCATTTCAGGCTAACAATCAAGGAATATACTTTGTCTGTACATTTTGTCACTCAAATATTTACTAGAAGTTGTTTGCACCTCCAGTGAAGTTTCTGATACTACAGCGGACATGTAATAGCAAGAAAGCACCGACCGCCACAACAATAGCCATCATGGAAATTCTGAGCATGTTCAGAGAACAGGATACCATTGAGGTGTTGTTCAACAAAGATTTGGACCGACACCTCCGAAATTTGGCAAATGTAGCAACCTCGGCACTTGCCAAAGCCAACCAAGAAGTGTAAGAGTTTGTGAACGCAGTTTTTGATCACCGTTGAGAAAATAAAGATAGCTAGCGCTAGGGGACTTATTGCGATATGATGTGATGTATGTAGCTTTCAGTGTAATAATGTTGGATTTATTGGGTTAAGGTTTAAATAAAAGAGATTTGTGTTGTAATTGATATAAAAACTGACTTATGTAAGTTGGATTTAGTTTGATTCGCTTCTTACAGTGACCATCAGATCTTAAGTAGATCAAACCTGTAATGAATAAAGTAAAATAAAAAGATAAAATAAAAAGGAGTTTACAATGAAGTATGATAGCTTCAAGGAACTTCTTGATCTTGATGTTAAATAAGAAATAAAATAAAATAAGAGTTAGTTTGCTTCTTTGATAAAAAAAAAGTTAAAGCCAAAGGTAAGTAAAATAAGAAGTGAAGAAAATAAGTAAGTTGAAGTAATCTTTGAGGGTTATTTATATGCTTTTTTGGATTTACGATTTTGTTCTGTTTTTGTTATTTTGGATAGTTGTTATATAGTATAAAGTGGTCGCTATGAACTGTAAGGCGTTTGTTACAAATTGTAACGATTTAAATCACGCTGTTTCATCTTTTGTTATTACATCATGAATGCAGTTGATGAAGATACTTGGTGAAGACACTTAGTGCCATTTGATATTGGCAATGATATGTAGGTCTATTTATTGATTCTCAATTTCTGTTGGTTCCAAGCAAGAAACCTTGTCAGTGACATTGAAGCAATGCGTATACTCTGATGCCACATCATTGTTAGAAATGGTGTGTAAAACCTTAGTTGGAAAGAATTGAATGCGCAAACGAAAAAAGGTTTTAAAGATTATTCATTTACAAAAGTCCATCTGAGTGCGAGGTGTTTAGCACATCTATTCGCCCGGACTAGTTCAATATGGGTAAAGTAAAGTGAGACTGAAAAAACCCTTCGGAGTCAAGGGTAAAAAAGGTCAATGGAATAATATTTGGAACATAGTAACATCCTCAATACTTTAAGAGCCAATTTAGAAGGAGCTGACCATGTGGAGGTCTGACACAAATGTCTATGGTGGTAAAGATGATCCGGCTCAAATAGGATTGAATATATAGTTGACCAACGAAGAATCCAAGGGGCAACTGCATGACCTGAACAAGGAAGTTTTATTGGTAGGAGATCTAAAAGGAACGACAAAGGTTCTTTCATAGTGCTAGATATTTGTAGCCGGTTGTGCATGTTGAGACATTGAATTGCGTGCGTTTTTGTCAGCGTCTGGTTTGGGTAGAGGGGACAAGGCATGGGCCTGCCTCCAGGCAGCCATCTAAAGCGCCATCTTTTGCATCGGCTACGTTCTTTCAGGTCATTGACAACCAAAGGTCTGGATCAAGTGAGACTGTTGGTCGACAGCAAGAAGTTAGTTTTGAATTTTTACGTTGTTTTTGGTAATCTAGAACTTGTTGCAAAAATTGTATCCTGATGGCCTTGAAAATCTTGATATTGAGTTCTTCCACTGGAGGAAGTATGATTTTCCAAAGCGAGAATTTGGACAGTTTGTACCATTGTTGGTGTCTGTCGTGTTGTATGTACGGCATAAATTTTGTCAGGAGAGTGTCCTCAGGTAGGGTTAAAGATCTAAAGAGAAATTGGGCTTAGGGTGTGCTCATTTGTTCTTTCATTGTTGGCAAGCACGATAAGTGACGCATAATTTTGGTTGAGGCTCGTTTAGATGTATAATATATACGTCGTAAGTATTCATTCTGAGCATATTCATATGATTTTATTTGGAAAGTAGTAAGCCTATTGATTGCCAATCCATATTCTAGTCGAGAGCGAACTATTTGTGCATAGAATCAAGTTAGTAAAATAAAAAACTCTAATCCGTAAAGCTATTGGATACACTATTTTCAGAAATTATTCGCCAAACTTTTGAAAAAATTAGCTGAATTTAAAAAATACAATTAGCCATTTTCCTGAGGCAATCTTAGCCAAAAAATAAAAATCCTTTTAGCCAAATTTGCTATTTAGACCTGAAGAACAAAATAGGAAATGTTATTATGCTAGAATCTTCTTGAAGCTTTATTTATAGCGAATTCAAAGATATATAAAGGAAATAAATCTAATCATTATACTATCAATCGAATTTGAGCTCGGTCAAATAATAAAGTGAAGAAGGGTGGGAAATTTAAAATAAAGTGAAATAAGATAAATGAAGGGTGGGTCATAATAACATTTCCTATTTTGTTCTTCAGGTCTAAATAGCAATTCTAGGTCGAAAGAAATTTCTCGAAAGAATTTCTTGAGACCGTCAGAACAAAATAGGAAATGTTATTATGCTAATCCAGAGTATCAAAAGAGTCATTAGCATCAAAGAATTCATCTTGGCTGGACAGAACCGTAGACGTGAAGTCAACTTCAGCCATTTGGTTTCGCTGATAATGTCGAACAAAGGTATCCGAAGAAGCCCAGTTTCCAAGAGCCACGATATTGTCAAGGGAGATACCGTGATCCAAGGCTCGAGAGGAGGCCAACGACCGAATAGAGACCCCGGGTTCATCTGTGCACAAGGAGATGAATTCACGATGTAACCAAGTAGAAATAGTTGACGCAGAAAGAGGTTGATTAATTTTGTTGGATTTGACAAACAGATTGGAGTGGGTCGGACGAGCCTGTAGAGCCGGATGGTCACGGAGTGCCTTAAAGCACTGTACAGGGCATAGTTCGAGGTCTTCTGCATGTGGGTGAACCGAGAAAGGCTTGATTATTCGCCGTTTACCACGAGTTTCTTTTGGAGCGACAACTTGCAGGAGAAGGCAACCGTTTTCCGAGATAGAACACGACGTAAAAGGGATGCGAGCCATATCAGAGGGACGGAGAAAGGCAGCCATTGCCAGGAGAAAAGCCAACTTTTGCTGTAGCAATTTGACGTCGGTAGACGATCTGGAAGTGATCGAACGAGCGTAGGCTAAAGCCGGAGAAGCATCAATGGTTGGACGATGAATTGAGACTGGTGGAGCTTGCTTCGCAATGGTATCTAAATAAGAGTTAATGAGTGGGTCTTCGCTAATACCTGCAGTATCATCATGAAGATGAGCCACCGCTGTTCGTAGAGTTTTGAGGGTAGAGGCTTGCATATTGTGTTCTTGACGCATGTTGGCCAAAAAGTTTACGACATCCGAAGGGTTGAAGCTCGTAAATGAGACATTGCTTCTAGTAGCCCAAGCCAAGAAACGTAACTGATTACGCCGGTATTGCTGGTTGGTTGCATTGTCAGCTAAACGTTCCGCCAAGAGATCTTTAACCGCTTGTGCATTGAGATTTTGGCGTTCTAGTTTAGACCGGATAATGTCCACACGGAGAGCATCCAATGTCGGTGGAGCAACGGATGAGGAGTTCGTGGAGACGTTGTCTGAACCGACTGTGGAGGCAACAGCAAGGGAGCCGTCAAAGCTAGACGTTGGAGAAGAGGAAACCAAATCGCACTGGGCCAGTAAGGTACCACCAGAGTTACCCGAGGAAGTTGTTCCTGCACAACCTTGTGGAGTACTTTCGTAATGAGGTTCCAGGGAGGGTTGATGAACGGATGGTGAAACATCGTCCACGGGATGGTAAACGCATCCGTGTGGATAGCGCCCGGATCGGGTAGCCAAGATACGTACTTTGGCAATAGCTTTGTTGTCCTGTCGGCGAAGAGGTCGACCGAGAAGGGTCCCCAGAGGTGCGATATTTGTTGGAATATTGAGGGCTTGATTCTCCACTGATTCTTGAAGAAGGTCCTGCGTGATTCCATATCTGCTATCGTGTTGTTCACTCCGCTGATGTGTTGTGCTTGAATCACTATCTTGCGCTGTAGACACCAATTCCAGACTTCGGTTGCTAGTTCCAATAATGCCAGAGAGCGAGTCCCGCCTTGTTTGTTGATATAGGATAGGCTGGTAGTGTTGTCCGTTTGAATTAAGATTGTGGAATGCTCTGGAAGGGGAAAAGTCTGAAGCGCCAGAAAAGCAGCTTTGAGTTCTCGCCAATTGATTGATTGTTCCGCTTCCCATTGAGTCCAGTAGCCATGAGCTCGATGTTGATTCCAACTGCAACCCCATCCCGTATTGCTCGCGTCCACAAATATGGTTTGCGTTGGTGTCGATGGGAGGATCGAGCGACCATTCCACTTCTGGAGGTTGTGGTACCACCATGATAGTTCCTGCAGACTCGCTGGATCCAAGGCTCGAGGAGTGTCCCAATCGGTATCCGTCTTGACTGTATGGTTCTTGTAATAAAGAAGATGTCGAGTGTACAGACGAGCTGGAAATACCGCAAACGTGGCCGCTTGGATGCGCATCGTTAAGCTGTGAATGACTCGAGGACGTTGACGGTTGGGCTTGTCCAAAACTTGCTTGATCGATCGTCTGATATCTCGCAGTTTCTTCAACGGGAGAGCAGCTGTCATCTTTTTGGTATTCAATACGAAGCCTAGATGTTCCAGTTGTTGGGTTGGTGTCAAAACTGACTTCTTGAAGTTGATCATCCAGCCTAGTTGTTGAAGAAGGGAGACTACCATTTGGGATTGCTGAAGAGCTAATTCCTTGTTGTCTGCTATTAAGAGCCAGTCGTCCAAGTATGCTGAGATTCTGATGCCTTGAGATCGCAAGTGTTCTAAGATGGGCCTGCAGACTTTTGTGAAGACATAAGGACTTGAGGCTAACCCAAAGGCGATTGTACGGTATTGGTAAACTTTGTCCTTCCATTTCAGGCGTAAAAAGCGTCTCGATTCCGAATGGAGACCTATATGTAGGAAAGCATCTGACAAGTCGATTGAGACTAAGTAATCGTTTCGATGAATCATAAGTGATACTTCCCGTAGCGTGTCCATTTTGAAGTGAGGAGCATGAAGATATTGGTTGAGGCGTTTGAGATTGAAGACTGGGCGTATGCCCCCATCTTTCTTGGGGATGACGAACATGGAGCTGTAGAAGCCTGGTGTTTGTTGGACTTCTTCTGAAGAAACCAGTTCGATTGCTTGTTTGTCTAAGAGATCCCGTATAGTCTGATCGATTAAAGGCACCTGGTCTGGAGATAATGGGTGGATGGATGTTGGAGTTGTCGTTGTTGGTGGGGTTGAGTGAAATTGAATCTTGTAGCCGTGTTGGATTGTGGCGTCGACGAATGAGTTGATGGGAATTTTTGTCCAATTTGAATAATACTTGTTGAGCCGACCTCCTACTGGGTCGGTTGTTGTGTTGTTGTGTTGAGTTGGTGAGGATGTTGTTGCTGATGATATTGCTGATGATGTTGTTGTTGGGGCTACTGACGAAACGGGTTGGTGTTCTTCTTGTGGCTGCGTTGTTGAAAATTGTTGTTGCTGTTGTTGGCATTGCTGGTGTAGTTGTTGGTGTAGTTGTTGCTGCTGTTGATATTGTTGTTGTTGCTGAAACCACCCTGCTGAGAGGGTGGACCTGGCCGAAAAAACTGCTGATTAGAACCATTCGAGAAAGATACAGGATTGGGAGTCCCATTTGGGAAACGACGACGGGGACGTCGAAGAGCAGATGCCTCACGAATAGCTTTCTTGGCAGCAGCTTGTTGGCTGATACTTTGTTGAAACTCTTCTAAAGGTACAATGTATCCGACCTCTGATTCCGTCTTCACCGAGAAAGAGGGATCGACTGATCGGTAGGCGATGTTAAGACGGGTTTGAGTGATCGTAGAGCAGAGGTCAATCACGAGGCTGCGCGCGTCTGCTAACATAGTACAGAAGCGTTCCAAGTGAGGAGTGTTAGGGTCTTGAGCAAGCATTTCATGAGCGAGGACATCTAGAGGGCGGAGGATAGCCGATGCCTGGTATTGAAGATGTTTGAGAGAATTGTCTTCAATCTTTTGGCCCTTATTCATATTTTTTTCAGCAGAAGGAATAGTAGCAGGGGAACGATATTCCAATTGGGCAACAGGAGGATATGCTTCAATGATTGCCTTACGGTCGGCAGTTGCCATTGGCTTTGATGTATGGATTGGAACATCCATATTCATAATATTAATCTGAGTCTCGGACGGTGTCCACTCATAATGAGGGCGTGTACTAAGGGAATGCAACGTAGCCGGGGCAGCATCGTCGACGGACTGCATTGGCGTGGGATTGACAACTTGAGCCAGTTGTGCTTGGAGAGTAGCCATTTGTTCCTGCATGGCTGCGAGTTGTTGTTCGATAGATGACATGGTGTAACAATGAAATTATATAAAGTGTAATGAATAAAGGAAGCTGGTAATGACCGAGCGAAAAAGAAGATTGATAGTATAATGATTAGATTTATTTCCTTTATATATCTTTGAATTCGCTATAAATAAAGCTTCAAGAAGATTCTAGCATAATAACATTTCCTATTTTGTTCTGACGGTCTCAAGAAATTCTTTCGAGAAATTTCTTTCGACCTAGAATCAGCATATAAATTAGCTAAATTATGCTAATTAAGTGTAATTCTTTCTTTATTAAATATGTCTTCTATTTAAGCAATCTTCAAACCTTGTCATGGAATATCTACAAAATCCTTTAAGATCACTCAAAAGAATACTATTGCATGCATCTCGTATTCTTGAGGATAATGTTTCTTCTTGCAAGAGTTCTTCTCTTTTCATTTTGCTCTTACAAACAGACCAAAACTGCTCAATAGGATTTAGCTCAGGGGAATATGGAGGAAGATATACACAACCATATCCCCGTCTGTTAATCTCTTTTTCAATGTCAGCGTTCTTGTGAATAGGCGCGTTATCCATTACTATGTAGCAATCTTTGAACTCCTCGTGCTTGTCTAAAATATCCATTGTGTCGCATATGAAATTGAAATAGTGGCCTGTAACAGTACCACCTCTACTTTGAGTGTTGATTACAGCTTTACCGCCTCCTGATTTTCTCTTCTTATTTTGCTTAACGGCTCTTGGCTTTCTCACTTTCACATTGATAACTCCATATGGAGAAATTGCCCCAAGTATGGTCGTAGTCTTTGCTCTTGTCTTGGGTATAACTACTTCGGCACGACTACCTATCTTAGACCAAGCTACATTTCTCTTCATATTGATATGAAAAGCAGCTTCATCGATAAATATACAATTACTGAGATAGTCCATATCAGTCTCCATCCATCTTTTAATCCATTTGTATCTTCTTTCGATGTTCTCAGATGAGTTTCTTTCCGCTGAATGGAAGTGTGCCTTCTTCAAGCTGATTCTACATTTTTCTTTCATGAAATTGTATACAGCAGTTTTAGAGATGCTCAGGTCCATAAATTGAGCTGATAAACCGTCCATTATTTCATCTAATGTTAACGATGGCTTCTTATCAATGTAATCAACTAAAAATACCCTGTGTTCCTCGCCTAAAGATGGTGGTCTTCCAACAGGATTCTTAGCAGCTTTTCGCTGAATAATATCTTGTGGATCTTTTTGGTCTCTATCGTACCAGCCCTGGGCAGTCCGCGTAGGCATACCTAGCTTCCTTGCGGCTTCGGCTACTTTCAAACCCTTTTCATAAACTAGCTCAAAGAAATACTCTTTATCCTCGTCTGAGTACTTTCTGTAAGCACGTCTTCCTTTTCCTGTTGAATGAGCCTCGACTAGTACTCCACCAGCGCTCTCAATCTTTTCTTTTTTTATAACTTGCTTCTCAGGAGGCTTCAAGTCGATGTACTGATCATAGTTTGTAACGCTGTCTAGTGGATAAGTTTCATCGTCAACCTCCATTTCAGTAATTATTGCTTCTTCTCCATTCTCTCCCACAAAATTTCCAAGGCCGTCTTCATATACAAAAGTACTCATAACTAGGGATTAATCAAAGTAAAAAGAAACAGTAAAGAAAGTGTACTACGAAATGGCTAATTTATATGCTGAATTTGGCTAAAAGGATTTTTATTTTTTGGCTAAGATTGCCTCAGGAAAATGGCTAATTGTATTTTTTAAATTCAGCTAATTTTTTCAAAAGTTTGGCGAATAATTTCTGAAAATAGTGTATTTAGACAAAAATAAAGGTTATGAGATAGGATTCTCCCCCCCCCCACCATCCCTTTTCTTTTTACTGCCCTCGCTTATAGAAGATCAATTATGTATTATATTATTTGAATTTATTTTATTACTATTATTTTCGCTGACTTTAATCATATTTCATATTGTATTTTTCAGCAATTAAGAGACAGTCTCAGAGAAAATAAGAGAAAATTATTGGATAAAATAAGAGAAAATTTTAGATCAATTAAGAGAAAACTGACCAATAAATAAGAGAAAAACTCAGGAAAAATTAAGAGAAAAAAAAGGGCAATTAGTAGAAAGCACTTTTCTCACAATTATTAACAAAAAATGGATATTGACTATGATATGAACGAGATCTCTCTACACGACGAAGATATTGAAGCTGTACCCGAGATTATTGTCAGTGTAATGTCGATGATGAGAAAGAAATGGGAGTATAACATCACTGCATCAGCCATGGAGTTAGATGAAGATGCGACGATGGAGCTGAAGAAAGAGCACGAGGACGATGAGGCCAGTAATAGCTCGGACGAGGAGGAAAAGGAAGCTGATGTGCAGCGTAGTGAGAGTGATTTGAATGAAGAGAAGCCTCTCAGAGATCTGACTGAAAAAAAAGACGATGCTAGCAATGCTAGACGTGTATACACTCAGCAGGATATTAACAAGCTTATTGCTCTGTTAGTTGAACAGGTACCTATAAAGGATGCAGCTTTAAGGACAGGAATAAATGAAAAATCAGCCTACCGTTTCAAATCGCAGTGGCAGAAAACTGGGGAGGTACCTCAACAGAAGAAAAGAGGACGCAGAATGGGAACTGTCTCTGAGCTTACTGAGAAGCACTCAAAGTTTATTATCGACCTTGTTGATGAGCATTCAACTACAACTGTAGCTGGAATACACGAGTTGTTGCTCATAGAGTTTCCAAGTCTCTCTGTAAGCCCATCTGCAGTATATAGACATCTTAGGACCAGCTGTGCACTATCTATGAAGAAGTTGGAGAAGATTTCAGTTGCTAGAAATTCAGAAGAAACTTTGAAGAAGAGAAAGGAGACCATCCTTCAATGGCTAGCTGATAAAGAAATGGACTTTGAGAACAACTGCGTATTTTTGGATGAAGCAGGATTCAATCTACACATGACACGCACTCGTGGCTGGTCTAAGAAGGGAGCACCTGCTAAGACAACTGTCCCTGCTTCAAAAGGCACTACAATAACCATCCTTGGTGCCATCTCAAGTGCCGGCATTATTGACATTTCTTTGAGAAAGCCAATAATGGTTTCGGGAGCTAAGAAGAGAAGAATAGATGGTAAAGTTGTTACAACAACAGCCAAAGTTGGAACAAGGGCTGAGCATTATCTAAATTACTTGAGTAATGTGATGGATGTTCTTGACCGAAACAACATGAAGGGCTTTTATTTGGTAATGGACAATGCTCCCATACATAAGCCAGCTACAGTAAGAAATCTGATAGAAAGCAGAGGCTATAAGTGTGTATATCTTCCACCATACTCACCATTCCTAAACCCAATTGAGCTATTCTGGTCGAAGGTGAAGTATGGTGTCAAAAGAAAGCCTTTTGAAACTGGTGAGACACTCACACCCAGAATCATGGATGCCTGCTCCAAGGTAACCAAGAAAGACTGCCAAGGCTGGATCCACCATTCCCTCGGATTCTTTGAAAAGTGCTTAGCACTGGAGAAAAACTTATAATGAGATTAAAGCATAAATAAGCTTTCTACTAATTGCCCTTTTTTTTTCTCTTAATTTTTCCTGAGTTTTTCTCTTATTTATTGGTCAGTTTTCTCTTAATTGATCTAAAATTTTCTCTTATTTTATCCAATAATTTTCTCTTATTTTCTCTGAGACTGTCTCTTAATTGCTGAAAAATACAATAGTTTTTATTTTAATGTCATCCAAAATGAAGCGTCTTGTTTTGAACCTCAGACCGTCCAAAAAAAAATTCCAGCCGTCTCAATTTAGGTAACAATTAATTTCTAAAAAAAGAAACTCGGCAAATAAAAATTCATTCTTAATTGTACCTTAAAACATGATTGATTCAGGGCTCGACTCTATGTACACTTTTTCCGGAAATTTTTCGTAAACTTCTGACAAAAAAATTCGTGAACAAAAAAAATAAAAAATCAAACATTGCAGGTCGTTCCTACTCCAATACTTGTTGCCTCCGTTCGGACTCCAGATATGGTAAAGGACTCTCCGAGCCGCGCTTTTTTATTTGAAAATTTTTCTTATATAATAAACTAAAATGTATACTATGTCTTCTTTATAACTTTCTAAGCCGCGCACCGTGGTACAAAATCATGAATGATAACAATAACATCCAACTCTCTGAAGAGCAAAAAGAACAACTCTATAGAGAATTTAAACAAAGAGCCCGAATCGAAGATGAAGCCTATGAAAGAGAGTTCGAAATCCCAGAAGAAATTCTCGAGGACTTGGACAACACTTCCAAGACTGACTTCCATCAACGGTTCAAGAAGTACCAAAGGTCCCTACCCAAATACCAAAAGACCCAATGGACGTCCGCAGAAACAATCAATAAATGTTTCCATGCCGATCTCAAGCGAGAAAATCTTGACAGCTACCAAGTTATCTCCAGTTACTACAAACATTCTGACAAACTTAGAACAGCCGGAGCAGCTGCAACAGAGATCTTTGAAGAACTCCAAAGCCTCATTGGTACCGAAGACAGTATCTTCGCAAACGTATTGGAGAAAGCTAGACGATTGGCAATTTTTACATATGCGAATGCAAAATTCATTGATCAAGAAGCAAAGGAAATTGCAACAAAAGCCTTACACCTCCCAGCCAGTGTCAGACATCTCGGAGAAGAAGAAGAAACCGATAAAACATTGGCATTCTCTCCCGAAATTGTCGAACAGGTTCACAAAGCACGCTTCGAACAATCCCTTCTCAGAGGCAATACTCGAGGAACCAACAACTACAATCGAGGAGGATTTAATTCTAGAGGAGGTAACTTCAACTTTAGGGGACAATCAAGAGGTAACTTTAGACAACTCCAAGGCAAACGATCTTTTTTTGGGAGAGGCAACACCACCCAGTTCCAACCGAACGCCAACACCCAACAACGACCGCCCTCGCAACCACCTCAACAACAATGAGCAAGAGAGTAGCTCCCCCATCTTCTACGGGAAAATTCCAGGTACCTCAAAACCGCCACTACGAAATACCGGAAGATGGGATATTACCAGGGGGTCGACTCCAATCATTCAGCCAGTATTGGAAATCCCATATCAACCACCCCTGGCCATTGGCGGTAATTCAAGAGGGATACAAAATTCAGTGGAATTCTACCCCACGATCATGGAGATATCACCCCATGAAACCCAAGTCATTGGAAGACCGATTGGCAGTGGACCAAGCAGTGACAAAATTCTTAGCAGCAGGGATAATAGAGAGATCACCTTCTCAGAGCAAAGAATATCTGTCAAACTTCTTCACAATCCAGGAAGAAACCAAAAGACGACCTATCCTAGACTGCAGACCATTGAACAAATTTGTACAATGCCACCATTTCAAGATGGAAGGAATACCAGCGTTGAGATCAGTATTGGAGAAGGACAATTTGATATGCAAAATAGACTTGAAAGACGCATATGTAGTTGTTCCACTACACCACCAATCCAGACCTTTTCTTACCTTCCTACACCAAGATACGGTATACCAATACAAATCCCTTGCATTTGGTCTAAGTGTAGCTCCCCGGATATTTTCCAAACTAATGCGTTATGCGGTAGAACCATTGAGAAAGAAAGGAATCAGATTGGTTTACTACTTAGACGACATATGTTTAGTGGCGAAATCAAAGAAGGAGATGCATACGAATGTCGCGGAAACCTTAGAACATCTGAAGAACCTAGGTTTTCTTATCAACTACAAGAAAAGCAACCTACAACCACAAAGACTCCAAGAATTCTTAGGTTTTCAATTCAACACTTCAACGATGACAATCGAACTACCTCAACAAAAATTGAAGAAAATAATAAGTCGAATAAGACAAGTGAAGAAATCAACCACGACCTTCTCATGTCGATGGATTGCGAGTCTTATAGGAAAGATGACTGCAGTCATACCTGCAATAGACGAAGCTCTACTCCACCTCCGTTTCCTTCAAAGAGATTTAGCACGGAGTCTTCACATCCAACATCAAAATTGGGAAGGTCCGTGTCACCTAACAAGAAGAAGCTTAGAAGATCTGGAATGGTGGGAAGAATTTTCAGGAACCAACAATGGATTGCCAATCCACAAAGAAGACTTCAGTACACCGCCAGCAGTGGATATATACGTGGACGCATCCGACAGTGGGTACGGAATAAGCAGCGTCGAAACAGAGACCTACGGGTTTTGGACCCAAGAAGAGAAATCAACGTCAATAAACGTAAGAGAACTACAGACAGTATTGATAGCCCTGCAACTTCACGCAAAAAAATATCAAAACAATCCCATAAGGATATTTTCGGACAACACGACGGCAATCAAATACGTGATGAAGGCAGGAGGAACAGCATCTCCGACTTTACAGGATTTAGCTCTGAAAATTCATACAATTCTCAACCAGTTCAAAATACGATTACAATGTGTCCATATCCCGGGGATCAACAACATCAGAGCAGATCAATTAAGCAGAATGCAAAAACCGCTATACGAATGGACATTGCCAAGGTCCATATTCAATCAAATTCAACGCAAGTGGGGTCCATTGATGATCGATGCATTCGCAGCTCACCACAATCATCTTCTGCCGAAGTACTGGAGTATCAGGCCGGACCCAGCAGCAATGCAAATAGATGCTTTCAAACAACAATGGCCGAAAACAGGGTTGTATCTACATCCACCATGGAAATTAGTTCCTCAAGTACTGAGAATGTTCAAGAAGCAGAAGGTGAAGGAAGCGATATTGGTGACTCCATTCTGGCCAACACAATATTGGTACCCAATGATTTTGAAGATGACAAAGAGAAAACCACTGATATTCCAAATCTCAAAAACTTGGCGGCTAGCCGCATGGAAATTATCAGACAATCCATGGAAAAACAAAACCTGGATCTAACCACCATTAATCACCTTCAACACAAACATCGAAAAGAGACAATCAACAATTATAATAGAAATTGGGAAAGGTGGGCCAATTGGTGCAGTCAACAATCACCAACGATCAACTATTTGGAATACGCACCAAGAAATGTTCTAAAATACTTGGTACAAAATCGCCATTATTCTACGTCTCATTTAAACGGAATACGATCATCAATAGCATCTGTGTTTAATGTAGTCTACCCCTCAAAACCAAGTATCGGTCAACACCATCTTATCCAAGATTTTTTCACAGCTCACAAAAAACAGCGAGTGCAGATTCCAACAAGAGAGGAAATAGAAATATGGGACTTAGATATTTTGCTGAAGTTTATCAAGGCTAAATATGCGCACAATGACCGGTTAACAATTATGGAACTACAATACAAGACAGTATTATTACTCTCAATTTTCACCATGTGGAGACCAAAATCGGACATCAGTAGACTCCAGCATAGAGATGTCTTGTTCCAAACAGAAAATGGCAGGATTCAAGGGGTAACCTTAATCTGTCGACTGCCAAAAGAAGCTCAACAGAAAACAATCTCGCTAGGAACTATCGATACTTCTGACTTGTGTCCGGTTACAACCTTATATCTTTTTATACAAAAAACAGAAGGCTATCGAGGGAAATTACCAGAGAACCAAACGTTATTTTTGGCTTACATCAATGAACAAAAACCGACCTCCTGTGTTAGTCCAAATACGGTTACAGGCTGGATAAAAAACAACATGTCACAAGCA
Organism: Rhizopus arrhizus; assembly: GCA_024220505.1. Taxonomy (NCBI): domain Eukaryota; kingdom Fungi; phylum Mucoromycota; class Mucoromycetes; order Mucorales; family Rhizopodaceae; genus Rhizopus; species Rhizopus arrhizus. Next base: position 1,239,924 of record JAKZZE010000007.1, on the reverse strand, counting down.
GGAATTGATACAACAAAGTACCAACCCCATTCAATTCGCTCAGCAGCAAGTACTAAAGCGGTTCAACTTGGTTTCAAGATAGACGACGTGAAAAAACATGCCAACTGGAGTTTGAATAGCAATACGTTTGAGAAATACTATTATAAACCAAATCACACAGACAGGATCAGTACTGCAATTGGGAACTCTATGGTCAATAATCTTTCGGAAAACAATACCATATCTGGAGTCCGAACGGAGGCAACAAGTATTGGAGTAGGAACGACCTGCAATACGGACGTTGCCGTAGTGAGGACGGAAGATATGGTAAAACCCGGCCCTTCAACTTCCCTCCCTTGGTATAAAAGAATTTTAGATCTAATATAAAAAAAAAAAAAAAAAAAAAAAAAATACATATATATTATCAACGTCTTAGAAAGTTATAAAGAAGACATAGTATACATTTTAGTTTATTATATAAGAAAAATTTTCAAATAAAAAAGCGCGGCTCGGAGAGTCCTTTACCATATCTTCCGTCCTCACTACGGCAACGTCCGTAACAGCAAAATAAAAATTTAAACACAGACAAAATAAAATTTCAAGTAGATTTTATTTTTTAATTCGTACATTTCCTAGTGTACCAAATTTACGAAATGTGTTCAGTGTTTAAAGTGGTTCACGGTTCAGGCAAACATCAAATTTCTGGACAGAGTATCTGCAGAAACCTTGTAAATCGCTCTGAAGCACACTGTTGCATGCATCTCTTATGCGACTAGTTAAAGTTTCATTCTCCAAGAGCGGTTCTCTCTTGAGTTTGCTTTTACAGACGGACCAAAACTGTTCAAATCGGGTTAAGTTCTGGAGAGTATGGAGGAAGATAGACACAAAAGTAGCCGCGACTTTCAATATAGTTTCTTATATCTACATTTTTGTGAATTGGGACGTTATCCATAACTAAATAAGATCCTTTGAATTCCTCATATTTATCCAAGATATCAATAGTACTAGCGATGAAGTTGAAGTAATGTCCCGTAACTGTGCCAACGGTGCTCTTTTTTTCTTCTTTATCGTTCCCAAGCTTTCTTTTTTTGGAGGACGCTGCTACTTTTGGTATTCTAACCTTGACATTTACAACTCCATGAGAAGAAATAGCTCCCAGAATTGAAGTCATCTTGGCCTTGGTTTTTGGGGTCTTAACAATAGAGCGGGTGCCTACTCTAGACCAGGAAAAACAGCGCCTCAAATTGATGTGAAACCCTGCTTCGTCAATAAAGATACAGTTGGACTGATAATCGATATCAGTATTATCCAATAGATCCTTTACCCATCTCCATCTCTCTTCGATCTTGTCAGGGCAGTTTCTATCTTCAGGATAAAAATAAGATTTTTTGCAGCTTATTCGACATTTCTCCTTTACAAAAGTATGGAAGGCTGATTTCTTTATCTCAAGCCCATCAAATTGCTTTGTTAAACTATCCATCATTTGATCAAGAGTCATTCCTGTATCATCCTCGTCTACCAGATTGATAAGATAGTCGCGGTGAATGTCCTTCAAAACGGGAGGTCTTCCAAGAGGTCTTCCACTTCCCTCGTTTCTTTTATGAACAAGCTCATCTGTATTCTTAAGACTTTTTTTATGCCAATAATCAGCTGTACTAGGAGGCATTTTCAGCTGTTTAGCTGCCCCATGAACGGATAAACCCTTTTCATTCACGAGGAAGTAGAAGCGGTCCATATCTACACTTTTGTAGGTTCTATATGTTTTTTTGATTACTTCAGACTCCCCCTCTCTTGTCGGTTCTTCCTTTTTTACTGATTCTCTTTCAACCTTAAGAGGTTTCTCGGGGGCTTTAAGTCCAAGTAATCCTCATAGCTTGTGACGTCTGCTATGGGATAATCAGGATCATCTACTTCCATCGTTAGTACCATCACTTCATCTCCATCATCGTTAAATGTTTTGCCCCTCCCGTCTTCATGAATAAACTGATCCATTTTATTGAAAAATAAAAAGTATTGAAATGTACGAAGTTTTAATTAATCTTATGTATGAAAATTTATTTTTCACTTGTACTAAATTTATTTTGGTTAGTGTTCGAAAATTCTTAATGTTGGCGAAACGAAGTCGAAAAATGTGATAGATGCTCTCAGAGCCACGCTTTATTTTCCTTATTTGTAATAAAAATATATTTTTCCCTTTCTTCCCTATATCTTTCTTGCCAAAGCATTATTATTCAATTTTTTTTTTTTTTTTTTTTTTTTTTTTTTTTTTTGGGAGGGATTAAGGTGAGTGTAAGCTATGCTAAACTAGATTCCTAGAAATCTTCGATACCAAGGGTGGGTATCTATCACATTTTTCGACTTCGTTTCGCCAACATTAAGATTGTTTGTCGTTCCTAAATCAATCTCCGTTGGCTCCACTCCGTCTCCTAATGTGATAGTGTTTTCCGCTTCAGAAAAAATTGAATGGATGATCGCCGTGCTTGAGGATTCTTGATTAGGTGGTTTGTGATAGAAGGTTTCAAAAGTACGTGAATCTTGGCTCCAACCTGCGTGATCTTTGACGGCCTCGATAGAGTGGCCTTTTGATACCGCTTTTGTACTTGATGCTGCTCTAATGGAATGTGCTTTAAAGTGATTGGTGTCGACCCCAGATCTTTCCATCAGTAGTTTAACCCAGTTGGACAGAGTGGAGGGACGAATGGAGCTCACCAAGTTTGGTTTTTCAATATAAGCTAGGAACAGAGTATGGTCCACCGGTAGGTTTGTTCTCAAGGTGGCTGTTTTTTGAATAAAAATATGCAGAGTAGTCACTGGACATAGACGGGAATCCTGTAAAACTCCTATTTGTGTTGTTTTGACTTGAGCTTCTTTGGGAACACGGAAGTGTAGAGTAAGTCCAGAAACTGTCATATTTGATGAGTCTTGATATTTGAAAATAGTGTCACGGAATTGAAGTCTGCCTATGTCAGATCTTGGACGAGCCATTGTAGCTAAGCACAGTAAAGCAATTGTTTTTAGTTGTAAATCAGTTAAAGTAAGAGTATTGGAATCAGCCCAAGATGAAAGAATGAAAGCTGTCATTCTGTTTGTGTCCCATGTTTCTAATTGTTGGATCGTAGGAATTCTTACTTCTGATCTACGTTTTGCTGCGAAGAAAGCTTGAATAGTTGGTTGAAGAGCTAAAGGCATTTCGTCAGGGTACAGTTCACGAAAGACTGAAGCTAAGGAAGACCGTAAGGTGTTCAAGTGTTTGCTGCTGTAGTGTTGGTTTGCTACCAAAAACGCTAGAACATTAGCACAGTTGTACTTAATCGGATTGACCACAGGGGTTTTTTGTAGACACCAACGATGCCACTGTCGCCAACCATTGTCATAAATTTTTTTGGTACTAGAACGTGTAGAATTTTCCAGGTATTCAATGCTAGCCGCGTCAGTTAAGCCAAACTTACGCCTTGCGTCGCTGATAATAGCCATGCGGTCAGAGAGAACTTCTTGTTGATTTTCATAACTATTGGATTGTCCAAGTGTTTCATCCGTAGGACCATTGGATACCAGTATTGGCTGGGCCACTGAGGGGTAATTAAAACGGCTTGACGTATCTTCTGTTTCTTCAATTGTTGTATCACCTTGGGGATTAGTTTCCAGGGAGGATTTAGAAACATCCCTTTCTTGAGCCATTTCTGTTGGAACGCGTCCCGTGCTTCTGCTGATGGATCTGGATGAAGGCTCCAGTATCTCTTCAGTTGGTGATTGTGTGAGGCTGCAAATGCGTCCACTACCAACGGCCCCCACTGATGTATAATTTGACGGAATAATTTTTTCGGAATGGTCTGTTCGTAAAGTGGAACTTGCTTTCGTGATAGTTGATCCGCTAATGTGTTCTTTATCCCCGCAATATGTTGGTAAGTCACTGTTAGGTTGTATTGATTGCAAAGATCTTGAATCAGAACTGCTAATTCCTGTAATTGGAGTGATGCCGTACCGCCAAATTTCGTTGTGTATTTGAGAGCTGTTGTGTTGTCGGTGAAAACCTTTATCGTGCAATTTTCTAATTTTTGAGCATGCATTTTCAAAGCAAAATAGACTGCCTTCAGTTCGCGGACGTTTATTGACGTTAATTTGTCTTGACTGTTCCAAAACCCGAATGTTGCCATCATTGGTGAGTTCACTCCCCACCCCGTGTCTGAGCTGTCTGTGTAAATCGTTATCTGAGGTGATGGAACTGTTCTCGCTTGAATAGGTAGGCCGTTCTTGGATGAAACGGACTCCTTCCACCATTGAAATTCCTGTAGACTCTGGGAGGATATATGACACGGTTTTTCCCAGTTTTGGTTGTTCAAGTAAAGACTCTTTGCTAGATCCCTTTGAAGATGACGAATGTGAAGAAGTGCTTCCCCTATTGCCGGTATCATTGAGGTAATCTTGCCCAGCAGACCCGCTATCCAACGGCAAGAACGTTGGATTGGTTGTGAGGCTTGACGAATTTTCTGTAATAGCTTGTTTATTTTTTGTGATGGAACTGTGATTTTCATTTTTTTGGTATTGAATTGGAACCCCAAGAATTCCTGTGTCTGGGATGGTGTGAATAGACTTTTTTCTGTGTTGATTATGAAACCCAAGGATTGAAGATGAGTAGTTACCTTTTTTACAGTTATGTGCAAGTCTTCTTTTGTTTTGGATAGTAAACAAATGTCGTCGAGGTAATAGACCAATCGGATTCCTTCTTGACGTAAAGGTTCTACTGCGTAACGCATTAGTTTTGAAAATAGACGAGGAGCTACATTTAGACCGAACGCTAACGAACGATATTGGTACACAACGCCTTCGTTTTTGAATGTGAGATATTTTCGTGATTCTGGATGAATTGGAACCACTGTGTAGGCATCTTTTAGGTCGATTTTGCACATGAAGTCTCCTTGCTCGATCAGTTCTCTTAGTGCTGGCACACCCTCCATTTTGAAATGTTCGCATTGGACATTCTGATTCAGGCGTTGACAGTTCAAAATTGGTCTGCGTTTTGTTTTTTCTTGGATTGTGAAAAACTTTGAGAGGAAATCGTTTGATTGATTTGGCATTATTTCGATTATTCCTGCGGCTAGGAATTTTTGTACCGCTTCGTTGGCGGCTTGCTGTTCTGTTGGGTCGAGATTTAATGGGTTGATTTTCCACGGGATTGGACGGGTAGCAAATTGAATTTTGTAACCTTCTTTGATGACTGATAGCGGAAATGGGTGAGATGTTGTCTGAGTCCAATATTTGTAAAAATGAGTAAGACGGCCTCCCGGTAAAACACCATCTTTCGGAATAGCATAATGAAGAGTAGGATTGTTGATGAGTATTTGTGGGGAAGGTTGGGCTGGTAGAGGGACTAAAGGTTGTTGCTGTTGGACCCTGGAGGGGTGGACTGCAAGTTCTGTGGATTGGAGGAGTGAGTGCCTCTTCCTCGTCCCCCATTCTGAAAAGAGTGACCGCGTGATCCGTTCCCACGCCAATATCCACCTCGTGATCCTCCTCGACCTCGTGATCCACTAAATCCACGATTGGTGTTGAAGCTTCCCCTTCTAAACGAAGATGCGTCTCTAAGGACTTTGTCTTCAAAGCGAGCTTTTTGAAGTTGTTCAACAAATTCTCGATCGAAACTATTCGTTTTTCCATCATCCTCTGCCGTATATTCCAAGTGCTTGATGCTTGCAGGTAACTTGAGCGCTTTGAGGGAGACCTCTTTTGCTTCTCGTTCTTGTTGTTTTGCTGAACCAAAACCGAAGATGGAAAGACGTTGGGCTTGTTCAATAGTGTTGTTAAAGATTTCTCTATCTTTTTCTGAGGTAAATGCTGCTTTGTTTTGCAGGTATTGAAGTTGTTCGTATATTTCTGTACTGGCTCTGGCTTGGAGTCGAGTTGTTTCAGTGATCTTATGTATGGTACTGACGAGTTGATAGGCGTCCACCTTCCAGTTTTTGAGGTCTGGAACAAATTCTTTGTTGATCTGTTCTGCCTTTGTCCAAGTGTCATGGTTGTAACGCTGGATGGTTCTTTTATATTGTTTAAAATCGTCCTTGAGCTGTGCTGAAGATGCATTGTCCAAGGCTTCGCTAATAACCAAGGGGAGTTCCGTCCCGTTGGCTTGGATTTCTCTTTCTCTTGCCCGTTGTTCTTCAAATTCTCTGAACAGGGCTTCCACTTGTGCACGAGTGGTGTTTGATTGTTGGTTAAATTCTTGGTCATTTGTAATATCGATATTATTCATAGTTGACTCCACGATGCGTGGCTTTGAAAGATATAGGGAAGAAAGGGAAAAATATATTTTTATTACAAATAAGGAAAATAAAGCGTGGCTCTGAGAGCATCTATCACATTAGGAGACGGAGTGGAGCCAACGGAGATTGATTTAGGAACGACAAACAATTATTTTTCTACTATTTGATTTTTTATTTTTTTTGTTCACGAATTTTTTTGTCAGAAGTTTACGAAAAATTTCCGGAAAAGGTGTATTTTTTTTTTTTTTGTAAATATTTTTTTTTTTAAAAAAAGAAAATTTAAAGTTACACATCGCGGAGAGGTGGAACAAGGTTAAACCGGAATTATGAAGTTCGAAGAATAGATCAATGTTGATCATTTATATTTTAAGTAATGAATGAGTTTTTGTAGTAATTGCTACTTGTGTGATTGTGGTGGATATGATGTTGAAGGGGTCGAAGGCTACTTGCTTGATGACCAAGTTCCAGTAGGCTTTCCAGATTTGCCACTGACCAATTGCCAGAACAGTGAAGAGTTTGGAACGATCAGTTATTTGAGAAGGGACTTGTTGGAGACAGAGCATTTTGAAAAGGTCTGAGGAGCTGATATAGATAGTGGGGAAGAAACAGGTGAGGATTTCGACCCACAGACTCCATTTAGACGGGCAGTAAACAATAAAATGAGCAACCGAGTCTCGTCGAGAGTTACAAAGACTACAAATAGGGTTGGGGGCTTGACCGATTCTATAGAGTTCTGTTCTGGTGGGTAATTTCCGATTCAGCACTCGGAACCATAATGTTCTTGCTTGTGGAGGCATCGCGGCTTTCCAAAATAACTGCATGTTGGTCTTAGTAATGGATACTCTGTTCGAATTTAGGCTTTGATGCCTATGATTACAGTATGTCCGAGGATTGAATCGTATCCAAATATCGGCTGCTTTCAATTGATTGATGAGAGAGGCTAAGGCGTTGGAGGAGGGAGTTGATTGATCTTCAGTAACATCTTGTGTTATGTATTTCCATAGGAAGTCTTGGAGTTTAATCGTTTGTCTCTCGAGAATATCCTTATACAGTCGTTGAAGAAGTCGAGGTAGTTTGCTGTACTCATGACGTACTTTCAGACGTAAGCGGCTAGTATCGGAATCAAAGATGAGGAAAGTAGAAGCTGGCAGTCTAGGATAACGGAGCAACCAGTGTTGTGGTGGAACTGTCTGGAACATGTCAATCAAAGGAAAATGGAAAAGATTAGGCAGGGGGATCTCATCCAGTAGAAATCTGAGTCCCAGCTGATCAAAGGCTGCAAATAAGCTAGAGATAATAGATGTTGGATGGAACATCGCATGATGACGGAGAGATTTAGAGAAGAATGGTAGCAATGGGTTGGCTGAATCGGGTGATATGACACGGAAGTGTTCAGTCAAGAAATCCTTCATGTGTACGGGGTCAATTGTTGTCATAAACAGAGTAAAGATCCATTTCATTTGGATTCGCAGATATTGTTTGGTAGGATCGAGTAGTCCTACACCTCCTTGAAGGTGTGATAGTGTGAGCTGATCCAGTGAAACATAGGGAAACTTCTTTTGCCATACGTATTGATAAATCATAGAGCGAACGTTTTTGAGAAAGCGCTGGGTTGGTACAAAAAGGCGAAGGCAATACCATATTTCGGAGAGAATGAGAGAATTAGTGATGGTTGCTCTTCCACGTAAGGACAGCTGCCTCTGGGAATAGATTTGTATCTGCGATCGGATCTTTTCGAGTAGCATTGTCTGAATGGCGTTGCGTTGTTGAATGGTGTATGGCATGTAGAATCCTAGGTATCGGAAGGCTGAGAGGGAGTGTTTGTGATAGTAGACTTTAATATGTGTGTTATCTCGTAAGAATAAAAAGACTATAAAATTCAACGAGACTTAAAAAAGTTATATTTTTATTTAATATTATTGTATCTGGTATTTATATCCTTTTCATGAAGATTCAATTAAATCCTTTTCAAGATACTTTAATTAATTATAGCTGTAGATCTAGCATGAATAAATTTTAGTATGAAGACCTGTTCCTGGTTATGCAAGTGGACTGTTTATAATTATTTAAGTAGATCTATTTTTCATTTATGTCTCATTGCATCAGGAGCTATATTAAAACAACTTGTATTGAGTTAAAGGAGTGGAATTAGTTATGACCGAATAATAGAGAAAAGACTGTAATAAATCTTTGTAAAGCATTCACTACTCTGATTTCTTATAAATTGAATATGAATCATGTTTAAAGTATGTTGGGATACGACAATATGCTTATTTTGTAGGAGGGATGTCCATGATGGAGATTTGGTACCACTAAGAGAGAAAGCCTCTGTCTTGTGTTCATTAAACTTAGAGTTTGAGACCGAGCTGTATTGTTCCATGTGAGAATGAAGTCTGTGAAAGTCCGCCTCATCTTTTACAAATGCACAGATGTCATCGGCATAAGCGATGCATTTAATACGTTGAGACTCGGTGCCGTTGTTGGGTAGGTATCCTTGGTAATTCATATCTTGTTGAATTGAGAGAAGGAGCGGCTCTAAGGCTATATTGAATAGTAGAGGGGATAGTGGATCACCCTGTCGCAAACCCCGTTCTTGGTGGACGCTATCTGTAAAGAAACCATTGACATTAATTTCAACTGAGTTATTGAAAAACAGTTGTTGGATACAGTGGATAATCGATTCAGGAAATTTCATGATTGCTAGGACTCCAAGCAGATAGTCTGGCAAAACTCTATCATAAGCTTTCTCTTGATCTAAAAGTAATCCCAGACCGTGATGTTTCTCATGGCGTGCCTGTTGTAAAACTAAATGGACATACATCCCATTCTCTCCAATAAATCGGTCTTGAATGAATCCCTTTTGAAAGGGGTTGATCAAACGTTTCATAAGTGGGGCCATGCGGTGTGTCAGTAGCCTGGAAAATATCTTTGCGTCACAGTTGATGAGTGCTATCGGTCGCCAGTTTTTGAGATCTGTCAGATCACCCTTCTTTGGCAATAGTCGAATTCTAATTTCTTTCCAAGACGGAGGGAAGATACCTTTGTTCAACGCATCATCATAGATTTGCCATACCAAGGTCTCAAGACAAGGTAGGTTATAAAGTAAATTTAAATACGTGTATCCTAAGCCATCGCTGCCAGGGCTACTCTGTTTGGGACAACGCTTGGTCATCTTAATAATCATTTCGTAATCAAATTCCTTTTGTAATTGTTCTCCTTCAGTTTCTGTAACCTGATGGTTGAATTGGATTTTTTCTAGGTAGGCCGTGATGTGTTCCTGTGAAACGTTATCAGCTCTATACAGATGTTGGTAGAATTGTTGCACGGTATTCTTCATCATTGTGGTGTCGGATTGAACCATTGTCTGTCCAACAGCATTCGAGTCTTTGAATCCGGTCATGAATTGCTGTAAAGTTCGTTTCTTGTGGATATTTTTTAGGTATTTAACATTGCTCTCCCCTTTTTCCTGCCATCTTATTCCAGATTTCAATATTGCTATTTCAGCTAATTCCTGTTGTAGTTTATGTAGTTGTTGGTCGATTGTAGGTAAAAGATGTAGTCGCACTGCTGGGGGTGGTTTGGTTCTGAGTAATCTATTTCGTTTTTTCTCCAAAGCTTTGATGGACTGAGTCCGCCAGTCCACATATTCAATAGAATAGTGCCGAATGACCTTGGCTGCTTTGCTTTTTACCTCTTCCCACTGTAGTTGTGGTGACATATCAGTATCTACTCTTTTTAGTAAATTTTTTATTGACCTCTCCAGCTTTTGACGGAGTGATGAATGGGTAGCATAGGCTGGGTTAGCGCGCCATATACCTGGTCCAAATTTCGAAAATCCAAGTGTGAAGGTAGTATGTAATATAGAGTGATCTGACCATCGAGAATGGAGACGTGTGATGGCTGGTTCTGAAGCACAATGGTATAGGTCCTGGCCAAGGTATATATAGTCGATTACTGACATTATTACCGTGGTAGGGTGTTGACGTTGAAAAGTTGGTATCTCTTCTAAGTTCCTTGGGGTAAGTGCATTATGGAAGTTTGCTTCTATAAATGCTAGCCATTGGGAAGAAGTGGATGAGGAGAGTGATGTTGGTTTCAATATGGAATAGTTGAAATCACCTGAGATTATAAGTCTATCAAAGGATACAATAGAACGGAAATCCTGTAGCATGTTAGTAAGATTGTGAAAAAATTGTCGGCGCTCAGGTGCTGAACTGGCCGGAGCGTATATGTTGAGAATAAAGAACGGTTCATAGAACTGGTGAGGGTGGTCTACACGACAGAGTTGGATCCGGTCCGATGAGAAGGAGGAAGAAGTATCTATGATGGATATATCGTAATCGGACGAGAAGGAGACAATTCCCACATGTTTTGTCCAATTAGACTGAGTTGGTTGCAAAAGAATGTTAAGGCTGTCAATAATTGAAGGAATGGATGCATGAGTTTCCTGTAAACAGAGGATTTGGAAATTTTGTAGGCGTAGATATCGTATGTATTCTTTTTGTGTGTTGGATGATTGTGATTTCACTAAACTGTTAGCGTTTAATGTGGCATAGTGGCATATGATATTTTTCTTATTCATGAGTTGGGGTGTCTTATAAGTTCTGCCCTCCCGATGGCTGATATACAGCTGGTGGGGAAGAAGAGGTATTGGAAGGCCCTCTCGTTTCTACTAAGGTAGTTTGGTTATTGGTAGTTGACTCTTTCGTGCTATGGTTAGCGGTATCCTTCTCGAGATCTTCTACTTCCATGGCGTCGATTTCTTGCCCTTCGCTGTTCTCCTCTTCCGAGCTCGACTCTTCCATTTTGTCGTCGTCATCGTCAGAGGGTTTATAATCTGAGTCCTCAGTGTCGCTACTATCGCCTTCAGACCTGCTTTTGTTGTTGGTCTTTTCCAATCGCTGTTCAGATTTCGTCCTAGACGAATCAGAGTCCACCTTTGTGATGGGGGATAATCTTTTCTCTCTCTTATTCTTCTTACTAGGTGTCAGAGGTTGTTTCCTAGGGCATTCAAATGAGCGGTGACCAAACTGATGACACCCATAACATACTATTCGAGCTTTGGATTTTTCACAATCGAATTTCGTGTGACCTGTTTGGTGACAATAACGACACCAAGTAGGCATATTGTCCCAAGTGGCATGAAAGATTTCATTATTATCTTCACACCAATGAACATTGTGATCTAACCTCTGGAATTGAGAGGGTACCGAATCGGTCACCTCTTTAGGGACCGCGAGAACCGCATATCCGGCTCCCATGAAAAAACCTGTTGTAGTTTCTGTATTTATACCTACATCCAAAAGATGACCAAAAGGGCTAGGCTCTTCTTTAGACCTTCTAGAACTGATTCCCTAGGTAGCATTGGTAAGTGAGTGAGCTTAACTTTTATCATCTTGACTGTGTCATCCACTGCCCTGCAGGGCATAATTCGTAGTTTTAACTTGTTGAAGACCACTCCATTTTCTAAAATATCATTATTGTCCTTCTCCTTCTCGAGGTAAAGTTCTAGATATTGAGTGGATCCATCTCTAAGGATTGTACAGGCGTAGACGTTTGGGTGTTGAGCTTTGAGCTCCTGCATACACTGTAAGTCGGTGTACTCAGACTTGACTTGGGTAATGTCTAACATGAAGGCATTTGGAGATCTCGAAGCTCTGTATACTCTGGACTGAAGCTCCTTCAGTGGAGAGTCTGACTCTTGGTCGGGTTCGGTGATATCTTTGTGCATCAGTGATACACGTTGCTTTGCTGATACTACTTGAGCATAGGATCGTGGTTTAGGGGTGGCTTTAGACTTTGGATCAGTGTAAAACTCCGCTGCCGGCAAAAAGGGTTGAGAATTGGAAAGAACCATGATCATTTCATAGAACAAAAACAAAAACAATTTAAAATCCTTAAAATCTACAAAAACATATCACGTGCCATTTTAAATCGGTTACTTAATAAACTCAGAGACTTGTCTCCTTATAAAAAAAAAACTTCAATTGGTCGCTTTTTAGAAGTTATGCTGTGAGCATGGTTCTTTCCGACAAAATATCTCACCAGTCGGTCAACGCAGCCACGCAGCGACCACAGGCACCAGCGCCTCCTATCAAATTGAAAAATATGCCCTGGTCCCAAGTAGTGGCCAGGAAACCAACATCACATGAATGCTACTTTCGAATATGACATTCACAACAGTCAACAAGACAAAGTTATTCACTCTAAAGTGTGGAGAGCAGGACGTTCTCTAGGTAATGCCCTCCTGGACATGACCGATAGATCTGAATCGCCCGTGCAGCTCATGGCCCTGATTGCGAAACAATTTCCATCACGAATCGCAGTCGCAACCACTAAAGAAGGCAGTCGAAAGATTGCTGAAATCAACTTTGATCCCTCAGATCCTGCCATTGATCACATTCTTAAAGACGGCATTACTTTTGAAAATGATGCAGTTAGGCTTTTACCTTGTCGAGCCTTAGATCCAGCTGTCCCTTTAGTTTGACTTCGACTATCGAACCTTCCCTTTCTTAAAGAGGATACCCTTAAGGAACAATTGAAAATGAGTTTGGAACCTTATGGCTCCGTTCTTGATTTAGGGATCCTACAAGAATCCCACACTGGTACCTATATGAGTACGGGCTATGTTGTACTAAGCGTCCCAAAAAATGATAACAGATTTTCTCCCCTTTCTCACCATCTTCCTTGGTATCAGTCAGAAGATGAAGGCTTTTATGCTGTGTGGAGTGACATGCCCACCTATTGTCGCTACTGTCATGCTGAAGGACATGCTGTCTCTGATTGTCCAAAGAAACGTTCATCCCGTGTTTGTTGGAACTGTCGCGCTAGTGGCCATATTGCTGCTGAATGCGCAAAAAGCAAGAATAAGCCATTTAAAAAGGCCAGAAAAACACCTACTGCTCCACAAGACAGAGTAGATCAAGTTAAGGTTCAGTCGAGCCAAGCTTTTAGTGGCATAACTATGCCTAGCACTTCCTCCCAGCCTCTCACTTCGAATACTATGAAACGTAAACGTTCTATTCGGAACGAATCTGGTGATGACCCAAGGATTCATTCCTCTACCTTGCTAACAACTGAGGAGGACTCTATCTTGGTATCCACTCAAGAAGTCCTGAAAGCTATCTTCACAACAACCGCTGAATCACAAAATGATACTCCAATGGAAATTAATGCTAGAAATACCGACAATCCACACGTTGCTACAGACATAATTATAGTGGATCAACCCACCAAAAACATTCCTCAGTCTCAACATCAGGCTGCCATGGATAACCACCATAATGGCGCCCCAGCAGGATCTAACTTTCGTCATGACTCTTTAGATAATCTGGGATCACCAATACAAGCATGCATCCCCCGTGATCAGCAGCACGGCACCACAGTATTCAACATTGATGGTGCTCTAACTCAGTCTAAGCAATAATGAATAATAGATCGAAAGAACTATTATTCAACATTTCTTTATCGAACTGTAACAGTTTGGTGAAGACCCATGATACCCAAAAACAATCCAGTTTCATACGTTACTTACGCTCTTTAAACTTCAATATAATGGCCTTTCAAGAAACACACACCACCACAGACCATGTAAACTTCATCAATGTACAATTTCAAGCATCTCAGTCCCTGTGGACTCGCCATTGTGGCTTGTTTTCCTTTTCTTCCAACTGTCAACTGTCGGATAATCTCATTCCGTCAAACTCACGCATTATTCTTTCCAAAATCAGTCATCCACAGAACTTTTATACTCCTTTCCTTGTATTAGTGGCTTATGCTCCAGCTTCTACAGGTAAGGACAGAAGAGTGTTTTTTGATTCTGTGTTAGATGCTCTCACTTCTGTATCTGATATTGACCCAAATAGGATCATTATTCTTGGCGACTTCAATTATTCTTATCATCGTCCTAACTTGTCAACTCAAACATCTCTAAAATGGGTGTCATATCTAGAAGAATCCTTTTATAACGTGATGCATAGTGGAGACAATAGTAATATCCCAACTTTCCGTCGTAATGATGAGATCTACTCTATAATCGATTACATTTTCATTAGTAATCAGATGCGCCCAATGCTTAGAGCTACAGATATACATCGACTACACTCTTCATGGGCTGATCATCAATTACTCTCTCTTTCGCTTACCCTAGGTCAAACACCCACTGGTTTTGGTCTCTGGCGTGCCAACCCCATTTTGGCTCAACAGAAAGAGTACCGCATACAACTAAAACAACGACTCACGGATATCGTTCCTTCTTTGCCTACTCAGGTGACTGCACAAGAACAATGGGACTACGTCAAATCTGAGATACGGCAATTTACTCAACGCTATGCAATTGACTACACCAACTGGCGCAAGAAGTCAATTAAGGCATTGCAACGCAAGCGCAATGCTTTCCTCCGCAGTCGGCCACCCACAGCTATACGTTTACATTATCTTCCTGTTATGGACCAACAAATTGAATCTCTGCAATAAGAGTTGGTAGATATTGCAGCATTAAAGGCGGGAATACGTTGGAGAGAACATGGAGAGAAATCCGCCGGTTATCTCAAGCGGATACACCAGGTACGAACTGTAGAACAGAGCATAAATTTTTTGCAAGACCCTACATCTGGATTGACTATTTCCTCTCGTACACAACTCATGGAGGTTAGTCAAGCATTCTACCAAGAACTTTATTCAGTGGATCCTGTGGATGAGCATGACATTGATTGCTATATGCAAGATATAGCAGATCTACCACAATTAAATGAAGATGATCGTCGCTATCTCATCTCACCAATTACGATTGAGGAGATAATTGAACAGTCAAAGAAAGTAATTAGAAGGCAAAGTAGTCCTGGTGCGGATGGCTTAGGTTATGTCTTCATGCATCTCATTTATTAGCTTTCACTGTTAAAGGATCTTATTATCAAGGTATACAACATGGCTTTAACTGCTGGTTCCTTTCCATCATCATGGCAAGATTTACGTGTAAGATTACTGCCAAAGAAAGGGGACCTCTCTACCCTCAAAAACTGGCGGCCAATCTCCTTGATCAACTGTGATGCAAAGATCTACACGCGCATTATAAACCAACGGATGAGATCCGTTATGGACACAATTATCAACCGTTATCAAACTGGTTTTCTTGGTGATCGCTTTATAGCTGAAAATGGTATGGTTCTCAACATACTCATGGAACAAGCTCATGTTCAAAGACGGCCTGAGATTGGTCTCTTATTAGATCAAGAAATGGCCTATGGTCGTGTCCATCCCATGTACTTGCGTCAAGTAATGTTGGCCTTTGGTTTTCCTCCATCTTTGGTTCATTCTCTTGAGAATCTTTTCTTTGGAAATGCGGTGAGAATCAATATTAACGGACATTTTACCAACAAAGTTGATCAGCGTCGGGGTCTTCGACAAGGCGATCCATTATCGCCTCTTCTTTTCAACATTGCGCTGGAGCCGTTTCTTCGACATATCCTTCAAGACTCTTCCTTTCAAGGTTTCCAATTTCAATCTGTGAGTAACTCTGCCACGACAACAACCAATATCATGCCTTCTCCCTTAAAGATACTTGCCTATGCGGATGATGTGTGCGTCCTGTTGCATTCTACGGACGATTACTGTCGCCTACGCCATCATTTAGACCGTTATGGGTCTGTATCCAACGCTAA
Organism: Rhizopus arrhizus; assembly: GCA_024220505.1. Taxonomy (NCBI): domain Eukaryota; kingdom Fungi; phylum Mucoromycota; class Mucoromycetes; order Mucorales; family Rhizopodaceae; genus Rhizopus; species Rhizopus arrhizus. The sequence goes on along the minus strand of JAKZZE010000007.1, from coordinate 1,224,029 downwards.
GGTTAATATTCACAAGACTGAAGCATTTTCTTTGGATGGACGCTCCTACCCAGAGTGGGTTACTTTTCTAGCAACACAAGGTATTTCCAAATGGCACGATCATTCGGCACCTTGTCCACTTCGATACCTTGGCTTTCCCATGATTCAGTCTTTTCATCAACGTCGTTATCTAGAACAACAGTTGTTACAGACAGTGAAATCTCAATGTATTATCTACTCTCAACGTAGACTTTCTATCAAAGGACGCGTTACCATCATGAATGCATTAATGCTTTCTAAATTGTGATATGTTCTGCGGATGGTTCATTTGCCGACTACCTTCTTTCGACGGCTCAATTCTGTGATTTATCAGTTTGTCTGGCATAACTGCAAACCTAAGATCAAATACATGCAGTTATGTTTAGATCCAAAGTTAGGTGGGTTAGGTCTTTTGGATCCACAATTTCAACGACACAACCTACAGATACGCTGGCTTCGTCAAGTCCTGGAAGACAACTACCCTCAGTCTTGTAGTCAACCTATATTGCTAGATCATATACGTCGTTTCCATTCAGGAAATACTGGAACAAGACTGGCTCTCTTTCTCCCACTTTTGCGATTACGTCCTGCTGCTCACGCCAATAACTTTATGCAAAACATATATGAGGCAGTTGATTCTTTCGGATATGCAGATACACAACAGGCAAAGTGTACTCCTGCCACACTTCTCCGCTTGCCCCTGTCCGCTATACTCGCTATGATTCCTACTGATTATTGGATCACTCGATCACGACACAAAAAACTCAAGGTGTCTCAATTTTTTACGTATGATCATCATTTTGGATGTATACGACCTTTATTATCATCTGACCAGCCTTCCTCCCCTCGTCTGGTTTCCAAGTTAAGCCGAGATATTCATAATCGTACCATCAAGCTAAATCAGCTTATCTGGCCTCATATATTGAATCAAAATGAACCATTGGGGGAAGTAGATGATTCAGCGTTCATCAATGCCTTCTGTTCGCAGCCCCAATGGATCAATTACAAGCCTAAACCATTTCGGTTGTCTCTAATACAGCGATCTCTACCATCATCGGCAATGTCACCAATACCAACTTCAAAGTGGTCACTTTTTTGGAAAATGCCTGTTTCGCCTGAAAGCCGGTCTTTATGGTATCGTCTATTCCATCGTAAACTCTTTAGTCAGTCACTTCTCTCAAAATTCGATAACGGTTTGACCTCTTCACAATACAAATTTTGCTCTGCTAATAATGAAGATCTACAACACCTCTTCGTGCGCTGTCCCAGGAAATGGAGAGTATGGATAGATGCCTTCAACTTCTTTAGTCCATACCTCACTTTCACTCAAGACGATGTATGCTCAATCCTCTGGTCTTTTCAGCGGTTTCCTTTTGTAGACAATACTGATCTCTGGACTCTCAGCTGCTGCGTGCTCTCTGTTATCTGGCGTGCCCATTGGAGATTTACTATTGACGGCTTTCCTTTTATTGATAAACAGTTGGTCACTCGTGCTATGTCGCAGTTTGCCACCCTCAAAAGGGGCAGACTCGACCTTGACTAGCATGTTCCATCGCTTAAACTCTGTTTCTTTTGGTTCACACCGCTCTCAGACGTGTGACTCCTAATATATTTTATAAATAAAAATAAACTGTTTATTTACAAAAAAAAAAAATGTGTTAAAAAAAAAATGATGCTAACTAAGAAATGGCTGGCTGTTTGTTATGAAATGATTGTCCTTGCTGAGAAATTACTTTGTCCTTAAAGAGAGTTCAATTTATCGGTTTCTTTATCAGATTGTCATTTAGGTATAAATGAATGTTTATTAAAATAAGTAGCTAACTAGATCTAAATTCGCGTCTTTAACCAACCAATTCATAGTCTTTCTAAATAAACTTTTATCACGTATTCAAACACTGGAAAATTGTGTTCGTTAATGTTCTAGGAGATATTGTTGACGAAAATGGAGATGAGGCGATGGACTGCGGAAGAGGACGTCAATCCCCACAACATCGAGCAGCTTCACTCAATATTCTGGTAACCAGCCACCAGATCGCGACATGAGTGACCCAGAACTTATTATATGGGGTAATCTACCTACATTGAATTTTCAAATAGATCAGCCAAGATTTAGGAATTGATAAAGAGGGCAATCATTATTTTTCAAAGAATCAAAAGACAAGTATCACTAAGGGCCCATCCAGATTAACTGAAGACAGTACCCCCCACAAAGCAACATGGCAGGTGTGAGAGGATTCCTTCGCCGTCACTAAGCTCCAGTGCAATAATGAACGCAATAATCACTGTTCAAAGAATTGAAAAGCAAGCATCACTAAGGGCCCATCCAGATTAACTGAAGACAGTACCCCCCACAGAGCAACATGGCAGGTGTGAGAGGATTCCTCCATTATTGCACTGGGTGTTTCACTATGATTCGTTTTCTCAACAAAAGTATGCACATACAAAAAAAAAAAAGAAAAGAGTAAAAGTTAATTATTTGATTGCAATTGTAAACGAGACAAGCTATAAACTTACCATAATTAGTTCTACCAAACTCCAAAGCAACAGCGAACGCAATAATCATCTTTTAAAGAATCAAAAGACAAGTATCACTAAGGGCCCATCCAGATTAACTGAAGACAGTACCCCCCACAGAGCAACATGGCAGGTGTGAGAGGATTCCTTCGCCGTCACCAAGCTCCAGTGCAATAATGAACGCAATAATCACTGTTCAAAGAATTGAAAAGCAAGCATCACTAAGGGCCCATCCAGATTAACTGAAGACAGTACCCCCCACAGAGCAACATGGCAGGTGTGAGAGGATTCCTCCATTATTGCACTGGGTGTTTCACTATGATTCGTTTTCTCAACAAAAGTATGCACATACAAAAAAAAAAAAAGAAAAGAGTAAAAGTTAATTATTTGATTGCAATTGTAAACGAGACAAGCTATAAACTTACCATAATTAGTTCTACCAAACTCCAAAGCAACAGCGAACGCAATAATCATCTTTTAAAGAATCAAAAGACAAGTATCACTAAGGGCCCATCCAGATTAACTGAAGACAGTACCCCCCACAGAGCAACATGGCAGGTGTGAGAGGATTCCTTCGCCGTCACTAAGCTCCAGTGCAATAATGAACGCAATAATCACTGTTCAAAGAATTGAAAAGCAAGCATCACTAAGGGCCCATCCAGATTAACTGAAGACAGTACCCCCCACAGAGCAACATGGCAGGTGTGAGAGGATTCCTCCATTATTGCACTGGGTGTTTCACTATGATTCGTTTTCTCAACAAAAGTATGCACATACAAAAAAAAAAAAAGAAAAGAGTAAAAGTTAATTATTTGATTGCAATTGTAAACGAGACAAGCTATAAACTTACCATAATTAGTTCTACCAAACTCCAAAGCAACAGCGAACGCAATAATCATCTTTTAAAGAATCAAAAGACAAGTATCACTAAGGGCCCATCCAGATTAACTGAAGACAGTACCCCCCACAGAGCAACATGGCAGGTGTGAGAGGATTCCTTCGCCGTCACCAAGCTCCAGTGCAATAATGAACGCAATAATCACTGTTCAAAGAATTGAAAAGCAAGCATCACTAAGGGCCCATCCAGATTAACTGAAGACAGTACCCCCCACAGAGCAATATGGCAGGTGTGAGAGGATTCCTTCGTCATTACGTTGAGCCTTGTATTATCAGATATCAAAAAGAAATACAACGACGGAGAGCGGGATGACGTAAACTAGATATTTATTGTGATTTTTTTCAAGCAAATCTTAGAGTTCGAGGAAAAAGTGACGTAAGCAAGATCAAAGAAACAGTGTAACTTGTTAGTACTTGGGATTTGGATCGTATTAAAGTGATATAGTGTAACTTGTCGGTTATAATGTAGTTAGACGTGCTTACGGAGGTAAATTTAAGTGTTAGGTTGTTAGAGTTGAAAGAGTTTTTCTTGATAAGAGCAAGATTTAAGCAAAAGCTTGTTATATTTGTCGTTGATAGTGACCACCAGATCTTATGTGTAAGATCAATGCAATGTTTCTTGAAAAGGTTATGGGATTTAAAGTATATAATAAAAATATCAGGAACTTTATAGGTAAAGATAGCCTGTTTATAATATAAGTGATTCTTTATTGGTATGAATAAGATAGAATGAGAATATCAAAGAAAATAATTGTTGGGATATTTATACTAGTTATGGTTGTTCTTTTTTTTTTTTTGAACTTTATTTCATTTTTTAACTATGTTTGATTGTTTGACAATCCTGGTTGCCTTCGCTTCGGACTCCGAAGTGGTACAAGCTCTCTGAGCCACGCTTTATTTTCAATATTTATAATACAAAACTATATTATTTCCCCTTTTTCCCTAGATCTTTCTGGCTAAGCTATATGAATTCAATTTTTTTTTTTTTTTTGGGGCGGGCATATAAAGATAAATCGATAATGAGTTAAAATATTCTTCGGTACCAGGGCAGGGTCTGTACCACTTCTTCGTCCTTCTCTTCGGCAACATTAGTATTGTTTGACGTTCCTAACACAATCCTGGTTGCCTTCGCTTCGGACTCCGAAGTGATATGGTTTTCAGCAGCAAAAATTGAATTCTGGATCTTCGTGCTTGAATGTTGTTTCATGGATGGCTTATAGTAATATTTCTCAAAGGTATTTGAGGCTTGACTCCAATTAGCATGATCCTTGACCCTTTCAATAGAATTTCCTAGCATCACGGCTTTGGTACTAACAGCTGAACGTATTGAGTGTGGTTTGTAAGCTTCATCAATTCCTGCCTTCTTCATATGATTCTTAATTCAGTTTGCGATTGTAGATGGCGCTGCACTTTTCGACTCTTCATTGGCTTTGTCTTCCTGTAAATAAGTAAGAAAGAGACTGCGATCTTCTGGTAACGACTGTCGAAGTTCCACTGTTTGTTGCATAAATCTTTCCAACGTTCTCACCACACAAACTTCTTGTCGAGTGTCTTCGGTTAATAAACCTAACTTGATAAACTTCCTTTGACTCTCCTTTGGTTCACGAACATGAATAGTGACTCCTTAGAAAGATCTAGGGAAAAAGGGGAAATAATATAGTTTTGTATTATAAATATTGAAAATAAAGCGTGGCTCAGAGAGCTTGTACCACTTCGGAGTCCGAAGCGAAGGCAACCAGGATTGTCAAACAATCAAACATAGTTAAAAAATGAAATAAAGTTCAAAAAAAAAAAAGAACAACCATAACTAGTATAAATATCCCAACAATTATTTTCTTTGATATTCTCATTCTATCTTATTCATACCAATAAAGAATCACTTATATTATAAACAGGCTATCTTTACCTATAAAGTTCCTGATATTTTTATTATATACTTTAAATCCCATAACCTTTTCAAGAAACATTGCATTGATCTTACACATAAGATCTGGTGGTCACTATCAACGACAAATATAACAAGCTTTTGCTTAAATCTTGCTCTTATCAAGAAAAACTCTTTCAACTCTAACAACCTAACACTTAAATTTACCTCCGTAAGCACGTCTAACTACATTATAACCGACAAGTTACACTATATCACTTTAATACGATCCAAATCCCAAGTACTAACAAGTTACACTGTTTCTTTGATCTTGCTTACGTCACTTTTTCCTCGAACTCTAAGATTTGCTTGAAAAAAATCACAATAAATATCTAGTTTACGTCATCCCGCTCTCCGTCGTTGTATTTCTTTTTGATATCTGATAATACAAGGCTCAACGTAATGACGAAGGAATCCTCTCACACCTGCCATATTGCTCTGTGGGGGGTACTGTCTTCAGTTAATCTGGATGGGCCCTTAGTGATGCTTGCTTTTCAATTCTTTGAACAGTGATTATTGCGTTCATTATTGCACTGGAGCTTAGTGACGGCGAAGGAATCCTCTCACACCTGCCATGTTGCTCTGTGGGGGGTACTGTCTTCAGTTAATCTGGATGGGCCCTTAGTGATACTTGTCTTTTGATTCTTTAAAAGATGATTATTGCGTTCGCTGTTGCTTTGGAGTTTGGTAGAACTAATTATGGTAAGTTTATAGCTTGTCTCGTTTACAATTGCAATCAAATAATTAACTTTTACTCTTTTCTTTTTTTTTTTTTGTATGTGCATACTTTTGTTGAGAAAACGAATCATAGTGAAACACCCAGTGCAATAATGGAGGAATCCTCTCACACCTGCCATGTTGCTCTGTGGGGGGTACTGTCTTCAGTTAATCTGGATGGGCCCTTAGTGATGCTTGCTTTTCAATTCTTTGAACAGTGATTATTGCGTTCATTATTGCACTGGAGCTTAGTGACGGCGAAGGAATCCTCTCACACCTGCCATGTTGCTTTGTGGGGGGTACTGTCTTCAGTTAATCTGGATGGGCCCTTAGTGATACTTGTCTTTTGATTCTTTGAAAAATAATGATTGCCCTCTTTATCAATTCCTAAATCTTGGCTGATCTATTTGAAAATTCAATGTAGGTAGATTACCCCATATAATAAGTTCTGGGTCACTCATGTCGCGATCTGGTGGCTGGTTACCAGAATATTGAGTGAAGCTGCTCGATGTTGTGGGGATTGACGTCCTCTTCCGCAGTCCATCGCCTCATCTCCATTTTCGTCAACAATATCTCCTAGAACATTAACGAACACAATTTTCCAGTGTTTGAATACGTGATAAAAGTTTATTTAGAAAGACTATGAATTGGTTGGTTAAAGACGCGAATTTAGATCTAGTTAGCTACTTATTTTAATAAACATTCATTTATACCTAAATGACAATCTGATAAAGAAACCGATAAATTGAACTCTCTTTAAGGACAAAGTAATTTCTCAGCAAGGACAATCATTTCATAACAAACGGCCAGCCATTTCTTAGTTAGCATCATTTTTTTTTTTAACACAATCTTTTGTTTAAGGTCCAATTGAGCGCAGAAATAATATAATAAACATCCGCCCGGACCAGATCAATCATTTAGGATGTTCATGCTTAGAAAAAAAACTTCTTTTGGGAGCAAGAGTAAAAAATGTGAAAGGGGAGGAATGAATGGGGTTATCAAAGAAAAGCTACAGTAGCTGCTCTATTTAAGGGTGGCCAAAATTTTTGGAATATCCACCCTTAAATAGAACATACCCTTAAATTGAATTTCGTGGCTGCTACAAATCGAAGTCACTTAATATGTATTGTAGCTGTAATGATGTGAATTATTATGGAGTCTTCGAATCCTCTAGAAGAATCCACAAGTATCTATATCTTCCATGATGAAAAGTATAAATATAAATAATCAATTGAGAAATAAAAAAAAAAAAAAAAAAAAGAAAAGAACAACGTTTTAATATAATAAATTTCTGAGTTCTCTCTTTTCGGTTATAATTAAGCCTTAAATTATTACAGTAGCTACATTATAGACATGTTTGTACAACATGTTTCCACATAGGCCACTGTCGGTTGATATAGGTTTGGTAATTGTGTAAAGACATTAACAAATCAAAACTTGATCAAAGTTACTGGAAGGATAATATACGAGTAGACTCAAAATAATTTTGATGAGAATACATATTTGATCTAACAAGTTATTTTCTTTCCTTCTTTAGATTCTATCTATAAAAAAATGTCTAATAATAAACGTGTACGCCTTTCTATTTCTCAAAAAATTGAGCTTTTGGATCAAATGCTACTGGCCAGCTTAATCAAACAGAATTAGGTAAATGGGCTATGAAGAAATTCAATTTAGATCAACCACTTGCCCAACAGACTATATCAAACATTCTCAACAATGCTGAAACGTTATATATTAATATTAATGTTGTCAATAATGGCAAAAGTCTAACAACAACAACACGCTATCCTCAACTTGATGATGAAGTAGTAAAGTTTGTTGCAGACATGAACAATAACAATCTGCCAGTCAATCGAGACTCAATCCTTCGATATGTAAGACATGTTGCTTGAGTGAAGTATAGAATCCTTGAAAATGAAATTTCATTTTCTTCTGGATGGCTCACAAACTTTTTAAGCGAATTGGAGTAAAATGCAGGCCAATGCATAGTGAAAGTGCCTCGGTAGACATCCCTTCTGAAAACATCCAGAACGAATTGAGGAAGATAGAAGAACTTCTTGGGCCATATGATCCTGCAAATATCATGAACTTTGATGAAACAGGCTTATATTACCAGCAACCACCAAGAAGAACCATATGTTCCGAGTCGCTTGGTGGCCTAAAAAAAAGTAAAACCCGTCTGACAGTTGGATTGCTCTGTAAATCGGATGGGACTTACAAAGGGCGTCCAGTTGTTATCGGACAACACAAGAGCCCCAAGTGTTTTAAAACAAGAGCTAATTTGTTATCCATGACTGCAATTGGAAAAAAAAACATGAAATTGAATACCATTATTCTACTAATGCTTGGATGACAACATACGTGAAAAAGTTAAATATTGCCTTTGGAAGACAGAATCGAAAAATTGCTCTTCTTTTGGATAATGCATCCGCTCATAAAATAAGAATTCTGCTCAACAATATTAAATTGATATTTCTCCTAGCAAACACGACTAGCAAGCTTCAGACTCTTGATGCAGGTAGCCTATTATTTGTTGATAAAATGCTATATAAGCTGTCTTTTTGTTTTACAGTTTACTCATTCATATTTTGTATACACAGGAATCAGTGACAACTTTAAGGCACACTTCGGAGCCCAGCAGTACGACTGTGCTTTATGTCTGTATATCAGTAAAAAGTCGGATAATCCGGATGCTTACAAAATGGATCAAGCTCAGGCTATGTTTTTTCTAGCTAATGCATGGCTTAAAGTAAAACCAGAAACAATAAATGGAATGCTCCCAGACCTCCCCAGGAACTTTGACAACAAAGTTACTGATGTTATCCAGTTGAACCTTGAAGCAGGTGAAAGCGAGATGATAGTATGTTATACAATAAGTACTACTAATAATGAAGAAACAGCAGAAGGCAACATAGATGAAACAGAAGAAAATGATAATACAGAGCAAGATGAGCAACGTGTCGATATAGTAGAGTGTAAGAAACGGTTGAGAGAAGCCTATGAAACTATTCTCATGTACAAATTTCCTTTGGACGATCTTGATTGTAAATTACACCGCCGAATTCGAATGAGATTGGCTGACTCTTGTGCTGAATTAAATATAGTCAAAAGAGCAAACAGATCTTCGATTTTATTTTACAAAGTAAAAAATTTATTGTTAGAGTGTCCAAAAAACTATCACTTCTAAAAATTTTTCTATTTAGTGGTATAGTGGTATTTATGCTGGGGACCTATGTCGTTCTTTTGATATACACCCACAAATAGAAAATACCCTTAAATAGAGTGGCTACTGTACCAACAACCCAACAACCATATATGAACACCGAGCGGTTACTAGATCAGTGCTTTAAGAATTGTTCATACAAGCTTTGGGGATACCACTGCCTTCATTCATATTTAAAGAAGTTTATGCCGATTATTCCAGTATATTTTTATGGTCATGCATCACAGAAACATAAGGCATTCAATATCTATCACTTTGCCTCCGAGTTGTTATATGTTCTTTGCAGTAAGCAAGCTATAACCAAAGATATGATGGCTGAATTGTAGCTCTCCTTTACACGCACCACCTTTTATGAAAATGCTGTTAATGGTGCTTACATTGTTAATTTTCAAGAGATGAAGAATTATTTGGATGGACAGGAAGCAAAAAATGTGTATGTGAAGTTGTTAGTTAAGGTAGCAATAGAGATGGAGGCAAAATACCCCAATTATCCAGCTGGTATTTTTGGTTTAGACAATGGAAGAAAGAACGCATTAGATATAATGATGGATGGATTAAAGGAAACTATTAAATGGTACCCTCACCTACATCAAAACGATGTAATAACTTGTTCCAGCCAGCTTGAACTTTGAAACAATGAGCAAAAAAGATATGGTATGATGTTATATATCATTTTCAGGAAGTTCTTTTAAACCAACGATATAGGTATATACAGTTGCATCTGTCTTCCAACTGAGCGTATTGACAAGAGGACAACTCGCTCTAATTAAAAACAGGTTATCAAAGTATAACAATAGCTTTTTAATTATTTATCTGGCGTATTCTTCATCATCAAAGATTCTTTGCATCAAGGGGGTTTTTTTTGGGGGAGTTGATAATCATCGAAAGTGGATTTTCACACGCAAGTCACTGTAATGAATAAACAGGTTAGAAAGGTGTTCGAGTATAGTAGTTCATAATTTGACGCTTGGAATGGCTACAAAAGCTATAAGGACTAACCGACAAGTGCATTTGAAGTAACTGCAACTACAATTTTCCATGACCGACAACTATAATTTTCAATAATCGAGAATTACTTTATTTGTAAAAGACGATTTCTTTTTTTGTAATCGCCAATTAGATTTTTCTAAACCGCCAAAATTTACCGTACCAACTGTCCCAGCCGTCTCAATTTAGGTAACAAGTAATTTCTAAAAAAAGAAACCCGGCAAATAAAAATTCATCCTTAATTGTACCTTAAAACACGATTGATTCAGGGCTCGACTCTATATATTAGATTAAACAGGGATTATTACAGATAATTAGATAGTAAGCTTTTGTTGAGATTGAAGAAAAAAAAGGAAGGGATGTAAGCGGATAATGAAGCTTCTTACTTCGATGCACAGTGTATATTTATTTATACATAAAAAAGCTATAAGTAAAACCATCTTTAGATAATTCTTGCAAGAAATGATTACTCAGCCTCCTCAGCTCAAGTAATTAAGTCATTTTTAAGAATTAGAGTACTGTTTTAGTGTACGACATTTGTTATATTTGTTTTCTTCATATCCACTCTAATAATAATAATAATAATAATAATAATAAAACTTGTTAAATCATTGTTTGAATAGTAAACATTATTTTCTTGGACATCATTGAGTTTAAAGTCATGTAGGCAACTGTCTTTTTCGTTCATCTGACAATTTGTTATCCAGTCGAAAGCGCCAAAACGGGCTGAGAGAACTTGCACAAAAAAGTTTTGTATTGTACAACCAAAGATTACATACTCTTTTTTTCTTTTCTAAAGACTTTCGTACCTTTTTTTTCCTTCTTCTTATCCAACTCTTTTTTTAAAGTATGGCAGACTCACTTTCCTCAGGAGTCTCACAGGCTTTGCAAGTCTATACAAAAGGGACTAAAGCATGGTTCGAAGATGAAGACGAAGCTTGGGTTTCTGCAACTGTTGTTTCAAAGGAAGAAACAGAAACGGGTGTCAAGATTATATTTGAAGACGATAAAGATAGTGGAAGGGTGTGTGTGTGTGTAAATATTCTGCTCATAAAAGCTAATATGTTTTACTTGTATAGGAACATGTATTTGAATCAACCTTTACAGCTTTAGAAAAACAAAAAGGCGCTAATCTTCCACCTTTAAGAAATCCACCGAGATTAGAAAACATTGAAGATTTAACAAACTTGAGTTATTTGAACGAACCTTCAGGTAACAAACAAACAAAAAAAAATGGACAAGTGGTTCTTATTAAACAACTACACCAGTGCTTAACACCATTCGTACTCGATATTTTCAACGCAATATTTATACGTACTCTGGTATCGTTTTGATTGCTGCCAATCCATTTGCCAGTGTACCATTATATGAACCAGATGTGATACAGCAATATTCTGGAAGAAGACGTGGTGAGTTAGAACCACACTTGTTTGCTATTGCAGAAGATGCCTATCGTTGTATGGTCCGAGAAAAGTCAAATCAAACAGTAGTCGTATCTGGTGAAAGGTAAATGAAAGAATAGAGAAAATGAATGGGGCTAATTACGTGCATTGTCTTTAGTGGTGCTGGTAAAACAGTGTCAGCCACACATATTATGAGATATTTTGCTACTGCAGATGATAAAGAATCTGGAAAAATTAAAGATGCAACTCAAGGAATGACAGAAGTAGAAGAACAGATTATGGGTAAAACAAAAAAAAATAGATTTAGGATGAAAATAAGTAACTCACTGTTTGTAAAATAGCTACAAATCCAATCATGGAAGCATTCGGTAATGCAAAAACCACAAGAAATAATAACAGTTCAAGATTCGGTAAATATATTGAGGTAATCGAGCTTTGTTATGCACAAAAAATCAGACTAACTTGTGCTATCTAGATTCAATTTGATAACAGAAATAACATTGTGGGTGCAAAGATCCGAACCTATCTTTTGGAAAGATCCCGTTTAATCTTTCAACCCGAGACCGAAAGAAATTATCACATCTTTTATCAAGTAAAGTATATAGACAAAATGCCGACTGATGTACTCATCTGTTTAGCTTTGTGTGGGTGCTCCAAGCAATGAACGAAGAAACCTTGAATTAGGCGAATGGAGTAAATTTCACTACTTGAATCAAAGCGGCACAGGCACCATTCCTGGTGTAGACGATGCGGCTGAATTTGAACTCACCCAACGTTCACTCTCACTTGTGGGCATCGCAGTCGAACAGCAGTGGCAGATCTTTAAATTGCTCGCTGCCTTGCTTCATATCGGTAACATCGAAGTTGGCGGCCGTACAGATGCCTCGATCGCAGACGATCAACCTGCCCTGGTGACAGCCACAAAGCTCTTGGGTATCAAGACGGCCGAATTCAAAAAGTGGTTGACCCGTCGACAGATTATTACGAGAAACGAAAAGATTGTAAAGAACCTGAGTGTCGTCCAGGCGGTGGTCGTGAGGGATTCGGTGGCCAAGTACATTTATGCTAGCTTGTTTGATTGGCTTGTCAAGGTAGTCAATGACAGTTTGTCCTGTTTGGAAGAGGGCAAGGTGCGCACGTTCATCGGTGTCTTGGATATTTACGGTTTTGAGCATTTCAAAAAGAATTCGTTTGAACAGTTCTGTATCAATTACGCCAACGAAAAACTTCAGCAGCAATTCAACCAACATGTCTTCAAGTTGGAGCAAGAGGAATATGTCAAGGAAAAAATTGATTGGAAATTTATCGAATTCAGTGACAACCAAAAGTGTATTGAAGTCATTGAATCCAAATTGGGTATCTTGTCACTTTTGGATGAAGAGTCAAGGATGCCATCTGGAACAGATCAAGGGTTCTGTAATAAACTCTATTCTAGCTTTTCTGATCCTAAATACAAGAATTACTTTAAAAAGCCTCGATTTTCTAATAGCGCTTTCACTGTGGTTCACTATGCACATGAAGTAGAATATGATTCAGAAGGATTTATAGATAAAAACAAGGATACTGTGCCAGATGAACTTTTGAATCTCTTGCAAAGCGCAGAGTCTCCTTTCTTGGTAGACATGCTTCAGACAGCCACTGCTGCTGCTACTGCTGCTAGTCAAGAATCCAAAGTAACTTTGAAATTTTTCACTTTTTTTTTTTAAAAAAAAACTAAATCTGTTATATAGCCTACTCCTGCTAAAAAGGTTGGTATGGCTGTAGCAAAGAAGCCTACTTTAGGTTCCATTTTCAAGGTACATGTATAAAGAGGAAAATCAAGAACTCATGTGAACTAACCCATCATCAGCTTTCACTTATCAGCTTGATGGATACCATCAGTCAAACCAATGTACATTATATTCGTTGTATCAAACCAAATGAGGCCAAGATCGCTTGGGGCTTTGAGCCAAACATGGTATTATCTCAATTGCGTGCTTGTGGTGTGCTGGAAACAATTCGTATCAGTTGTGCCGGTTATCCTTCCCGTTGGTCATTTGCAGATTTTGCAGACAGGTCAATACAATTTTAAAAGATGCGATGAACAAGAGGGCTGACCCTCTTTGTTTTTATAGATTCTATGCACTTGTTAATTCCAAACATTGGGATCCAAATGGTAATCCAGATATTAACGAACTCTGTAAAGTAGTCTTGGAGAAATATATTCCGGATAAAGATAAATATCAAATTGGTCTCACAAAGATCTTTTTCCGTGCAGGACAGGTAGATAAACCTAATAGACTGACGGACGTCTGACTTTTGTGATTTTAGCTTGCCTATCTTGAAAAGTGTAGAAGAGAAAGGTGGGACGAATGTACAATATTACTTCAAAAGAACATGCGACGTTTCATTGTCCGTATTCGCTACTTGAGAATGCTCGATCTCATCTCTCGCTTACAAAGAGTTGCTCGTCAAAAGATGGGTGTCAAAAAACTCGAGGTCGCTCGTCAGACCAAGGCCGCGATCAAGATACAGACCGAGTGGCGTCGGTACATTCAACGCAAGCGTTATTTGGCGCAGTGTGCCTTTATCGTTCATCTTCAAGCCGCCTGCAGAGCTCATGCGATGCGTCTTAAATTTTCAGAGATTCGTCAGCATTTTGCTGCCATCAAGATTCAAAGTCTGATTCGTGGTTGGGCTGTACGAAAAGCATACCAAGCCAAGAGAAATTATGTGATTCAGCTCCAGACCTGCATCCGTCAACGCTTGGCACGTCAACAGCTGCTGGCGCTTAAACGGGAGGCTAAATCTGCAAATCACTTTAAGGAGGTCTCTTATAAGCTGGAAAGCAAAGTGGTCGAGCTGACCCAGAGCGTGACACAACACAAGGAAGAAAAGGATCAATTGCGTGTGAAGGCAAATGAACTGGAAGGTCAAATCAAGTCATGGATTGAGAAATATGAAAAGTTAGACAAGAAAGCCAAGGAGTTGGAAGACACATTGAATGCGCCTAATGAACTCGAGGCAGAATTAGAGTTGGTCAAGAATGAACGTGCCACGCTTCAGACAGATTATAGAAATTCTTTGGAACGTATCAAGAAGCAGGAATCTGAGATTGCTCGTTTGAATGAAGATGTTGGTCGTCAAAAGGAAGAGATCTTCAAATTGAAGCAGCAAAGTAATCAACAACAACTCAAATCGCCCGTCAGTCCCGGAGGTCCCTTCTCTCCAGCAACTTCGACAGCAGATGAGGCAGAGGTGGCTGAACTCAAGGCACAAATCGTCGCTCTCAAAGCTCAACTCTCTCAATCACTCAAGAATCACCCCAAACGTCAAGCTTCCATGAACACTTATCGTACCTTATCGCCACAACGAGACCGACGTGGTATCTCACCCGACCGCACTCGTTCACCTTCTTCTGATCCACGTGCAGCCTCTCCGAGCGTGATGCGTCGAGCCAGTCTTGTATCTGAAAAGACAGAGACCAAGGTCGTCTATGCTGAACCTGAACAAATGATACCCAAGCAGATTGGTCAGCGTGGTAGTTTGGATGCCGAAAAGATCGGTAATCCTGAAGACGCTATCAGTCAATTGCTGCAAGAGAATGGAGAACTTTTGGAGGATGAGGTGATTGAGGGACTTGTGCACTCTCTAAAGATTGTACCACCTGGACCAGACCCTCCACCACGTGAAGAAGTCTTCTTTCCTGTGCACATCATTGGTAGATGTATTACACAAATGTGGCGTTTGGGATACTTGGGAGAGTCCGAACGTTTGTTATTAAGGGTGATGGGCACCCTTCAAAAGGATTGCATGGTAAGCAAAAGGAAAAGAAGATCGTGGTTTGTTACTCATCCAACATAGTCATTTACAGGAGAAGATACAATTGTGCCATGTGCTTACTGGTTATCAAATACACATGAATTACTTTCTTTAGTTTATTCCGTTGAACAAGAACTTGAAAGAGAGATGCATTACAATTCCATCCATGGAAGACGCGCAGTTGGATGGCACGATTTCGAAAAATTAGTTTCAAACATGAAGTTTGAATTACAATGCTTACAAGACAATATTTACTTTCACTGGTTATCTGAACTGAAAAAGAAACTGAACAAGATGGCTATCCCTGCTTTGATTGAAAGTCAATCGTTACCAGGTTTCATTGCAAATGACTCTACTCGATTTTTTGGTAAATTATTATCAAGCAACAGTCAACCTGCTTATTCTATGGATGATTTATTGAATTTCATGAATCGTATTCATCGTACGATGAAGACATATTATGTTGATCCTTATGTGATTGAGCAAGTACTGACTGAATTGTTGAAATTGATCGGTATAACTACCTTTAATGATCTTGTTATGAGACGTAACTTTAATTCATGGAAGAGAGGTACAAAAAGAAAGAAAGAAAAGAAACATACAACTCACTTTATTTTTAAGCTATGCAAATTCAATACAATATTACAAGATTGGAAGAATGGTGTAAATCGCATGAAGCATCTGAAGCTACAAATCAACTAGAGCATTTGACACAGGCCACAAAGTTATTACAACTAAAGAAGGCGACATTAGAGGATATAAAGATTATTTATGATGTTTGCTGGTTTTTGGCACCTACCCAAGTTCAAAAGTTGATACAAAATTATATTGTCGCAGATTATGAGGTAAACGCCCATGTTCTATATTTAGATTAAACTTTCAACTAACGCTACTACTGCACGTAGGAACCAATTCACAATGATATTTTAAGAGCTGTAGCATCTCGTGTGAGCAGTAGCGATACTGAGGATATCTTGTTACTTGATAATGTATCACTTGAAGAAAGTGATTATGATCAACCTGAGCCTCATAATGTCACTATCAGTTCCTATGTTCCTGATTATGTAAGTAGCTCTTTTTTTTTTTTAATCTAATGCTAATAACTATTTATAGTTGAATATACAACATGTACAAAAGTTAATCGCTTTAACTAATCTATCAGAACAACTTAAGCCTCAACGTATGGATTCTATCTAAGAGAAACAAGTTTATATGTAATATTTGTATAAAAGAAACGTGATATAACCAATAAAAAAAAAATTTACGGAAAAACTTATTGGGTAAGACGGAGGAAGAAATAAATATATACAAAATGAGCTATTTTTTTTATTTCTTTTTTTTTTTTTTTTTTCTTTTTTACTCTTAAAAATATGTCTGAACCTTTACCACCCGGATGGGAAGCACGTCAAGCACCTAATGGTCAATAGTAAGTATTAAAAGTGAATAGACGCGTATTTTATTAATGAGATTACAAGTTATTTCATTGATCATTCTACTCAAACCACTACTTGGGAGGATCCCCGCAAGTCTAACCGTGGTTATCAGCCTCCTCCTCCTCCTCCTTCTGCTCAATATGGTAGTTACCCATCTCAACCACCACAGCAACCCTACGGTGGATATCCTTCCCAACAGCCCGGATACCCTCCCCAACAGCCAGGTAGCTATCCTGCTCAGCAACCTGCTGGTTACCCTCCACAACAACCTGCTGGCTATCCTCCACAACCCTCAGCCTACCCTCCCCCACCTCAGCAAGCCGCCTATCCTCCTCCACCTCAGCAACAAAACTATTCTCCTCAGCAACAGCCCGGATACCCACCTCAGCAACCGGCTGGTTATCCTCAACAATCATCCACCTATCCTCCCCCACCTCAACAAGCTGGCTATTCTCCTCAGCAAAGACAACAACAACAACAACAACCTGGATACCAACCCTATGGTGCTCCTCCTGCCGCCTCATCTCCTTATGCACCCCAACCCCAAGGTTATTCATCTCCTCAAAGTTATGGTAGTCCCGCTCAAAAGAAACCTGGCATGTCGACCGGCATGAAAATCGCCGGTGCGGCTGCGGCTGCCGGTCTGGTCGGCTTTGGTATTTCGGAAGTGATCAATCATGAAGAACAGCAGAGTGATCGTATCGAGAGACTGGAGGAGGAAGAACGTGAAGATCGTTATCGTAAGTAAACATGTGTAACCCAGTCAGTGTATTCATCGTCCCCTAGGAGAAGCAGCACAACCGCCACCTGCGAGCTATGGTGGATATGAAGGAGGAGGTGGTTATGGCGGTGGTTATGGCGGTGGTGGCTATGATAATGGTGGTGGATCGACAACGATTATTAATGAAGACGGTGGATGGTTTGGTAGTGATAAACAAACCATTGTGACCACAGGTAGAATGCATTGTTTGTGTTTGATAAAGAAGTCTAAAAAATACGAGTAGATCAATATGGAGATACGACGGTTGTAGAAAAGAAGGATGGCTGGTTTCATGATGAAACGACGGGTGAGTAGAATAAAGAAGAAGTATGTGTGTTTTTATTTATTGTTTATTTAGTTACTGAAACGGATGAATATGGAAATACAACTGTGGAAGAAGAATCAAGTTGGTTTTAAGTTGTGTTTGATAAATAAAAAACGTTTAAGGAGTGTGTTGACAAAATAAATGCAAAAGAATAACAATCCTAGTTTATTTTGTAAGCGATTTTCTATTTACAGCAAATGAGAAGCATCCTTCTAAAAATGTTATGCACAAGAAGGATCCATATTTCTTCCGATGGATAACATGGATTGAATGGAGGGTAAACGTAAGGATTGGCTTTTGTCGGTATGAATAGGTTGTAATAGAAAAGTCGAATCAGGTAAACCTCTGATGGCTTGATTGGCTAATAAATGAAGGTTGTGGTCCTGTACTGGAGGCAAGACTCGCTTCAATTTCGGTTTTTGTAAATAGGCCCCTTTTCTTTTTTTAGTTTCTGGTGGACTTGGTGGGAATGTGATTTTAGTGAAAGCAGCTTGACGTTGGCGTGTTTCAATAATAGCTTGTTGTTGTAATTTCATTTTTTTTATAGATTTTAGCGTTTGAAACATGATTGAATTAGGTTGATATTGACTAAAGTCAGTAGATAACCACTGATGTAAAATGGTAGATAATTGAATGGTGGTAGTTGTGATTGGTCTATATTGTTTCTTTCCTTGTTCTTCTATTGACCTATAAGAAGTATGAGTATGAATAGGATAGGATGGGCGTTCCTGTTTTACATTCGTCTGTTGGTTTTTATGTATTCCTTTTCTTTTGCTGCTACCACTGTTCTTGCTGTGGAAGAATTGAAAAGGCATTCGGTTCCAGTTAGACGTTCAAGATCCAGATCTGGACAAGGGTCCAATTGATATGGAGTCACCATATGCCACTGATCGTAATCAATACATTTCAGCAGTGGATCTGCTACATGAGCCAATATTTCGTCTACAGTTAGCTTACAAAGCTCAGCGAGATAAAAGCAATTGAAAGAACGTGCTATGTGTATCACACTACGTGTCATCACAAACGTGCGACCATCGCTATTTTTTAAAAAGTGATGCGGGTTTGCCTTGAATAGTTGCTTTAAATAAAATGCTTTTGTATTTAATTGATTATTAAAAATCAAGACATTCATTTCTTCTAAACAGAAATAAGTCAATGAAGCAGAGGTTGAATAAATACAGAATGGACTTAAATATGTAAAATGCCCAAGAACAACACAAGTAGTCATCTTTTATAAAATATGAGAAAAAAAAAAAGGGAAAAAGAAAAAGGAAAAAGAGAAATAAATAACATCCAGCTCTTTCTTTTTAAATCCACATACGGAAAAAAAGGGGTGTGAATGTGTATAGAAGAGAAAGAGAGAAGATAAACAGATATCCTTACATACAAATGGTTCTTTTAACACACCTGCTGATGGTCATTCTTCAGTATAAAAAAGGGGGTTTGTAGTGCAAGTTTTTACCCCTTAAACTCTTTACATAAACATTTCACCCTTTTTTTTAATTGACAAATCAAGAACATCAAACCGATTTTCTGTTTCAGTTCAATGTTTCAGATTGACAAACCTGTGCGGGGATTACAATAAGCCACTTTTTCATATGCACACGTCCTCAGGCTCTTTGTTTCCTCCCCCCCTTTTTTTTTATTGACTAAAGATGTCGTCTGAAGATGAAGATATTGATTTGAATGACGACACGACTTCTCAAATAGAAACCATCACAGACGATGGAGGTGAGGCGATGGACATTGAAGGTACAGAGATCCCTTAAAGTTTCTCCTTTCTAACCTTTGACCCGCAAGATCCTCTTCCTTCCACTCGAAATTCACCTGCGTCACCACCACGCCAGCTCAGTGACACAGACACAAGACAGGTCGATTTAAATATCAATCCTCAACGACTGACCTGTTCATCTTATGATTGTGTGCCTTATGTGAGTAAGAATGCCAACAAGAAATAGAAACTAAAGACGTTTAGGTCGCGGCTATACATCCCTATCCTGTCTTTAGTGTAGCCACCACGCGTTGTTATCGTTGGGTTTTAACCGGCTGTGAAGATGGCTACATTCGAAAATGGGATTTTTTTACTTCAATGAACGGAAAGACATCCTTAGCGCAGGCACTAAGACATCAACATGTGGATTCTGTTATTTATGTAAAGTAAACAATGTGTAGTGACAGTGAGATTAACTTGTTAAATAGTCTGGCGTATTGAGTTCATGGTGGGAAAATGAAGAGCAATCAGGTAAAGAGAAAATGAAGCAAAAAAAAAAAGAGGGTGAAGGAGGTGATATTGAATACGTTTTAGAGGACGTACCAGGAGAACACAAACTGTCTGCTATCTATAGCCTCGCACTTCACTCAGAGGCGCTCTGGGCACTGCAGGGATGTGAGAACGGGTCGATCAATCTGGTGACGGTCAGACATGATGAAGGAAGATGTCATCATGTGCTCCGAAAGCAAACAGGACCCATCTCGGTCCTCAAGATCACACCAGATGAGAAAGGGGCCCTCAGTGGATCTTGGGATCGATCCGTGCTCGAGTGGGATCTCCAGACGGGCTCGATCGTTCGCTCCTATGAGTCCCACAACTCACAGCTGTCTTCGGCTGAATACCAGCCTGTGGACGGCTGGGACACAAAGGATCCCAACAGCCTGCTGACGACCAGCGTCGATGGTCAATGCTTCATTTGGGATAAAAGAGAAAGGGAGCCTCGGAAACTGCCGTTGTCTGCTCATTCACCTCCTTGGTGTCTATCGGTAAGGATCCCGACCTGTTTGCGGGTTTGCTCACGCTTCATAGGCTTGCTGGAGTGCGGACGGCAGAAAGATTTATGTGGGAAGAAGGAATGGGATTGTGGATGAATACGATCAAGCTTCACAGAAATGGATCCGAGGTTTTCGGATGCCTTCGAATTCTGGACCTGTTTCTTGTGTGACAAGTATGCCGAATGGAAAACAGATTATTTGGTAAGACCTCTCTCTTGTCTGATGCTCTCCATGCTAATGTGATCTAGCGCTTCGAACGATAACATCCGTTTGTGGGACACCTCGGTGGATTCTGCGTTTACCATCGGATTCGATGAAGGCCTCAAAAAGGGCAATACGACCATTCCATTCAGCATCTTGCCTGGTCATCACGGCGGAGTGATATCTCAAATCTCTATTGATCCCACTTGTCAATATATGATTACCTCATCTGGCAACAGAGGCTGGGAAGGTGCGTCGACGAATGTGTGCTTGTTTTATGATATTTCGGTTGTTGTATAAACATGTGCATCGATACCCTGATTGAAGTATTCAATAAAGCACAATATCATGTACAAACAAGACAATGTTTTTTTTTTTTAAAAAAAAAAAGCTTTAGCAGTGAATGGTAGCAAGTATGTATTATAATATTACAGAATGACATGTACAATAAGAAAAAAAGAGAAAAGGCATATTTATAAAGGGCTCTGGTTGGTTTGAAATGGATCGAATGAGACAAGTTCTGGCACTTTGCTGTGTCCGTGCTGTAGATGATATCGAAGACCATTGAGGGTTCTATAAGTCTTTTTACAGCTGGAAAGAGTACACGGAAACGGCTTGTCCTCGAACAAAGTAGAGTGACCGTAAGCGGTGGTACTCTTGGCGTCCTTGAGATGGTATTGTAAGCCATTGATGTTTTTGTATCGCTTTGAGCAATTCTTGATGGTACACCGGTAGGGTTTATCGATCCTGTCCAGACTGTCATGGGGTGTTTTCATGTGGTTAAAGAGTCCAGACGAAGACGAGAAGGCAGCATGGCAACCAGGCACACCGCATCCGTACGGTCTCAGTCCGTCGCTGAATTCATCCTCTGCACGGTTGGGCGTAGCGGCCGACTGACTCCGCACGTCATCCTGAACGGCCAGGGCTGGCCTCGTCGGTGAACAGCAGCTGGGAGAATCGAGGGCAGGGTGAGTGTTTTGAAGTGCCGGCTGGACTTTACGCTTCAGCAGAGTGTTCACAAATGAGGGCTTGAGGCTCTCCTGCTTGATCTGCAGTATCCTCTCCAGTTTTCTCCACCGGTTTCTGCAGTGCAGCCCGGGCCTGCCCTCGAAAAAGCAAGCGATCTTTTGCCACTGTGACCCATAGGTTTCATACTTTTCCATCAACCGGGCGTCTTCTGCCTCGGTCCAGTCGGATCGATCGATCGTGGGATCCAAACTTTCTCTCCAGCGCTTCGCACACTGATCATCGGTTCTGCCCTGGAGCCGGTCTGCGATCTTGCTCCACTGGTTCGGATAGCGCGAGACGCCTTCTCGCAGCAGCTGATCTTCTTTCTCGGTCCAGGCGCCCTTGCGCAGCAGAGGATCGAGTGAGTGAAACCAGCGTTTGCGACAGTTCTTGTTTGTCCGTCCGGGCACGCAGGCGGCAATCTTGGACCACTTTTCGGTCTTGTCGCCGTACAGCGCCACTGCCAGCCGAAGCAGCCTGTCCTCCTCGGCTGTCCACGGCGCACGCTCACGACCTGGCCGAGGCGCGTCCTTTGTTTTGGACATCCGCAGAGGGTGCGTGGAAATTTGAGGTTCGAAAGGTGCGGTCTTGATCGGCGTCGTGTGGAGGGGTAGTAAGGTGGACGTTGTCGGCTTGGCGGTGAAAACAGACGACGGGCTGGAGGTGGTGTTCTCTGGCTGCAAAAGACTCTTATACACTGACGGTGGATGGCTCAAGTCATGTATTATGGCTTGCTCGGTATGTATCTGTTTCAATCATTAATACCCTTTCTCTTTTTTTCTTCCTCCTTCTTTCTGGCTTACTCCATGAAAGGCATGAAAAGATGGTAATTCGTATTGGGCATTGTTATTTGTTTGTAAAAGATCTTGGTTGACTGAAAAGGTATTTTGTGAAGCGGGATCAAAGGTGGGTGAATAAGGAATGTTGAATTCATTTGCAAGTTGTGTTAATTGTTCTTGTGGATGAACAAAATATATTGTTTTATCTTCTTGTTCTGGTTGATCAGATGACGATTCAAACGAATACATCTGTTGATACTTGATTGTTTATTGAACATGAACGAATGGAGTTTTTTTTTTTTTTTTTTTATTTGTTATTACCATCACAGAATTTTTTGGTTGTTTCACAATCAAAAAAAATGAAATAAAAAAAAAGGGGGTATCCTCTCCACAAAAAAAGATAGAATCAGACTCAGCAGTCATCATGACATCACTTAATTGTGCCCTCTATTTTATCTTTCAGTGTCATCAAAGGGTCATTCTGTGTGGATGATGATTCAACCAAGATTGATTATTTCTGCATCTTATCCGCTTCACAGTGTCAGTGATTCATGGTAAGGTCAAGCCAGGTTAAGATATCGCCATGTACAACAAACGAAAGGTGACGGATGAATGAATTTGGCTGTGGGTCACTCAAGAGGGTATGGATCCTGTTTGACAAGTGGCTAAAAATCAGTGTGATGCCTTACAGTGACGGCCAGAGTTGATTTGAGATTTGTGAGAAAGGAGTTGGATAGGGTCTTTGCTGAAAGAAGTCCGTTTGTCTTTCGTGATAACACTGGCTTTGTCTTGTATCATTTTCTTTCTGCTTCAGAAAGAAGCAATCCCTTTGATTCACTGTCCTCTTGACCACGATAGTCGTTTTTCAGTGAGTTGAATAAAGGAAGCCTTAAAGACTTGGAGCTGAAAGAACAGCAAAGTGAACGCGGTCCAAGACGATCCAGGTCGTAATAGCATAAATCAATGTGTTTTATAAAGAAATAGACCCAATCGTTAGTGATGAGTTTGAAAAGATGAGCTTTGCAGGTTCCTCAGAAAAAAGCAGTCCATGCCACTGCTTATTTTTTTGTAATTTTTTTTTTTAATTTTTTTTTATTTTTTATTTTTTGACAAGTGAGATGCCTCGTACTGAAAGAAAAGCAAGACCTAACAAGAAGAGAGGAAAGAAGGGAGGAAAGAAAGAAGAGGATGTTCAAGCGATGGAAGACATTCAACAGCTTGAACAGCAGCAACCACAAGAAACAAGAGATCAACACTTTCAAGCTGCTCA